>OX388329.1:1111389-1726463 GCA_947579605.1 Athripsodes cinereus
GGTACGCGCAGTGCGAGACAGAGAAGCATTCTTCAGAGCGATCACCAACGTCGGGGGGACCTGATGCGGCACTGATAGACGAAGGTGATTTTGCAAAAGCACATTGAAAGTACATTGAAAATAATTCTCTTAAATTATTATAGATGTATTATGATTCAGTAATATCCTGTTCCCTGGACATTCTCTTTCAAGGAAGTACCTACATTATATTATATTTTTCTTTGTCATTCGCTCAACAATACAAGTATTTAATAACTACCATGTAATTTACGACAGTGGCGTATCTAAAGTTTTCTTACTGAGTAGACCCACTCTCAATATCATAACAACGAAAATCAAATAAACGAAAACAAAGATTCTTTTTCAGAAAAATTGTTTTAATATACGAGTATGTATTCTGTGTTTATAAAATGACACTGTATTTGGCCCTATGTTCTTTGTTATTAAGATTTAAGTATTTAATATAAATACATTGTGCTTTTTAAATAATTTATTTTTATTATTATCCCAAAATTGTCACCCTGCACTGAGACCATAACAAATTTTGGCCAAGACAATCTCAGCAGGAAAAATAAAAAAAAAAACAAATCCAAAAAAATAGCGAGAAAGAGAAAATTTAACACATAAGAGACACCATTAAAAAGAAACAACAAAATAAAAAGAGAGTCTATCCTATTATCTTTATAAATAAATAATATTGATGTGTATCACATCGACAGTAATAAATCATGTTTGTGAGAAACTGCCGTTAAAATACTTGACGGACTTATGCGAGAGGAAAAAACTTCTTAAAAAATTACATGTGTAGTGAATAAAATAATGTCGTGTGGTTTGTTTGATGTGTCTGACGAAATTTAAAGCATTATTGATGGATAACTGTGCGTAATCTTATCGTTTTTTAATCAAGTTGGAAACCTCACGTGAAGTTCGGTTTTTTTTAGTTTGTTTGAAAGACACGCCACTGGTATACAATATGATGGTTTGTACCTCTCTATTTCCTTATTATTACGTCCTGTCAAGTGGCAAACATCGGACGAATGGGCAAACCTAAGCACTCGTTATGTGAAAATAAAGTATGTACACGTAGTATGTATAGTAAAATAATAAGGAAATTGCTATAACTCCAGGCTTTATACCAGTGTTTCCCAACCTTCTTCATGCCATTCCCCACCGTAGTCATTTCATAAGTCATATGACCCACCGGCCTCTTTTTTAATTAAATTTGGTAAATTTTCAATAATATGTGCAAGCGCGGTGCCCCACCTCTGAGGCGTGATGCCCCACCGGTGGGGCGTACGCCCCACCTTGGGAATCACTGCTTTATACCAATTTGGGACTACTTTATATTATACAATATAATCAGTACATATTTTATTATTTGGCTATCATGATTGCCTTGACTAGATCTTGTCTTGAAAATATCAACTGAACAAAAATTTGTCAATTGAATCATCTTCCTCCACGATATTCATCTCCTGTGGTAAGAAATCGAAATGAAATAATTTGTTTTGTAATACTGCCGCGATTTTATTGTAGTAACGAGCTTACTTATAAAAGCTAACGCCCGAGTAAAAGCTCGCCGTCGTCGGCTAGCTATACATTTAGCTATCCCTCCTTGACACAGGCTTTAGTTTAGTGAGGTGGCAAAATATAATTAGTTGTAGTTGATGTGGATGTTTGAGTTGTATTCGATTTTTTATTATGCTTATTTGAGGAAATAAACGAATTGAATATAAAAATTAGTTTCTAACAGAGAAACATCAACGTGATAAACTTTTTCACTCATTCACATAAGGGTATATTCCTACGCATTCATTTATTTCCTATTAATACGATTAAAAAATTCTATTTATAGTTTACATAACATTCTACTAAGGTTTCCGGGTTTCGACATTCCGATGTCTTCGTCAAATTCTGTTAACACTGTTATGTAATGATGATGTGCAAGAAGAATAAATAAATAAAAATAAATAAAAAAAATTCCGCTTATAACAAAAACATCGAAAGTCAAATCTTGCGTCACCTTAATATATTTGTAAAACTAGAAACAGTTTTTTTTATTGCATCACGAGAATAGAGAGAATGTGAGTAAATAAATTTAAACTTTCAGACTTGTGTAGAACGAATGGGCTATGAAAGCATGACAAAAGGGGTGTATTTATCTGAAAGAGGGGGTGTGAAAAAACGTAGATATCCGAAAACAGCGTGGCATGACTATGAGAATCAATTTCTTAAGGACGGGAGCGTGTTTAGTAAAAAAAAATGGCGTGCATATTTGAGATATTCCATGAATGCGGAGAAAACGAAAGAAATATATGAGGAAAGAACAATCTTGCATTCTGTGCTCTCTGCCTATCCTACATGGGACACGGCGTGAAGGAATAATTTGGAGTAGGTATAGATAGATAGATTTATATGATTATATATGATTTTTTACAAATAAATAATCTGGCAAAAAATCTACATTTATGTAATAGTTATTTCTTTACCACAAGTCAACCAAAGACACTCTGTATTTTCATTTAAATTAATATAATTTTTACATATTTGTATTCAACAACTTCAAACAATTGTTTGGTATTATGTATCGGAATTTAATACTGTAACAAGCAAAAAAAGTTTATTGAATTACGGCAGCTGAACTTGCGGAAGTGAAATGCCAAAATATATTGCCAATCTCTAGAATGAGATAAAAAGAAAAAAGAACAGTGATTCTTTATTTCGGAAGTAAAAGCTCAATAAAATTTGTTCAACCATCGCAAATTGTATCCGCTGTGATCACAAATGAAATGCATTACTAGACATGTCTTACTAGACGTGGTCTAAAATTTACCCGGATTAAATAAAAACAAAAATTTATTTACGAAACAATTTGTCATCCGTGCCAGCAGAAGTCATTTAGAATAGGTGACAAACCTCATTACTACTGAATTAAAGATGTAAAATGTCTATTGTTAGCCTAGTGCTCCACGGTATTTTTTTTTTAATAAACATAGTAAGATATATTAAAATTATTTGTCTATATTTATGTTTTTGCAAAATTATTATTTTTTTTATTTTTTTTAATCTGGGTTTTGTTATAAACCCAAATACAACCTTATACACCTTTCACTGTAAGCTAAAAGCTTGTGTCGTGTAAGGGGAGTTTGCCGGCACCTGGGATCGAACCCCGGACCTCATGTTCATAAGGCCAAGACTCTACCTCCAGGCTACCGACGAACTCATTTTTTTGTTATATATGAATTTTACATGTTATATATTTACAAACATTATTCATAAAATGTACACACAAGTATGAAAAATTAAGACACAACAATTTTAATAAAAAGTCAACAAAACATAAAAAGGAACAATTTAAAAAAGAACAACATAATTTTCAATATCACAGCACAAGTTATGAATAGAGAAAAAAGTCAATAGATCACAAGTCAATTCAATAGTAGGAAATCTAGTCAAATTTTCAACGAGGAGTATTTATGCGAGCATTTCAAATAAAAATAAATGGGATGACAAGTAGAACATTTTATATTTCCTTTAAAATTACTTTGCACATAATGCACAAAAATATTATTTTTAATTTTTTTCAATTTACAGCTGTTGTTCTTTCTAAAGTCAGATTGCGCCAAAAATATATTCTTAATCACCTTTAAGAAATAAATTTAGAACAACAATAATGTGTGTGAATAAGCTCTTCTTAGACAGGTTTAATAATTGGAACAGAACTTATTCCTTATTTGTGAGTAAGGCTGTTTGCATTTAAGCAACTTTTAAAGAAAACGTTAAAATAGCCCTTGTTCAATCGATGTGCATGTCGCTTTTAAGAAAAATATTAGTACAAAGAAAATGACATGTCTCGAAATCAATTTTATTATTTCTGCTCGGTGTACCGGAAGCCATCCGTTGCACGCTGCTCTGGTAAAAGTAGTAATAATGGCTCCACGCAAAGCAGGATACCGTTAATCGGACATTTAACTTGTACCTTAATCTATAACGAAAATTCACTGTGTCGGTGTTTAGGTAGTAGAATTCCATATCGAAATAAATAAAACAAGCGTTTTATTCTACTAATGATTTAATTTGTGAGAGAGACGTCTTTCGTCTTATGAGGACATTGTCAATCTGATTTTAAAAATACAACAATATTCATATATATAAAAATAATAACAATGATAAGAGAGTATAGTATAATATTACATTGTAGTATGTTTCAGTTATTAATTAATAATTTCTTTGAATTAGTTACTGATACATACTACAATGTAATATTATACTATACTCTCTTATCATTGTTATTGTAAATATTTTTATATATATGAATATTGTTGTATTTTTAAAATCAGATTGACAATGTCCTCATAAGACGAAAGACGTCTCTCTCACAAATTAAATCATTAGTAGAATAAAACGCTTGTTTTATTTATTTCGCTATAACGAAAACTTTATTTTTATGAGACACGGTATCTTACTAGTTCGCTGCACCTTGATAATACATAAAAATGTATTTTATGGTGTTGTTTTTTCTATGATTTTTTTGTGTAATATTTGTATATATTTTAAATTAATAATGAAGTTTTGTGGAAAAACCACCGCAAGGTTAATTTACTCATTAATCGAGTGCAGCTCTGAGGCCCGAGTCAATAACACACTTTCGCGTCACGTTCCCGCTCCGTTAGCGTTCGGGTGCAGACGATGTTTCGCCAAAGTGTTAATTTTCGTAACTATTGTGTATCTTGGCAACGAAATTGACACTTGCTTGCAACTTCGTCTATACTCGAACGTTAACGGAGCGGGAACATGACGTGAAAGTGTGTTATTGACTCAGGTCTCTTGTCTGTTCTGGGTAGCACAAAACAGCTCCTCGTCACCTCTCATCCCAGTCCACTCTCTAATGTTCTGAAGCCGGGAAAGCCGCTTTCTTCCAACCCCTCTACATCCTTCTATCTTCCCTTCTATGACCAGTTTTAGGATGGCATATTTTTACCCCTTGTTCTGAAGGCCAAGACTCTACCTCCAGGCTACCGACGAACTCAATTAATAGGTGTATGTTAATAAAATTTGCAAACGTAGAATGAATTACTTCTCTTTCTTGTCAGTTTGTCATGTTTAAAAGTTTCGATTGAAAAGGTTTTTCCCTCTCTGTGTTTTAAGTTAGATCATTTAGTGTGCTCACGACGATAAAGTTGAAGAGAATATAATTTGAATAAAAAATCTCTTTTTAAGCTGTGTTTGTTTAAGTTATAAAATTACCCAGTGTTTACATAAAATTAATATTATTATTATTATTTTAACATCGTTTTGTGTGTACTTTTGTTATAATACAATTTTCAGTTTTATAATTTTTCTTTGTTAAACAAACAATGAAAGTATTACAGGCCTTACCGGAATAGACTTTTTAAACATTTTCCTGATAGAAATTTAAAATTTTAGTATATTATGATCATTACTAGTTTCTATATCGACTTTTATCAGAATTCTCGAAAACTAATGCAGATACTAATATGAAGAAGGAAAGTATTTTTCCCGTGGAGCACCCTTTAGAGAATTGGTCTCTCACTCTTCTCCGTAAGTTTTAGAGTGTCCTGTAAAAGACAAGTGTTCGAAAAAATAAGACATTTTACATCTTAAATTCAGTTTTGGGTTGCCAACCATCTTGAATGTCTTGATTTTATATTGCCACGGAGAGGACGACTTGCATCATTATTACATGCAGCTGGTCTGCTGGTCTCCCCACTTGTGGGATATGCCGTGATGGTATGTATACTAGTAGTATTGGTATTAAAGTAATAATTTTTCAGACATCCAGACAAAATTAATATCAAAATGTGTGAAATAATAACATACTCAATTCAGTTATGACAAGATATGCTACCGATTCTAAATGTGTCATTTTTATTGTCACAAGATTAACTTGTATACTTATTAAACTGAGTAGTTATAGTATGCTGGCAATCACACTTGTGGCAATTGCTATGATCGACAATATATACAAACAATACGACTCATGTTGCGACGAGTGCAACTGAAGGTCATTGAGATTTCTGAAAATAATATTGAAAGATTAATGTAAAGAGATATCCAGATTACATTACTCAATTTTTCTCACATATTCCGCGTATGTATATCACGCGGCGGATGATATCAATAATTATTGTATATAACCAAAATATTACAAGTTATTTGAATGGCCCTTCCGGCAGGCCAGCGAGTTTGCTAGTGAAACGAAACAGTACTTATAAAAAGTACTCCCAAAGATTTAGCAAGTCCGTCGACACATTAATAAATTAACAGAGTATACATATAACTAAATGAAATAACAGGTAACTTATGTGTACAAAAGAAAAATAATATATTTTATTCAATGCATGGGAAATCCTACAATGGCAAGGGTAACCAAGTTTAGCGTATGGAACAATCCGCATATAAGTTACGTATGTATATAATGAGAACGAGTACATTACATATACATAGTATAATTTTTATGAATTTATCATACTTTCATACAAACATGTTGAAATATTATTATGTTTTACCGTACCTATTAACTATGCTCGTTACAAGTTTTTATGCCAGGCATTGTTCGTTGCAATTTTTTAAATATGTTGAAATAACTTTATTTGTCGGATATTTCAGGAGTCCAAGAACTCCTATTTATCCGTTAAGGTAACAATTTCTTTATATTTCAACTCTCTCTAGTCTAGTACCACTATGCCAGTGTTGGCATCTCCGACTCTGCATTTTTTAAATTTGTTGAAATAACTATTTCTCGGATATTGCAGGAGTCCAAGGACTCCTATTTATCCGTTTAGGTGACGATTTATTAATATTTTAATTCTCTCTAGTTTAATACCACTATACCAGTGTTGGCATCTCCGATCCTACCACGTCAGTGGGCGGGGGACCCGGCTGACGTAGCAGATCCCATCTTGAGACCCACACATCCACGAATGTCTTAAAGTTTGAAGCGTTTGTGGCATTTAAAAACAATTCCCCAAACCAGATGGGTCGAGGAGTGTCAACAGTAATTTTTTAAATGATAAATTTATACCAAATTACATACCAAAGCATTTTAATCATTATTTTCTAACATATCTATCTCTCTCTATCTATACCCTCACGCCGTGTCCGAGGAGGGGTAGGCAGAGAGAACGGAACGCCATATAAATCAATCCTTCCAAACTTCTTTCGCTTCCTCCACATTCATCCAGTTTCCATACATGCACGCCGATTTCTCTTACTCAACACGTGGCCGTTCTTAAGGATTTGATCCACGTGATCGTGATTTTTGGATGCCCACGCTTCCTTACACTCTCTTTTTCATATAAATACATTATAACGTATCATAATATTAATTGCATATTTTTAAGAAAGGGGTTAAAATGCAGTACAAGCGATATCATGAAGAAAAATGTATGGTAGAATTTTGAGAGATGTGCTTTGAAAATAAAAGTGTGGAATGAAATCTGGGGTTATAAAAAGTTTAATATTGAAAAAAATTACATAGCTGAGAGGAACGGTTTTCAAAAACGTGGTTGTCCTAGGATTAAGTAGCAAAATTCAGATCCCACAAGGCGGCACAAGCTGATGTTAACCACATTAAATAGAAGAACATGTATGAGGAATTGTTTGATTGTGTTGCATGCGAAAAATCTGTGAAAGGAAGCTCAATCCTTTCTGCCTACCCCGATGATGATTAATCAATATTTAGCTTGTCTTTCTACAACCACTAAGAGACTACTACTACAACTATACCATCACGGCATATCCCACAAAAGACTAACAACATTATAATAAATATGCAAGCTATCTCCTCTGTGCTAATGAAAAAATGGATGTCAAACTTACCTCATCTTCTTCTTCTCTACGTGTCTTGTCGGGTCCCCCCGACGTTGACGACCACTTGGGAGAAATCCTTCCTGTTCCGGACAGCACGAAACAGCTCCTTCACACCTCTCATCCCGGTCCACTCCTGAATGTTACTCCTGAAACTTACCTCATAATTCAATAAATTAAATATGTTAATAAATAACTGTCTTATTTTTGTTTTTTTTTTATTATCAATACCTGCCACTCGAAAACTTGATTCCATTTCCATAACAGTTTAACTTTAACCTGTTATAGACATATCTTCCTTTTTATTTTATAATGCTCCTCTCGTTATATAAAACAAAAAAGGACCTCCTGATTTAAAGCCATTCCTGTATTAATTTAGTCACAGTTCTCGCAGCATTTACACTGCAGTTTTTTTTTCAAATATGTTTCTGAGTTTTTGTTATGAACCTAAATACAACCTTACACACTTTTCGCAGTGAGCTTAAATCTTGTGTCATGAAAGGGGAATTTGCCGGCACCTGGAATCTAACCACGAATCTCATGTGTACGAGGTTGAGACTACCTCTAGATTACCGACGAACTAAATTGTTATATCGTTGTCATAGAGGATATACGTGCATTTGGATAAACAAAATAAAGTATTTATTTATGTACAGGACTATAACTAGAAGGTATTATAATATTTTTTCACGATCGCCTTACATATTTTAATGTTTACAAAATCCATGCTGGCTACATACAATAATATTGTAGTAGAGACCACGCGATCTCGCGTGATACACAACTCTGTTCCTACAACAGTAATAATAATATAATATACATACATACACACAGTCATACCGACAAAAAATATTATTAATATTATTAGTATAGCCCATGACATAATGTCGCTTTATAGCGAACTTTATAGGACAAGAAAAAATCAAATAGGGGTAAGTTGGAAGAGATTGCAGCTTTGGGATTAACTTGTAATCTGTAAATTGATTGTAATTAAAATCACTTAATTTGTACGAATTCAGAGTGTGTGACTGTGTTGTTGGAGTGTCCTTGCATTCTGTCGCATGCACTATGGAAGATATTTTTGACGCATCTCCACAAGCTGTGCATTTCACACAGCACTAGAAATAAGTTTGATAAGTTTTCTAATTTTAACATGAAAAATATTCAATAAATTTGAATTTTTATTTTATTTTATTTTTTTTATTTTCCTTTATTGGCATTTCTACAGGTTTTTACATAAATATAGTATAAAACAATTAGGTATAGTATTAACCCAATTACAGAATGCACAAATGTTTACAAATACTGTATATGATTAAGATTCCCAGATTAAAATTACCCATCTATGTAACCCAAAAATAAAAAACCCAAAACAATAACTTTAAAAAAAAAATCGAAAAAAAAAAAATATTAAAATAGTTACAGAACTAAAAATACATTACATAGTCACCATAAAATAAGATAAAAATAATAAGCGTTAATGTAAGAAGCGCAAGATTCAATACGCCAAAAAATAATATGTAATAGTGACAAATAAAAGTAAAAGTAAATAGTTAAAATTAAAACAATGTTTATAAAAATAATACCAAAAACATCAGCTAAAAATAAAAATAATAATCAAAGATTAAAAAAAAAAATATATATATATATATATAAAATATATATATACATATACATATACATACATACCTTCTATTGATTTGCTTTTAATCAATGTACAGAAAAAAAATATAGATACTTTAAATATAGGTACTTAACTGTTCCCTCACGGTGTTTGCCACAAATGGAGTCACAAGCAAACTAACTGCGTGTAATAAAACCTGCATGTTGTCCTTTGTGTACTATTTAAATTTAAAACAGTGAAAATTGCTAACATAACCCATCATTGCTGAATTTAGAATTAGATTTTTTAGAATTTATTCAATAAAATAGTTAACAATTACAATTATATAGAAATTTAAGATATGAAATGTCTTATTTGTGGTGTTTTATGAACATTCGCCTTTTACAGAACTTTGGAAAACTTACAGAAATAAGTGGGAAACTAATTTATAAAAAACTTGTTTATTTATAAAAAAAATATAATTTTGTATGCTTGTAATAATAATCTGGACAATTTATTGAGCGCCGTTTTGTGGTACAAACCACCGCAAGGGCGCATTTTTAGTTTTTTTTATTTTATTTTTTTATTGTTAGTATCAAATTTTAATATTTTTTATTAATTTAATTTAACTATTAAAAAAATTTAATGCATTTCTAATTGTCACAAATTTGAAATATGAAACAATTACGTGAGTTCTAATTGTAGGTATTATTATTTGTCGCAAATTTTATCCACTAGTTCATTTGTTTTGAATTTGTGATTTTTAATTAGTTTGAAAGTAATTTAACACTCAAAAAACAGTTATCTTTATAAAACTATTGAAACTAAAAACATTGTATTAAAATTTTGTTATTTTGAATCATTATTAGATAATATTTTAATTTTTAAAAGTGAGACGTCAGAGGTTTCAGGCTGCCACTACGGGCGCCATCCACCGACTGTGTTTGTATTGTGCAGTGCAGTTGATCAACTGGTTACCGTTTGACGTTTCAGGCTGCCATTACGGGCGCCATCCACCGACTGTGTTTGTATTGTGCAGTGCAGTTGATCAACTGGTTACCGTTTGACGTTTCAGGCTGCCACTACAGGCGCCATCCACCGACTGTGTTTGTATTGTGCAGTGCAGTTGATTAACTGGTTACCGTTTGACGTTTGTATTGATAACAGAGAATAAAGAATAACCTTCTTGATTCAATTTATTTATACCGGATGACTTTGTAATCCTTTTGCCACATTCCCATCGTTTTAATATCATAACTATCGTAATTATGTATACTATATTTATCTCAAAAGCTTCTTGAGCCGTTCAATGTATAAATAAATAAAGAAAGAAAGAAATTAAGCGTAGGTATACTGAATATCCCTGGAAATGTCACTAGAAATATTCGTTAAACTGAATATAGTCGTTATATTAATTTTCGTTACAAAGTAGTTTGACCTACATATAAAGGAGGTATAGAATTTTATGATGTACCTACTTTTACAAGTTTGCGCGAATGTTGCACCGCAGCCATATCTTAGACAAAAAATATTACAACCCAACAACTATAATGATTATTATTATTTAGAACTTTATACGGTCTAATATCCTACCAAATATTTTAGCAACAATTATGAATTCATTTTATTTCTTTTACAAATTAACAACATTGTGGCGTTCGGTCCTCTTTGACTAACCCATAAGGGATGCTGCGTGACAGGAAAGATTATATCTATTACTATTACTATATCAACATGACATATCCCACAAGTGGGGTAGCTAGCAGATTAATTGCACGTTATTAATATGTATGTCATCTTCCCGTGCTAATAAAGAAATTCGACATTCAAAATGGGTGGCGTGCTTTATCGCTGAAGTGTAGATGTTAATTTATTGTGCTGTGTACAATAAATCGTATAAGATGTGAAGTAGACTGTTCTGCTTCATACTTATACAAATAGGGATGGATTGATATACCGGCATGCACATGTGGTATGACACTAAGGGCCAACATTATAAAAGTCCGTTAGCTCAAGTTATTTTAATATGGTCCAAAATTTGATATAACTACTCGTTTTTCAGCATTATAAACATCCGTTGATATTATTTCAGTAAAATGTTACCATCGGCTTTAACTGGCCGACCGACCAGGGATTAGTTTTGACGACTAGCATTGCTGTCTCACTATTTGCCTGAAGAGAGAAAGAAATAACAATAGATGAATCTACGCACGTGTTTTGTTAGGATAAATATATTCTCATAGCATCGCTGTTATTTGTTTTGTGTAAATTATGAGATTGTTGAGTGAAGTTTTTATGAATGGGGAGCAGGTAGATAAAAGGGACAGGCAAGATCTTATGTGACCACCGGTTGAAAACAATGGGTACAGTAGGCAAAAATATTTCTTTTTAACGAATTGTCAAAATAGTTTTATAATGCAGTATCTAGTAGAATGTACGAACAGATCGCCATCCGTTCGTAAAGTGTCGACATACTTACGAATATTGGGTTCCTCGTTTATAATTTCGGCCCATCTAATTTACGAGTGTCCCATACACGTACAAGTTTTGTATATTACATGTGTGCCATCCTCGGTGTGAGATTCTCCACCAAGATTACATCAAAGGAGTATTAATTTCAAAGTGGGTTTGGCAGAGGAGAGCCCATAAGGTCAAGCCCACTCTCGGATGTACATAAATAATATTGCTCTAAACTAACTGACAATTTTAGCCGGGGACTCCGTGGGATAATAAATAAATTATTTTTTGCTTATCAGCTAGGCACTGTGTAAATCTCTGTAGTCTCTATGATATGAGAGAGACAATGGTCCTTATATTGTTATTGAATGAGTTTTATGAGTTTTTGTAACTAGTGATAAAATATATATAATGATAGACAAGAATCTCAGCATGAATGCAACGCCTCAACACTGGCGATATTCTGCAAACAAAGCTCCTAGAAACCTACTTATAAAATGCGAGCAAACGTGCTTTAAAAAGTTCAAATCCAAGAGAAATAACAGATAGAGTAAATATACACAAGTAATACGTAAAAGCCAGAAAGATTTTCATACAAATTCGTTCAAGTATTTAAATGTTTATTAAAAGTTTCAAACTCTCTCTTCGAATTCTCCTATCTGAAGTTTATGTTATGTTATCGATAAAATAAAATAAATAAATAAAATGCAACACGCCTCTCTCTCTCTTTCCTTTGATTAGATATGTATCGCTCGGCTCACTAGCTACTAAGCTGCTGAAAGTTAATGAAGAAAGTAATACAAACTTCAATATAAACTTTATTAACTGCTATATTCAATTTGAAAGGAAGAACGAGGTTAAGGCGAGGCAAGTCGCTCTACTAT
Source organism: Athripsodes cinereus (assembly GCA_947579605.1). Lineage (NCBI taxonomy): Eukaryota > Metazoa > Arthropoda > Insecta > Trichoptera > Leptoceridae > Athripsodes > Athripsodes cinereus. The sequence continues at coordinate 1,124,164 of OX388329.1, forward strand.
GTACAACATGTTGCTCAAAGATTGTTTCAATACCTCTACAAAGCCAAGCATAATAATATGTATACTGTATGGGGATTCAAAGCGATCGCAGAATAGTCAACAACTATGTACGTGGGTAAACCGTAGAGGAGTGCATTCCAAAGCTTAACACTGTGTAAGCATTATTGGTCAACGTTCAAGAAAAAAGTAGCAGTGAAAAAAAATGTACGCAATATCACTCCGCCATCTTTTTTTTCTAAAATAACAGAAAATGTCAAACATTATTATTGTTGTTTGTTATTGTTCATTATTCATTGCTTGTTATTATTGGTGTGTCAATGGTTATGTATGTGTTGATATATTTATGGTCCGATTGTATATTTGGGTTTATAAGATAACTATTTTAGTCCAAAATATGTATAATGTTTCATTGTTTTTTGTAATTGACTGTTTGTTCTTTGAAAATAAATAAATAAATAAACATTAAATAATGAAAATACTAAGAGCAAAACCAGAATTCTTTTTATCTAGTTAATATTGCTCCGAGATGACATAATATCCAGTTAATGTTGGTCCGAAACCGCATTTTATTCCATTATTAAGTTAAAAGAAACAATTGTTTATTTCAAACTTAAATAATAAAATTGAAATTATTGATACCAACTTGACGTTTTTAAGTTTGACTGTATCCACTGCTGTTAATTTGTAAAATCAGCGATTTGTAGCAGTGACTTGTTTTCACTTTAGGATTGTGGTAAAGTGATGGCACTTTTAAATATTTATATCTTATTCAACTTGCTACAGAATATCCGATAGGAAACAGGAAACACAGACATACAAACATTCTAACATAGCGAATATTGAATAATGTTATACACATACGGTAATATACTTTTAAAAATAATAATAATAACAAAGACACTAAACTCTACTGGGATCGACCAATTCAAACTGATCGAACTATTCTAGCTAATCGACCAGATATTGTGTTGGTTGATCGCAGATGCCGTAAAACATACGTCATAGACATCACTATACCGCACGATGAAAATTTAAATAAAGCTGAGCACGATAAGATAATAAAATATCTTGATCTTGCTCACGAAATCAAAGATATGTGAAGAACACCTACCACAATCATCGTGCCTATAGTGTTGTCTGTGAATGGTTTAATACCTAAGAGTCTGTCAAGCAATCTCAGAAAACTGGGAGTAGATGACAGGCTCAAATACAGCATGCAGTAGGCCGTACTTCTATCGTCCACCAGGATAGTAAGAAGGTTTTTGTCCCTGTAGCTCTGTAAGTGATCTCCCATGATTGTACTATTTCATAGAACATCATGGAAGAATCAACTCGAATAATGTTGGGGTTCTACATTTTGAATATAAATTTATTTTAATATTTTATGGTTTTTGTTATTTAATGTTATATTTAAATTTTATCGTTAATCTTATATTGTGTTTAAAATGTAGAATCTTATATTGTTTTGTTAAATAAATGAGATATGAGATGATAATAATAATAATATAATAATAATAAAAATAAGTGTTGAAAACTGTATAAACTGTTTGTGTAATGCTACAATCATTCATTCATTCATATTTACCATCACGGCATTTTTCACAAGAAGATATGTGAGTCATCCTACAACTACTTATTCTCGGGCACGCATCAATGTGGAATTGGTTGCAAGAAAGTTTGAACTTGGAAGTATATATTTATTTATTGATTTACATAACAAACGGCTATATCAGCCTTTACAAATAATACAAATAAAAAGGAACAGTCAAGAGAAATAATGCATAAAGAGAGAAAAACAATAGGTATACAAACAGAAAAAAAAGAAATAACATTTGTACTACCAATTACATAATTTCTAATAGGTAAGTACTGGTATAAACAATGCAGATAAAAAGAATATAAACACTAATACAAGTGTAGAAGACAGAAAAAAATATAAACCTATTTACATATATTCATAAAATGGAAGGATATATCTATTTATTATTTAGTAGCAGTAAAGAACAGGTGCAAAAAATACTATTTTCAAAAAGTATATAGATGATAAAGAATATAAGTTTTTAAAACAATTTTTCGAGTTCGTCGGTAGCCTAGAGATAGTCTCGGCCTCGTGAACAAGGGGTCCGCGGTTCGATCACAGATGCCGGCAAACTCCTCTTTCACGACACAAGCTTACTGTGAAAGGTGTATTAGGGTTTGTATCAAAACCCAAATATATCTTTTTTTTAAATTAAATCAAATTAATGAGGTATTAAGAGGGCATTCCACAATATACTTTATTTTCTTTTGTTATTCACACCTCAGCATTTAACTCTGAAAGTTTATTTATTTATTTATTTGATCAATAAACGGCAATTTGCCTTTTACAATAGGTTTAATACATATGTATGACAAATCAATAATATAACAGTCTATAAATATATATAAAAAATGCGCTAATAAATAAATAATAAATAAGTTAATAAAATTAGCAAATTATTTTGATTTGTACAATAACAAAATAGTGCGAATTTCTGTCATACATACACAGATACATATTGTTATGTTTTACATACCTATTTGAATTATAAATGTTTGTGTGCATTCAGTCTGTTGTATATAACATAGAATATTCAGTAGATACACAATAATAATAATATGTTATTGTACATAGATTTGTCTTTACTCTCGGGAAATTATACCGAAATGTTCCACGATCCGCATTCGCCCTGTTGTAAACTGTGTAATACAAAACCAGAAGCAGTGGTGAACCGGGCTTAGCAGCCGACTATATTCTCTCCTCTACCAATACGAATATCGATGGAACAAACAATATTTTACAATTACTAAACACAACACTCATAAATTAAGTACTACAGAGTTGCTTACTAAGAAAATGTTTAGTAAGACTTGGGTAACTATTCTTGTCTTAAGTTAAACGCGACTAAATGGAACACTTTATTCAAAAAACCAATTTTTTATCTCTGATTTAATCAAACCTCTGTTCACATTTTTAGTATTTTGTTTTGTTCATTTTTTACTCTATATTATCACAATATATACAATTTAATAGAAAAATGCACTCAAATTAGATAAAATCAATATACAGAGAGTGAAGACACGATCTTTTCCAACCAACCCAAACTTTTACAGTACACCTTTTCAATATTGTAACATTTTTTTAAACAATATTCACCCTTAAATGTATTTTGATATGATGTTGCCATCATACAAAATATTTAAGGAACTATTAAGTATTAATTATTTTTTTATAATCTGGTGATAATCCAAATGTTGTGTGGGTTTTGTCACCACTTTTCATTTCCAATAAATATTACAAGCTTTTTATATATTTCTCAAAACAATCACATTAAAAAAAATATATAGTGACTATTTTAAAGTACCTATATTTTCTTTGACATTGTTGATTCTTTCCACGTGCCCAAACTACTAAATTTGGTAATTTATTCACTTTTATTCTCGTTGTTACCCCAAATTTCATTCCACAGCATAATATATTTATACCTTGATTAATACCGCATTTTTATTAAATTTATTTAAATGTTAAAGCAAAGAAAGAAGGGAAGGTAGGTGAAAAGATTGTTGGGGAATATCATTAAAAGGCTTGTTGTATTTGTTAAGTAAACAGAGTGAAACCTTTGGAATATCGTTGAAAATACAGAACCCTTTTTGTAATAGCCACCGCAATAACAATATTACACCTCCAGTGATATTAAAATAACAATGGGTCAGGTAAAAAACGCGCAACGTTGTTTAACATAAATCTAGGTGTATTTTTTTAAGTATAATCTGAAAATATCTAATTCAAAGAGTGTTTTATGAGGCCTCTGATAGAAAATAGGCCACCCACTATTTTTTGCAAGTTTTCAAGTGTATTTTGTATGGGGGGGTGTTCGCAAAACATTACGAATAAGATATTTAACATATATTATTGAGCGATGAAATATACCACCTTTCTTGAATGTATATAATTGGCATTTAAGTTGTACTTGTATTATGGGACACAAAGCTCACTGCATGGGGCCTTGCACAATGTCGGCGGATTGCTCAAGGTGGAGACAGGTGGTCTTTAAAAGCAGGAAGCAGGAAAGAGCACCTAAGAGATTTTACATCTCTCAATAGCTTTTTCCGTGAATATCTCAGCGTATAGGTCATTTCGACGAGAGACGAATAATTTGCTATCAATATCTCATTTTAAATATCGAAAAATAAAACAGGTGTTTTATTCTACTAAAGATTATATTTTGTGAGAGAGACGTCTTTCGTCTTATGAGGACATTGTCAATCTGATTTTAAAAAAACAACATTATTCATATATATAAAATATTTACAATAACAATGATGAGAGAGTATAGTATAGTATTATAATGAAGTATGTATCAGTAACTAATTCTAAGAAATCACTAATTACCATGCGAGAGGGAGAACAATATGTATATATGTATTTATGTGACAAGGACAAGCATAGTGTATTGTATTAATCTGGTTAATCCTATCTATTTGTTGTTATATTCTTATAAGGTGAATTTGTGAAAAGGGAAATATATGATCAGAATGATATTGTAAAAAGGTAGGAAGATAGTTTGTTTTTGAACTGAATTTATATAATGCAAGTTTTATTTATAATACAATTTAAGTTATTTATTAATTATTAATATTAATTTATAGTGAAAACAGGTTGCTGTGTTGTGATGTTTCTTCTAGTCACGGGGATATTTCTTCATTTGTTAGATCTGTAACAAAGAAATTTGCGGCAGAATCAAGTGTGTTTTTATTTTTTAAAAATATCTAATAATGGAGTTCTATATAGGTGTGTTTGTTCATTAATAAGGTTTCCATTTTCATTTTTATTTATTTCTAATTGTTCCAGTAGGTTCAGTCTATAGCTTTTCTTTTGAAAGTGTAGTGGGATAGGGCTGTTATCATTATTTATTGTGTGATTATTTTCAATAAGGTGTTTTGCAAATTGTGAATCTGTTTTACTATTTAGCCATGATCGTTTATGTTCCGAAAATCTTTTTGAAAAACTACGTCCTGTTTGACCTATATAAAGTGCGTCACACACTCATTTCATGGATCTATAGACGGAATCTTTCTATACCGTCAAATATTTTTGCAAAATAAACAGAATTAAAAATATATAATGGGTAAGTAGATGTTATCTAGGACTAATAATATTATCTGGACAAAGACATAGTATGTCGAAACCTAGGTAACTGAAATATAAGTTCTCAGCAAAATTCTGCAAATTATTGTTTCATTCACAATTAGATATTATCTGAAGTGAAATAAATAAAACAAATGTTTTATTCTACTATTCGACTTATTCACGAGAGAGACGTCTTTCGTCTTGTTAGGACATTGTCAATCTGATGAAACGAAACGAATGACGTCTCTTTCATAAATTAATAGTATCTAGTAGAATTAAACATTATTGTTCTATTTATTTCATTATGAAATTCTACTACCTAACACTAATACTGACATGAACCGCATACGCATTCGAGACAATTAATAGTACTGTTCGTAATCTATTTAGTGGGAACCATTTTTTACGTGACTAATTGAATTCACATTAAGCATTGTCCCCTTGACTTGACCACTAGAAGACCTCTGCGCTCTTCGGAACTGGCCGTGAATAGACTTGCTGAGCCCAATAGAGCCGGTAAGTCTAACTTCTATGAGAGGGCCTTTGGTGTTGTTGGACCGGTTATGTGTAATCGCCTACCGGTGCCATTGAGAGATAGTCTGACTGTCACCAGCTTCAGAAGCAAATTAAAAACTGAACTCTTCACTGACGCCCTTGAGATGGTCTAGGGACTGTTAAAATACATCCAAAAACATCATCATCATCACTCAGAAGGATCGGTGACTAGATGTCATTCATTACACTTACCTTTTTGTTGTCCAGTCATCTTTCATAATTGGAAAGTGTGGCTATAACCACCTTTTTCCCCGTCATGTTCTAAGTGGTGAATCAAATACGTATACAGAGATCTTCCTCTTCTCCTTGATCACTTATTAGTCTCACGTTCAACAGGCAATTTGAGACGGCAAAGATGCGAATGCTCAAATGGTCAGCAGGTTTACCATTAAAAGATAAGATAAGAAGTTCACGCATTCGTGGTAGCATGGGTGTGACCGACATAAATAACAAACTAGAAGAGAGGCAACTATGATGGTATGGGCACATAAGGCGGAGACCACCGGAACACATTGTTAACAAAGCTACGTCAATAAATCTCCCTCGACATCCATCAAGAGGGAGACCAAAGAATACCTGGATGACACAATGCAATAGAATCCTGCGGATAAATGGCTTGGATGAAGATTATATAAGAAACAGAAAAATGTATAACCTCAGAACTAGAAGAGCCGACCCCAACAGCCTTCAGTGGCAATAAGTTGGGACAGTGCCAGGAAGAAGAAGATGGTGGTGGGGTCTGCCTTTCTTGTTTTATTTCTCCACTTGGTTCTGTCGAGTGCATCCTATACAGGAAAATATTATCAATACTAATGTTTTTATTAATTCAACACAATACCATATATCTCCAAACAGTTTCATTGCAGAGGTTTTCAATACACAATATTGTTTTCATATCAAATATTTACGTTTTGAAACCAGATATAGATAAATATACTATTGCGGTGTTATAAATGATACGAAATCATGTGTGAACAAATGTCTATTATTGTATATTTGTATTAACAATGTATTATTGTACGTATATTTGTACTAATAATGTATTATTTGGTAATTGTGTACCTACTATCTAAACCACACCTATGGACCGACCAACCCCATTAGTATCTAAACAAATCATTATTATAATATCGAGTGTGTACGAGAATATTAAAACATGCCAATAATATCTCATATTTAGTTGATATGATTACTATGCCTAATCCACAAGCGCATAATGAATAACTGTCGTGAATTAATATCATTTTATGGAAATGTGGTCATGTTCAAATAATTCTAATGCGATGCATCAATTTTCACATAAAGAAAATAAAAACAAATATTCTGGATCAAATGAATACGAATTGAGAGTGGAGAAGCTACTCCAACAAACATAAAACAGGTAGGCCTAAGCTAGAATAAAGGGCCCTAATATGGCAGTCGAAAAGAAGATGGTGATGATGATGATGATTTTGGATGATTTTATTTTATTTATGACGCCGTTTTACAGTCCCTAGACCGTCTCAAGGGCCTTTGTTTGCCTTTGAAGCTAGTGACGGTCTGACCATCTCTCAGCAGCACCGGTAGGCGATTCCACATAACCGGTCCAACAAAACTAAAGGCCCTCTCAAACCTATTATAAGATGAAACCATTTGTAGTGTTAAATAAATAAAGTTAAATACTTCGACTGACGGTAATTGGTGAAAATTGATGTTTAATTGTTAAAACCTACATATTTTGTAATTCCACAATGACTTTATTATTCGTATTTCGGGTTTCAAAAACTTCCGCTGTCATCGCCAAGCTTTCATTACGTTAGCCTGGCGATGAGAGCGGGAGCTTAATCTTCCGAAATTTAACAGAATTAAAGTTAAGTTATGAATCTCAAATTTCATATTAAAGAAAAAAATCTATATCTTTGACAAGTTGATAGTCAAATATTTTTGAAAGTGTTTTTCATTCAATAATATTTGCATCAAATAACGTAGGAAAGATGCATGCTGCGTATGAAACGAATCACGTTCGTATGAAGAATTGAATAAATGGAACTAAAACATAAAAAATATCGACTTCTAATAATATGTAGATAAGTAACTATGAACCAAAAAATTTTTTATTTATTTTTTGAGACTGTTAAGCAATCGTCAAAAGGCGCCAAGATGTTTCTTTCTTTACAAGTAACAGTGTCAATACTAAGAAATATTTCTTTCTATAACAATTACAAACTTTGCTTTAACAGGTTTGGCCTGCATGCAAGAATATACTTGATATGTTATACACGTCTCAAACGTATAAGGACACATAATATAGATGAATGAATAAACAACCGTTTGAAATATATCGGGCGCCTTTCTTCATGCATATTTAAACATTCGTAACAAATATTTCTGAGAATACAGTACTCCATAGAAACCTATTATAAGTACCTATAATGAAATCATACGGTAGTAACCAAACAGTTATATTCGAACGTTGGCTACTTATGCCAATTACTATACCGTTGGTTTGTGAAATACTCAGAAATGTCTTTAATCGGACAGTTACGAGATTAGACGACCCTGCGTGCAAAAAGTCTCTTTCAAAAACAGTTTACAATTTACTGTTTATTTTTCAAAGGTTTTTTTTAGTAATCCAAGATAAATTTAATTTATTTATTTATTTATTTATTTTCTCGAAGGGAACAAACAGTCAACACAACAAGTATTACAACAATTAAAATTAAATAAAACATAGACCACAAGAGTCCCCCTATATTACCACAGTTTAAAAAATTCAAAGCAACTAAGACAAACACACAAAACCAACAACAAAAACAAAGAAATATAATAATAAGATAGGATAAGACAAGATAAGAGAAAAGTTAAACATAATGATCAATCATATTATAATACAATTAATAAAATTAATAAAATAAAACACATCAATGAACAGTAAAACCACCGATTCAAGCAATATATAAAATAATAAGTATAAATTTTTCTATAATAATATAATAGATAAAGAATATTAATGAAATAATAAGATTTAAAAATATAATAATATAACAAAAAATCATAAATTAATAAATAATGAAATCAATAGGTCAGTAATTCGAATTAAATATACTATAATAATTAAAAAAAAATACATAAAATAAAATTAAATTAAAAATAATGAATATAATATAACATAATATAATATAATATAATATAATATAATATAATATAATATAATATAACATAATATAATATATAATATAACATAATATAATATAATATAACATATAATTACATCATTCGTTACATTGATTCGTAACCTTGGTAAAGAAAATACTTTTTTTTATATTGTAAGTTATCGAAAGATTGAATTAAAAATATTCTAGCACGGAGGTTTTGTAACCAGCCAATCTTTCAGCCTGCCCGTTTTAGTGTGGGCAAGATTGATTTTTAAGTGTAAAATCCGTTAACTGAAAATATCCATACTTCTGAAATATCGCTGAATCTCCTTTTACTGAGGTTTCTCAATTTGGATTTGTTGGGCTGATTTTTTAAATTCATTTATCTTACAATTGTTTAACAGGAGGGAGAAGATGGAAATATGAAATAAAAAATATCTCAAAACAATACCAATTAATTACAGTTCAGATTAGAATGTAATTTTATTTTATTTTTATTTTATTTATTCCATATGGATCTAACAATTGAAACAATAAATATAAACAATCAAAAATAACATGGCCAATTAACACGGGTGAGATCTAAATTGAAATTACGTTAACAAAATGTTATATGTGTCTTGTTTTTTGTTATATTTTATGGTTTAAAAACTAAAATTAAAAATAAAATAACAATTAGCAAAACCAATAAAGATCCCTTTCTTACCAAACTAATAAACATAAATTTGAGGTAGTTCATTAAATAAAAAGACAAAGGAAGATTTATAATGCTAAAACTTATACAAAAATGTAAAATATGTGAAAATGTAAAAAATATTAAAAATAACGAAAAAAATGTAAAAACACTTAAAAATCCACCAAAGTCCACAAAAAACGTTATGTTTTGTTATTAATGCTCATGTGTCTATTGAACAGTAAGCTGTCTTTTAACCAACAAGAGAGTTGAACAGCTTCTTCTTCTCTTCTTCTTCGTCCTCGCCTTTATCCTATTTACTTGGGTTTGGCTCTCCTAGCGCACGAGCGCAACTTTGCCTCCTTCATGTCCCTGGCAATTGTGGACATCCAGGTGGTCACTGGTCTGCCTGGTCTTCTGGGTCCTACTTCTACTTCCATTGTCTTTTTGATCATGTTATCCTGTGGTAGTCTCAAGATGTGCTCGTACCATCCTAATCGGTTTTCGGTTAAGAGGGTTGAACAGCAAAGTAATATATTTCTATTTATTTTTTTCATCATCAAACAACATACAGCAGGCCAAGTTTTACATAATTATTCTGATGATTGTATTACCAAAACATTTGCTTAAAAAAAATAGAAAAACATACGAGTTTTATTATTATATCATCCCTACCTACTTCAAATCTAATGCGGGGTTAAAGTTGAGAGTATTGAAAGATAAAAGATATCGCGATATTTATTACAGTCGTGATCAAAGTCAAAGGTTTGTAGGTTTCAGATACCTATTACAAGATGGGCTTTTTGTCTGAAGATAAAACTTATAAAGATATAAAAAAAAACTTAAAGCCGATAGCAGGGTATGTGTATTTGCCTTTTTAAATCCATGTTATATACCACTTAAGTGGAATATTATATTATTTATTTTACAATATAAAGTATTTAATCCATATCTTTTCTGTTACATGAATTACGAAGATATAAAATTTAGGTTCTAAGCTTTCAATCTGTCTTTTTTTATCTACAATAATCACTTTCAGTATTGTACTTATACCTACATATAATATTAACCAACGATCTTTCTTCTTCGCTCTCGCCTTTATCTCATTTAATTGGGGTCGACTTTCCTAGTCCTCATCTTCCAAGTTTTCCTGTCTCCTTCAGATCCCTGGCAATTGTGGATATCCAAGTAATCACTGGTCTGCCTGGTCTTCTAACCAACGATCCTTCCTATTGCAAAAAATGAAATTCGAATTTGTTACATATTTTCCTTGACATAGGTAGCGACGAAAATAGTTTGCTTTCATGACTACGGCTTTTATTCATAAAATTTTGTTTCTTTAAATGATCATTAAAATAAGCAAAATTTCGAAATAAAAGTTCGATCAAATGCTATGTTATAGTAGTTATATATTAATATTCGTATGTTATAACATATTTATATGGATAAGTAAGTAAATACTAAATTAACAGGTTCCGGCAAACTTCCCTTTCACGACACAAGCTTTTAGCTTAGTGTGAAAGGTGTATAAAGTTGTATTTAGGTTTATAACAAAACCCAGATATATCTAATAAAAATGCTTTTTTCATTGGTGTACCTCTGAATTTTCTTGATTTGATCACAAAAAGTTTGTGGAACACTGCGCTATGCCATCGAAATATTAATAAAAAAAAAAGTGCCGATTCCAGTGTTTTACATTAACTTAACTTTTATTGATGTCACATAATATTTAATAAAATGAATGATAAACAAATTAATGTCCTTGACGATATAAGACGAATGAAAACATGTAACAATTAAATTAAATCATATACCATTTTGATTTTTTCTTTTGTGTTATTTATATTATTAAATTCCTTGGAACACAACAAAATAAATATAATAAAATATTATATTGTCTATCGTCGTTCTTCTTTCAATATAAAAGAATATTAATCGAAACGTTATTAAATAAAAAAAATATATGTTTGTCTTCTTTGTTAAATAAACATTTCAAAGATATTAAAAAAATGAATTTGTCATATCACATGTATGGTTTGCATATTTTTTTTTGAAATTCTCGTTTGAGCAGTAAGTTTGACTTAACTTTTAAGCCTCCTCACCAAAGCTCCACGATAAGCTACTGATTGTAATTTCGGGCCTAAATGTATTAAAACTTTTGAGAAAATGATGTAGTAATAAGCCTTTACTAGATAAAACTATTAGTACCAATGTAACACGTAACACGTTTCATTTTCCAAATTCTTTTTATTTCTTCCTACAATTATGTTTACTTCCTGATTTAAATGCATTTTTATTACAGGTAACATCATACATACATACATACATACCATCACGCCGCTTCCCTCGCGGGGTAGGCAGAAAGGATCGAGCGCCACTTCCTTCTATCCTTGCATACATCTTTCGCTTCCGTCACTGTCATACAATTCCTCATGCATGCTCTCCTGTTCAACGTGCTCAACACGTGACCGTCCTGTAGGATTTGATTTAAATGATCTTGCCATTTAATCCTCGGACGTCCACGTCTCCGAGCACCATTCCTCTCAGCCAAATATATCTTCTTAGTCATTCTGTCCTCATTCATTCTTTCCACGTGCCCAAACCATCTTAACTTATTTACATTCATCCTTGTTATTACACCAACTTTCATTCCACATTCCTTTCGTATATCACTGTTACGCACACGATCTCTCAGACTTTTACCACACATCCTTCTCAACGATCTCATTTCCACTGCATTTATGCCACTTTCATCCTTCTTTAACCATGTCCACGTCTCACTTGCATACATAAGTGTTGGCACTAAGATAGCAGAGTGCACCAACCTTTTAGCTGTGGTGGATATGTTTCTATTTGCAATTATTGGTCGGATTGCACCATTTACCTTATTGCCAGCAACTTTTCTCCTTTCAATATCGCTTTCACACTTCCCATCTCTCGTGAACAAACTACCTAAGTACACACATTCGTCAACTTGCTCTAACACTTCGTTGTCAATCATTATCTGGCATACTGTTCTCTCACTTCCTCTTTCAAACACCATGATTTTTGTCTTTTTTGCATTCATTCTCAATCCATTAATCGCACAATTTTCATACACACTCGTCATCATTCGCTGTAGATCACTTTCACTTTTAGCCATCAATACCAAATCATCGGCAAACATTAACGCTCTTACATTCATCCCATTCATATCAACACCTACATTCATTTCTTTCAATGGACGAATACAATGATCAATGTATAGGTTAAAAAGCCATGGCGACATCACGCACCCTTGTTTTACTCCTTTTGTCAGTGTGAACCATTCCGACAGGTTATTGTTCACTCTAACACACGCGGAACTTCCTGTATATAGGGACGCAATGGCGCGAATTAGCCGACTACCCACCCCACACATTGATAGTACTTGCCACATTTTCTCACGATCTACTCTATCATAAGCCTTTTATAGATCAACAAACGCGCAGAAAAGCTTCTGGTGTTTCTCCAGGAGCTTCTCTGTCACCATTCGCAGGGAGAAGATCTGGTCCACACACCCTCTACCACTCTGAAAGGCACCTTGCACATCCCATACATTCGTCTCAGTTACTTTTCGAACTCTTTCAATCAATATTCTTGCATACAGTTTCCCCACCGAGCTCAGCAGACTGATAGCCCGATAACTCCCGCATTCTAGTCTTGACCCCTTTCCTTTGTATAGAGGGCATATCACAGCTTTTCGCCAGTCTTCTGGCGTGCAACCTTCCCTCCAACACTGGTTAAAGAGTGCATGACACCATTCGAGAGTCCTCAGCCCACTCAGACTGATGAATTCCGTAGAGATCATATCATACCCAACAGGTAACATTTAACATACAGGTAACATTATTTGATAATATTCACAAAGAATAAGTTAAGTCAACAGAAAATCAAATAATTCACAACCAAATGTTTTTCGTCTCAATCAGAGCAACAAAATTCCTTTACGACTAGAAAATTAAAACATTTTTCATATTTTCGTATACAGCGTGCAAAGGCAATTTAAGACGTATATGCAACATATTTTTATTTATTTATTTATTTATTTAGTCTACAACAAACGGCGTGAGCCTTTTACATGTTAATCAAGCAGTATAACAAACACAAACAGATATAATAGTCAAGAATACATTATTATATAGATTTGAAGTGAAAAATTAATGAAGCAACAGTCAATAATAAAAAAAGGACAAAGCAAACCAAAATAAGTCAATAGGAAACAAAATTTCAACGATAAAAAAAATTGCATTAATTTTATCAATTCAAACAAGCATGAATATGTCAAAATAAAAAAAAATAAAAAAAATCCGATATAGTACAAAACAAATGATATTAATCTTTCTCTCAATAGAAGCAGAGTGTATCCTATAACACTGTCAACAAGATATTCAGTGTGACCCAGGATTGCCAAAATTGTGTGGCCATATATGATTTTCACTCTAACACGATATAAATCTAACTTTTCATTATTCTGTTTCATATTAAAATTCATACTTTTTCTTAAAGAATATTTACTCATGGTACCCTTTTTTACAGTGTAACGGGTATTAGTACCGGTAATTGCTTATGTCAACACCAAATTACCGTACATCTAATACATAAAATTCTCGTGTCACATTGTTTGTTATCATACTCCTCCGAAACGGCTTAACCGATTTTGATGTAATTTTGTGTGCTTATCGAGTAGGTCTGAGAATCGAGCAACATCTATTTCATACCCCTAAAAGTTAAGGGTGGTCCACCCCATTTTTTTTAAATTTAGGGCAATTTTTTTTATGGTGAGGCATTAAAAATACATACAGTCCTAAGTTTTCACCCTTCTACCATCAACCCCAATTTTTTAATAGCGATATAAGTACATAATTCAATCATTTTCAACTCCGGTCGATTACTGCAGTTATCCCCGCCAGGTGTCTTCTATACGTCTAAATAAAAAATACTTTAATAATTTGTCTACAACGCTTCATTCGTCTTTTAATTATCATAACATCCTCACACCTTTATAGTCTTAGTTATTTTTTATTGAACTCAAAATAATTTCCAAAAAATAATGCATAGGATGGCAAAACAACGTTTGCCGGGTCAGCTAGTTAGATTATAAAAATAGAATGGTTTAAAATATTTGCTATATATATGAAAATATGTTAAAAGTACCTAGTTACTTATTCCATTCCATGACAATGTGTAAACTTAATAAAGTCACGTGAACGAGTTGAATATGTGGTCAATATTTTAATTATTTACGAATACGTCCATCAAATAACGTTGGTCGATAATTAGAGGTCGACTGACTTTAATTTAGAATTATTAATCGCAAACTAGCTTCAATACCTGGTTTCCCTAAATCTATCATTCTGTCTATACCACCACGTAATCTCACACAAGAAAGGTAAACAGTCTATTTACTTAAGTTTAATGTTTCAGTGTTGACATTGTGAAACAACATTTTAATAGTATACTCCGTTTGAGTTTATACTCCGCCCTGATGATGCCAATGTATTGGTGAAAGCGCTAGGCGTAATTGTAGTATACTTTGGTATACATAAATGTGAAACTAAAAACAGTATTATTTTATATCATAAAGTATATTTACTTTTACTTCTTCTTCTTCGTCCTCGCCTTACACAATTTATTTGCAGTCGGCTCACCTAGTCATCATCTTTCAAGTTTTCCGGTCTCCTGCATCCTCCGAAGGCAACTCTGCCTCCTTCAGGTCCCTGGCAATTGTGGACATCCAGGTGGTCACTGATCTTTTTATATTTTTCTATCAAGCCATATTTCACAAGTTAAGTAGCCTGTAGACCAGCCACACGTAATAAATACACCAGTTGTCCTCTCCGTTTCCATAAGCAATGAAGGCATTCAGCATGAGTGGCAAATCTCATCGTTGAATGTCACCATTTACAAGACACTCGAAAACTTGAAAAAGATTGATAGACCAAGTCTTTGTTGAATGCTCCACTAAAGTTTATAAACTTCATGTAATAAACATCAAAATCGTCCTCTTGTCCTTATCCAATATAAACAAACAAATATGATACAAAATTTTATTTGATATTTTCTTGTAACTATCGTTTTTTTTTAGATTAGGTCACACCAAAATATATTCTTAATTTTTACTGCGTTTGAACGATAAATGAAAAGTAATTTTCATACAAAACACGAAAATATGATACCGTGCTTGTACCTGACCTGTATACAGGTATTATTTGAAGGACCCACCGTCCACCCGAATACCGCAGAAGTCTGGAGATTTCCATTTATTCGAAATTCTACACTTAACAAATCTTGTCCACACCGAAGGTGCCATAGTGGACAGCCTGAAGGGCTGGCCAGCCAACAAACAACCCCGTGTGTGGAATCTTTTGACTACACTCCTTTGATGTCCCTCTAGCCGAGATAAGCAAACAAAGTAATAATACATATATCTTTACAAAATAAATCAAATAAACAAGTTTTCTTTACCTAGATTACAGGTATTATTTTTTAAAAAAACTAATCCGCTAGAGATGATGGTTCGTATAGAAGTCATATTTTTTTCTTATCGCTTATCTGCCTAAGATTCTCACGGTGAATTTACAAACAAGCATACACAAATATGATGTGAGTAGACTAAAGTATGTAAATGTGTGGCTTTATTAATATTTAAACATGCATGGAAACCTCAATCAATAATTACCTACAAACTGTTGTTGCTAGTCCATCATCTATCTATGTACATAATATATAAAAGTACTGGTCGAACTTAAGGATATATTAAGATAGAGTTTGTTGGTATATTAGAAGTACATTTAGGTATATTATCAATTGTAAAATTATTTGTGTATGCAAGAAATGACAGTAGGTAAATCTTCAGCCATATTTATTATTAGGAATACCCAGCTAATCCAACTCTTAGATCTGGCTCAGTTACACAACTTACTCACAATCAAAGATTAGAATTGTTCCATCTCTCTTCCTAAACAAAACTATTCCTTATCTTCTTCTTCTTTTGCTTCAGTTAGGAATATGTCATGTGATTCTCGGAGCCTGCTCCTGGGAGGTGGATGTCCAACTGTCCCTCCATCGTTTAGGTGATCTTCCTGGGGTCAGTTTCCTGTCATGCGTTCATCTGCTGCTATTCTGACCACTCGATCTGAGCTCGCCCTCCCCACATGATCTCTCCAGAAACGTCTTCTTGTTCTGCCCCATCGCATAACATCTTCGACATAACAGATTCTTCTTTTTTCTGAATTTCTTATTCTGTCACGAAGAATTACACCTGCGATGGGTCGTAGAGTTTTCATTTCGGTGAAAAATATTCCTTATCAATTCATCAAAATGTCAAAAATTATTATTAAGTAAGGTTCTTCACTGCTGGGGTGTCCAAAATGCTATTCTATTATTTTCAATATCTATCAAGATGAACACATTTTTCTCCAATATTTATATTTTGATAAAAACCCATTTGCTTTAAGATTTTTCAATGATTCATTTTCTGTGTTTTCCTTAAAGTTTCTGTTACATTCTAAGATCCTAAGCATCCATCTTTCATCCTATCTCTTCTATGTGCAAAAATCACATTGGTATGCAAACACAGATTCTGTCAATAAACTTGTGATTCCGCGTATATGGGGTCTAGCTAACTATGTTAACCCTGTCTTCTGTGTGGTTGATCCGATGCTGTGGACCAAAATTCTCTATGATTTGGAAATTCTGGAGCATGTGGAGGTGTTCAAGGCAAAGTTAAAGACCAGAGAAAGAAAGATAATGATTTTTGAATGAGTTTCAAAAACAGAAGTCGAATCCAGGTCACTATTTAATTAAATATTAAGTAACACTTAAACCAAATTCAAATATTTAACAATTTAATAATATTACATACACACCTTATTACTAAAAAATACATTTATAAGGTAGATATTTGACCCTCAAAATTGAACAGTGCTCGTGCTTTGAGGGTTTAAACATATTTCATATAATTAACATAAAACAATAACGCTCACCAAATAATAATAAAAACAAACACATATCTACAATACAAATAGCAACCAAATACAGTTTCTTAACAAAACTCAACAACAGAGCAAATGAACAGCTATTTAAAAATATCTTTCAGATTCAATTTAAAACTCTGACTTTTTTTGTAGAATCAAACTTAGATTTTTTGTTCAGCTTATTGTACCACACAACACCCAAATGAGTATAGTGGTGTTGTGTTTTCTTCCATCTTCCATATATTATGTCTAGTTATAATTATTATTATTCATAACCAGCTAGTTCATTGCCATTTTAGCTCGGAGTCTTATAAATATCTGCAACATTAATTTTCTTCTATCGAATTGCTTCATTTCTTGCTCCGTCTTTCAAACTACATAATTCCAGACATCTGTCTCTCTATGGGCGGCTGCACACGTTTCAATTAAAATTTTGACATTGTGTTATTGCATACTACATAAATTTTAATTGGGGTAATCTTACCGATACAATTCATTTTCGTCAATGTCAAGTATAATAGTTATGAAAAGTTGTCAGGAATATAAGAGAAATGTTTATTATAACTATAAAATATTACTACTTACTTACTTCCGATGGCCGAACAGCCCTTGTAGGACCTTTGCCTCCGAAACAATAGATCTCCAAGCCTTTCTATCCTGAGCAATGGACTGCCAGTCGTCTTTAGCATTGAGCTCCTCCAGATCTCGGTTGATGTAAAATATTGCTGGATCAATATTTAGTTTTCCTGCAGAGTTTAGGATAAGATTAGGCCACCCAATATTTTATGTAAGTTTTTCAATATCCTGTAAGTTATTTGTAAAATATCGCAAGATACCGGAAGGCGAAACCACTCGGCAATAAGTATTAAAATGTTTTAAAATCTCTTACTACTACTACTACTATTCCATCGTGTCATTTTCCAGAAAAAGGGTAGCCAGCGGATCAGTTGCATGTAATACACATGCAAGCTACCTTCTCTGTGGCATCAAAAAATTAAGATTTTCAGTATGGGTGGCAAACCTCATCGCTGAATTTGATATGTAAAATGTCTTTATTTTATCGAACACCTGCCTTTTAAAGGACACCTGAAAAGATACGGGAAAGAGGGGTTGACCAATTGTAATTGCTGGGTGCTCCACAGCTCAAAACATCAATTGATGACAAACATAATTGTTATAGTAAAAATTATAAGTATCTTTGACATATAGGTATACGCTTAATCTTATACATGTATATTATAATGATGAAACTAAAGCACTCAGGAATTAATATGTTTATTGTGCATTGATAAAGAAATTATTATCATTGTTGTAAAGAAATGTATATTTATCCCAATACACATATTTGAATTTGAATATTTCTTCTCCTTAGACAACTCTGGAATTAATATGTTTACTGCGCATTTATAAAAAAATATTATTGTAGTAAAAATATATTGTATATTTCCCAATAAACACATTTTAATTTGAAATTTGAATATTTTTCTCCTTAGACAGCTGTTATTAGTCCCGCATGACGATGGGGTCTGCCTTCTTTAATACTAAAATGTTTATTAAAATTTATTTTCACCGTATTTACGCACCAATATTAAATAGAATATTAACTTGATATACAATAATATAATGTCTGCATTGTGTTCTGGGGAAAGTGTGTACAGAAATTATTCGTATAAAATATAATGATACCTAATATGACAATAAGTAATGAGAATAAGTACCTCACGTATCTACAATAATAATATTATACTGTATATATATTATACATTTACAATATATATTTCAGTGGCGGGACGAGACTCCTTATAATGGTCGCGCTTTTGTTATGAATAAAAGTCTTCTTAAACATATTTTGAACCACTCTAGATTAATCTTTCCAATGATCACACTAACTGATAGTCAATCTACTTGAAAAGGTATTTTAACTAGATAGGTATGTTGTACGAGTATATTATGATACACATACATATGCGAACCTTCTTAAGGAGTGCATGAGACAGAGTTTCGACGCTTATGAATCGACTTAAGGCTTGTTTAAAAGTACTCTTTAAACCTAGGTTACGTTCTCAATTCCTCTGTGTCATGCTTATCACATGACTTGAAATTTTTGAAAGTTGTATAGTATACAGTTCGACTCAATATTTTTCCACTATCGTAATCTAGGTTTTTATACAATTTCATACATATCCTATGTTTTCATATTGGAAAGACGTCATCTGTTGTAGTTCAATGGAAACAACATTGTTAAACATCTACACTTCTATTAAATAAAATCCAGTTCACAACATCCAAGTGTGTCAAAAAATTCATAACATAAGAAATCTTCTTCTTCTGCTTGTAGTAGATCATTGATCTGTTTAATCCGATTTTTTTCCTATTGCAACGCTGAAGACCAACTATTCTTCCATCTTTTAGGTGGCCTTCCAGGCAATCTTCGTCTTAAGGGAGTAATGTTCGCGGTGATGTGGGCTAATCTATCACTACTCATGCGGTCCACGTGGTCCTTCCAGTACAGTCTTCTCTTTCTGCTCCACCGAACGATATCTTCAGATTCTTTGGTGTTTCTGACTCTGTCTCTGAGGGTCTTGCCCGCGATTGCACGTAGAGTCTTCATTTTAGATGTTCAATCTCATATTGTCTTATTGGAGAATCATCTTAGATCTGATAGCAGGTATGACAGTTAGGAACCTACGTTGCAGATAAGCACCTTTACAAATACACCCCGCGGCTAAAAAGAAGAAGAATTAGTTAGGCTCAAAAAATGTGGCTATCATACGTACAATTTTTAAAGCACGCATTAGTGTTTTGCATGTATAGAAGACACACCACTGATATATTTAGCGGCACAAAGTTAACTGTAGCCATTTAAAGTAAGAAATAATAACTTGTGTAATTAATATTGCCTACATACTTCTAAAGGGGTAAATTAATTTCAATAAGGGTGAATATCCTATACATTTGTGAGTAAACTTTCTTATCAAAGCATTATATAAATTACATCACAGGGAGGTTAAATGATTCTAGACTCTATCGTATGGTGTTCGTAATCAATATTTTGATAGTATTATAGTATTAGTCGGTATCGTCATCATCATAACACCCTTTTCCTTTCGGGGTAGGCAGAAAAAAATCTCGATCGATTGGTTGCAATAATACAGTACAAAACAAAGTATCATTAAAATAATTCAATGTATAGAGGGCGAGTTTATCGCTAAAATGCGATGTCTTCCAACTAACCTGGTTATTAAAATTAAAAAACAAACATAAACATATATACATACATTAATACACATACATATCAATAGTAAAAATAGAAATAAATACACAACAAAAAACAAACAAAAGAAAAAGACACATGCAAGCAACAATGTACTTATGGACACATATGCATTATAATAAAAAGTAGAACATATATTGCAGCATGCACATACTTAAGGGAAAGGAATTCGGAAGTCAGATCATACTATATTTTGGAACTAGCTAGATCTGTGTAGATTATCCATATTAATAAATTATGTCTTTCTACGTAAACCAGAAAGAGAGAGAATTCAAATTAGTAAACGCTACATGGATTAAGTGTAATTGAACAAGTTCATATCGATTTGTAAGCATTATTTTGCTATTCCCGCTTACATCTAAAGATAGGTGTATTTATAATCAGCGTACTGGTTGTAATAACTCTTCATCGTCTCTAAATAGTTTGATATAAATTCATTTTGTATCGATAACAAATACGTAATATAATGTTTGTGCACTCGTATTTAAACTATTAAATGTACTAGGTACATATTATTGCAACAATTTTATATTTGTTTCACTTCTTAACCGCTGTATAGAAACGCGGGGTATTATTTATCAATATACGTCGACGCCAGCCTGTACTCCATGTTCCAATAATACTTATAGCCCGAACAAAATAAAAATTCTTTTATGAGTGGAGTTAGAGGAAAATAATTTCTAATTTATTCTTCATATAATTTCTCAGAAAAGAATAACTCTACCATTCTTTCCTGTAAGTAATCGAATGTCTTATAAAACGTAAGTGTTCATTGAAAAGAACAATGTTTAATATCTTCAATAAATGTTGCCTACTCAGCAAAACTGTATCATTGCCGACTTTACATGCATTCTAACATTGAGTGTTAATGTATACTTGGTATAGAATAGTGATGTAACGAATGTGTGATTTTGGATATTCGCGAATGCGAATGCGAATATTTGATGCCGACATTCGCGAATGCGAATAGCGAATATTGACTTCCTTAAATTTCTACAATTGGTCAAACAATAAAATTTCTACCCCCCTGTCGCCGAATTTTCAAAATGGTATAGGAATTTAAAATATTTCAAAAATCCTCGGTTTTCTCAAAGAATATTTTCTTGTAGTACCGTTTTCTACAATGTACCGGGTAAGTATCCGGTATTTTTACCGAATTACCGATACTTTATTACCAAAATAATATTCGCAAAACATTCGCAAATTTTTTGCGAATATGAATGCGAATGCGAATACTTAGAAATATGCGAATATTCGCGAATGCGAATGCGAATATTCGTTACATCACTAGTATAGAAACAGTAGCTATTGAATTTAATGTGCAATTTTTGTTGACGGTGCAGTTTTGCACAATGTTTGTTGTATATAATACTCGTCGCATTGTTTTGTTTGCAATACATGGGAATTAATGAACATAGTATGCTATACATAAATAATAAATGTAACATTGACTCATATTTTATTTTAAATAGTTAAATATTGACGATATGAAAATCAGTGAGCGTGGCCGAACTGGTAGTGCGACTGCATGCGAATAATAAGTGCCCTGGTTCGAAACCATGCTCGAACTTTTTTTTTTGTTTTTTTTTTAATTTTCACTTTACACTGGTCTCAATACACTTGTGAAGCTATACCTCGCTCGATTCTCGCTGCATAAGGTAATAAAATTCAATTAAGGCGAGGGTCCGAGTGGCTAATTGCTTATAATAATAATATAGGTACATAAGCCTTGCAATTTCAAGTTCTATAAACGTTTTTATAGAATGTACCAGTGTCATGAACATTTTAATATACCTAACGAACAATGTTGTTTACTAAAGCGAAAAACAAATTGAGGTAGAGCTTTTCATACAATGTACCTACAGGGTATTGTTTTTCAACTAGTCCTGTATTCCTGAAAACAAATATCGATAAATTTTAAACTTTACCATGAAAGTTAACAAAAACTTATACAGCCATCAAATTAAAAACAAATCCAAGGTGGAGCTACTCAATATTTCAGCAAAAGTCATATTTTGAGATTTAAAGAGAAAATTTGAGAGATGGATCGATCTGTATCTTTGTTTTTGAGCAATGGGTCACAAGTCATACATAATAAGTAGAATGACAGTTTTTTTGGTAATTACAGCTCATAGAATTTATTGTTTTTCGAAAAGAATGAAGGTTCTAACTGGGTCGTTATTTTTTCAAATTTCCAATGTTCGTTGGCGAAGCAGAGTACATTGTTTTATTTTTTTGTTGACAAGACTCTCAATAACTTGTTCTATAGTTTTTTTTTTATGTTTTTAATGTTATTATTTTCAATGTTTCTGAAATAAGCTAAGTGTTGAGATTGAAAACAAAGATGATTAGAAAACATTATAATAAATTTCTCACACAAGACATGATAATAACGCTGTGAAAGTTTTCATGGCAAAAACTCCTGAATTATATGCAACCACTATAACATTAATTCCCTTTTTCGTTGCACAATTTTGTGTCATCTCAGAATATTACATACATGTTATATTGGACATGATTATATACCTGCTTAGGAACGCAAACATGATTGATAAGAATACCCTAGTCCCGTCATTGTCGGAACCCCTCCCCCTAGGTTAAAACTTAATTTGTTTTGAGCAGTGTAAAACAGTTCTTCAACATTTCTCATTTCGGTTCACAATTGGATATTGTGGAGCCAGAAGAGACGCCTCATTATGGTCCTCGATCTTCCTTCCTATAACCAACTGCATCTCTGCATACTTTTCACCTTTGATCACTTAACGTTTGAAGTTTTACAGAGATTTTCCAATCAAATACTAATGCAGAAAAATTCTATAAGCACGAGAAAATTTCTAATTTCTTTAAAGGACTCGATGCTTCCAAGACTTACGCAAAAATTTTAAAATTAAATTATTATATCTGTTAATTTAACTGAATATATACTTCTTTAGCATGCAATCTACAAGAATTCAAAATGTGTTTGAAACAATATATATTTGTTATGGTAAATTGTCACAAATTAAATGTATTTAAACAATTAATGAAAGAGAAAATAACAATTTTCAGTATAAGTACACAGATGTGTGAGAATAACAAATTATATAAGCCTCTTTGGAAGAATAATTACACAATAGCATAATTGGTTTATTTTATTTTAATTTAGTAGGTACATAATATATTAATGCGTGCGTTTTATTATAAAATATAATATAATATAGTGAACGTATCAAACTAATTAAGGTTGGTCACGGAAAATGTAGCATTTTGGTTCGTTATTTTTTAGTGCTCAAAATCTTTTCTCTCTCCTTATAGTTGGAGCATCTAGCAGTATATCCTGCTTCATACCATTTTGCGGCAATTTTTCTTTTGAAACTCGCAAATTGATATATTTCTTTAACAAGTAGAGTCCTCGGAGAGTTATAATACTCTCATTAGATTTTTTAAGTTTTCAAGTTTCCTGTAAAAGATAGGTGTTCGCAAACAAAACAATTCGTCGTCGAATTACGCGACTCTTCCATAATGTCTCATTATTTTGTATAGATATTTGAACTGTATTGGTTTTAATGTGTTTATTTGAGAAAATAAATGAATTTGAGTTTGAATTTCATTAGTACATTTAACAGATACCTTCTTGTAGAAAATAAAGAGAAATATTATGGTGATAAAAAAGAGAGAAAAAAGGAATTTGAATTCGTCATGGCCATGAGAGATATTGTACTTTGGAGCTTTTACCAGATATCACTGTATATTACTACTTCTAGAACTGTGAAAATCTGCACACTACAAACCAGCTTATTCTGAAATGTTTCATCATTTTTCTGCCCTCTCTCACTTTGACAATCTTTATGATAGTCCGTTTGTAGGCATGCGAAGCACATGACCAAGCAATCGCAACTGCAACCATTCTGTATGTAAAAGTACCGGTTCTAGTTTAAGAGCCTCACGCTATGTGAGTTCCTTATACAATTTCTCAATGATATCCCAGCCACTCCTCAGAAAGACTGAATTTCTGCTGTCTGTATTATTGACGTCACAATCTCTGGTTTCCATATTTAAGGATAATTCAGTATAATGTGTTGAATATGATTATTTTTGAAAATAATTAAACTCAAAGCTTTAAAAACTGTACATTTCCACCTATGTATGTACCAGGGATGTTGCGAATATTCGCATCCGCATCCGCAAATGCGGAGCTTCCGCATGTATTTGGAAATCTGCATCCGCATCTGCAATAATCGATGCGGATGTAAAACAATTTGCGACAAGAAAGAAATGGGCGGGGCCGGCGAATGGCGCGTGCCGTTCGCACTTGACATTAACCAATGGGGACGAAAAAAATGGTGACAAGGTCCGACGCGTTTTTATTTTTGCCGGGTTTATTTTATTTTGGCAAAGAACAAAAAAGAAAAAAAATATTTCGCCACAAAATCCATAATATTATTGTAGCAACAATTTCGTCACTTATTTGACAGTGGGGCCTACCAACTAAGATAGTTCCTACTTTTTTTATAACATCTTAAACATCCGCATCCGCATCCGCGGATGTGAGCCTTCAAAAATCCGCATCCGCATTCACATCCGCGGATGTGTAAAAATCGACATCCGCAACATCCCTGGTATGTACATGTGGTGAAAATGATTATATGAAGGTTTTAATTTATCTCTGATTGAATAATAATGTTACAGTCACAATATAAGCGCTAATAATATTATTATTTAATGAAAATAAACCAACAAAATGTTAAAAGAACAAACACAATACATACATGCATGTATTAATTACATTTTGTACTAATTTATACTGTGGTAATATTTTGAAATTAATATACGATACGTTTCTACTCTGGGAATCCGTTAACAGCGAGGATCTAAGGACAACAAACTTTATTTATTTATATTTTATGACTTACTCATTCGAGATTTGTATTAAACTATTCATTCATACCATCACTGCTTTGTAATAAAACCCAGCAGTTCTACTGCATGTGATAAACTTGCAAGTTGTTTTTTCCATACCGATATTTTATTTTTATTTTATTTCACAAACAAACAGTTAACACAAATGACAATACACAGACAAATCAATCACAATTATTAATAAACCAGCAAAGGTATATAAGTTAAGTCGTTCAGAATGTGTGGTAGGTAAACCTTTACAGATACTCAAGACGTACCTACAGAAAAAAATGGGAGACTTATTTACTACCGTTGAACTTGTAGTTAAACACTACAACTTTTAAATAGCCTTTTTTGGACATAAATTAATACATAACATACGAATATGTTAACCATTTGTGCTGTACAAAAAAAAGTCAAGGAAAAAAATTAAGACTTTATTATATGTTGATTTTCCACTTAACGATGTATAATAAACTACCTTCATTCTAAGATATTATTATGATAATTTTACCGTTTTTACTTAACAAAGGAAGCATTGCAATTTCTAATAAATAAAACATTTTTGGACCAAAGAGTTCGTTTAGATTATTTTCTGTCGTTATAAATACATTTTTGTCACAAACGCATTCACTGTTAACGAAAACCACTTAATATTCCTATTTTAATTATTGAGTACCTAAAATTATTCATTATTTATTAATTTGTTTGTATATCAAAGCTGCAGGTTTCAATTACAGCGCACATATAATAATAATTATTATCGTTTATGTTGAATTTATAATTATTATCAATATTCATTATCGAATAGTTTAGGATAGAAATAAAACAATTTTATAATATTATGTGCCTTGTCCTTTTATGTTTAATTAGAGAGATGAAATAGACACCAAGTGCTTTGACTGGATAATAATAATTAATGATGTTTGGTAACATTTTTTTAGCGGAGCCGGATAATCACAACCTGATATTGTGTGATTTTCTTTAATGCAACACTTATTTCTTATTTTATTTTATTTGGCATATCTACAAATTTTTACAAATACCTGAAACACATAGAATTATTTAGCAACATCAGTCCACGTTAAATTAACAAATTTAGAACAGTGCACATTAATTAAGAAATGAAAAATAAGAGATACAAAGAAACAAAGAAGAAATTGAAATATGATAACAAAATATGAATACGAATATAGGTATACATAAAATTGTTTATTCTTATGCATAGTTTATTCGATTCTTCTAATTACTCAGTTTGACAAGAAAAAAGAGCTGTCATTTGAATGACAGCAATTATATAACATGTCATAATGCATTGACAATTCACACAGATCGAAATGATAATTCCAAACTAAGATTTATATATCTTGTATTATGGCTACTTATACGACAAACCGAATGTATGCAATATACTAAATATATTTATGTAACATCCAGATATAGAACAATTTGAAAAAAAAACATTCTTCGTTTAACCCGGAACCCAAAAACTAAAAGCAAGAAAGTGCAGCTCTCTTACATTTACATAGTAAGTGAAACCGATGCGAGGCTTGGTGTCGCGTTGCGCACGAGCGTTGTATTGCGGTGCTGACTAAACGCGACGCGAGAGTCGAAAACGTATCATTAATTTAGAGCGAGTTATCCTGCAGGTTTAGAGTAAAAAACATTTTTGCTGGTTTACTTGAGCGACTTAAATCGTTTAAAATACTCTAAAAATGATGTTTTTTTTTAGAAAAATGAGCCATCCATGATGGTGGCATATCTCATAATAATTACTGAATCAAAGATGTTCAAATGTCTCATGATGTTGGATGAATCCCTCACTTTAACAGGAAACTCCATAACTCACAGGAAAGAGTGGATATCCTATTCTTTGCCTCGAATCTTATGTTTTAAATATAAACAATTATAAAAGAGATAGATAGTCGATGAACCGTGAATGTTATGCTTTTCCTTTTGAGTTTCGAGGTCGCGGGATCGATTCCCAGCCAAGGCAAAATGATCAATGATTTTATTTTAATTTTTTTTGAGTCTGATTTTAAATGTTTATGCGTGTATTAACACTTCAGTACTCATGATACAACGTTCATGTCTAAGTTTTGGAATTATTGGATCTCTATGCATTATCTATTCATGTTAGATATTATGTTATAATATTTATTTATTAACGGTATTTAAGAACATAATAATTATGTCGAAAAAATCTACCTTACTGAGCATGAGCCCGTCTCCATTGTACGAGTATATTATTATTGCAAAGGTGGATCATTGGTGTAAAATGTATAAAGGCCTTGCATGAAATTTACTACGCAGTCGCGAAAAAAAAACAACCCGAGCGTGGTTTCGAACCTAGGCCCTTTCAATTCGCAAGCAGTCGCAGTAGCAGTTGGGCCACGCTCGCTGATTTCAAACTGACAATATTTCACTATTTATTTTTCACTATGAGTCACCATCATTATACATATATAATATTTACATAGACAGTCCGTATTATTAATTCCTATATTTTTTGAAAAACAATAGAATGCGTCGAGCAATAATTGTAACAAACATTCTGTGATATTGCAGTATCAGCATATTACCATATGGTAAATATTTTGATTGTGTCAGCTTTTTTGAATATAGCAAATTAAAGATTGATGATAACGATTGATTGTGATGTCTTAGGAATACATATTGTCATTAACAGAATACTCGTAAACTTAGAGAAAAGAGTGGAAACCCTATTCTTTGCCAGTGGCTCTACGTAACGTTGTATTCTCTTCATATGTCAATAATTGCTTGAAAGAGTGAGAAATGAGGATATTATGTAGAAGAATGAGCGAATGCAAGAGGATTGTTGTGGATGTAGTTGGTACGTGTAAATAAGTTGAGATGGTTTCGATATGTGGAACAGATGGAAAGGGAAAGAATGACAAAGAAGACATGTTTGTCTGAAAGAAGGAGTATGAGAAAGTGCAGGCATCTGAGAACTACGCGACTTGACCACTTAGATTAAATTCTCGAATGTTGATTAAGAGAAATCGACGAGCATGCATGAAAAGAAGCGAAAGATGTATGTTAGGACAAATCTATAAAGCCAATCAGAAACCTCGATTGGTGAACCATGTCTACACAATGCAACATTGTATAAAATTTAATCGGAAGAAGTGAAAAAGGTGTCCCAACGCTTACAAATTGGCTCTAAGCTGGCTTAAGTGATAACTTTCGGTGTCCATGGACAACGTTCACCAATTCCACCATTCTTACTGTCACGATTTAAGGTCCACTAATCGAGAGACGCTTTATGCAAACCTTAGAAGCAACCATCTTTTTGGGATCTCATTTTTCAGATCTCAAATAGATCGCGATCTCCCGTCTAAATGGCGCCGGAACAATTAAGTTCAATACTTTACCGGCTACTAGTTCGACCAGTCAGCAACAAATTATTAGAATATTTACTATTTTTTATATTGTTTTCTCTCCAATCGAGGTTTCTGATTGGTTTTGTCATCTGCACCCAAATCCGGTTAAACAATATAAAAAAAGTAAATATTCTAAACAATCTATAAAGCATTCCATTATCTCTGCCTACCTCACTTGAGAACTGGCGTGAGAGTATAGATAGATAGAATTTGTCAATAAATCGACTGATTTGCGTTAGTATCATCAATTTTTGCGGCATTGTAAAATATCTTTCCGTTGACCGGTTGAATAAATTACTTTCCAGAATCCGGTTACTAAAGTCGGATAACCATTTCATCTTTATTTAAATAAATCATATCAACTATCCTACAAACTTGTTATTAATATTAATTTTATGCCTTTGATTACGGTGCTTTTGAATTGGAGTATTTTATATTTAAATTAACGTCACATGTACTATAGGCGTATATGATCAATTGGTAAAATGTAGTTTTGTAAAATAATAAATGTAGGGAATTAGTTTTTGATTTCCGCGTAAATGTTTTAGTCCTTTGACTTTTGTGTGTGTATTTATATATACGAGTATATAAGGCAAAAGCTTTTGAAAATCATCAACCGAGATCTAGAGGGGCTAAATGTTTGTGACGTCTAGCAATCGACTGCTCATGAATGAAAGCCTTAGAGATCATCATTTTGGAGGCCAAAGCACTACAAAAGCTATTTACTGTGTCGGTGTTTAGGTATTAAAATTCCATAGCGAAATAAATAAAACAAATGTTTTATTCTACCATTGAATTTATTTGACGAGAGAGACGTCTTCCGTCTTGTTAGGACATTGTCAATAACAGAATCACAAAATCACAGATTGACAATATCTGAAAGAAATGGTGTGAGGAAACGCGGGCGTCCGAGAACCACGTGGCTTGATCACGTGGATCAAATTCTCAAGGACGGCCGCGTGTTGAGTAAGAGGAACCGACGTGCGTGTATGAGAAACTGTATGAACGTGGAGGAAGCGAAGGAAGTGTGTAAAGATAGATCTGTTTGGCGTTCCGTTCTCTCTGCCTATCCTACTTGGGACTCGGCGTGAGGGTATAGTATAGTAATAGTATAGTATAGACAATGTCCTAACAAGACGAAAGACGTCTCTCTCGTCAAATAAATCAAATAGTAGAATAAAACATTTGTTTTATTTATTTGCCTACAAATTTATTTACTAAGTGATGGTAGGTATAGTAATAGTTTTATTAGCTAATCTGCTTGTGTGAGATTCTGCGATGGTATGTTAAGATAAAATATACAAAAATGGTTCCTTCAAATAATAATGAATGCAAAATAATACAAGACCTTAAAAGTTATGGCCAACTGTTATAGATGTGACCCAGGGTATAGCGCTTTAAGTCTGAATAGAATTAAACACCCAGCAAAAAGCACGAAGCGAAACTTATTGCGATCATAATTCACGTAAAAGACCAGAGAGAACATCGTTGTGAAAATACGTATTTAATATTATCTATGTACTATAATAATAATACATTACTTTTTGTCTTTGATTGTTTTCGTTCGTATTTTAAAAATCACCAAGAACGTTTTTATTGTATTTGTTTTGCTTCGTAAATAACAAAACTCCGTACTTATCTATATATAATAATATCTACTTAAGAACACTTTTATCTTTTAGTTTAAACACAAAACAGATTTAAAAGAAGTATTTTCCTACTCAATGTAATTCCTAAGATAGAACATAATATCTTCCACTCTTTTCTATTAATTTTCCAGTAAGACAAAGATATTCAAACTCTTCAATTCAATGATGAGGTACACCACCTATCGTGGATATATTATTTGATTTGATTTAAACCAAAATTATTGTCCTTACGGGTAGGGAGAGCCAGCCGATGCTCGGGCCGATCACTCAAAAAAAAAAAGAGTTTAAGATATATTTCCGATTTCTTAAAGCCTTGGATATCTAAAATTATCATTTTATTTTTTGTCCAATCTTTTGTTGTCTTAGGAACGGTGTATAATGAAAGATGTGAGGCTAAACCATGTGGACGTAAAAATATTGTCCTGAATTTTATTATGAGAGCCAAATCGACTTATGTTAGAGTAAATATGAAATCCTCAAACTTATATTAATTGGAAAGATGAAGGTAACAATGGTTCTAGTAGAAGGCTAACCTCATAACTACGTAATTTATGAAAATGCACAGGAATAAGATGTACCTAAAAGAATTATTCTACCGACTGGCATAGGACAAGAAGAGCATTGTCAGAGTAATCATTAACATTTAGGAAACCTTACGCTGCACAAAGACGTGAAGAATAATTGAACATTCTAAAATATTATTTTTTTAATATCTTATTGCAGTGTCTTCAGCCAAAGCTTACTTTTTTATACACTTCCAACCCACTCCTAGACGCTAACAGAACTCTTCAAAACTTTTCGATTTTTTTCTACCTCTAGCAACATGAACTCCACTGCTTTCTTATTACCGTCATCCACCTATCTCTTTTGAGATCTTCCTCTTCCTAAGCCTCTTATCTTCATTCCAGGACCCTCGGCATCCATCTCTTCTAACTATGTGGCCAACCCATTGCCATTTCCACTTGAATACTTTGCTAACAATATCCACATCCTTTGTTTGAATTCGGATTGTTTCATTTTTTATTCTGTCTTTCGTATTGTTATAAATGTTAGAATACCGAGACTAACTAAAGTCTACTTGAAAAACGTGTTTGAAAGGAACAATAATCATAACATATATTTGAATACATTTCCGGATTGTGCGTTAGCGGAGTAAAAATCCAAAAAAAATGATAATAAATAAGAGAAACAACATATTTCGTACCACAAACGTTTTGCACAAACACAGCACGTTGTGTCCTGTCACATATTACAGTATGAGGAGGTTACGTACATATATGTCGCCGCCCGATAATTGAATATGCCAATTAACCGAATGACTAGGCAAAGGATGCACAGACTTAGAGCCAAGAACGGGCCGCTACAAGAAAATTTACACTAAAAGTTTTGATTGATATTTTAACCCAACAATTTGTATTATGTTATGTTATTTATTTATTTATTATAATTGTATAAGCACAATGAGTGACATGACAGTTGATACCTTTGCGTCACTCAAAATTCACAGAACAGTTTCACAATAATACATATACATGCAAACAAACAATAATGAAACAAAACATTCCAACATTTTATTCTTAAATCTATTAAATTGATCAATAAACATACTTCTTTCAAATTTGTACGACACCAAAATGTACATGATCAAACTGCAAACGTAGCTACATTCAGACAATAATAAGAAATTAAATTATTAGTTCATCCCATTCGCACCACCTATCCCACCCACCATATATTTTGTATTTAACAAAACGTTGAACGTTTGGCACGGCATTGTGATTCAACGAAACGGGTAGGCATTCAATTGAATGCCGGTGTTAGTTAACTAATCGCCTAGTCATTCCATCAACTGGCTAATTCAACTATCTAATGATGACATACATACAGCATGTATGCATATGATAAAATAATGTATATTTACTAGTTAGGGAATGTAAAAACGAATTAAAGCGATCTGAAAACTGATTTTGCCACCATTATTTTCTTAGAACTTGTAAAGTTATTTTTATCCTTCTATACCCTTATGGCATCTCCCATAAGTTGGGTAGCCAGTGGAATAATTTCTTAATGCAATATTTGTTTACTTTCTTTGCTCGGCTTTAATCGTTCTCCTCCAGTAAACGACGACAAACGTTGCCTTGTTATTTACTTAAATTATGTAAATAGTAATTTAATGTTACGTTTCATTACATTTTTTTTTGTTTGCAAGTGCGGATAAATAGGAGTCTTTGACTCCTGAGATATCCGGGTGTGTGGAGGGTCCTTTCAATATTAATTACATTAGCGACGATATATAAATGATCTTTTTTTTCTTCTCTACGTATCTTGTCGGGTCCCCCCGACATTGACGACCACCTGGGAGAAATTCTTCCTGTTCTGGACAGCACGAAACAGCTCCTCCACATCTCTCACTCCTGAATGTTTTGGAGCCAGGAAAGCTGGATTTGAAATGTGGATCCACCGAAGAATGTTAAGAATATCTTGAACTAACATGACAAGTAACGTCGAAGTATTACGTAGAGCAAATGCTCATAGAAAATTGGTCGCAACAATCAAGCTCCGTAAAACTTCATATTTTGGTCACATAATGATGATGATGATGAAACTAATCATAGAAGGGAAGATTGAAGGCCGTAGAAGGGTTGGAAGAAGGTGGTTTTCCTGGCTCCAAATAAATTATACTTGAATAATATTGAAATATGCAGAATCATATTAGTAGAATATTTTTGATGGTTTTGCCTTCCCTAAACAGATCGAGCATTGTTGGTAGTTGTAAAAATGGGGACAGGTGTATAAAATTTACATCAGCATTTTAAAACTACCCTTTAGTCGACGTCACCTCACCTCACTTCTAAAAGAATAAAATAATAACAATAATAATAATAACATAAAACTGTTCAAATTTGACCTGAATTTTTCCCAAACTAAGCGTTTTATATGTATTACATATTTTATTGTTATTTTTATATTATAGCGGCTGTATCAAGATGTAATATTTCCCATAAGACGTTTTACCAAACTCCTTTTCAAATATGCTTTTATATACCTTAATAATATCTTCAAATACTAGAATGTTTTTAGAATTTTTTTTATTATTTTAATAAATTTGATACGTATTAGTGTATTTTATATAAAAGTGCTATAGAGGTGAATGTGGTATGGAGAGAATTTTTATAACAAGGTACGATGTGCAAAAAATAAGATAGGATTGAGTTCATAGATTAATATGGTTGTTAGAAAAAGTTATAAGAAGTGTGTTCGCTTGCGGATCAAATGGTTAGGTCCGTAGTGGATCAGATCCTCAATAATGGACGCCTGCTAAGTGCAATTAATAGAGGATTATGTCTGAATGGTGTGAAAACAAAAAACTTGTAAAAGGGCAGCAACAAATGGCGTTCATTCTATTTGCATGCCCCACAAAGGAAGTCACGTGATGAAAATAACAATAAGACTCTCAGGATACATAGGTGACAAACTTCATCGCTGAATTTAAGGTGTAAAATCTCTATGACTCTCGAAAATTTATGAAAATGAATGGGAGATCAATTCATTTCTGTGTGCTCCATGGAACCGTATAATATAAGCTACGTAAAAACATTTCTTAAAAGAATTTAAAAAAAAATACTTGCACAAGTGACCCAAAGACACAATATCTTAATTTTACTGACTCAAATATATGGAATATTTGCTTTTTTAGTTTTGTTACGTACAAGGAATTATTTTATTCAGGCATTAAGTCAGCATTTTCTGAGTAAGGTCTCACTGAATCAGTTCTAATGGTTGGTATAGCTGTTTTTCGACGACCTGTGTGGCGCAGAGGTAACACTATTACCTTTGAGTCACGGGCTCGATACTAGGGCAGTTCTAAATGCTAAACAACTTTTTCCAAATTGTTCTGGGTTTCGATGCGTTAGCTGCTTTGAATATGTATAAGATTCATATCTTAGCTTGTGACTAGCTCGGACTAGTGTTGTGGAAGTTTACCGAGAAATTTCTCGGTAAATTTCTCGAAGTAGAGAATTTTCGGAGATTATTTTTTTATTTAACAGTATAATAATAATAAATACTTTATTCAATCAATCACCAGTATGGCTACAATTAATTACGGAAACAAAAAAATGTTAGGTACCTTCATAGAAAAAATTGCTAATAACTGATGAAAAATCTTGATGTTTGACACCCCACATGCCCATATTTAAGTTAAAAAAAATTCGGGTACGTACATGGAAAAAAAGTGTTAGTAACCTCTGATTTGGGCCTTATAATCAGCCCCACAAATTTTTGGATCAATGAGTTTGGCTGCGAAGTGTACTGGGCGAAAGGTATGAAAAATTATGGAGAGAAATTTCTCTTCCATCAGAGGAGAAATTCTCGGAGAAATTTCTCGTTCTCGAGAAATTTCTCGTTCTCGAGAAATTTCTCTGGAGAATTTTTTCTTCTCACATCACTAGCTCGGACCATGCACAAATTGTCCATATATACATATTTTAATATTAAATTGTAAATATAAGAATCAAAAATATAACTAAATCCACTTTGCAGAATTCCTGGATATTTTAACGTAAAAAGCTTGTTTGTTCTCCAAGGACTGTGAAAGAAGGAGCTAGAGAGCAAAACATAATAATAATAATATAATATTTAAAAGCAGGAAAAAAATGCCCCAAATACAAATATAGCAATAATAGGTATTCACCTTCATACATACCTAAGTTGGTTGATACTAATGTCTACAAAATTTGTATGAACCCTTTTTCTCGTTTAAAAATAAATTGTTTACATTTTTACGGGGAAGATTTTTTTTTGGTGCGAAATATTTCCATACATTTAAATAATCCCTTTCTTTCAAAAATAATATTATTATTATTTGCATTATTTTCGTGATGTTCCTATGTCGTCGGTAGGTAAATATTAGAAACGTTACTTACCTATATCCGGTCGATCGATATTTGGCTACAGTCACACATAGCAGCTTTTTTCTATAGACATTTTTTTATCGACCGTGGAGCTCCCATCAAAGAATTCGTCTCCCACTCTTTTCCGTAAGTTGTTGAGCGTCCGTTAAAAATGGCAAATGTTCAAAAAACAAAGACATTGTACATCTTAAATTTAGCGATGAAATTTGAATGTCTTCTTTATTTTCTGGCATGGAGAGGACAGCTTGAATGTTTATTGCATGCGACTGGTCTTTTGTTGTAAAGTATTGTCTCTAGTGTTAAGAATTTTAGTACGTACCAACACTTAACTATAAGAACATAGTTTGTAAGAATATTGTAGTAGTGAGTAGTGCCTTGAAGTGAGTATTTCCTCCAAAAGACATTAAGGGTTGTAATTTAGGGGAGAATTTTGTCGGGGGGGAGCCCTTAAGGCTAAACCTGAATCCTCTCTTTGAATTTTTCTTTTTTGTTTCGTTGAGTCTGGATGATATAGGAGCTCAACTCTTAAAACATCCATGGGAAAGTGGTAGGAAACCCTAAATGTTTTGGTCTTGTGGGATTTACCGTGATGGTCTAGTAGCAGTATTTTTTAGTTCATTCAGGGAGCCAAACATTTCCACACGACTCTTTACTAACAGAAAGTCATCTTGCGATATTTCGAACACATTGCGAGATGGGAGCCTGAGAACCTAGAAAAACAGTAGTGACTGGGGCCGAAAAGCCTCATACTCCATGGAGTCCAGCGCATGGCAGATGGAGATGGATGGTTTGTTTATAGAACGAGGCATGATGACAAAAGCAAAGGATAGACGGGAGTGGAAGAGACTGCTGGATTCAGACAAGGCCCACCCAGGGCCGTCGAGCTCATGATGATGATGATGATGATCGCAATCTTCAGAATCGAAGGAGCAACGGCGATGATACTATATAAAAAAAATATATGGGATTTAGGGAAAATAATCTCGACTTCTTAGCACCCAGCTTGATTACATTGTTAAAATATTCAATAAAATCCCCGACATAAAATCAGTATAGAAATTTTACAAATTTATCAAATTTTACCGGTGTTGTGGTTGAATATCAGACGCGACGTCCGGTATCCGGTAAAATCGCTAACCATACATAATTATTATAATATACCCAGACAAGAAGGTCGGTAGGTACCAGCTCTAAACCCCGGAACAAATGGATTTTATGAAAAGAGAAATAAAGTAATGCTACTCTGTATAACAGTAGGCACCTACCTACTACGTCAGGGTTTATAAATTTGTAAAACGTCTAAATAAGAAGCTTTTTTCACTCGTGTTAATTTCGAAATTGTCTATTTATTTACCAATTTTTTCCATCCTCGACCATTCACAAGTCTCGCACTGTTTTTTGTAAAATTTCGAAAGCTTGTAAAACGCAGATATTAATTTAAAAACATAACGAATGTCAAGATAAATAAGAATATTAGAGTCACCGTTGAAGTACGACCACACAAACTAAATATATATTTATTTATTTATTTATTTATTTATTTATTTATTTATTTATTTATTTATTTATTTATTTATTTATTTATTTATTTATTAATTAATTTATTTATTTATTTATTTATTTATTTATTTATTTATTTATTTATTTATTTATTTATTTATTTATTTATTTATTTATTTATTTATTTATTTATTTATTTATTTATTTATTTATTTATTTAAACATACACGGCAATAAGCCTTTTACATGTTAACAAAATACATATGTAGACACAACAATGACATAACAATATATTAAATAATTTATAGTGTCGAAGATCAAACAGTAATCAGGGAATACTATAATAACAATTGAAATAATAATCAAAAGAAATAAAATAAAAAAAATATCTTTATAAAATCAATAGATGCAAATATTTATTATTTATTTTTTATGCGAGGAGAAGACGACCTGCATGCTCATTGCATACATACCTCACCGCTAAAGAAAGAATCAATGTTTCTGACGAAATTCGTTTATTTATTAACTCTTTTCTCGCTGAAATATAAACATATCAATTTTTTTATATATCCAGGTATTCCTTTTTTCCTTTTTTCAGGATCAATCGCTTAATGCAACCGGCTTCCAAACACAGAAAGAGAGAATGACTGGATCCTAACTTGTGATTTTCCTACCACTTTCATTTGTTGTGTGTGTTGTGCATGTAATGATCAATTTCTTTTATGATTACAGATATACTAAACATATTATACACTACGCTTAGATGAAACTGCTTGTGTAATTGATTGTTTTAAGAAGTTTTAAGAACTTCAATCTAGTCTTAAGATATTTTGTATTAATTTAGGCAAACAACTAGTACGTAGTAAATACGTAACTGTAAGTTAATTTTAAGTTCTTTTGTAAACAATGGAGTCGGTGGACATTAACGGTTGTATTTAATTTTGGGGAGGATTTTGTCGGGGATAGCCCTTCAGGCGAACCTTGAGCCCTTCCTTGAGAAGAATTTGCATGAAGAGTATGGATGACATGGGAATTGACATTTCTGCAACATCCATGGGTGAGGGAGGGTGCAACCCTTAATGTTTATATCCACGGCGTGAGCCTTTTACATAAATATCCAAAAATACACACAAAAATTATACAAATCAAATTTCTCATTCACAACACAGTTGGAGTAAACAAGAACAAAAAATTGGCCAACAATATTTTATTTATTTCAATGGTGCAACCACAATTGCTTCATAGCTATTGAAACCATAGACAGTTTCTTATTTTTATTTTAAATAAATTCTAGCTTTATTTTATAGTCAGCCTTAAATTTTATAAACCCTGGAGAGGTATATCTTTTATTTTGCGACACTTCTGTATATACAAAGTGCTATAAATATTATGAATAAATATGAATTCTCGTTTCGAAAAAGACTCTTTATTTATTTGTCTATAAATTTTCTATCGTATCTCCTTTATTTGTGGTATCAAGTGGACTTAATAATAATAATAATAATACAATATTGGACGTAAAGATATTGTTTTGGAGTGCTTCGGAAAAAACAAGTAAAAAACATCTTTTATACCTACCGTACTGAATATCAAACTTTTTAGTAGCGCAAAGAGGACGTTTTTACATGCAGTTAGTTCAGTAGATATCCCACTTTTGGGGAATGCTGTCATAATATAGAAAAAAATATCATGACGGCAGGTAAGTAACTGCCTGAACCCATAACTTCTCTATGTTCTATCTTAAATATTAAAAAAAATGCTTTTTACTATTGCGACTAAAAAAATAACATGTAATTACTTTGAAAGTCTTATTTTTAGTTATAAAACGATAAACAATATTGTAAAAAAGAAATAATTATTTTGAATGTTTTTTTAAGTATTCTACAATGCACATCCGTTACTTGATTATTTAAATCGCTATCGATTTCGGTAAACCTATACCATTGACGAGCGATATAATACTGCTATATACTGAAGTATTATATCGCTCGTCAATGGTATAGGTTTAGCGAAATCGATTGCGATTTCAATAATCAAGTAACGGATGTGCATTGTAGAATATTTAAAAAACATTCAAAATATCTCGTAACTGTTACATAGTTTTAATCCTTCTAAAATAACTGATATTAAAAAATAATTACGCAAATTGAAAATAATCAAAATTTTGTGATATTTGCGTATTTATGTAAGGAAATTCGTATTGTAAAAATAAATCTCCCTATACACGAGATATCTCTACTAGGGAGGTAGAATATTATAATGATTGTTTTTTTATTATTTATTGAAAATAATTGTATTGTGTACTTTGGAAATAAATTATTATTCTTAAAAAACAAAATCAAGAATGAATTATAATGTGAAGTAATATTGTATTGCGCCCTTGAGGTGGTGTAAACCACGAAAACAACGCAATATAAATGATCCAATAATAATAGCTGATATAGATAGAAAAATAATAAGAAAACTTTATTGATCAGAAAAAAAAATCATGAGCAATTGGCGAGCTTATTGCCTGGAGGCAATATCTTCCAGCTAACCAAAATAATGTGTGATACTATGTTGACAATGTGACACTAGCAATCTTTCTTTTTGTCATAATAAAGTAATTTGTAAACTGTGAAACAAAAATTCAAATTTTTCATCAATATGAACATTGCTCCAAATTGAAATTTTTGAATTTTCGAACGGAATCTTTTGTTGCTTTATGACCAATATGCGTCAAGAACAAATGACATTTATAATTAATAATATTATTAGTCAGGTACATAGTAAATGGAGAACAACATTGATACCTGTAATTGTAAATAAAGATTAATTCTGAACAAGGCTATGTTTGTGAACGAGACATTTTTAACAGTCATAACTTATTTTATTTTTTTGATTGATCCATTACTTAAACTAATCTCATTTAAGTTATGTAAATAAGTGTGTGAGAGTGTATTTTTCTTCATATTAATCTCTCTTCTTTCTGTTTTTAATTGTGTTTGATAATGTGTATTATATTGTACTATTGTTATGTGCATCACTCATCGAAAAGGTGGACACAGTCATGGTGAGTAGTTTTTTTTATACTATACTTTACTATACTATACCATCACGGCATATCCCACAAGTGGGGTAGCCAGCAGATCAGCTGCATGTAAGAAACATGCAAACTTTCCTCTTCGTGCCAATATAAAATCAAGACATTCAGGATGGGTGGCAAACCTCATCGCTGAATTTAAGATGTAAAATGTCTTAATTTTTTCAAACACCTGCCTTTTACAGGACACTCGAAAACTTACGCAGAAGAGTGGGAGACCAATTCTTTACCGGGTGCTCCACGGGAGTGTTTTTGTCAAGTTTTTTTTTACTTATAATAAATAAATAACAGTCGAAGTAGTAATGATTCTGTCGTGTATGGGAGTACGCCAACCCATATTTACAATGGCAAATCTAAGAGTGAGTGTGTAATTTTAAATATATAATATAAATATAAACCGAGTTTCTCAGTACATAGTAATAATGTAGGCACAATAATTATTATTTAAATACGTGGCATGTCTCATATATAAGTCGAATATTAATCTTACTTCATACTTACATAACGTATGGGCTGAAAAATAAGAGCAGTCTTCCGAGGAAAATAATAATACAATATTCTATTATATATGTATGTATGTAATGTAGGTTGGTACCGCCCAGTAGCGGGACTGAATTATTGTATTTATTTACATGAAAGCCTTTTTTACATTGTATTACAAAGTCATCATTTGTTGTACCATTGGTGACAGAATAAATGTATTGGTAATCCGTGGGATCTTCATTGATTGATTTATATAAATGGACTTTCGCGTATTATTTTAACTGTCTGTGTCTTGTAAAATTTGTAAATAAAATATCTGACAAGAATCACATATAACAATAATAAAATTAATTTGTCAATTTATATGGCGCCGAACTGTGATATAATATCACTTCAGGAGAGCTATGCATTATTTAGGATCATCATCGTCGCCCTCAAAGCTCCTTTCGGGAGCACAGGGCAGAAACCAGCCTCCTCCATTCAGAGCGTCTTTGTGCCAATCGCGTCACCCCTTCTCATGACATTCACTGCGCTCTGATGTCGTTTAGGATCAACATTCACGTCCATTTTAAAATTATATAATTTAAAATTGTCGTCGGAAAGATAAAAATCACAATAATACAACACAAATAAAAAAAAAAACAATAATTAACAATGTATGTTCAGCAAACATTCAGTCTTTGTCCAAAAAATTAAAACAATATAAGAGGTGTGTTATGTGTAAAACCTTGTGAACAAATACGTCTTCAGGCCTCTCCTGAAACCCCGTAATCAGCGGCCTGTCTGAGACCTAAAGACAAATTATTCCAGAGCTTGTAATTTGATTATGTTTTCGCAATGAATATATCACGTTCAAATATATTTAGAACCTTTTAACGGTTTGAATGTGCGGGAAGGTTAACGACTCCAGAGATATCCGAATGTGAAGTGGGTCACTCGTCAATTTCGAACCTATTGAAGATGGGAACCTACCTGTAGATACATACGTACAATATCAATGCAGTCCAGCCCGTGACGATGATGGACATTAAATGATGATAATATGCCCGCTGATGGGGGACGTTGTCATCCTGAAGATCTAATTCTATGAAAATATCAAAGAGATCTGTCGCCTCCTAATCAAGAGGGAAGATTTAACCGAAACGTACTATTTATATCTCGTATTATCCAATGTAAACTGAAGCTAAGAAATTGTGTGATAGGGGCTAAAGAATTCACTTGCCATTTAATCTAGAATATGTTGAGTCCGAGAAATTTTGTGATGAAGAGAATAGAAGATTGATAATTATAACATCCAGTTAACTTATGCTGGTTCCCTAAATGCTGACATATTCATTATGTAAGTTAAGTCAAAGAAATTATGTAGTCATGAATGCAATTACATAATAAGATGTGCGTTGATTTAATGTTGTAAACATCGTGTACATACTGCCTGAGTTTACACTTTTCAGGAATATATTATGTTGTACAATAAATCGTATAAGATGTGATGTAGGTTACTGTTTTTAACTTATGGGGATGGACTGATTCACCAGAGTGCACGTGTGAAATGGCATATACTATCAACCATCTGAAAAACGAGAATAGTCCTACATACACATTTTCAAGGGGAAGTTCA
The DNA here is from genome assembly GCA_947579605.1 of Athripsodes cinereus. Lineage (NCBI taxonomy): Eukaryota > Metazoa > Arthropoda > Insecta > Trichoptera > Leptoceridae > Athripsodes > Athripsodes cinereus. Next base: position 1,166,473 of record OX388329.1, read on the forward strand.
GGACTTACATAAATTTTCTTACGGATGACGCGATCGAGTGGCTACAGAAATTGGAGACCAAGTTGCAAGCGACCATAAGAAGCATAAATTGCGTATATCGCATCGTTTCTCCCGTGTAACAATAAGAGGAAATACCCAGCCTGTGAAATATGTTTAATGGAGTAGCACACATACAGTCCTAAATTTTCACCCTTCTACCATCAACCCCTAGTTTTTAATAGTGATATTAGTAATTCAATCATTTTCAGCTCTAGTCGATATATAATGCATATGGTAAAACAACGGTTGCTGGGTCAGCTAGTATTATAAAATAAATAATAATAACAGAATAATACACTGCTGTCGCGACTTGTGCGACTGTGAATGAGATCTTATGTCAATGATGACAAGCCGAGACTACGGAACATAATTATAGTTATTTCTAATGTAAGGCTCGTGAAAAGTTACAGATTGTCTGATAGTTCTAGAAGGGATGTTAAATTGAATTAATTCAATCAGTTCAAGAGAATCGTTGAGTCTCGTTCGGATAGCGTACTGTGTGGTCGTGTGTTGTTACCCGCTTTCACCACTGGATCCAGATAAGACTTTTTATTTCATTTTGCAACAATTTTGTTATTTTTCATTTATTAATTAGTTAGACTGAAGGGTCATTTTTTTCAATATTGATCTAATCTTTATTATTTTATTTTTATTTTTTCACCAGTAGTTAGATATAATAACAACTGTATATATACACTAGTGTTAATAAGTCATATCCCTCTCTTTCTCTCATCATGGAACCACTTCCGGTTCCTCCGATTCCACCCGATCCGCCCGATAAAAAACGCAAGATAGCGAAGTCCAAAACGGACAAAAAATTTGATGTTGAATATACGGATACAAATCAGACATCAACCCCCTCTTCCAATCCTGGGACACAACCTCTCGTCACTCAGAATAATCCGAGTTGTGCTCCTACTCCCTCTACCTCTGCCTCGATGATCATAGAAAACTCTTCGTCTTCTCCAACCAATTCCACAATACATAACGTTCGGCAACACTTCTATTCGGAAAAAACACGTGGTCCATTCATCGTCTATGTACAAAATACTGATTCCACCCCCATACACCCGATGGAATTTGGACGCTTCATCTATACAAAAAATTTACCTAATATAATAAATGGTACGATCAAAGGGGAAGGAAGATATAAGATATCTATGGAATTCACAAATAGTTTGTCAGCAAATAACTTTATTAAAAACTGTTTCTTGTTTTCGAATTCAAAATATAAAGCTTTTATTCCATCGTTTAATGTTAGCCGTATGGGAATTATAAGAGGCATATCCCCTAATATTTCTGACGATGAGATTATCTCATCAATCCGAACGTCCAACCCAAATGTCGGTGAAGTTATGAAAATTCGTCGCCTCAATTATAAAGATAGAACAGCCGACACCCCTACCTGGAAACCGTCAAACTCAATAGTGATTACGTTTGAGGGACAGATGCTTCCTAAGCGTATATTTATCTTCTATAATTCATTCCCAGTGGAGGTATACTTTTACCCCACCATTCAGTGCTACCGCTGCTGTAAATTCGGACATACCAAAGCTGTATGCAGATCTACGCCTAAATGCATTAACTGTGGAGGAAATCATTCGGTTGAAGAATGTACCTCTGCTTACAACAAATGCTTAAATTGTAAGGGAGATCACAAGGCAGTTAGCCTAACATGCCCAGAACTGGCCAGACAGAAAGCTATCAAATATTCGATGGCATCAGATAACATCTCATTCTTTCAAGCGTCAAAACTTCACCCACTTAGTGGTAAAACTTCATATGCCCAGGTCACCGCAAAGTCTACAAGTAGTTTCGCAGATCCTGATACTTTCGCGACTCCCTCCCCTAATACCTCATCTGCTACAACAAGTGATAATCATTCACAAAGGAAGACTATTTTCAAATATAGGGTTCCCTCTTCTCCTAGAACTCTGGGTTATGATAAGTCGGAACACAACAAGCACGTTTTCCTTCCCAACGGCTCCTCGTGGTCCTCAGCTCCTGATGGTTGTGTCATATCATCCAATACCCGACCAACTTCCCAAATGGATCTCTCAAGCTATGAAGATAGCATACAAAACAACCTTCACTCCGACAATAATAACTTTATCAGAGTGATGATAAACATGTTATTAGAAGTTTTATCATCACAGAATATATTACCGTCCAACGCAGCTCTTTTAATTTCATCTTTAAAAACTTTCCTCTCTGAAAATGGACCCTCATCAATTTCAAAACAATGATTTTGCAATTCTACAATGGAACAGCCGCAGTGCTGTTTCAAAGAGAATTGAAATTATCCAAATGCTGAATCTATATAACATAAAAATTGCTGCCATTTCTGAAACGTGGTTTCCACCAATGTCTCACTATACAGTCCCTGGATACTCGATTGTTAGGGATGATAGATGTGATGGCAAAGGAGGAGCTGCCATTTTTATCCATTCAAGTTTACAATTCTCTCAAATACATTTACCACCCTCCCATTCAATGCAAATTGTTGCAGTGAATGTAGCAGATGTAACCTTCATTTCAACATATATTCCTCCAAAAGCTTCATTTCACCTATCATATTGGAATAGCATAACACCACTGTTTAACAAGTCATTCATTGTTATGGGTGATTGCAATGCGCATTCATCTTCTTGGGGATGCGCATTCACAGATTCATCAGGAAATAATATCTTGGATTACTTGGATCTTCATAATCTATGCATATTAAATAATGGACAACCGACTAGGCTATCCTCCCCACGCCAACGCCCAAGTGCGGTGGATATTTCAATATGTACCCCCGATCTGGCACAGTCTTTAACCTGGAGTGTAATCGAGGACACGTTTTCAAGCGATCATTTCCCAATTTTGTTACACCTGGGCAAAATTTCCAACAACCTCCCTCCTAAACAGATTCCCCGAGGTTTTAATATTAAGAATGCCAATTGGGATGAATTCCATTCCGCTTTAAACTCCTGTGTTTCCCACCTTAAAAATATTAAAACCGATTCAGATATTTCTCAGCAGGCTGACGAATTGAGACAAATGGTTGTTTCGGCAGCAGAAGCATCTATTCCTAAATTCCATAAATCCCCTGGAAAGCCATCAAATCCACCATGGTGGGATAGTGAGTGCTCCACGGTTGTTCAAAATCGCCGAAATGCAATACGAACTTATAAAAGAGATATGACATTTGATAACTTTATACTCGCAAAGCAGGCACAAGCGGTAGCTAAAAGAACTTTAAAAAGAAAAAAACGACAGGGTTGGCAAAATTTCTGTACAGCACTATCCCCAGATACCCCTTTGCCGGAAGTGTGGAAGTCTATTAAACGTTTTCGGGGAACATCAGCGACAAACGAAACGTTTCATGTCCTGGGTGATTGGATCTATGAATTCGCTAATAAACTAGCCCCTTCATATGTACCCCTAGCCTCGGAGTTGCCGAGTGGTTATAATATCAATACTGTGGATTCATCGGAAATTTCAGGACCATTTTCACTAAACGAATTAAAGACGGCACTAGCGATGACAAAAAACTCGGCACCAGGGGAAGATCTCATCCCTTATTCTTTTATCCGAAGGTTTCCTGATCCACTTTTGATGCACCTCCTGAATATTTATAACAGTATCTTATCCTCCGGTATGGTCCCACCGCAGTGGAAGAAACAAATTATAGTCCCGATTCGTAAACCTGGAAAGGAACCGAACATAAGTGGTTCTTATAGGCCTATCGCACTATCATCATGCTTTTTGAAAATAATGGAAAGAATGATTAAGTTACGTTTGGAATGGTATTGCGAGAACAAACTCTGTCTACCTCCGTGGCAGTTCGGATTTAGGAAGGGTAAGTCATGTTTGGATGGTTTATCTGTGTTAACTACTGATGTTCAATTTGCATTTGCCAACCAATCTAACATTGTGGCAGCTTTCCTTGATATTAATAGTGCTTATGATGGAGTGGTTTTGACGTTGTTAAAATCTAAACTCATTAACATGGGAATTCCCCCTAACATTTCGCTCCTGGTTTTCAATATTTTGACAGAACGGCAAATACTGGTAGAGACGCCTAAGGGTAAAATGGAAAGAAATATTTATAAGGGTCTACCTCAAGGCTCGGTCCTAAGTCCCATTCTGTTTAATATATACACTACAGAACTCCAAAACTTTTTACCAAGTGACTGTTCCATACTCCAGTATGCGGACGACTTCGTCATATATTCCAAACCTGAAAAAAGTATCTCTATAGCATCGTCTAAACTACAAATCTCCCTGAACATGCTGAACTTGTGGCTCAAGGAAAACGGTATGAGCTTATCACCACCAAAATGTCAAATAATGATATTCTCAAGGAAGCATAAGATTCCTGATTTATCCATATACATTGACGAATCACGCATACCGCTGAATGACACGGTGAAGTTTTTGGGAGTTTTTTTCCATAGGAAGCTTAATTGGAACACTAACATAGATCACGTAATTGCGAAATGTGAGAAGGGGATAAACGTATTGCGAGCCATATCCAGAGTATGGTGGGGATCACACCCCATAACCATGAAACTTCTATATATTACATTAGTGCGTAGTCATTTGGACTACGCATGCCAAATTATCGATCCCTTGCCTGACTACCTTAATACAAAACTGCAAAGAGTCCAATCTAAATGCCTGCGATTGATTCTGGGTGCAATGAAGTCATCGCCAATTGAAGCACTACAAATAGAATGTGCAGAAATGCCTCTGCGACTACGTAGAGACATTTTAACGTACAAATTTGTGCTAAAGAGAATAAATTGCACCTCTCACCCAATATTTATTAATCTCAGGAACCTTACAAAATTATTTTCTCGTCAAAACCCATCATGTCCTAAATTTATGCCTAACATTGCAGTTATTTTTCAACTTATCACCTTTCTTAACCTCTCAGAAAGTGAAGATATGATCCCCATGTTCTCAATTCCAATAGATGCTATTACCTATCACCCTGAGATCATTGACGAGATAAATATTAACAAGACTAATACAAATTGCAGTAATACCATGGTCCAACAAATGTTCTCTTTCGAAATAATGCAAAGATGGCCCAATTCTGTTTTTCTATATACAGATGGATCTAAATACCCTCAGGTTGGCTGCGGAGCAGCTTTCCATATCCCTAACAAAAAAATCGAAGCAAAATTTATCTTACCCAGGGACTCCTCCGTTTATACAGCGGAATGCGTTGCCCTGGAAAGGGCAATAGATGCTTTGATTAATCTCTCCATTCCAAAAACCACTATCTTTAGCGACTCTCTAAGTCTAATTAAGAAACTTAATAATTACGGAAATTCGGATCCAAATGATGCGCTATTTTGGAATATTAAGCGATTATTATATGACGCAAACGTCAGGAATCTGCAAATCACAATAGTGTGGATCCCTTCGCATGTGGGAATCGCGGGGAACGAAAGGGCCGATCAACTTGCGAAGGAGGCGTGCCTTGACGGGACGCTACCCTCAGATTTGGGAAATTCTCTGGGAAATCTTGTTACTAAGTTCAAGGAAAATATTAGACAAAAATGGTTTGATTCTTGGCAGTCGTCTAGTAAGGGTACCCACTACAAAATCATACAGAGTTCTATTCCAGCAAGCCCATGGTACGCCAAAGGGAAATTTTCGAAATTAGAAATTTCTTTACTCTGCAGATTGCGAATTGGTCACTGTTCAATTGCCTCCCACCTATATAAAATTAATGTCATTGATTCCCCAGAGTGTAAGTGTGGTAATGAACAGGAGACGATTGACCACGTTTTGTTTGAATGCCCATTACTAAATCGAGAACAATTTATGGAAGAGATAAATAATACATGTAAGACTCTACCAGTAAACGCAACATTTATTTTGGGGTTAAACGATTATTACATTAACAAAAGCGTTGCGAAATTCCTCATTTCGAATGAAAAATTTATTTGAAAATCCGTTCCCCGATATACAGTGGTACGAACGTACCTATGTTGTTTTGGTTAACACGATACTCATAGCACAACTGTCCCGTAAGATGATTCGCCCCGCTTTGTCCGACCGTGGAAACGGTAGAGTGTGAATGCATACGTGAGTGCACTCAGCTCGGTTTCTGTTGGAAGGTCCTGCTGCACGTGGAGTTGATGTGCATAGTAGAAGTTTTTGTTGTTGGTGTTGAATATTGTTTTGCAGGAACATAATAATGTTGCGATGGTGGTGTACTGATTAGTAATGGATATGATATAAGTTTTAAACTAATCATATAGAGTGTATTCGTGGCTAAATCACTCATATATTGGGTGGAATGCCGTTAATAAAATTAAAAAAAAAAGAAAAAAAAAGAGAATCGTTTGCAAACATGCTGCGCCTTTTTGAATGTATAAAAAACACACCACTGATAACATCTACTACGGTAAATATATAAAAATATTATTATACGCCGATTCACTTTCACTTTGCTCTTTTATCGCTTTTACTCCTAAGCGTCTTGAATATTATTGTCTTTTTCACACTCTTGTTTTACCTATATTTCACGTCTCTTTCACACGAATGTTCCGGTCTTTAAAAGATAGAGTAAATAATACAATAACTGACCAGTATCAAGCATTTTGACAAGCATTTTTATTAAGTCAGTATGTTTTACCCTGTCAAATGCCTTTTCGTAGTCAATAAAGCATGCAACTACCTCTTTTCTTTGGTCTCGGCACTTTTGTAACAATACATTGATAGCCAATAGTGCTTCGCGTGTTCCAAATGCGTTCCTGAAACCAAACTGTGTATCGTCTAAGTCTTGCTCACATTTACCACGTATTCTGGCATGTATTATCTTAATAAATAGCTTCAGGACGTGACTCATGAGACTAATCAATCTGTAGTCTCCACATTTTTTAGGGTGTTGTTTTTTAGGTAGCGTCACAAAGGTGGATTTCAACCAGTCGTGGGGTATGTTCCCCGTGTCATATATTGCATTAAAAAGTCTCAATAGGTAGTCAATATTGTCATTGTCAATGAGCTTCAACACCTCAACTGGGATGTCGTCTGGGCCGCATGCTTTACGATTGTCAGAGGTCTGCATTGCGTGAAGAACTTCCGATTTCATTATTGGTGGTCCGTACAAATTGGTAGAAACATCAGTATCAGGTCTATTGTCCTTAAATATATCATAGATATATTTTTCCCATGTTTGTAGAATATCTTTTTCATCCAAAATCAGTTTATTGGACTCGTCAACCAAACATGATGGAGTACTTTTTCTTGTAGTGCCTGTCATTTCTTTGAGTTTCTTGTGTAGCTTAAATGCATCATGGCTACGGTTGTACATTTCAAGTTCATCGCACTGCGACTTCATCCACTCCTCTTTAGCCTTTTTTATTTCATTTCTAATTGTTTTCTGCAATCGCTTGTATTGTGTTTCACTATTTTTGCATTTACGTCTCTCATCCATCAGGTCCAAGATATGATCCGTCATCCAATTCTTTTTCTTTCTATGTCCATCAGCTTTAAGATGAGTTTTACAGTTTTCGCTGATTAGTGTTTTAAATTCATCCCACTGTGTTTGTATTTCTTCAGGAGGGTCCTGACGGAGTTGCCTCATTCCACTGTTGATTGCTTGTGAGATTGTGTTTCTGATTACATCACTTTGGATTTTGGATGTGTCTATTCGGATTGATGGTTTAGGCTTTTTTATTTGTTTCAATTTCAGTTGGACGTCGGCTACTAATGGCACATGATCAGAACCGATATCGGCACCAGGGTATGTAGTAACCCTTTTTACACAATTTCTATAACGTTGGTCCACTAAAATATAATCGATTTGGTTCCTTACAACATCATATATAGTTCCATCTTGAGGGGACCTCCAGGTATATAACCTCCTTTTTGGAAGTTTGAACCAGGTGTTCATTGCTACCATATTTCTTTCCTGGCAGAACTCGTATAATCTTTCACCTCGTTGGTTGCTCACCCCTAGTCCATGTTTGCCAACAATATAAGAGCGACGGCCGTTACCAACTTTGGCATTAAAGTCTCCAATGACAAAATTTATATCACCTCCCTTCAAGCTATTGAGAGTATTGGTTAGTGATTCATACAAGGCCTCCACATCACTGTCGTATCTTACATCTGCTGTCGGTGCATACACTTGTATGATGTTTACATTGGTTGGTTGACAGTGTAGTTGAAGCAGGACTATTCTATCAGAGATTGGGATAAAGTTTTTAACAAATTTTACATAATCTTTCATTACGAATACAGCGACTCCATTTCTATGGTTTCTATCCTGTGGGTCACTTCCTGAGTAATATAAGTTCCCTTTCTCGTGTTGATGTATACCATTACCTGTCCATCTCAGTTCACTAATACCAAGAATACCAATGTTCAATCTGTTCATCTCTTGTATGGTATTATCCAGTTTGCCAGCATATAAACTTCTCACGTTCCACGTTCCTATTCTCAGTTAAACTAAAGAACTAAAGATTGAGGGTGTGAAAAAAACTAAAGATTGAGGGTGTGAAAAATCTTTCAAATCTGTAGGTACCTATACCTAAATCTCTAAAATCCCATCCACGCCGTGATTAAGTAAATGTAAATACGTTCACTGTTATTACCTATAATATAAACTGAGAGTGAGAATTTAATAAACCATTTTTTTAAATGCCCAATTCGTTCGGGCCATGGTCTCTATGATAGCATGGATAACGTTGAACGACCTTTTAATATGATTCACTAATTAAATCTGAAGTCTCACAATATATGAAAAAAAAACTACTGAACAAAATTGAACTTTCATTTATTAAATTGTAATATTTTTATTTTATTTTTTTATTTTATTTATTTTCTCGAAGGGAACAAACAGTCAACACAACAAGTATTACAACAATTAAAATTAAATGAAATATAGACCACAAGAGTCCCCCTATATTACCACAGTTTAAAAAATTCAAAGCAACTAAGACAAACACACAAAACTAACAACAAAAACAAAGAAATATAATAATAAGATAGGATAAGACAAGATAAGAGAAAAGTTAAACATAATGATCAATCATATTATAATACAATTAATAAAATTAATAAAATAAAACACATCAATGAACGATGAATGAATTATTTAAATAGCTTATTTTAGTGCATTTTGTAGAATATTTTTAAATAACTGATTTGACTCATTTTTTTGCTCAAAATTTAAGTAAATAGCGTTATTTAAAAGTATACTTATATCGATTCTAAATGTTGTAGAGTGCCTTTGAAGTGATAAAATCACAATACAGCGCTGTATAAATTGCGTGATTTTTTCCGATATTTTTACACAGATATCACTTGAGTATTTTCGGGAAATGCAGCTTTATCAACATGAAAAATATTTATGCAAACTTAATTTAAAAAATAGCATTTTTGGATTTTTTCCGATTTTGATAGCAAAACTACTGAATTTTCAGTTTTGTTTTAATATAAGCGCCCTTGTTACTAGACAGTTTACTCTGATAACATTTTTCTCCTTATCTTTCTTTCTCTCTCTAGTCATATAAATTTTACAACTTCTCTTTCTTTAGTAAGTAATTTCTGTACATTTTATATCATTCCAGTTTTTATTGCTCTTCACCTCCGAATACCTGTACTGGTAATATTATTTGAGGAAGGTAGGTACCTACCTAGTATGTATGTAATATTGCCAGGTAGCAGGTTCTCTATACATATTTTATATTAAATTATAGGTAGGTGTATACATACGTCAGAGGAAAATGGCGAAAAAGAGATTTTAGTCGAACTCTTAAAGAAAATGATAAACTCACGGGAGATATTAAAAAAACAATTCTGTGTAGTGATTTCCTTAAACAAAACTAGTGATTTGATCTAATACTTTAAATATTTATGTGAAAAAATGAAATTATGAACAACAAATACGCAATAATCAGCTTGCCCCCCAATAACACAACAATAGCAAAACCAATACAAAGTAAATTCGAAACGAATTTTCAAAAATATAGACATGTAAAATAGACATGTAGACATGTAAAAATATAGACATGTAACCAGGGTAGGCGAAAAAAGGCAACTTCTTAAGAGAATCAGCCAACAACGAGCTAACTGGATTGGCCACAACATCAGGCACCCAGGACTACTCATCGCCATTGCGGAGGGTAAGACCGAGGGGACAAATGGCAGAGGCCGACCAAGAGATGCGTATATGGACCAACTGAAGAGGGACATGAATTGTGGCTCATACGTAGAGCTGAAAAGACTGGCTGAGAATAGGGAGGAATGGAGAAGAAAGTCAAAACTCGTTGCAGACCAATCCAGTGGATTGTTACTCATTATATTATAGACATGTAAGATAAAAATAAATAAGGACGTTTTTAGTGTAATTTTCAACATATTTATTTAAAGTAATAAATAAGTATTAAATAGCTATCGTTATTTTTTATTGAAATGCAAAGTTGAATTATTATAGAACTACCTCAAAATTGTTATTTTTACATATTCCTTGAATTGATCATCTCCCTTATATATTTGATACAACCTTAAATTTTCATAATTTGTCTGCGACATTTCTACTAAGATATTTTTATTTTGTTACATTTTCATATTGGGAGCTTCAAAATCGCAAAGTGAATCATAACATTAACTGAACGGGCATATTCAATTTTTGTTTATAAAAAACTATACTTATATACGCAATTTAAGTATAGCATTCTTATATCTTAAAAAATGCTCTAATTCTCAAGGATGGCGACGTGATGAATAAGAGAAGATGTTTTGCATGTATGATGTATCCATCTCTAAGACACGGAAAGTGTGAAGCGTAATCTAAGTAGTAGCAGATGAGAGGGACAGATATATAACAAAAACAAGCCCCATAAGCAACTATGTGCGCAAGCAAGACAAACGCTATTATGTTATTTCTTATGTAGCATTATTACACTTCCGTTTAGTGTTAATATTTACTCACAAGATCACTCACAAAAAGAGATCGAAATTTAAATTTAAATTATCGGTTAAATCCCGGCTTGTAAAGAAGATACACTACCGCTAGATACATAATTAATAGATATAAATGTTGCGGGCCACTTTTTATCAAAGATGAGTCAACAAAAACGTAACGAAGTGAGAAAATAATATTATCTGAGGATAAGAACAATATCAAATAACATCGAATCACCGCAATACCATTATTTATCTATGTGGATTATCTAACACAAATATTATAGTATGCTTTAGTTTGTACGTATGAAGTCTTTCAGTCGAACTAAAAAAATACATATTTTTGTTACACATTATTTTGGTTAGCTGGAAGATATTGCCTCCAGGCAATAAGCTCGCCAATTGCTCATGATTTTTTTTTGATCAATAAAGTGTTCTTATTATTATTATTATTATTATCTCATTTCTCATTTATTTAACAAAACAATATTTGATTCTACATTTTGAACACAATATAAGATTAACAATAAAATTTAAAAATAATATTAAATAACAAAAACAATAAAATATTAAAATAAATTTATGTATATTCAAAATGTAGAACCCCAACATTATTCGAGTTGATTCTTCCATGATGTTCTATGAAATAGTACAATCATGGGAGATCACTTACAGAGCTACAGGGACAAAAACCTTCTTACTATCCTGGTGGACGATAGAAGTAGGGCCTTCTGCATGCTGTATTTGAGCCTGTCATCTACTCCCAGTTTTCTGAGATTGTTTGACAGATTCTTAGGTATTAAACCATTCACAGACAACACTATAGGCACGATGATTGTGGTAGGTGTTCTCCACATATCTTTGATTTCGTGAGCAAGATCAAGATATTTTATTATCTTATTTTAATTATTATTATTATATTTAGACTGAGTGAATTAGCCACGTTTAAAGTGAACCCTGACTAAATGAAAAAACTTTAATTGTAGAACTACTTATATTATAGAAAAATATTAGACTAGGCTTACCAGGCATGTCTTAGGTTAACTTTGATTAAATGAAAAACTTAACATAAAAATTACTTTCAATGTTGTAGGCTGACGGTACTTTTTTTTTTTTTTTTTTTTTATTTATTTATTTTAAAAAATGGGCAACATACAATAAAATTTTACAAAATATAACATAATAACCATTAAACATATTTCTTGTACTTGACCAGCCCATCTTTGAGTTCATTATTATTATTGCCAGTACAGTACAAACACAGAAAGAAAAAAAGAAAAGAAAAAGAAAAACTAAACAAATATTTCATTCCTGTCTAATGTGGCTCCTAAAAAGGCTTCTGGACATACAGAATATGTCCACGGACCTCACCTTCTCCAAATTGTTATATGTGGTAACGCATCGATGTAGTGGCGAGTTCTGAGCAGCATTAGTACTTTTTTTACTTAAAAAGAAAGTCGAGGTGTGTCTCGTTCGTCTATTTGGTATGTTAAAAGTAATTTTTGCTAAAAGGTCTGTACAGTCAATATTTGAGTTTATTAAATCGTAAAGGTACAAAAGGTCTGAATTTCTACGTCTTGTATGTAATGTCTGTAATTCGTTTTTGTAGTTGTTGCCAAATTTGTAGTTCATATGTTTCCAAAATATACGTTGAATACGTTCTAAACTGTCAATGTAAATGTTATATTGTGGATTCCAAATGACAGACGCATGTTCCAATTGACTTCTAACAATTGTGTTGTATAATACATTAAATGTTTTCACCTGAGTGAATGGTAGATACTTGGTAGATATTCATGTCAAATTGTTATAAATAAAATAAAAATTGTACTTTCACAGTGACTTGTAGATCATGCGCCGGCTTTCAGAAGCTTCCGTTCTCATCATATTTTTAAGTACCTAAGTCTGATTATGAAAGCGGAATTTCCAAAAAGCTCGCGATCAATTATGTCACATTGGAAGTACTTAATATATTAGTGTTTTATTTATAATATTTTTACGAATCATTTATCTAAAGTACAGAAATATTGTAATTTTAAGTCAGCACAATGCTAATCTCTGTTTGTAAGTAAGATGACACTTAGTCCGGTCTTACAGTTGGTATAACTAAGTTATTCCTTATTCATGACTACGGCTTTATGAGCAGTATCTAATCAAATGAGATTTTAGATATTTTTTCCTATAAAAAATTAATAATATGTTTAATGATTAGACCATAATAGCAGTGGATAATAACCGAGATAAAATATTAAGTAAAAGTTAAACTTGACATTGACTCAAATTGCTTAAATCGAGTGAATTGTATGAATGGAATACATTATTATGAATGATATTACCGGGCAATGTCAGATATATAACTTTATCAACTTTATAAAAACAGTCGGCCTTCAACTTTTGCTTGTAATTGGTTCCTAAAATATGTGCGAATCTCGAAATGTAAAAAATATAGGTCTGATTTTTTCAATATTAACACTATGAACGTTCATTTTTATTCAAATCCCATCAGTTCGAAATTAAATCGATAATAAAAGTATAAAAAAACACTTTTTCTTTCATTTAATAATTCGTTTAAATGGTAGTGTATTCTGAACTAATCTATCATCAGTTTCAGGCTTTTAGAAACTAAAATTCTTAGAATCTGGCACCGATGAGGGATCAATTTTGAAATATCTCTCCAATTAATTTAATTATTGGGTGAAAGAAAAAACAATGTTATTGTTATTTTACTCTTTTTATCGATTTAAGCAGGTGTAAAAAAATGTACCAATATTGTGTTTTTTTATGGGTTCATAATTTAAAAGCTTTTAGGTGTTTTCTAAAGCTATTTAAGAATTTGTTGTACACCACCTTTACTTAAAAAATCTATCTTTATTTCCTATTTTGATCACTCGTAAACAAGTGGATAGCTTTAAAACATAAAATAGAATTATATACCTACCCTCCACCCCGTATTTCAAATAGGGTAGTAAACAGAGGGAATAGAAAGACAATTTGTTATTTTTTACATGCTTCTTTCTACTACTACTATTACTACTATACCATTACGGTATATCCCACAAGTGGGGTAGCCAGCTGACCAACTGTATATAATAAACATACAAGCTATTCTATCCGTGCCAATATAAATTCAAGAAATTCAGGATGGGTGGCAAACCTTATCGCTGAATTTAAGATTTACTTAAAATGTCTTAACTTTTCGAACACCTGCAAACTTCCTGAGAAGAGTGGGAGAACAATTCTTTACCGGGTGCTCCATGGATGCTTCCTTTTATTCTTGGTTTTTCTGTGTTATAAAAATTGAACTGTGCGAATTTAGAATATGGGGAAACTGAGACTGGTCTGTATGTACGTAAATATGCGTGCTAGTATTTAGGTACTTATAATATATCTACTATGTCAAAGGTAATATTTTATTGCAAAAGCTAAAGAGCTAGTGATATTTTGAGTTATTGATCGTCATTCTTCTCTCGGCCCACCACGGCTCGGTGTTGAATATGAATTATGAGTTATTTAATAATAATATATTATCCATTTCTAAAAGTCATTTCTAAAAATGAACGCCCCGTAACTTGACATATCTTTTCCATTTGCGGCGTCACGTCGAACTAAGATACAGTTATAAATCGTTAAGGTCACATTGATACTGCGGTCACGTGTCCCAGCTATCCCGAAGTAAACACCAGATCAGGCCCGGCTGTAGAGCGTGCGATGAGTTTAGATTAAATTTACCCACAGTAAACAATACAGTAACTGACCTGTCACGTCCTTTTTTATGGAAATACCTGAATAATATATATTTTTATTTAATTATTATCTTATAGAAGGAGGTTTTGAGAAGAGCCAATTGCAGTAGACAGCTGCTGAAGGACGTTAAGGTCCGTAAGATTTCATATCTGGGTCACGTTCTGCGGGGCGATAAGTATAGTTTGCTCCAGCTGATACTGATGGGGAAGATTGAGGGGCAGCGTGGTCCTGGTAGAAGGCAAGCGTCTTGGCTGCGCAACATAAGAGACTGGACCGGGATAAGACATGTGGGGGAGCTGTTCCGGATCGCGCAAGATAGAGAAGCCTTCGCCAGAGTGGTTGCCAACGTCGGGGGGACCTGATACGGCACAAGAAGAAGAAGAAGATTATCTTATAATCAACATTATAGAAATCGAGAGTACATCGCAGAAGTTTTTTCTGTATTTTTTATCATCCCTTAAATTATTTTTCAGCTGGGATCGCACTAGCTTAGAGCTGTAATGATTCTAGCAAGATTTGTTTTGTTGTTTATAATAATAATTACAAAGCTAGACTTTATTCAACATTTATAACTCGAGCCAGGAGTATAAAAGCTTATGCTTCAAATTAAAAAAAGGCTTTTTAAAATAAGTTAATAAATTATGAAACATCATAATAACTTATACGTACCTAGATGAAATAAATATTAAATTGCTACAAATTTAGCTGTTACTTCAATTTATTTTACTCAAGTCACTCAATAACGGGTGGATAGCCAAAATAAAAAAAATAAAAAAAAAATATCTTGAAAATAACATACTTATAAATGAGGCTATCTTTCATAAATGCTCACTAAATCTAGCAGAAAAAAATAAAACAAATATAATATTAAAAATTATAGATGTTAGAGATAGAAAAGAAAGCTAAAACTTGATTTTATATCCAACAATTAACCTGAAGTGATTAAATATTTGAGAGAAGACATTCGATTAATAAATTTTTATAAAATATCAAAAATATGGTCATTCACTGGACCATTTACTTTACACCTCTATTTTATTCTCTCTTTCCTTTTCGGCAACTCTAGCCATATTCTTTCTCCCTCTGATTCAGTATCGGGACACAATGATGGGCCGGATAATTTATACAGCGATGGTTAGTCAAAATAAGAACATCCACTTAAAGGAAAATGTTTCTAGAGTACGGTACGTAGTAAATACTTACCCATTGTAAAATACATATTATGTGGGCAGGTTCTACGTTTCTGACAGAACCTCAATCAGGAAGATCTTAAACAAATTGCGTAACGCTGTTAAACGTACAAGTAAAATAGACATTGCATGGATATGCTATAGACAAATAGAAATTGCAAGGTGATTTGTATTTATGTGTATAGAATATAATACAATATGTAAAATTTTTGTGTAGAACCACAACTAAAAATTTAATCTAGAAAAGACACGCCATTTTTGATTATTACGAAAAACATACACAAAATCAATGTTGTCGATCGACGGAAAATACTTGGTTATGTTCATGTTAAATTATTATAAATAAAACTCTTTTATTTTTTTTTTACTTTCGAGCTTTGCTAGCCAGCTTTCAGAAGAGTCCGCTCTCATTATCAAGAAAACGTACAGTGACATACAAGTAGGAAGTTTGTTTGCGAGGGATGGAAGATGCGACGAGGATATCGAAAGAAGAAAAGTGGCCAGTGCTATCAAGTGAGAAAGAACATGGACTGGATCACTGGCGTAGAATTAAAGAGACCAACAGGAAGTAAGGAAGAATGGAAAAGATAATCCAAACTCGTTGCAGACCAATCCAATGGATTGTGTGTAAAAACATTGCGTGTGTGTATGTGTGTTACATAGTATGTCATCTTAATTAGAAAGTTCACAATAGTAGGGAGTAATTACGAAATAAATATCGCAATGCAGCTCTATAATCTCCCCCTCTTTGTAATGAAGAATAAAATAAATAAATATGACTAAATAAGTATGACTCATTCTTGTTATTTGTAGAAAATATTATGTAAAGAGTGAATTTATTATTCAAAACCATAGGTGTAAAAAGGACACCATTCTTTCAAAATTTAAGTGATATAGTTAAGTTAGACCAGACTAACTCTTACTAGGTGTATCTTGTTTCCTAATAATCACTTTGTTTTTTGTATCTTGTTTAAAAATTAACATCAGGCAGTCCACTGCTGTAATAAAACTCCCCAAATAATAGCTTCGGTACTGGAGTAATCAATTATGCTTCTTACCACACGTCTCGAGGGAACTAAATTCAATTCCCAAGTCGGGCATATTTTATCCAAACCATAATTGTAAATTACTAAAGAGCATTATATAAATTACCATCAGTTTCATTGAGAAAATGTATTTTAAAGATGATAGAATTACAAAGTAAATATCGAAGATAAATTGTAAAAAAACACAGTAGGGGAGAGTCCCTATGAAACGGACGTCCCATGAAGCGGACAGAAGCTGGTATTCGTCTCCTGTTGGAACTACCATGAGGTTGTTAGATGTTTATTGAAGACGCTTACTAACACATTGTACCACGGAAGTGTGACAGTTCTGCTCCTGCATTTGACCTTGATACACAAGTTTGATTTTTTCGTAAGACAAAAGTAAATTTTTATCACACAGTTCCAAGTTCATAAAATTTTTATATTTTTATTAATTCAATTTTTGTTTTAAAATTCAGATAACTCATTATCTTAAGTAAATAAAAAAGTTGAAATAGTTTTAGTAGTATGTGGATTTATAAAATATCACATCTTTATTTAAAATTTCATAGAGTCCCATGAAGCGGACACAAAAAGTACAATGAAACGGACGTCCAATTCATAATAAAAAAAAATTAAAGAAAAGAAAAACGAATCTTCAATATCCAAAGCATCGGAAGGAAGCAGCACATGTCCTGGTAGTCGTAAATCATATGTGGCTAGTGAAAAAGATTGATTGAAGTGCAAGGTATTCCAGATATGGGCACATGAAACATGTGATGTAAAAAGAACACTGAACATGTTGTAAAAAAATATTTTTTCACGTCATAACATTTTATTTTAATTTCTGCTGTCTTCTGCACCAGAAACCGGAACAATAAAATAATAATATAATGTCAATAAAATCGTAAACAGTCATTTCATTACTATGTCCGCTTCATGGGACCCCATGTCCGTTTCATGGTAATCGTTTCATGAAACGGACATATTTTTAATTTTAGAATTTTACATGTAAAAGTATCTAAAAGATTTTTTAATATTTTCTCTTTAGTGCATAACAGAGGTGCAAACTTCGTAGTTTGTGGGTATATGAGTATCTTTCGTGAACAATTAAATGCAACCGAGATATAAGACTTTCCTCAAAAATGTCCGTTTCATAGGGACTCTCCCCTACCTATTTAGTTATCTTCCAAGTGGCTTTGTTAACTTCGCTTAATAGTATTCGGAGACTCTCGACTCCATAATCATGCGATTAGAAAAAAGTACTTTACAACTTTTTTCTAATCGTCTGATGATAGAGTCGAGAGTCTCCGAATACTAGTTAGCTATGTTAATATAAGTCATTTGGAAGTTAACTACATTCTGTGTTTTTTTTCAATTTTTCTTGAAATGGACTTCCAACTAGTTGCTTCGGTCAATAACATCAAAATTGTTAATATCGAAGTAATATTTACAAGTTGATCATTATTTACATAAGGTAACATAATGTGTGATTCGACGCTAAGTTGACGATTCGAAGTAAACGCCTCAAAAAAGCTGATATTAAAAAAATATGTATTATTCCTTGCAATGCGTGCCAACCAAAATTACTTTGATATATTTTGTATTGTGCTAATGTCATTAGATATTTTCCGAATATATACATTTATTATTAATATTAATGATGAATGTGCTTATGTTGAATCTAAACTAAGTAAGTAAGTAACTAAGTAGGAAAGCACTCGTCCACAAATCCACTCTTCATAAAAGAAGAGGGAAGGTAGTGATGTTGTTATTATTACTGCTATATTATGTCATTAGAGAGGGTCGAGATATAAAAAATATAGTACGGACCTACTTAGTATCAGGTAACCGCGGAAAGGAAAGAGATACAAACTCTCACCATATCACTGCGCTAGAGACGGAAGATATTTTTTCACATATTCATCGCTATATATTATTATTGTGAATAATCACTATGAAGATAGATACAGGTGTCGTATATATATTATGTATCCACTGTATTTCTTAACGGGCTTTCACATTGAGTTTCACTTAAACTAAACACTGTTTAATTTTCACGTTTGATTATTTAGTCAATTAATATAGACTAAATTCTAATTGCCGAGCGCTTTCGCCTTGCGGCATCTTCAGGGCAGGAGTTACTTAAAAACGTTAACGCACCTACTTTGAATTTAATATATTTTTTTCATTTTATTATTAGTGTTTTAAGAAATAATACGTCATTCCACAATTAACATAGCAGTGAAACCAAAGGATGAAAAATGTGAACTAACATGTTGACTTCCGATGAACAGCTTCGGTCCTTTCACTTTGATCATATGATCATCCGGAGCCCAACAGTGTGAATGCCTCTGTAGTTATTTCATTCACTTTACAAGCATTCGCTTTTTTACTGTGCAAAGACATAATACTCATAAATTCAACGAATTAGACAACTCGATTGGATAACCATGTTTACACAATGTAGCATTGTGCAAAACTAAGCGAAAGAAGTGAGCTTATTTACAAGTGCCGTATCAGATCTTCCCGATGTTGGCGATTACTTTTGGCAATGTTGAAGAAGACCTTTCTATCCTGCGCAACTCGAAACAACTACTCCATCCGACGTATTTCAGTCCAGTATAGAATGTTATTAATGACATCTGCCTTCTGCCCACTCTTCGATTTACCTTTAATCTTACCTTGTACTATTGATATTTTTGTCTCCCCAATATATAACCCAGATTGGACACACTTCAGAAATTCAATAAATTTAAAATGAAGGATACAAATACCAAAACAGTTTTACAAAACGTGCGTTTAATAATATTACGACAAAATTCAAATTGTGTAATACAATTATTCGTTAAACTGTTTAATTTGTTAATAAATAAACATTTAAGATGAAACTTAATTCCTACCACTGACTGGCCAGGGGAAGCTTTTAACGAACGGAACAACCTGCTACTACTGCTACTACTATATACTTACACTAAGCCACGATTAGATTCGGTTTTACGCTACGTCACGTAATCTCTTTTAGTTTTACGATTAAATTAAATATGTACTACTTTCATGTACCTCGTCATCATCTCGCCCTCAACGCTGCTCTCGGGAGCACAGGGCAGAAACCAGCCTCCACCATTCAGAGCGTCTCTGTGTCAATTGAGTCACCTCTTTCCACGATATTCCCTGCGCTCTGATATCATTGTCATAGGAACGGTGTATTGTGAAAGAAGGACGCCCGGGTCGACGGAACCCTTGCGGACGGAAGAACAGTGCTCTTTCATGTACCTACATAAGATTTTCTAAGTATATTTCCACAATACATTACATCTGTCAATGAGAACTGAAAGACCTAAAGACTCAAATACAATTTTATTTTACAAGGTACACATATATACATACCATTTTAACCCGTGGAATCTCCGATAAAGAATGGGTTTCACACTTTTTTCTGCATTTTCGAGTAAACCTCATATATGAGACAATTTTTCAATTAGCGACAAGGCATGCCGCCCAGTCTGAATTGCTTATTTTTTATTGACACGTAGAGTACAATCTGCACGTTTATTAGTTACAATAAGCCCACTGGGTACTCAACTTGTGGGATATGCCGTGTTGCTATAGTATTAGTAGCAATATAGATATATAATAAATTATTTATAACGGATCGAACTAAAACCGAAAAAAATTATGTATAACTTAACGTTCCGAAACTTGTATGGGTGATTTTGACACATACGACTTACTAGACATGTCTTAAGTTAATCCTGACTTAATAAAAAGAGGACAAACGGAAAAATGGCTTTTTTCTAACTGCCCTGGGTCTTGGTGTTACGTTTTAACGTATTTGATTCGTTTTACATGTGTATCGTTGTGTTAGCACCCATGATGCAAAATCAAAATCTGAATTTGGGACTAGCTCGATCTGTGTAAATTATCCATAATATCTATGTTACGTTATATTATGAACAGTAAATGAATCCGTATAAAAGCTATATTGAATATAAATTGTCATTTATAAGCCTTTTTTCAGGTACCTAAGTAGAGATGGAACAGTTAAGAAAGCGTTATTTAGTCTAGTCTAATTGTTGGAATATCAGTTATTCCTTGTTTGCGAGTGAGGCAGTATCTATTTAAGTATAGAATACACTATGTACGTGTGTAGGCATATACATACTGAGTACGCTTAAAAGTCAAATCGGCTAATCCACCATTATTTTATAAACTTTATATTGTATATTGGAGCACTTAAAAAGTTGTGTTTTAAAAGCACAACAAATTTTTACGGTTGGCTTATCGACCAAAAAAATCGTGTTTTAATTTTATTACAAACAGAGTAAATGTCAAACATTAGACGTATTAATTTTTTTTTTATTATTATTTAATATTCATATATGTACACAGCAGTTAATTCATTGCCCTTCAAAGCTTTTTTGAGATTACATACATACATACATACATACCATCACGCCGCTTCCCTCGCGGGGTAGGCAGAAAGGATCGAGCGCCACTTCCTTCTATCCTTGCACACATCTTTCGCTTCCGTCACTGTCATACAATTCCTCATGCATGCTCTCCTGTTCAACGTGCTCAACACGTGACCGTCCTGTAGGATATGATTTAAATGATCTTGCCATTTAATCCTCGGACGTCCACGTCTCCGAGCACCATTCCTCTCAGACAAATATATATCTTCTTAGTCATTCTGTCCTCATTCATTCTTTCCATGTACCCAAACCATCTTAACTTATTTACATTCATCCTTGTTATTACACTAACTTTCATTCCACATTCCTTTCGTATCTCACTGTTACGCACACGATCTCTCAGACTTTTACCACACATCCTTCTCAGTGATCTCATTTCAACTGCATTTATGCCACTTTCATCATTCTTTATTAACCATGTCCACGTCTCACTTGCATACATAAGTGTTGGCACGAAGATAGCAGAGTGCACCAACCTTTTAGCTGTGTTGGATATGTTTCTATTTGCAATTATTGGTCGGATTGCACCATTTACCTTATTGCCAGCAACTTTTCTCCTTTCAATATCGCTTTCACACTTCCCATCTCTCGTGAAGTGTTAGAGCAAGTTGACGAATGTGTGTACTTAGGTGGTTTTTTGAGATTACAAAGCAGAAATTTGCCAAATCTTCCAGAAAGTCTTTGTGCCGATTAAAGAACCTCTTTCCATGTAATTTCTAGCGCTCTGATGTATTATTTTATCTCTAAAACAACTTGAATAAGAATGTAATTTTTTCACTTTACATTAGCCTGATGATGAGAGCTAAAGCTCTTGAAAGCCGACTCACTATTAAATAAATTTTAATGCAACTGTGGAAGTACTAATTTTAATATAAGTGTTTTATTTTCAATAATATAACATGAATTTACACCAAGTACCGTCGGTTGATAGCGTTGACTAAAATAAAGTAAGTTTTTTTTATACATTGAAACTTTTTCAAAGTGAATAAGTACATTATTTGTATTCTTAGTATTTTCCTATGCATCACAAGTTCTTTATGACAGATTACTACTAAACACAAAATACCATAAAAAGTTTTGCAAACTTCTGGTACACACATTACACTTTGATAAGTTAGACCTTGCGTACAGTGGCGTATCCAAGTTATTTACACTGGGTAGGCCCAACTTTAATACTATATAGGTATTAATAAATTTCTAAACGAATATTAGGGATATTATATGAAAACAATGGTTCTATACAGGGCAACCATTAGTGAGGCTGCTGCAACTTTATTGTAGCCATGTTGTCTCAGCTATTCATGTTTTTTGAATAAAGTAGTATTATTGGAATGTGGAATGAAAGTTGGTGTAATAACAAGGATGAATGTAAATAAGTTAAGATGGTTTGGGCACGTGGAAAGAATGAATGAGGACAGAATGACTAAGAAGATATATTTGTCTGAGAGGAATGGTGCTCGGAGACGTGGACGTCCGAGGATTAAATGGCAAGATCATTTAAATCAAATCCTACAGGACGGTCACGTGTTGAGCACATTGAACAGGAGAGCATGCATGAGGAATTGTATGACAGTGACGGAAGCGAAAGATGTATGCAAAGATAGAAGGAAGTGGCGCTCGATCCTTTCTGCCTACCCCGCGAGGGAAGCGGCGTGATGGTATGTATGTATGTATGTATAGTATTATTATTATTATTATTTCACCTTATTTATTTTCGTTTCGAAACCCAAAAACCACTCAAACTGATCTCCAGTACTGTGCAAAACGCACAGCACGTGGAGATGCGTCAAAAATATTCTCCATCTTGAAATTCAAAATTATGTGACAGGGCACAATGGATACTCCCACAAGTGTGGCATGGTCTGTTCAGCACCAGATTAGTCTTGTAGGAAGCAAGGTTTATTTGACGCTTCAGACGGTATCACATCAAATTCACTTATCAATTGCAGAGTGTGCGCGAAATAACAAAAAATCGGATTGTGAACGACAAATTATTTTATAATTTTTAATATTTTTTTAGCTTGAAAAGCTCAGGTAAAGTCCAGCTTTTTGGTTTGCATGGAAGGCACGCTACTGATTCCTGTATGGAGTACCTACTTACCAAATACATATTATATTTATGACATAGAATTATGTATTATTTTACATATGTAGTGGATACAGTTGTAGAAGGATTGATATGTTACGATTTTGGTCATGGCATAATTAAATGCCTCTGCTAAATTTTGAAACTGCCGTAATTTTTCAGAGGTAACTTGTATCTACATAATTTTCAAAATCAAGTGGTACCTATTTAATTTCAATAATTAATGTGTAGCTATTTTTT
Source organism: Athripsodes cinereus (assembly GCA_947579605.1). Taxonomy (NCBI): domain Eukaryota; kingdom Metazoa; phylum Arthropoda; class Insecta; order Trichoptera; family Leptoceridae; genus Athripsodes; species Athripsodes cinereus. The sequence continues at coordinate 1,190,189 of OX388329.1, forward strand.
TTTAAAGAATTTTTTAAAGAATTTAAGAATTTAGATTTTTTTTTTTTGAAACTATGTTCCAAAAATAATAATAATATCCTTATGGAATACTAAGATTCTAATGCTCTCTTTTCTACTCATACTTAAATAAGTTTCGGACATCCTAAATGCTTGAGAAAGCAACAAGAATCCGCAACAATAATAAATCAATGAATGCTTCAACTCTGCAACACAAATAATATTATGTACCTATATGAACATATTATAAACATATTATAATGGTAATTGCTGAAAAAAGACGCGTTTCAAATATATGGGGCATCAATTTATTTTGTATAAACAGAAATTTCTTTAAAAGCTTCCCAACACGCTAATCGATTTTTTGTGTTCGAGAAGAGAATTTGATAAGCAGAAATGTATAAAGTATACTGTTTATTGTTTCAGAGAGATCACAAAGTGTTCAGTATAGAGCCAAGATTAGGAGTCATGGAACCTGCTGCAGAAGTGAGAGGATGACGTCCCCAGGACCGGAGTAAGATGAAGCCACGATTGCCGGGGCGCTCCTGGTGCCTCGTGCTCTGTTACTTGGCCGCCACTGTCTTTCTTGATCTAACACTAGCCTTGGACATAAGTAAGACTTTTTTTTTAAATATATTTGACCACAAAATAAACAATTATTTAGCATATTTGATGGCCATAATAACGATGATTTCAATGGATTGTTACCTTTCATTAGTAATTTAATATCTCTATCGATTTCTACGTATTTGATTGTATTAAAGGCATCATTAAAAATGGAAACTTTATAACAATTAAACTAAAGTTATTATTTTCGATTTTACAAAAACCTTTTCCTCACAGTATTTAATAACCATTATGACTCTTTGCCGTTTTTTTGTTGTTGTTGTTTTATACTAATCTAATTGAGTGTACTTTTTTCACAGAACAGTGCGGTGGCCCGCTTGGTATGGAGTCTGGAGCCATTCCAGATTCGAGCATCACAGCATCCTCTCATTACGTACCCAACGTAGGACCTGAAAGCGCCAGGTTTGTATTTGACCCTTTGGGCAATTCATCAGCACTTAATAAATTTCAATCTGATAAATGGTTTTGTTACATCTTGATGCACAATATTAAGAATTTTTATTATATATAAAAAAATGAATCCTTTACAACACTAGCCTCTAAACTTTTTATCTTCGTGGATCGGTTAACATTTGATCACTTTACCGAGACCTTCGAAAGGAGAGAAGTTGATTGTAGACCTTCGAGGACCATTTTTAGGTCTCAGATTTCCAAAATTTTATGATTTTTCTGAAATTCAAAATATTTACCTTTTAGTCGCTAGATTTTTGAAATTCATGATATCCTCGGTTTTGTTAAGGGATATTTCACAAATTGAATTTACTTATCAAGAAAGAGGAAACAACAAAAAAAGGGCTGACCTTCATGCTCCTTTCACTGCTCGGTACTGGTCCTTAGACTAAGGGCTGGAGATAACTACTTTGCAATACATAATGTTAATAATATATTTTTTTAACCAGATCCATATATCCCTCTAATATTGAGCTCAATGCTTTGCCCTAAGAGTTGACCATACGACATAATCTGAAATATTATATACAATTTTTATCATTTTTAGACTGAACACAGAACGTCAAGGCGGTGCATGGTGTCCATATGGTCAACTGGAAAAGGGAGTACGAGAATATATCCAAGTGGCTCTTGGCGGGACTATGCTGGTTACTGGAGTAGCGACACAAGGCAGACATAACCGTGGCAGAGGACAGGAGTACACCAAGGAGTATTCAGTTGAATATTGGCGCTCAGGACTTACGCACTGGAAACCCTATATCAGATGGGATGGGAAACAGGTATGTGAAATTTATTGTTAATTCATTTTCTTCTTTGCCCGATGCTGCGCCGTCTGCAACCAGTTAACCCCAGCGTGTCGAGTCATATCATCCCTCCACCTCATTGAGGGTCTTCCTCTGCTCCTGGTTACCGCTCGTGGTCTCCAAGATATAAGAGAATTTGGCCATTTGTCATTCAAACTTCTGGCTATGTGTCTCGTCCATTTCCATTTGAAAGTTATTACACGTTGTGCAATATCATTCATTATTATGGTTTGCAGTCTCCAATGTAATAATTTTATGTCTGTATTTTTTTACATTCATATTGCTCGTATTACTGTTGTTGCCTCTGTCGGCTAGAGGGACATTGGTGGAATGTAGTCTAAAGATCCCTCTGTTGGGGATATTAACCGGACAGTCCATTAGACTGTACATCGTAGCATTTCTCGTGTGGATAAACAGTTCATCTAGTAATTGAATCGGCTTATTAAAAGTTCCCAGACTATTGAGCTCTCCGGGCGGTACATGAATATCCTTCAATGTTGTCTCCAAAATATATAATTTAGTTGAGTATAAGCTGTACCATCTTCTTTCTTTGTTCTCAGTCTCTCAGTGCTTAGGATCGTGACCATCATTTGTATAGGTGTGCACAAAATGCTTCCAGCGACTTCGATCCTCCGCTCTTCGTAGCGCCTCATGCAAGGTCCCCCCCGTAGCCCCCTTCACCTGCTCACTCCATCTCATCTCATCATCATCTCTGTCGGTCCCTCAATCCTGAGGATCGTGACCATCATGCCTCGTTCTATAAACCATGCCCCGTGAAGTGAGCTCTGTGTGGCCTCCTTAAATTGATCGCTCCATCTTATTGGCACTCTGCCCCTTCCCCTCCTCCCTTCTACAACCCCAGTCATAATAACTTTTTCCAGGCTGTCATGCTCTCTTCTTGCAATGTGCCCGAAATATCGCAAAGTGCGCTGACTTCAAATCGTTGAGAGTCGCACCGAAATGTTTAGCTCCCTGAGGATGGACTCATTGGTCCTGTGTTCGGTCCAATGCACTCGGAGCAATTTCCTCCAGCACCACATCTCAAAAGCATTTCATCTACCAAATGTTTTATTAAGAAAAATGATACGTGAAACCAGACTGAATAATAATGTAATTGGTCAGGTTTAAACTTCAATTTAATTGATTTCTTCAACAACCATTATCCGTTTTTTGCACAACATCCGTTTGACTACGTCTTTACTTTGTTTGTGATAAACATATTTTTCAAAGATTTATAATTTCTTGTATAGGTTCCTCAACCCAACGACGTAATAAATCTAATAGTTAGTTCTGAGAGATATGCTTACTAATAATGTTCCTAATTGTTTTTTTACAGATATTCCCAGGCAATACAGACACCGTGACCGTTATACAGCACAGCCTCACTCCACCTGTTCACGCTGAGAGTATCCGCATTGTACCCCATAGCCTCCACACTCGTACTATCTGCCTGAGATTGGAAATATATGGATGTCGAGATGACAGTGAGTTACAAAGACAAAACATATTATACCTACCTCTTTCGTACCTTATTCTACATTCAATCTTCTTCGTGTGTATCTCAATGGACAAAGGTCTGCCTCTTAGATTCTCACAATTCTTTGTCTGTTTAACGGAGCTCTCTTCCAGCTCAGGCCCACCACTCTCTCAAGGATATATCCTATGGGATTATTTAGTTATTTATATATTCTTAACTGTACATTGATTACGAGCAAATTTATCCAAAAATACATTTAATAATAATAATATTAATAATATAGTATGATGATATAATATCTTGTGATCAGGGTTATTCACCATTGTGTTTGTCGAACTCTAGTGTCTCACTACCGATATTGAATAATGATGATAGAATGGACATATGGAAATCCAAGTCTCTCCATGGTCGATTCTATGAAGTATTAACATCTCAGAATGTTGATACTGTGGATTCGGTCCATTGGTTGAGATTTGGAGATCTTTTTGGCGAAACCGAAGGATTTGTTTAAGCCATTCAAGACCAAGTAATAGTCACAAACAATTATTCTAAATTTATAATGAAACAAAATATTTCGGATAGATGCAGAGCCTGTTATCGGGAGGGAGAGACATTAAGACATATTTTGTCTGGATGTTCTCTTCTTTCCGGAACAGACTATTTGAAAAGACATGATCAAGTAGCAAAAATATTACATCAAAATTTAGCTTTGAAATGTAAATTAATTGAACCGGAATCAAAATTACCATACTATAATTATTGACCAGTATCGGTACTTGAAAACAATGACACTAAACTCTACTGGGATCGACCAATTCAAACTGATCGAACTATTACAACTAATCGACCAGATATTGTGTTGGTTGATCGCAGATGCCGTAAAACATACATCATAGACATCACTATACCGCACGATGAAAATTTAAATAAAGCTGAGCAAGATAAGATAATAAAATATCTTGATCTTGCTCATGAAATCAAATATATGTGGAGAACACCTACCACAATCATCGTGCCTATAGTGTTGTCTGTGAATGGTTTAATACCTAAGAGTCTGTCAAGCAATCTCAGAAAACTGGGAGTAGATGACAGGCTCAAATACAGCATGCAGAAGGCCGTACTTCTATCGTCCACCAGGATAGTAAGAATGTGTTTGTCCCTGTAGCTCTGTAAGTGATCTCCCATGATTGTACTATTTCATAGAACATCATGGAAGAATCAACTCGAATAATGTTGGGGTTTTACATTTTGAATATAAATTTATTTTAATATTTTATGGTTTTTGTTATTTAATGTTATATTTAAATTTTATTGTTAATCTTATATTGTGTTCAAAATGTAGAATCTAATATTGGGGGTTATTCTGAACATTCGACCGGTTGCTTGCAAACGATAGTATTTTGCGTTTCATCCAACTTTTTAAACGACAGTCGAATGAGAATGTATTGAAATATACTCGTATGGGTGTCGCATGGCAACCGACAGTATCGAATCAGATGCAATTCGATACTGTCGTATTTTCAGAATAAGCCCCATTGTTTTGTTAAATAAATGAGATATGAGATATTAATAATAATAATATTAATAACGGAGAGTATTTAAAGCGCCATATTTTATTTAAAAAATAAAATCATACAATCGATATACTGAGGGCGAACTTATCACAGAAGCGCGATTTCTAACCCAACTAACCCAACATTTTTTTATTGCCTGTTTTACTGTCTAAATTTGGACCTATAACATGCTTTTTATTTCTTTATTCTTTACTGTACATTGATTACAATCAATGCCAAACATCAAATACAATCAATATACAGATAGCGAGTTTATTGACAAGGTAATTTTCTTCCAACTAACTCAGTTTTATGTGAATTTCACTATACAGCTTTAAGAGAGGGGAATGGAGCTTTTTAACTTCTTTTTAATAGGTAATCTTAAAGGCAGCCTACCTCCTGTCATGTTCCAATAAATCACTTTTAATTACGTCGATCTCTCCATCTATTATGATCCTCTACCGTGTACATATCTGAGTATAGTCTGAATAGCCTTTTTTACCTGGTATTGATGTTATTGACCGAAGGTACTTGTAGGAAGTCCATTTCAAGATAAAATTAAAAAAAAAACACAGTATTTAGTTAACTTCCAAATAACTTTTATTAACTTCTTTTCACTAATCGCCTGATGATGGAGTCGAGAGTCTCTGAATACTAGTACGCGAAGTTAATAAAAGTCATTTGGAAGTTAACTACATACTGTGCATTTTTTTAAATTTATCTTCTTTACCTGGTATTTCCATCTCTTATATATTGCATCTTTGTCCCGTTTTTCTACCACTACATTAGTTAATATTTGTTTCTCCAAGTCATTTTCTAAATAAATCAATTGTAATCCATAATAAAGAAGTGCACCTACTTGTGTTCACAGTGTGAAAATGCATTTTAAATTATTTTAATTTACATATAAATAAAAACACCGTTCTAATTTTCACTAAAGCTTTGACTTATTTTTCACACTTATGGGCATTTTCAAAATTACTGAGTAACTCATTTAATACTTTTGAAAATGTCCACAAGTATGGACAGAAACGTTAGTTTTAAAATTTATAGTGAATACTTGAATAGTGTTTACATTTTATGAACGAAAATTATTTATGTACTTATTTATTTTTTCATCGATTTTAATCAGGTGGCGTCGTCAGCTACTCTGCTCCTGTGGGATCATCTGAAATGGGAGATCACTCTGATCGTAAATACGACGGAGTAGAAGAGCATGGCTTGATGAAAGATGGACTGGGGAGGCTTACAGATGGACAAGTTGGCCAGGACTTCTTTCTCATTGACATGGGATATGCCAAAGGTAATATGTGTTGATGGGTCGATAAGATGTTATATATCTAGTTTTACTGTAAATATTGATCGACATAAGAAGAAAGACACAGATACACAATAATGGTGTCACATCTGTCAATCTATTTTCAATTTGCTGGACAATATTTACCTGTACTATGTACTTAATTTTTATTATTTGTACCTAAGTGTCATATTTTTTTTTTCAGGGAGCGGTTGGGTTGGCTGGAAGAACTCTTCGTTCTCAAAAGGTTTCATGGAAATGATTTTTAAGCTTGACCAAATAAGAAACGTATCACAGATTGATTTCTATTCTAATAATTATTTCAGCCGCCGTGTTCAGGTATGGCATTTTATTTTATTAAGAAGTATAGACTTAGACTTTTTATAGACTTTTGTTTATTTCTCAATATTTACAATTCACATATATACTAAATTGATGCTGCCCAACTAGGTAAATCATTTCACAAACATATCAATCATATACACAAAAAAATACACAATATAAAAAGCATTCATCTCCTACATATACACAATCATATCTATAGTAAGCAAATACTGCACTGTAAACTGTCCATACATGAAATAATAAATAACCAAACCTAATTACTCCATATCAAATAAAAAACAACATTTCCCTCAACCATACACATCATAAATCCTACACCAAATATTAACACACATACATCATCCCACACAAAACGCAACACAAATCACGGAACAAATCCCAAAATATCCTGCATTTTCTCCATTCTAACCGTTGTTTATCGCGATTTGTTTGATAGTGTTAAGTTTGTTTTTGTAGTTGACAGTATTAAGAGGAGTTGAAACAAGTCTGTCAGTCATAAAGTGGAAGCCTGAATGTTTGTGTGACAAAGAGTGGTTAGAAGTGGAGTGAATAATCGAGTTAGTATGCGTCAGTTTTCTATATACTCAACTTTACTCTAGCAAAATGATTTTTTGAGACTATAATATAATATTATTATGAGGCATTTATCTATTTAACATTTTTATACCTAAGATCCTTCGATATGGACATTGTTTGTCGTCGGGCTAATCCTAAAGGTGAACATCTAACCTTTCTAATAAAATAAGTAAGGACGAATAGGAAAGATCTGAATACTGAAACATCCAAGAAAATGGTAATTTTAATGTGTGTTTAACACTATGTTTACCATTATGTCCCTTAAAGTAAATGGAACTAAAAACGATCTAGCTTAAATTAATGAAAGTGGAACAAATGCTGTGAAGATGCGACCGCTAAGAAGAATTTTTGGTAAGTAAATGGAATGGGGATATTAGCAAAATAAATGGATGCGAGAAAAGTGTTGTGGATAGAATGCCTTCAAATAAGGTACGTTGGTTTGGATATGTGGAACGAATGGATGAAGAAGAAAAGGAAAGGAGGGTGTGAGATAACGTGGTTGCCTAAGAACTACGTGGTTTGATCACGTGGATCTAATTCTGTAGGAGGATACGTTTTGACTAAAAGAAATCGGTGTTCGTGTATGAGAAATTGTATAAATGTGGAAGAAGCGAAAAAAGTATGTAGCTATGTGGCTTTCTGCCCTCTCTGCTTACCTTACTTGAAATACGACATGGGGTTTTGGTATAATAATAATAAATTGTCAATTTACATAGCGCCGTACTGTGATAATATCACTTCAAGGGCACTTTACATTATTTAGGATCAACATCCACGTCCATTTTAAAATTACATAATATCAATTAAAAATTATCGTCAGAAAGATAAAAAATCGTAATAATACAATACAAAATAATAATTAAAATACAACAATAACCAAATTTGTTCAGCAGACATTCAGTCTTTGTCCAAAAATTTATAGATATATAAATATATAGGTATAGTACTTACTTATGTATAGATTTGTCAGTTTTCATGTTATAAATAAAAAATGGTTTCAGGTTTTCAAAGCAGCCATGTTATTCTTTAGTATCGGTGGGAAGTATTTCAATGGAGATCCAGTTGTGTTCACTATAGAACCTGACAATACACGTGAGGCTGCTAGGAATGTGACCGTGAATATATTGGGTGGAAGGATCTGCCGATATGTTAAGACAAGATTGTATTTTTCCAGTGAATGGATTATGTTAAGTGAAGTTTATATTAAATCTGGTAAGTTTAAAGAGATTTGAGTACCCTACTTGCATACAAAAAAAAAGATATGTAAGAAAGCACGGATGTCCGAGAACCACGTGACATTGTCACATGAAAGAGAATTTTTCTTTTGTTCTCTTGAAAATATCGAGCTAACTTAACGAAAGTACTAGAGATTAATGAAATCAATAGTGAAAATTAAACAGTGTTTTGAGTTGATATTAAATATGCGAATTTTGTTGACTAAATATTAATTTTCTTGAATAAACAAAATCTAGATTTTCAAATAGATTAAAATTATTTTAAGGTACCTACCTAGTATTAATATTTTATCTTTTAATTCTGATTTATTAAACTAACTATCATGTTGTGATTGAGATATACTTAAAGCGTACTCAAAATAGTCTTAGCTGTGTACATTTCTATTTCTTTTTTATCGTTTCAGAAATAATAAATGATCCAAATGTGACTGAAGAAGTTGAACAAAGGTCGTTCCATGACCTCGTCGAGCTTAAAGTGTTAGTAAGTGAGTGGGATCGAAATAGATCGGGTAAGTAGATCATGAACTTGAAATTAAAGAAACATTGATCAAAAAGTTACATACATATAGTATATATCATTCTTCTTCTTTTTCTTCTTGGACACTTGTTAATCCCACTGCCTTTCTTATTTGGTTTCGCCACTTGGTTCGGTTCTGCATCTTCATAAGAAACATCGCAGTTTTGCATGCCTTGTTTCGCTACTTCACACCATTTAAAAAATATTTATCAGTATACATTTTTATATAATCTTATAAATGTTCGTATCCATCAGATGCAGAGCGTTTTGAAGAGGTTTATATCCAGCAATGGAGAAATGGCTGACTAGTGTGTTTGTGTTAGTGTATGTCTAGTGTGTGTGTGTCTGCAAAGCGCCGTTTCCACAAACATAACATGACCTCAAGGACGTCATATTATGTGTTTATCATCTGAAAATTCTATCATAAAGGTGTGTTCTCAGCTTCCTTCTGAAACTTGTTACAGTCGTATCTCAAGACATTTGGACTAAGACACCGTCATGATTAACACCTAAATTTCCAGTTAACATGGTTCTAAACAACTAATGTGTATGAACTTATGTAGAGATGTGAGTGTTTTTCTAAAGTTTGCATTTTTTTTGTTCTGTTCCAGGCCCACAAATGGAGATTTTGATAGGTTCATTAACTGTTGTGATTATAATACTAGTCATAATATTTATAGTGGTAGTGATAGTAAACAAGAGGAACAAGTATGCGGAGCCGGGATCATCCGTGCTCAGGAATACATTTTCTATGAAAATCAATATGAAGGTAACACAACAAAAAATAAGGAATGCAATGCATAGCGATTACTTTTAAATACTTGGCATTTATATAAACTCTGGTTTTATTTTTTTTTGGAAATATTTCTAGATAATTATTATTTTATAATTATCATCACAATTTCGCAGTAGAAAATGAAATACGATTTTCAATTTTAGATAATATTAGTTTTACTAGAAAAAAAATTACATTATTTAATTTTTTCAAGGGAAATAAAACGTACCTAGTTATTAAAATTGATTAATAATTTTGACCAATTAAAACGTTTTTTACACAAAAAATTTATATATTCTTTCATATGGAAGTTGTCTTTGATTGCTTAATGAAATTTTAAAAATTTAATTAAAAAAATGTAAAAAATTATATTTACTACTTTTATTTTTATGAGTTAAACGTTTTTCAAAATTACTATTTCATCTTAAGAACTTTACTATAGAGTTATATGTGACAGATAGAATGGCGGAATCGGTGAACATTGTACATGGACACCGAAAGTGATCATTTAAGCCAGCCTAGTGTCAATTCTTAAGCATTGGGCCACCTTTCTAACTTCTTCCGATTTGATTTTGTACAGTGATACATTATGTAAACATGGTTCTCCAATCTATATGTTTGATTTATTTCGCTTGGAAAGCTTTTTTATTCCAAAAAAATTGTTTCTGATGTCTTTATTTATACTTTTTAGGATCTTTTTGTAAATTGGACACCAAATGCCCAAAACGCAAACAACATTGACGAAGAATTGCACAACTATGTGCCGCGTCCTCCTATGATAATTGATGAAGATCTAAATCAACGTAACAACCATGGAACTCCCAAACATGAGAGGAAACACAGTTTTGTGAGTACTTCAGCAGATGCATTGAGTGGAAAGACAACAGTATCCCTAGCGGCACCCGTTTATAATCCAAGTATTCTACCGAATATATTACAAAATGAATTTACATTGAATGAACTCAACCATTACGAGGAGGCTCACTTTGAGGATTACACTCACCCATATCCATCATCCAAATATAGGGTAAATATAACAAATTCATTTCAATTGTTGCTTAAATAAATTGAACGGTAAAAAATAGTCAAGTGAAGAATTCCTTTAGATCACAATATAATTAATATGTACCTACTTATTTTTTTTTAATATAATATGAATTGTTTATTACTCGCGGTAAGCACACTCACAACCGCTTCTAAAAAACATTATCATAGTTCAGAACAAACACAAATTTATTTAAGCAACTTCTAAACTTAAAAACGTTTTTTGTTTTTTTTATTATTTCGTATATACCATGGTATATATTACTAGTATTTTTTTATAAATTAAGCTATAAGCGAATGTTGTTTTTAATTATCAATAATATAATTCGAACAAAAATTATTTAATGTTTTTCATTGTGTAAGCGATTTATTGTAATGCAAGCGATTTAAAAATGTCTTATAAAAGTTATCAGAACTATGTTATTACACAAAAACATATTAGTTTGTTTGTTTGTCTGTGTTAAAGAAAAACAAATTATATTTGCTAGTCTTAGAATTTCCAGCACGTTACTCTCTTCCAGGAACCAGCCACAATGGAATATTACGAAACAATCAGTTCATCAATGCCATCAAAACGAAGTTCATTCATAGGCTCGACTCTTAGAGAAAGAAAACATGAATTGAATACTTCGTTCGGAGGTCCCAGTACAGACTTCAAATATAAGACCCAAGGAAGGGAATGTGAGCCAAGAAGAATGAGTGGTAGGGCAATGCGAGAAGAGAGGCCATTTGGACTCGCTGATCTTAATAAAATGCATCGGAAACCAATAGGAGCTACTGGACAAAGAGAAAAATCTAAAGTGAGTATTTCATTAAACAGTAAACTAGCCTCAACAAATAATAAAGGCTTAGAATATTTGATCAGCGTTTTACAAATATGTCGTCAGAAATATGAAATTTAGTATTGATTATTTTTGAAGTGAGATGCATAAATTATCTAAACCAACCTACATTACTTAAGTATTTGTAAATGTCTTTAAAAAAATATTATTTGGTTTATGTATTGAAATAAAACGTTTTGTGTAGTTAAAATAGTCATAAATGCAAAATTAGAAGAATTTGACACACCGACTGCGCCAACTACCAGTCGGTTTGCCAAGTACCTACCAGTTGTTTACTGTTATATTTTTCATACAAAGTATATTATTCTGATATTATTGTGTTAAAAAAAGTTAACGAAAGCTTAAAAGTTTGTTAAATTAAAATATCTTTTTCATAGGAGACACCAGCTAGTACCATTTGGAACATAGCCCCTGGTATGACATTACCTTTCAATGGCCTAGAAGCAGATATTGTATCAATTCCTTTGTATTGCTTACAACTGATGACCAATTTTGGAAATTGTCCTTATGGAGAGGTAAGTTGAGTGTATAAATATTGACAAAGTTTTTTGATTCTTACGCTGTCTCTTCCAACATAACAATTATGTTATATAAATAGTTGAGCTATAGTATCGAGCAGAACTTTTTAAGCCTCAATAAATGAAAATGTCAATGAAGACGGCAAACCTGTTTGTTTCAAAAGAAATCTCTCTCCAACCTTTTTCGTTTTTGAAGGCTTAAATGGTGATATGTTTAATTTTCATTAAATATTACTTGTACACATAGAAATCTTGTGAAAATGTTTGAAAAACAGATCAATATTGCTAACCCTATAATTAAACATTTTGATATAATCTCTCTTGTTTGTCAAAGATGTGACATCATTTCCAAAATATTTTTTTACAAATTGATAAAATAAACTGTGCTATTTTTAGATATCAATTTACGAAACTCAAAACATTAACAATATTGTCCCCGACTCAACAAAACTCGTTCAAGTTCGAGCTGCTTACTTCAAAAAAGGTGAAAACTGTATTGACTATTTGAAAGAGTTGCGTTTCCTGTCGAGTATTGAACATCCAAACATTTGTAAAGTGCTGGGAATAATTACAAGTGAGATGCCTCCTCTTTCTGTGGCTGAATATACCGCGGCTGGTGATCTTTGTCAACTCTTGAGGACTGCTCATAGTCTGTCTGATGAACCAATTAGGTAAGATGAAACGAATATCACTCAAATATTTTTATGTGAGAAGAATCTCTGCTGTTTTTACTCCCGTTCTCTTGTTTACAGAGCTTCTAAGCTATTTTTATTTTCTCGCCGCTGAAACTTACATACTACCTCTTTTTCAAAACATTTCATAAAATTATTACTATTATTTCAGATTTCCACTGCTTACCTTTTTAAGTATACAGATATGTTCAGCAATGAAATATTTGGAATCCAGATGCATTGTGCACAAAGATTTGGCTACAAGGTAAATAACATCTACATTTTTTCAAAAGTATTTCATGATGACATTTCAACACACTAACCAATATGTCATTATTAGAGATGAAAATTTAATCGCTGCAAGGTTGAGGTTTTAAAAAATTATGATGACATATTATTTACAATCTGATGTTTTTTATTGTAGAAACTGTCTCATCTTCCCTGGAAACAGAGTCAAGGTTACAGACACGGCCATATGTTCTGATGCATACAGAGATGACTACCATACTCTAATGGGTGAGAAGTTGATACCAGTTAGATGGTTGAGCTGGGAGAGTATCTTATTGGTAAGTTCAATATTTCAGTTGATTCCAATTAAACTTCTGACCAAAATCCATCCATAAACTAGCCTTTATTATGAACGTATCTTCTAACAATACAGAATTTTTAAACAATATTTTAGCTTAACTCTTTCTGCAATTATACATGTGTTTGATTTCAGGATCGCTACACTTGTCCCAGTACAGTTTGGTCATATGCTGTGACGTTATGGGAGGTATTGAGCATGTGCAAAACAATCCCTTACTGTAAGTTAGCTCTGGAAGATCTAATACACAACGCCGAACAACTCTTCTATGGGCACGAACTCAAAGGTAAGTTTTGTTATTCTTCAAGCATCACTTTACCTACTGTCAAATAATATAGCCTTTTCCATAATTCTCCATTCGTCATTCATTCTTTACATAGTTGCCTGTCTAATCACATAAACTGTCTAGTCTCATACTAACCCTACAATACCATTTACGACGTTTCCATTCAATGTCTGTTTTCACATTGGGAATCACTTTACATCGTGTTTCATTTAATATAATTTATTGCCAGTTTTTATATTGCTATTTGACTGTAATAGACTGTGTTAATGTTATTTTTATATTTGTAGAGATATTGCCAAAACCAGCTCAATGTCCTTCTGATCTTTATCAATTGATGGCGAAATGTTGGAGAAGGGACGACGCGGCGAGACCGACGTTCGAAGAACTTTACCAATTCCTTGTGATGAAATTCAAAAGAAATGTGCCAAATGACTATCACTTGTAAATTAATAAAACAGTGAGTAAGAATTATGTCAAAACATTGGGTCAAATAGTCTGAGTGCAGAGTTATAGCTTTGTTTATCCAAATATAGAGAATCTGGAATATTGTCAATGGCAACTTATGTCACAAATGATGCTTTGTGTGCCTGTACACATATTTAAAAACTTTAGTGCACGTGATTCAGCAAAATTGATGATCTAAGCTTGGTTATTGAATTCAAGAGCATTGTATTTTTGCAGAAGTTTTCTGAAAGCCCAGAAGATGGCCATCTCTCATCATACACTGTTCTTATGACAAAGATTTGAGAGTGGTTCTAAATCGTAGTAAAAAGTGACATGATTAGAGTTAAATCGCTCCGAATGGGGGAAGGTTTATTCCACGATGTATGGTGAATGAATTTGTAATTATCAAATGTAAGTTTTGGCCCTATGTAAAAATAAAAGTTAAATGATGAGAGATGAGTGGTTCTAGTCCGATCGCCGAAGTAAAGCAACATCAGGCGCGATCGGAGATGGCTCTTGACAAACATACCACAATCGTAGGTATGAAATCGAAAATATTACGAAAACAATATTTATAGCCAACATTAGTTTTGTATAATTTGATAACAATAGTAACTGTGTACACAGAGTATTTGACAATTGTTGTTGCATAACAAAGTTTAAACCAAAATAAATAATTCTTACTAAATTATGTTTGTAAGATGTAAGAAGGGATAAGAAATGATATATAGGTAGGTAGAGTTAGGAGTTACGCAGAAAGATAAGGTAATTATTAATCAAATTGTATTTTAATAATATCATCAGCATGAATATTATTGTTGTGTAGTGAAAGAAGGAGAGAATGCAGTACATCCATATTCTATACACATCTTTTTTCTATTACATAATTCATTAATGATTATATCGAACTAACATTAATATGTTGTTTGCGTCATTGAGGAAATGTTATATCAGTCGCGATAGTGAAATAAAAGATGGATTTTTAAGAGATGTCTCATAATTTTCTCTGGGAGAAGAAAGAGAATTGATTTTTTTAATTATTGTTGATACAACTGTCAAATTTAATAACAAAATGACTTTAGGCCTTGACCCGGACAAATAAGTCTTCGGGCCTCTCCTGAAACCATCATAGTCTATTATTATTGAATTACTTATATTGCGCTGTTTTTGTAATTAACTCTTTCGTAGGCTATGGGAAGAAATTTTCTCATTAAATGAAAAGTATGAAAAATCACAGATTTCTTATACTTTTATAATATTTTTTTTTCTACTTTTCTACTATATTCAAAATCCTAGGAGTGGCAGCTGCTGCA
The DNA here is from genome assembly GCA_947579605.1 of Athripsodes cinereus. NCBI lineage: Eukaryota > Metazoa > Arthropoda > Insecta > Trichoptera > Leptoceridae > Athripsodes > Athripsodes cinereus. Next base: position 1,205,545 of record OX388329.1, read on the forward strand.
GTTTGCCCCTGCACCCAGGATGTCAATAATGATGTGGAGCAAAAATAACGCTCTTGTCTTTGAGTCTGTGAGTCTCAGATCCGACTGCCAACTAGAGCAAAATCCTTTTTTTCAAATTTTTCTGGGTTCAAGTGTTACATTATTATTATTATTTATAAGATTACGGCAACCCGTCCCTTGTAGGACAATTTGTGCCATGTTAATGAGTATTGTTGTGTTAGGACCTACCTATAATACAATATTCAAATATTACTTTGGGAAGTCTCGATCTGTGTAAATTGTCCATACGTTTCTTTAAAAAAAACAATATTTACAATTTTGACATCTCAGAGAATCCATCTCTTTTTAATCCATTTGTGTGCAGTGAAATAATTTACGACTCAAAAACTTCAATGATTCTGAAAATATTTACACAAATCAAAGAAGATTATATTATGAAAAGAACATTATTCAATATGCCAATTACTAAGTACATATTTATATTATGTGTGTGTTTTTAATATAAATTATTACTACTACCTACACAGTACATAAGCATAATGGTATTATTATTGATATTATAACTATATTATTATATTAAACATATTTTATAATATCGGTGTTCAGTGTCAAATCACAAGTTATAATAATATAAAGTTGAAGTTTTCTAAGAAATTGGTATAAATAATAACCCAGATTATAACCATCCGACAAAGATTTGGTCCTACACTCTTTTCTGCAAGTTTTCGAGTGTCCTGTAAAATTAAGACATTTTAAATCTTAAATTCAACAATGAGTTTTACCACCCATTCTCAATATCTTCTTCTTCTTCTTCTCCTTGGGCAATTATTAGTCCCACATGGTGGTGGGGTCTGCCTTTCTTGTTTGGTTATGCCACTTGGTTCTGTCGAGTGCATCCTCATGGGAAACATCACAGCTCCTCATGTCTTGTCTCACTACTTCATACCATCATTGTCATTCTCAATATCTTATTTTTTGTTAATACGAAGAAGACAGTTTATTATATGCAGCTGGTCTGTTGATAACCCCACTTGTAGGGTATGCCGTGATGTTATGGTAGTAATAGAATATCCCTACATACAGGCCCCGGGCTACAGTGAAAGACGCCTTGGTCTATGATTTACTGGCGCCTGTTTTTATACGAAAGTTGTATCATAAACATTGCATATTATTAGGTGTCAGTTTTGATAATTTCTATTACACTCAAAATTCCAACCCCTTCCTGGTCACCAGATTTTTAAATATTTTATGATCTCGCCAATTTTATTCATACATTTTTTTACGATATTGCATTATTGTTGAGCTGTAATTCTACAAAGTTACACTCAAAAATTAAGAGTCATTAAAAATTGATAAAATAAATATATTAATCATTTCTTTGTCTAACATAAGAGTGTAAATACTCATATTTTTAATGCGTTGTCGTGTCGTTATAACCATGGTAGTTTTAGCTGACCGTCCCTTCAGGGCAATTTTGCTTTAAAATTTTCGGATAATTTATTGGAGTCTAAGACTCCTAAGATGATGATGATTCTGGATGATTTTATTTTGACGCCGTTTAACAGTCCCTAGACCGTCAGTTCAGTTTTCAGTTTGCTTCTGAAGCTGGTAATAGTCTGATTATCTCTCAATGGCACCGGTAGGCGATTCCACGTAACCGGTCCAACAACACCAAAAGCCCTCTCATAGAAATTAGACTTACCGGCTCTATTGGGCTCAGTAAGTCTATTCACAGCCAATTCCAAAGAGCACAGAGGTCTTCTAGTGGTCAAGTCAAAGGGACAAAGTTCTGTGAGGCACGATGATGCCATTTTGTTCATAGCCTTGTAGACCAAAAGGCATACCTTGAACGTCATCTTTTCCTCCACCATGATCCAGTGTAATCGTGCTAGGAGGGGGGGGGGTAATGTGAGATATCCTGGTGGGAGATGGGTTTCTCTTCATTGTGCCATTTTCTTAGAAAACTCACGATTTTTTAATTACTTATGTTCACGTTTTATCGTTTAATATTAAAATTCATAATGGTATCTTATATTGATTGATGTGCTCCCTATCCCATAATGCAACTAATGTTATGAATATCTGTCGGTGTCTACATATTGTTAACCCACATTGATGTTGTGACTACATGTTTATGATAACGCATTGTATTATTAATCACATTATTATGTATTATTATCATTATTATTTCATTTATATAAGAAATACTAAATCAAAAAATAGTCTTTAATGTTACTTATTCTTGGTGTATTTAATTGAATCAATAAATGGAATAACTTCAGTAAAAAGCGTATCATAATAAATAATTAAATGTCAATATTGTAATATGTCAAACACACACACAATAATTATTTATATAAAATATGAATTTCTCTCCCGGTACACTTTTTAGTTCTTCTTATGCGAAGACATTTTTCATTCGTAATATGAAACGTTCAGAATCATGGTGGATTGAGTGCATTTTTTGATGAAACATGAGTTAGTTCTTGGTGGATTATCGTTCTATATGCATGGATTTATTCACTTCTGAAATCAAAATAGTTCAAAAATTTGCGTCACATAAGTATGAGTGGCTTGGGAACAAAAGTGTATAAATCCAAAAATTTGATTTTTCAAGTACGCAGAAACATTTTTCGTGGTGAGTTCACTTTCCAAAATAGCCGAAAAATCCTATGAAATTGTGTTAAAAATAGCGGAGAAATCGATGTTAGTATGGAAATCAGTCTTAAAAATCTACTGACATTCTACTTTTAATGGATTTGTCCAGTTTCGATGTCAAATTACACAAATGGCTTTATTTTTGTATTATAATCTAACAATCTAGTATATTTCGTTGAATTTATCTTCAAAGATATTAGTTTCATGAACTTAATCCACTGTGGATCTGAACGCCTGGTATTATGCAACCTTATCTCCTTAAAATATGCTGTGTTCTTTATAAAATAAATAAATCAAATTAATTTATAAAATATTCAAGTTCCTTTCCTAACATTTCACAGATAAGTACCAAGAGTAAAATAAGAAAACAAGTTTATCTTCCGAATGAACATTAGAAAACAACGATTTATTATTTTGAGCCATTCCTGAGAACTTACAATACAATTAGTCAGGGTTTAATTTTGGCATCTCTAGTAAGACATGTCTAAACGATATTTATTTCTTTGTGAGTGCTTAAAATTTTGTCAATAATTTAAAATTTTAATACACTTAACAACTCATTCTTAATTTGTTATGATTTTTTCTAACAATTCGACTCATTCTACTTAAGACAAAAATTATTGAAAACAATTTATCTATTCATTATTATTTATAAAAATGTTCTACGAAGTTAATGTTTATATTATAAATATGAAGTGAGTGATTTGGGATCGAGAGTTGACAAATCCAAATATGGCATTGTTTGAACTAAGTATGCAAAAATATTAATCATACTATATTGAGCTCTATACAACTTCAATTTCCAAGTTAGACAAATCCTATAAAATTTGTATCAAAAATAGCGGAGAAAATCAATATTAGTATGCGTATCAGTCAAAATTAATTAGTTTTTGGGCTGCATAAACGCCAGAGGGTGATCTCCGGTCGGAATTACCAATCCGCATAGGAGCAGCTAGCGGGGCTTTCAACAACATGAACAAAGTTTGGAAAGTGTCAGGACAAAATGTCGCTTGTTCAATGCGTGCATCATCCCAATCCTTCTATATGGCTGCGAGTCTTGGCACTTAACCAAGGCTCAAGAGCGGAAGATACTAAGCTTTGAAAACAAGTGTCTTAGAAGGATTTTGGATGTCAGATGGTATGAACATGTTACAAATGATGCTGTGCGCCAGCGCACCCAGCAGAGACCTGTAATCTCCGTAATACAGGAGAGATGATGGTCATGGCTGGGACATGTTTTGAGAATGCCTAATGATAGTTGGCCAAAAAGAGCACTGTTCTTCCGTCCGCAGGGGTTCCGTAGGCCCGGGCGTCCCTCTTTCACAATACACCGTTCCTATGACAACAATATCAGAGCGCAAGGAATGTCGTGGAAAGAGGTGACGCAATTGGCACAGAGACGCTCTGAATGGAGGAGGCTGGTTTCTGCCATGTGCTCTCGAGAGGAGGGTTGAGGGCGATGCTGATGATGATGATGATGATGATGATGATGATAAACATTTTACCACAAGTGAATTTGTCCACATTCGACCCCAAGCCACTTAAATGTGAATACCCAAAACCCACCACTGTTTAGCATCCTGCTATTCTTCTTCTTCGAGCTTGTTAATTTCAATAAAATAGAAAAAATATATGTATCTAATAAATAAAAATAAAAAACTATAAATTCATCGGTCGCTATTTTTGTGAATACATAATTATTAGGTGTTATAATAATAGGTACATCATAATAATATGTTCAACTTAAATAATTATTTAGGAAGCGTTTGCAGACAGTCTTGCACCAATCCATCACAAGTACAGAACTATGTGAATTGTCAACTCTTAATTCTGGAAATAATGTCCAGACCTATTCGAAATTCATCCATTGTTTTTTGACCTAATAAGAAGAGCCCATTTCTATCATATGACGAGCTCAATAGATGTTCCTTTTTCTTGTATATTTGTGTTATAGAATTTCTATGTGTCTGTATTTTTCTGTTATATTTTATTATTGTCTTGATTGTTTCATGTGTACGTACAATGACAGCGACAAGGTCTTTTACTGTAATGCTGTTAATTGTTTCATTTATACAATAAATAAATAAATATCACTTGGACAATATTACTAGCCATCTCTCTTTCGAGATCTGTATGTGAGCCTCTTTTCCTCCCATTGCCTCTAATTTAAAATTCTAAGCGTCTATTTCCTTTCTCTATTCTAATTATGTGACCAGCCCTTTAACATTCTAGCTTTGAATGTTTGAAGGCAATAGGTCTCTATACATCTTATCTACTATGATTGATATATAATAGTAGCTGAATCTATTTCAAAACAGAATTGGTAATATTAAGAAAAACCAAGTTAAAACCATGTTATGTTGTCCAAAATTTAGATGGAAAAAGTAAATAGGTATCCCAAGGCTTACGAATTGGCTCTAGTTTGGCTTTTTAATTCTAATTTCGTTCAAAAATCCCATCAAACAAATCAATAACATAGCATTCGTAGGTCAATTTATAACAAATTGTCTATAAAATGGATAGATGCAAGACTCAAACTGTAAACGTTGATATAGAAGAGTTCTTAATAAGATGTTTTTGTTCAGTAGGAAATTGAAATTAATTAATGATTATTGTCAATTTTGTCGGATTAATAATGTTATTATTATTGACTGATGATTATTAATATGAAATTGAACAATAATGTAGTATGTATTTTGTATAGGTTAATAATGAATACATGGTTAATAAGTATATTGATAAAAAATATGTATTTATTGACATTGCGTAGAATGTAAGTTCACAACATAGCACCTTGACCAATCCATAGCTTTATCCTTGCTCCTATATAATGATATATTAAACCATACTAAGTACATAATGAAATGTAATAATATGTATTTACATACGATTATTAACAATGATACCTATTTATTATGAACTATATTGTCTTACATATAATATCTATGTACATTATTATGATTATATTACCTTTATCCCTGTTAATTCTTCTAAATCATTTAATACACAAGTGTTGTTATATCAAAAGAAAGACAAATAAAATATTTTCATCATAAAAATGTAGATAAAATGAACGTTTAGTTAATTTTATTTGAATTTTTAATTAAAGCAAATAGATGACTTCTTTGTCTTTCAAAAATTAACACATCTTACCTACATATATGTTCATCCAAAGTGAATTATTATTATTATTATTATATTATGGGGTATGGTATGCACCGCGACCTATAAGATCTATTGTACTCCCCCTACTTAGCTTTCCCGGTGTTACCAGTCAAAGCGAACCCTCAAGTCTTAGACATTTTATGAAGTCCAGGATCTTGAGGGGGTCCAAGGTGTGGAGAGACTCCACTTCTACCCAGTGCCTGCCTAGGGTTTTGATTCTTGCGAATCCCACAGCATTGCAGTCCGCCAAGAGATGTCGAGGAGTCTCGGCCTCTTCTTCGTAAAATCTACAGGTGCCATCTTCTTCAAGTCCCAGTTTGCGTAGGTGTTCCCTGAGTCTGCAGAGACCCGTTAGGAAGCCTGTTATTGCCTTGAGACTTGTTTTACTTAGGTTAGTGCAAGTCTTGGCCCTTTTGGAGTTATATCCTCCGAGCAGTTCCTTGGCTTGCCTAAGCCTAGGGAGATTCTTCCATAGTTCGTTTCTTTCTTGTCTCCCTTTCTTTTTAATTTCCTCTTGGAAAAACGTATGTCCCAAACCACAGAATGGTTCTGGTCCATAGAGTTGCGTTGCCGCACCCTTTCTTGCCAGCTTATCAGCTCGTTCATTTCCCTCAACCCCGATGTGTCCGGGTACCCAGAGGAGGGTGACTTTATTCTTCTTGCCTAACTCGTTAAGTTTGAGGAGGCATGTCCAAACCATCTTGGAGTTGACGATGTTTGAACCCAATGCTTTAATAGCTGCTTGACTGTCAGATAGTATAGCTATATGTTGCTTACTGTATCCTCTGTCGAGATTGAACTGGATACATCTTTCCAGAGTGAAAGTTTGAAATCTATTTTCTTTTCCAAGTATTATTTTGTGGCCTAGTTTTATCTTGTTTCAATGTAACATTCTTGATAACGATATTGATACACCTAATTTTTTTACAATAACTTTTGTTGTTAATAGCAATTACAGTAAATGGACAAAGCACACCACGCGAAAAGGATGGGTTACGGTGTCAAGTTCAGGCCGGGGCACTACCGATAAGGTGGCATTGTCTTTCTGAAATCTTGTTTGGTAGTTTCATGTGTAATTTACATAATATATAACCTCATACCATGGTTGATTGTAAAAATAATATTGATAAATATGTATCTTTTGGTATTACAATACTTGGTCTGTTAGATTAGTCATAGTTTATTCTCATCTTTAAGCAAATATTGTTTTTGATGAGAAACCCTATCTTTAAACTATGGTTTTTGAGACAAATAGTAATGAAAAAAAATATTCCTTCCATGCTGTCATTTTTTTCGTTCTCGTTTAAGTTTTCAAATAAATAAGCTACTGTTTTGTGCAATGAATAAAATAATACCTTCCCAAAAAGCAAAAAAACGGAACTTTGGTTAACGGTTTTTGAGATCAATAAAATTTGATTTAAGAATCACTTCTGCTATTAATCATTTCAAACATATTATAAGAATGTTTCATCTTAATAAAAAGTAATAGGTCTCTTTGGTTTGAAATTTTTCTTTTTCAATTTTGCAAATATGATTATACAATTCATTGAATTATTCGATCAGTTCAGAGTTATATTTAAGTAAATTTATATTTCACAAGAGTTAATAAAGATAAAATATTGACATACTAAATACATTTAAATTAAATGAAATAATATTATGTTGAACATTTCATACTAATTAAAGGGAAACATTATTTAAATGGGAGACCGAAAACACAAATGGTCGACTTACGACTAACTGACTCTAATACTAAAAATCTAAGTTGGCTGCAAAAACATAACCCAGCTGCAAAAAATGGACGACTGTCAAACTAGGTGAGCAAATGAAAAATATTGAACCCAAAATCTCCGACCACCTTAATTTTCACAATATTATTGTTTTTATAAGTACGTCGTCTTAAATAAAATGCAGCTCGTTTTGAAAATATTGTCTGCTAATTTTAGATAAGTTTGTTCGCCACAATTTTGTCACCTAAATAGTTATGTGGTTGCCCAAAACTGTATCGAGTGGTCGCCCACTTAAAGTATAATGTCATCGCTCACATATTTTAGTCGGTGAGTCTATAATTTTGTACGCTCACTTCCATATTTTTGCAAACCTTAAATTTGATTTTCTATCACTCGTTTAAATACTACCCTTTACTTAATATAATGAGAACAAAATAAAATTACTTAAATGATAATAAAGAGAAAATAAAACTTATAATAATTCTACTTTAATAATAAAAATAATAATTACCTAATAGGCTATGTTGTGGATGATGTAAATATGTAAATAAATTGCAGCTTAAAAAAGTAAATAAATTATATTTGATTTGATAATATTAATAGCATTTATTTATTCGGTCAATTTCTACAATAGGTTATCCAGTAGTACCCGGTACAAAAATATGTATTGAAAATCATATGTAGTTGTATTTATTATTATTATCTTTCACTGTGCACCGTTATGTACAACATATCATGGGGCACTCATAAATGAGCTGGAGTAGGATTGCACATTATACTTATGTCCCAGCCAGGGTCTCGGTGTTACATGTATTTGGTGCATTGTATATGTGTACCGTCACATTAGTACCCACAATACAAGATTCATATCTTAGCTTGAGACTAGCTCGATCTATGTAAATTGACCATTAATAATATTATATTATGTTCTAGTATTCCTCTACATAGTTTTTATAGATCATAATTGTGCATTTACCATTTATTTTTATGCACCTGGGTGAATTGCACCCCCTCCACCCCTATGTTGCCTTTTTGGGCATATCTTGTGACGGTACACAGTGAAAGATAATAATAAATTCAACTAAAATCATAACTGTTTTCGTACTGGATGACATATTGCAGAAATCGACCATTAATTCTTGGACAAAAATTAATGAATGAATAATGACAACATTTTCGTATTTCATATATTTTTTTTTTATTATAATTGTTACTGAGCCAAATTCGTAATATTCTGTATATATTATTAAGTAAAATAACAAACGTAGACGTTTTTACAAATTTAATTGACAAATGATATTAATTAATGACATATCAAAATGAAACAATTGAGATGCTATCCCCATTGTTTCTTTTTTAGTTATGATTCTCCTGAAGTTAGCCACAGTCTGCCAATTGTGAATGTCAATCTTGCTGAATGTCATCATAGCTAACTTCAAGTCAGGACTATAACTTGAAAATTTAGGAATGGGATTTTAGCCCTTATGTATCATTTCATTATTAGGTACTTCTTATTGTTTTACTAGTTCATATTTCTAGACATGACATCTCACCTCGGCCTCCTGTTATTCACCGATTCCTAGATATCTTTTACTTTGTCTTTTGTAATTTATGTTTTATTCCATAAATGGAAGTTCCCAAATCTCGAAGATATCTGGGTGGAAGGTGGGTCTTCTTCAATATTTTTGTAAATTTTATTTTATTATTTTTATTCAATAAATTTACTCACTTCCAAAAAGGGCATTGAAGAGAGAGTGTAGTATAAAAGACTCCCACGATTGGCGGTTTTAGCCGGTAGGCCCTTCAGGCCAACCAAATGGCCCAACTTTGAGGAAAATTTTGGTTTTAATGTGTGGATTAACATGAAGCCATACATTAATATTTACTTTTTATGTCAATTATATTTTGTTTTATGTCTACGTTTGTTCAGTATAAATAGTTTTTTTTTGGTAAACATATCTCCAAGTAGCCACTCACCATATCAACTTTTGTCATATCACTCATAATATGTCACCATATCCACTTACGCATTATTGATTATGTTTTAGTTTCAAATTATTAATATAATTTTTCTTAGAATACATTATAAATATACATGGTAGAATAAAATGGTGTGTTTTTGTTTAATTCCTCGTTTGAAAGTGAATATAAAAAAGAATCCCCAGTTTCATAAGCTAACAAGTCTTAATTTTAATATTCCAAGATTTTGAAGCACAACGACAGCTGACCAAAATCACCAAAGACATTTTTCTATAACAAGACTGACAACACTTTTCGAATAAATTCAAACAAAAATATGTTTTCCTCTTTTTTTAAAAAAAAGATATGTCTGGACTTTGTTATAAACTCAAATACACCCTTCACAGTAAGCTAAAAGCTTGTGTTGTGAAAGGGGAGTTTGGCGGCACCTGGGATCGAACCGCTGACCCCTTGTTCACGAAACCGAGACTCTACCACCAGGCTACCGACGAACTTTTATATGAGCCTTACAACATCTAGGATCAACATCCACGTCCATTTTTAAAATAAAATAATATTGATTGAAAAATTTGTCATCAGAAAGAATTAATAATACTAATACAGCCAATTAACATAATGCATGTCCAAAAGATATTCAGATTTGTCAAAAAAATTACAATTTGATAAGAAGTGTGTCATATGTAATGTAATACCTTGTGAACAAACAGGTCTTCGGGCCTCTCCTGAAACCGTCATCGTCTATCCCGAGTAGAACGTTTTTTCAAGATAGTGCACAGTCTTGTTATAATAAAATGTCTTTGAAAATCACAAACAAATATGGGCTTCTAATAAAAAAAGAGAACACAAATTACAAAGTTTTTTTTATAAGTGGAATTAAGCCATTATCATTTTTTACAATACATCAAACTAAAAGGCCGATTTTGTGTTGTTAGCTAATGGAACTGGATATTCAAATTGATATTAATTTGTATGTATCATTAATTTCAATTTTATAATATTTCAAATACTTTACAAACTCAATGTGTGTACAATAATTACATGAGTCTGTGTGATTGGTTCGGTTATAAATATTAAATACAGTATTATTTGGTTCGATATTCTGACACATAACATTGGAATGATCACTTTTATCAAATGTGTATAGCCATATTAAATAATTTATCATTTCCTTCCTACAGAGATAAACAGTTTACCACAATTACTGCAAAAAATTAACAGGCAAATAAATTTGCAGTTTGTTATTTTTATATATATTTTCTGGCAGAAGTCTTTTTTTCAATAATAAATGTTTTTAGTAGTAAGAAAATACAAACATCATGAAGTTTTCTTTGGACAAAGTCTCAATCTTAATCTGAAATCTCACATATATATTTATACGTCATATATATTATTATTAAGATATTGATGTTAAACAAAATGTTGAGTAATTCTATCTTAACTTATTTTTGTGCCGGTTTGCAAAAACTTATAAAAATGAAATGTTATCTATCAATAATAATTGACAAGGCTCAAACATTGTCAAACAATACACTTTTGTATGAAACTTTCTACTGTTGAAACTAAAACAATCCTTTTCAAAAACTATTCATTATTATTTTTCTAAGATTAAGGTTAAGAAAAATTTTGATAAAACTTTCAGAAATTATCTCTTTCATTATTTCGATTGCTCAATCCCATAAGCCGATAAGTTGAAATACTTATATCCCAAATCTTTTCCACAAGTTTTCAAGTGTCCTGTAAAGGGCAAGTGTTCGAGAAAATAAAGACATTTAACAACGTAAATAGATTGCCATCCATACTGAATGTATTAATTTTTTGTTGGCACAGAGATCACAGCTTGCATGTTTGTTGCATGCAGCTGATCTGCTGGTTTAACCACTTCTGGGATATGCTGTAATAATTTACTGATATTCCAAGATGCGGCAACAAATCAAAGTTTTGATGATACCACTTTCTTCATGTTACGATAAGTAATAAACTTGTTTTTTGTAACTAGCTGCATCTAACAAACATGCAGCTTTTACTTTCTGTACCAATGGAAAACATAAGACATTCAAAATGTGTGGCACGCCTCATTGCTGCGTTGTAGATATCATTGTCTTTAGTAAGTTTTGAGAATATTTTCCTTTGACAGAACACTGGAAGCTTTGAAATTGGGAGACATATTCTTAACCAGAGTCTCTAAAAATGAGATATTTTTATAGCAAAACACACATTTGTCTGTTTTAGGTCGATTGTCATAAAACCTCTCAGAACTTTGACACAATGTATTTAGAAATTTATAATTTCCAGTTGTTGACTTATGAAACAAGGCAATCATTGATATGAAATTTTATTTTATATTAATTATTTTACATTGATACGGCAAGTATTAGAGATAGCGATATTAATAGCTCTATTATCAACTCAAATATATGTATGTATGTGTATCTTATAATATAAAATTACTACTAATAAATACCATAGCATACTATGTCTTAATGTATATATGTTTTATACATGTTATTTAATATTTCCAGCCAATCTAATTATTATATACTTGTAATAAATATATAAATACATTAATTAAAAGATTTTGAAACAGATTCTGACGTCACTTAACATTACATACAATAAATACACAACATTATAGATAATATATATACTTAATACAACTACTCATATTATTGTTCTACATATTGAAATAAATTGCATTAAAATTATTGTGTACCTTTTCTCTTTTATCCATACAGTTCCTGAAATTAACCTCCCACTCTTTATCAATTCAATTATCCCTTAGTACTCCTTCCAAGCGTATCAGACAAAAACCAGTTTCCTCTCTTCAGATTCAAGATGTGAAAGTTGGAGGAAATTAATCATTCCTAACTCTCTGATGCCAATGTTATCACAGTAACAGTACATATATTCTGAAAAAGGAACTCTAGGGATATCAAAAAACTGTGTCGGTGTTTAGATAGTAGAATTCCATAGCAAAATAAATAAAACAAGTGTGTTATTCTACTATTGATTTATTCGATGAGAGAGACGTCTTTTGACATAAGGACATCGTCAATTCATTGACGATGTCCTTATGTCAAAAGACGTCTCTCTCGTTGAATAAATCAATAGTGGAATAACACACTTGTTTTATTTATTTCAATATCAAAAAAACTTGTACACGAAAAAACAGTGTTAGCAATGCCTTCTACTCTATTGACGAGATGTTAACCAATAATCTAACCTGAATAACATATTGTACCTACTAACTCATTAATGTACTAATAATACTATATACACTAACATAAAAGTGTGTTATCTAACCCTGACTTTGTTCTTGTGAAATAACTCTTCTAAAGCTCTTACTGCAGTATTGTTTTTTACTGAAGAATACACATCTTTGTTGTAATTTGTTTTCATATTTGTTTGTTTTTTGCTGTGGATTTTTTTTATTTACTTTTATGAAATATTTTTTACACTCTGACATGGTGTTAAAGGGACCTTTAAATCCTTTTAGTACTGAAGAAAATGAATTTATGTTTGTACTTTGACATGGTGCTAAAGGGACCTTTTACATCCTTTTAGTACTGAAGAAAATGAATTTATGTATTTATATGTCTATATTTGTTTATTGTTGTGTCTTGACTTTTCAATTTTTTCTTGTTTGTTGTGCTTTACTGCGCTCTTTCTGTTGTATTGATGTTTTTCCTTCTTTTGTACTATTGTAATGTTGATAAACCCAAGTGTCCTGTAAAGGACCTACGGGAGATGTTGGAGAATAAAGAATAAAAGAATAAAGTGGTATTTTTCGGCCAGCTACAAATCACATCCTGTCGCAGATGGTGATATCCGAATGAATGAGTACTATAAATTTATATTAGTGTTCATGTGTGTAAGTGTATGTATGCTTGTGTGTTTGTATGTGCGTGTGTGTGTTTGTATTCCTATTATGTTAACCCTCCTTTACACGACTTGTCTCTCTATAAGGAAGGAGTTTCGCTTTAGTCTTAATTAAAAGTCTGTATATATTGTTATATCTGTATTGGTTATTGTGTTTAATAAATTATTATTATTATTGGATATTCTCTTTCTGCGCCGGAATGCTCTCTCTACAGGTTGAACTGTAATTCATTAAAAACGCGGATAAATTCATTAATTTTCTGTGTTGGTGTTTAGCTAGTAGAATTTCATAATGAAATTAAAAAAACAAATGTTTTTTCATGATGTTTTTCATCTTATAATTGACAAAGTCATTTCAACAAGATAGACATATAGATATAGTAGAAAATATTTATTTTTATATATATAAAACATTTTTGAATTTCACCCAGATTAATCTATTAGGAACCGGCTAAAATAAAAGACATTACTTCTTTATAATAAGTTATTTTTAATTAAAATATAATCATCATTTTTATACTAACTTGAACACAATAAATATATAATGAATTACCATTAAATTCATTTCAGTGAAAAATGAATAACAAATCTCAACCACAGATCAAGTTATATATAAATAATATCGCAAGCAAGATTCATGTGGCCTTACTTATAAAAATGCATACAATATACTGTCATAATCACAAAGTAATACATATTTACGCTTGGCTAACATAAATATGGGGAGTTACAATCCACTGGATTGGCCTGCAATGAGTTTGGATTTTCTTCTCCATTCCTCCCTACTTTCAGTTAGTCTCTTTAGTTCTACGTACAGTTCATGTCCTTGGTTAACAAGACACATCTAAAATTAACCACGACTAAATGGAAGACTTACTCACAAAACAGTTTTGTTATCCCTGGTTGACATAAAATCTTTTTTATGGTGCATCTACTCAATGTTTTATATAAAATTTATTTTAAATTTTTGCACACCAACGAAGTTAGAGCAACGCTATTCACTGTTTGAGATGAATAAGGTGTCACTAAAAACTTAGTTATGGCTCATATTTCATAGTTTTATTCCTGATAGAATCAAAATGTGACATGATGCACGAGAATTTTTTACAGCCCGACAAAAGCAAACTTTACAGAAGCACATTTCAAAGAGCATATAGGTAATCGTCATCAACAAATCATTGGTTTTTCATATTAATATTTATAACTTTTTTCTATTAATGATTTATTTAACCCATTCAATGCCATACATTGAGTGACTTAAAAATCCTGGTGCCACTGGACCATACATTAATTGCATTACGAGTTATTAATAAAATAAAAATATTTTTTTAAACAAATCAACTTTTTTAAATAAACTACATATTATTATTTAAAGATGCATCCTTCATTCCATCCAATATTTACAGTGCCAAACCATTTAATTATCTCAATAGTTACCATAGGAATATTAGGAGATGACCGGTAGCTGGCACTCCTCATAGAATTTTTTATGAGTATACTTGTAGCTAGCATTGAGTGGGTTAAGTATTTTAACGGGCTGTTTCACCACCTCTGGATAAAGTGCCGGATAGCTAATCCAACACAAATCTAACGGATAAAACGAAAAATGCGTTTCACGACTCCCTGACAGCGCTATCCTATAGATAAAGGTCTAGATAAGTTATCCGGCGGATAAATCTTAGATAGTGTTAAACTGTCAAAATTTGTTTACGATATATTCCTACCTACGTGCATACATTCATGCAACAAACGCATGAAATTACAACGTTGCCACTGCTATCTGGCGGATAACAATCCGTAAGAAATCTGTGGGTGGTGAAACGCTCGCTTCAGTTTATCTTGTAGATAAATTTATCCTATGGATAGTTATCTAGTACTTTATCCATAGGTGGTGAAACAGCCCGTTAGTGCAATAAAAAGATAAGATTAAAAGAGACATCTCTAGTGAAAAATTTGATAGTCATAAAAATTACACAAATCATCTTTTGCCATGTTAGCAGAGATTACTTACAGCTATTCCAAATTTATAAGTAAGGCCAACAAATATGATAATATTATAAGTAAAATAAAAGTGAGAAAAAAGAAAACATACATTTTCTATCTCTTTAATCCCTCTCACAGAAATAAATTTAGTTACATATTACATTATTAAAAATAAATCTTAAAGATGATACTTACATGAAAATTAATATTTTAGAATCCGTTGTTAAAAAAGAAAAAAATGCAATTTAGGCATCTAAAATATTAAATTGATTTATTCATCAAATGAAAACAGAACTTAACGTAGTGTAATTAACATTTAAGTTATTAATATTATGATCAATAACAAACCCTTAACCAAAATGATTGATCACACGAATCAAATATGTACTAAAAAATGGATGTTTACTGAGTAATGGTTCTTGGTTACATGAAAATAGCGTAATATGTGAATTAAATAGACACTCTGTCATCTTTACCTACCCCACAAAGAATTTGACATGAGATATAAATTTTGCTTAATTTTTTTTTCAAAAGATGGTGATAGTTTACTAGAGGTTTAGTTGTCAGGTTTAGTCCAATAATAATGAAATGTTATTCTGTTTCTATATGACGACGCTTTAAAAAAGTGGAATATTTATGCAATCAATTAAAATGTTAATAATACAATACTATTTGTAAGTAGAAAGGTTACATCGTTATGCAGACTATCCACCACATCCACAGCCTGGTGCAGGGGGCGCCCCAGGGGAACCAGATGGGCCGAATCCTCTGAACTTGTTTGGGGGTCTTGGTGGACTGGAAATATAAAAAAATATAACAATTACATAATTGATTTAACATACAAAGAATGAAAAATACTCAGAAATGATGATGAGAGAAATAATGTCAATTTGATGAATAGATTGATGTGATGCAAAAATGTATATGCACTATACAATAGTACTATAACCTCACCCGAAGTAGGCACAGCCATAAATATTTATCCTTAAATATTATTTTTATTTCTTCTACATTCATAAAACTTCTCATATACGCATGTCGATTTCTATCACTGTTTGATCCACGTGATCAAGTTCTCAGATGCCCACGCTTCCACAAAAACCTTATTTCAGATAGGTATATCCTCATTGACATCTTTTCCTCATCCATTTGTTCCACATGTCCTATGCATTGCAACTTATTTTATCCAAAACGCTCCTCTTGCATCTGCTCATTCTTCTAATATCCTCATTCCTCACTCTATCACACTTTTTTTTTATTTATACAACACATGAAAAGCAATAATGAGACCCTCTATGAAAACGAGCATCTTTTTAATACATCTTTAAATAATAAAACTGTATATATATTATTATCACGGCATATCCCATAAGTGGGGTAGCCAGCAGACCAGCTGTGTAATACTCATGTAAGCTCCCTTCTCCGTGTTAAAATTAAGACATTCAGGATTGGTGGCAAATCTCGCCAATGAATTTAAAATGTCTTTATTCATTTCAAACACCTGTCTTGAGACCAATTCTTTGCCGGGTGGAACTATATAATTATATCTTATTTATCTACGATGATTTGGACATGTTAAGCGAATGCAAGATGAAATAATGACAAAGAGGATGTATTTTTCTGAAAGAGGAGGTGTGAGGAAGCGCGGACGGCCAAGAACCACGATCAAATCCTAAAGGACAGCCGCGAGTTGAGTAAGAGAATACTACTGAACATGTATGAGAAACTGGATGAATGTGGAGGAAGCGAAAGAAGTTTGTAAGGATAGATCTATATGACGTTCCGTTCTCTCTGCCTACCCCTCCTGGGACAGGCGTGAGGATATAGATAGATAGATAGATTTTCTTAAGGTTTTTAATCCTTTTTGAATTGATCTGTGTTGATTATAAAGATACTCTATATTTTGCACAGATAAAGACACTAACAATTCTACTTTGTACATTTGTAAGGAACAATGTCAATCATGCATAAAGCTCAAATAATGCAAATTTCTTTGTGACAGGTGTCAGTTAGTCAGCTCAAACAGTTGTAACAGTGGCTATTCCTTGTTAATGAGTATATTTGATAGAAGCAAAATATAAAACTCACCCAGAGCCTGGAGGTCTGTAATCTGTGGTGTAACGCTTGTCATATTTACTTTGTCCAGGATTGAAGAGAGTTGTGATGCTGGAAAAATAATAATAAAATAAATAAATAAAATAATATTTAAAAACGAATGAAAACACTGTTTATTTTTCACATTAATAATTATAAATGCTCGAGCCCTTTCGTCAAGTTAGCTAGACATTAGCAAAAGAATTGGGTAAAAAATAAAGTCAGAATAAATACAACGGAAAAGATAAAGGATAATAGGACCTTATTACTAAAGGATAGTAAGAGATAGTAGTATGCTTTGACTTATATTTCCTTACCCTTTTTTTTCTAAATCATTACCTGTTGTTTTTATATTGACTTTATTTATTACTCAGTTTTCATGATAATGTCAAGCTAGCTTGATGATATCTGGTATAACACATTCACAAATAAGTCCAACACACATAACATGTATAATCATAAGTTGAAATATGTTGAAATAACTTTATTTGTCGAATATTTCAGGAGTCCAAGGACTCCTATTTATCCGTTTAGGTGACAATTTATTTATATTTCAACTCTCTCTAGTCTAGTACTACTATGCCAGTGTTGGCATCTCCAATAATAATAATAATAATAATCAGACTATTTATATGTGGCGCCGTTTAATGATCCGTGACCATCTCAAGGGCGCCGTGACTTCTCCCGAACAGTAGTGTTTTCAACTTGGTTCTAAATGTGGTTGTGGACTGATTCACCCTCAGATCTGTGGGCAGTCTGTTCCAGACGGATGGCGCGGCGGCTCTGAAGCTCCTTTCTGCAAATTTGGAGGTGTTCGCCATATTGGGTTTCACGAGTTTGTTGACAGCAGAAGAGGCCGAGCGCAGCGGTCGTCTCGGAGTTTCGTCGACGGAACAGAGTTCGGTTAGACATGTGGGTGCCGTGCCGCATAAGGCCTTGTGGACAACCCTACCACGTCAGTGTGCAGGAGACCCGGCTGACGTAGCAGATCCCATCTTGAGACCAACACATCCACGAATGCCATAATATAATCATAAGTGTGAAAAATAAAGTGTTTTTGTTTTGATACATCATAAATCTATACTTACAACATGTAGAAGAAATTCAATATTCCCCAAAACCAGCCGACTATTGTGGACCAACCAAAAGGAGGTCTGCTGCTGACACTGCCATCTGAAATCAATAATTATTATTCTTCTTATTTAGTACATTGACTCAAAACAATTGCTTGTCTAATGAACCTGAAGTAGTAAGAAAGACTTCAAAAAAAATTCCAAGACTCTACCATCAGTCTACTGACAACCATATAATATCTATCTATCTATACCCTCACGCAGTGTCCCAGGTGGGGTAGGCAGAGAGAACTGAATACCATATAGATCTATCCTTATATACTTTTTTCCCTTCCTCTACATTCATCCAGTTTTTCATACATACACGCCGATTTCTCTTACTCAACACACGGCCGTCCTTTAGAATTTGATCCACGTGATCAAGCCACGTGGTTCTTGGACGTCCGCGCTTCCTCACACCCCCTCTTTCAGATAAATACATCCTCTTCATCATCCTTTGATCGTGCATTCGCTCAACATGTCCAAACTATCTTAAATCGTTTACACGCATTCTGTCCACAACACTCCTCTCACATCCGCCCATTCTCCTGATATCCTCATTCTTTACTCTCTCACAACGTTTTACCTACCATTCTTCTAAGTGAACGCATCTCCACAGCCGTACTAATTTAACAAACACAAGTAATTGTATCAAGTATATTTTTAAACATAATGTCCTATCCATAACATCGTGGCATTTCTCACGAATTGTGTAACCAGTACAATCACTGCATGTGATAAATGTGCATGGGTGTCATTCCCTCTGTGCCAATGTCACAACATGTGTGTCAAAACTTTAACAAGTTCACATTTTAATTTTAAATAGGAATAAAAATTATAGGTACACATTAATTGTTTCTTTTATTTTTTTCCTTTTAACTGCATAACAATTTATGTATTAATTTTAACTGTGATAAAATGACGAAATATATTAAAATCGTGATAAAACAAGAATAAAAAAATTTAATAACTTTTTGCTATTAAGCTATGTTGCTAGAATATTCCACACATTATAACAAAGTAGTCCCACCTACTGACCTTACATATCTAGTTATTATACTAACCTGAGTTGATATAAACCATTGTAACACAGTTGAAATCAACTAAAAACAAGACAAAATTGTACTATAACAAACACTATTAGTTGTCTACAATATGTTAAACTAGAACTTTTTTACAAAATTAAAAATCTTTTATAACAAATTGACACAAAACATGAGCAACCTCTACTCTCTACAAAATATTTTGACATTTAATGTCAAATGTCAATTGTTCGTATCGTACACGTCAGACATTGTCTATGGCTCGTAGAATAAAAATCATAGACGATTCTAATGAATAGGCCGACCTCACATTGATCGAACGCATTGCCACCTAAAATACTTTTCACAAGACCGATACCGAAATTATATCGTATGTATAAACTTCTCTATCTATCTATCTATAACCTCACGCTGTGTCCCAGGAGGGGTAGGCAGAGAGAACGGAACGCCATATAGATCTATCCTTACAAACTTCCTTCGCTTCCTCCACATTCATCCAGTTTCTCATACATGTTCGCCGATTTCTCTTACTCAACACGCGGCCGTTCTTAAGGATTTGATCCACGTGCTCAAGCCACGTGGTTCTTGGCCGTCGGCGCTTCCTTACACCTCCTCTTTCAGACAAATACTCTTCGTCATTCTTTCATCTTGCATTCGCTCAACTTGTCCAAGCCATCCTAACTTATTTACACGCATTCTATCCACAACACTCTTCTCGCATCCGCTCGGTCTCCTAATATCCTCATTCTTCACTCCATCCCGCAAATTTTTACCAACCATTCTTCTTAGTGAACGCATTTCCACGGCGTTTATTCCACTCTCGTCCTTCTTCAACCACGTCCAAGTTTCATTTGCATACATTAGTGTCGGTACCAGAATGGTATTGTGCACCAGCATTTTAGCCATGTTCGATACACGTATAAAGCATTTTATCAGTCGTTGTTCTTTTTATTTATGCTCAAGTTGATGTCAACCTTAGCTTAAGCGAATAATGTTATTATTTACAGAATACGCATATTTTCGGCCTACAATGTAACTACACGAAGATGAGCGGTCGGGAGTACTACACGCTCTCACCATTGTTTTGCTTAATATTCGCCGAATATTTGGTAAGTCAGCACATGATCGTGTATAATATTCGGTATTCGGTCAATTATACTATTCATTGCATCTCTAAAAAATATGAATTTTCTACTTATATTCACGTAATTATTTGGTTTTTCATCATAAAAATGATATGATAATGAAATGATTGTCAATAAATGTGCTTTGGCATAAAAACCACCAGACTACCTTACTAACCTAGCCTGCAAATCAGTCAAAGTTACAAATTTATGTGACATGTCAAACGCGTACGAAAAATGCAAATTATTAATTTTGTGCTTTAAAAAAACACAATATTACACCGGATTATTTTTCTCCAGATAACTACATAAAAATAATCGAGGTTTGATTCGATGACCTAAGCTCATATTCCTATTTAGTTTCTATTCTTCATGATTTTATTATAAATATTTTTTGCAATACCAATTAAATAAAACCGACACCAAAATTTAATCTGTAACTTCGTTTGACCCGAGTGCGTCAAATGTATTAAGGAAAATTTTCGAACTTTTCGGCCCGATTCTCCCACATTCGGCGAAACCTCTAATGTAACATCGTAGAAAAAACATCGCGAATGAAATACCTAACCTTTAATATATTTCATTTTACATTATTTATTTTTTTATTTTATTATTGGCGATGCATCCTTGTTTGGATGATTTCCGCCATTTATAATCATGGGTTTATTGTTTCAGGTTATAACTATAGATTAAACTAATTAGTTCAATAATGAGCAAAAATGATCAATTCTTCAAAGTACAATGAAATTTTTCAGAACAAAATCAAACAACATTCCATACACCTTATCATCCTCTAAACCAAGCAGATAGCTGATGTTAAGTGGGTATTCTACATTCTGAAGGGATTTTACATTATCTGTTGCTGCTTTTGCAATCTGATGAACTTCTTTTGAACACAGCGCAGAAATGAGGGATCCTTCATTCAGAATGATAATTTTCGCAAATGATAAAAAAAATTGGGCACCCACAATCTATGCAAGGTTATGAGCTGCATATCGTAAGAAAAGCTGAAAAGAGGGCAAAGGGAAAGAGGCGCAGGGCTTTGCTGCAAACTAACCCACAAGATTGAAACCAGAGAAGGAGTATAAAATATTGAACTATTTCTTTCTTACGTCTGGAACTAAAAGGTTTGCTTCAACTGGACAACACTAGAAGGGCAAAGTAGGGGGAGTAGGATAGATATTATTATAGGAGTGCATTACATTACACATAAAATTAATTAAAAGTAAATGCCTCTTTTCTATTCTACAGTACTTTAAAGCTACTTTGTAGAAATAACAGTTTGTAATAAAAGATAATCCTTCCGACCATTGTGATAGTTCTAAAAGAGCCGTCCTGAAAATACTGTAATGCCATCACCATCAATGTGCCACATGGGGTAGCACTTATTCTAAGCTGGTACTTATGTAATTTGGTTAAATTTGCTTTGATGTTCAATAAATTTCACTATTTTACACCAAAATGTAAGATAGAGATTGAGTGACCCTCAATGACATTTTTATCAAAATTAGATAAATCATTTTAAATTGATGAGGGTTGATATATCTGTCCCTTACAGTTTGGTGTTAAATAGTTGTGAAAAATTTAAGTTTATTGGATATAAAAGCAAATTTAACCGAATAAAGGGTTAGTTCAGCATAAGTGTCACATTAAAATCTTCACTTTTAGACATCATAATATAAACCACCTAAATAGACCCAAAATGTAATACTGGTACACAGCTTTATATCCAATTGAATCATCTTTCAAAGCTCATCCCGGAAGCAAAAATCAGCTTTCTCAATTTGGAATACCTCTCCACCAGCCGAGTCATCTCTGCCCACAAAATTCCTCCTTCTCTAATGTTGCTACCATAAATACATTCTATTCAGATAAATACATTCCCTTCATCATTCATTGGTTCCACATGTTATGAAAACCATCCCAATTCATTTACAAGCATTCTATCCACAACGCTCCTATCGTATCTGCTCATTTTCCTAATATCCTCATTCCAATTTCTATCATGCACATTGTATAAACCATTATTTTCAGCAATCACATCTCCTTATTATATAAGAAAATTTAGATAAGTATGAAAGAGCAAGCTATGATGATGAGTATCCCACTCTACATTGTCCTATGTTTGGATTAATGTAAACAGAAATCTTAAAAACATCAAAAAGACAATTAGGGTCCTTAAAATCATTAGGTACAAGATCATTCCCAAGATGTTTTCTAGAGTGGAAGAGGCTTAACAATATAAAAAAGATAAGCAATACATTGCTAAGCATGTTTATTGCACACTTTCGCTGTAAATATTTTTTTAATATACGCAGCTATATATTGTTAATGTTTAACATCGCTTGAAATGGAATAACATCATAAACATAAAATGCTTAATATAATTATTATAGTCAAATATGAACATGATTAACAAATATATTACATAAATTGAAGACATTAGTGAATGAAGATGTTAGTACCCACAGCACTCTCATTTGAGACTAAAATAATTTTTATAAAATAGCAGAAATTCAAGTATAAAAGTGGTTAAAAGGGTCATGTAACAATACTTATATATTATAGCAAGGGTGGCCAACCCGCGGCCCGCGAAGCATATTGCACACTTTTTTTAGTAATAGTCGGTACAAGTACCCGCTACTTTTTTGAAAGAGGTATTTCGAGAAAATATTTTTAAAGAAAACCTAAGAGTTTTGATATTTCAAATTCCTATACCACTTTGAAAATTTGGCGCCGGGGGGGGGGAGGGTAGGGGCTAAAATTTTATGGTGAGTATCTTGTTGTGCGGCCCGCCAGGAAATCTCATTCTGAATTTTGGCCCGGCTGCTGAAAAGGTTGGCCACCCATGTATTATAGTATGAACTTTAACCTCAGATATCTCAATTTTTCATTTATATCACATAACACCTTCATCCACTGATGTATTCTGCATCAATTTTTAATACTTAATGAGATATAATCACAAAGAAAATACATAATATTTAATCTTGGCTCTAGACCTGTCTTAACCACTTAGCTGCTTGGTATTATGCATAAGTGTCATATACCCTGTGCTGAATAAATTTCCATGAAACTAAAAATTGATGTAAATTCACTAATATTGTAATTGTTCCTTTTATTCTTACTACAGTTTACAAAAATCATTAATAATAATTTGTAGATAATGACAAAAGTACTAATATGGCTGCCAATTCGTGCGGGAAGTAGTCGACAAACATATTAATACTGACTTATACATTGTATGAATGTTGTGTAAGCGATGTTAATTTATTAAAGAGAAAGTCAAATTACTATCTATTCTTTTAATTTTCTATGGTACTTGTCATAGAAATGATTATTTAAACCATAAAGTACGATTACATTCATACATGTAATCCGCACGATGAGCAAAATTTTGACTTTAGAAGGATACATGTAATCCGCAGCTAAGTGGTTAAATTAACTCTAATTAAATATATCTGTGTGGGATTTGGGATTAAGTCGATTCATCCCCCAATCAAGGGTGAGCCAATATTATTGCACATTAGACACCACGTTTCAATGTAAAACAAAGCTCATATTGTACGGCCGTGCAGATTTTGTTTTGGCTTTCCTGTAAAGTAGTACGCTTCGATTAATTTCTTCTTTTCCCTTCCCACACAGATATAAATATATAGACAATCTGTAAAGCACCATTTACTCATAACATGACCTAAACGGCATTTTATTATGTGCCAATAGTAAAAAATCGAAACATATTATCATCTCAGATAAAATAAAAAATTAATATCTATAAAAATAGTTTTATGTCGAAACAGTAATGCTTATCTTCATTAGTGAGTATGGTATCATTTAAGTCATGTCTAGCAGAAAGAATAGTACTATAAAAAATCATCCTATCTTCTGCCCTGATTGTCCCTTGATGCCCTTCTGGTGTGTAAGACTTTTTGCTGGATATTTTCTCTGAAGTTTTGTTTACTTGCTATCATTCCCTTTTGCTCATTTCATGTAGTCTTGATGATATTGTTAACATTACATTAGAGAGGTATATTAAACTCATTCACGTTCCATCTTTACAGATGTAGTGCAATCATCCGAGGATTGAGATCTCGTCTTATTTTGTTGATTTGTATTATTGTTTAATATTTGTGCACCCCTCCTTTTCTTGCGTTTATAATGAGACTTCATGTGTTCATTGAATTGTTTCACAGTTGTCATCTTTTCTAAACATTTTTTACATTCAAACTCACATCCCTGTTTATGTACAACAGATTTATGAACTATAAAACTGAAAACAGTTGAAAATGCAGTAGAACATTGATTACATTCATAAAGCGCTATATCTTTTCCATTTGGTATATCGGGATATGTATCGTCTTCATCTTTGTTAGATTTTATAGCCTGTATTTGTGCTATTGCTGCTTTCTTTTCCCGTTCGACACACGTTTTACATTTGAGAGGAGCAAAACTGTAAGGAGATCTTCGTTTACCTTTGACAGTTTTTAAATTTACTTGTTTTCTGCATATACATCTAACAAAAGTATCTTCCTTATCTGAATCTACAGACATAACATTTGTCTCCTTTTTGGATTCTTCTTTTTTAATACAGGCTTCGACTGGAGCCTCGAAATCGGGAGGAAGATCTAAAACTTCTTCCTTTATCTCGACTTGAATATCCTCCATGTTTTGAACTACAAAATTTAATCAATGTAGTCTTATGAAAAGCACATGAAAAATTGTATAATAATATTCAGACAGACAAATAAAACACTAAATTCAATTATGCCTAATTAAAATATAAAATATACAATATTTATATTGAACTATTATAAACGTCAATCAATTCAATCTGACAAGGCATAGATTTTTATTTTTTATTGGAATTCTGTGTGACAAGGATGGCCTAGTATTCACAGCATTTTTTAATTTTTCGACGCCAGGTACCTCTACCGACGGACGCTCAAAGTAGTTGTAATGTCAAAATAGAGAGCCAGTATTTTCAAAAACTACTAAATGGGGAAGTCAAAAACTACTAAATTCTCAATATATTATAGGATTTTGAAGTATTTCAAAAACTCATCGGATTTCTTAAACAATATTTTTACACAGAACCCTTTTCTAAAACCTTTGTTTAAGTCAATACTAGATACTACTTTCTAAACGAAAAACGCTACATGCTAATATTTCTATCCCCCCCCCCCGTCGCCAAATTTTCAAAATGGTAAAGGAAATTGAAATATTTCAAAAACTCCTCGGTTTTCTTACAGAATATTTTCTCGCAGTACCTTATTCCACAATGTACCGAGTATTTGTACCGACAATTATTTTCGAATCATTAAGTATCGGGTACTTTTACCAAGTACCTACTATCCGATACTTTATCTACCATATTACCGACTAAATAGGAGAGACGATGGTCTTGGCTGGGACATGTTTTGAGAATGCCTAATGATAGTTGGCCAAAAAGAGAATTGTTCTTCCGTCTGCAGGGGTTCCGTCGGCCCGGGCGTCCCTCTTTCACAATACACCGTTCCTATGACAACGATATCAGAGCGCAAGGAATGTCGTGGAAAGAGGTGACGCAATTGGCACAGAGACGCTCTGAATGGAGAATGCTGGTTTCTGCCCTGTGCTCCCGAGAGGAGCGTTGAGGGCGATGATGATGATGATGATGACCGACTAAATACTTAAACTACCAAAAAAGAAATAAAAACTACTAAACATTGTTACTATGCCTCAAAAACTACCAAATCTGGTCACGTGGTCACGCTGTAAAGATCGTATTATTATTTTATTACAACGTAGATCAATGTAGAGACTAAAAAGGGACTATTATAAACAGACATACTCTGTAAAGATAATAATAAATATGTATTAAATTAAAAGCATGTAGTAATGTTCTTGTAAAATGTCTTCGATCTATAATGATTAGTAAATAATTATACTATAAATAATATGAGCCTGAACCGCCAATCTGTAAAATTTATCCGTGAGTCCCTGATATAGAATATTATGTCTCCCACTAGAGTGTCATGGGAAATGCAGATGTTCGCGAAACTTCACATAATATGTATACCTAAGACAATTTACATCTAAAATTCAGCGATGAGGCATGCCACCTATTCTGAATGTACTTTACCGCACACCATCACAGTTATACCACAGGTGGGATAGCCAGCGGACAAGCCGTATGTAATAAACATGCAAGTCGTCCTTTCTGTACTAACAAAAAAATAAGACGCTCAGAATTTAAAATTTAAAGTATCTTTATTTTTTCGAACACCTGCCTTTCACAGGACACTCGAAAACTTACGGAAAAGGGACAATTATTTGTTGAGTGCTCCACGGAAAAACATTAAAATATTAAAATGCCTTATTTTTTATTTGGAGAGGACAATTTGCAAGTTTATTATTTCTCTGCCGGTCATAACAGAATGCAGTAGGTAATGTTAAATTTATAGTTTAGTATCCTGTGTTCTACCATTCCACTCGGTCAAATTTTGTTCAATTTAAACTCAATTACTTATATAATTAATTTCGTCTCGATCATATAATATTTTAATCAGATCTGTAAATTTGCGTATCTCCTGAATTATAGAAAGTACAGAATAATGAATATTGTTTTATACGCAAAGTACCTCAAGTAAAAAATGCTTTGGGCGTCCGACTGTAGAGGAGTCTGGCGTTGAAAATTTTAAAAATGATGTGAATCATAGTGTACTCTATACCCATTAGAGATGCCAAGCCTACGTAGTTTTGCGTTACTTAAATCGATGAATATTAGTCCACAGACAATTAGTCCCTATCCTAAAATATCTCTTCATAGATTCGGCGAGATTGTGAAAAATTTCAATTTTTGAAGTTAATTTATCGATTGGGAAAGCAGATTTAAAAAAGGACCTCACATTTAAAAAAGCAGTCGAAAAATCTACGATTTTTTTCCTAAATTTACATTTTTCTACTCACATCTATGTTTTTTTGCACTGATATTCATTTTTATTCATGGCAAACTTTTTTTTCTTGTGCAGCTTGTGCGTCCATTTCCTGTGTGTCGTTTAAAAATCGTCAGTTGGACGCGTCCAGATACATCGTGCTGCCGCATTATTTGGTGTTTGATAATCGGCTGCTATTTTGTTGTGTGTATTGCAAAATGGAGTTGTTTGAGTAAGTATCTGTTTCATTTTCATTACTTTTATCTAATCTTGATGGTAAAATTACTTATCATTCAGCGGCAGAGGTGAGAGCGGAAAATTTACATCTCGATGTTTTATGGACAACACGTGCAAAACTTACAGATCAGATCGTGTCCTGTAGTAATCGAAACAACCGATGCAACATTTATCGTGTATTTTCGTGGACTTTTAGTTATCTGCATAATGATTATTGTCCCATTTTACATGCAAATAACTCGATGCTCACGGATGATATTGGCATGCCTACGCCCATAGAGGAGATAATAATTACATCGAAACATGTCTCGCAGTAAAGAGCGGGAATATTCAAGTAGTATTTGTTGAAGCCCATAGTCAAAACACATTTTAGCGTTAGGTATGTTTACTTACGAATATAGACGACGTTGCGAGAATGTGTCAATTTTCGTAGCTATCACATAGACATCTATACTTGCAGCGCGGAACATTTTAACGAAATTTTTGTGTACCAATATCGACGGCCTTCAGGCATTAGCAATGTATTGAGTCGTATAAATGCAAACAGCGCTATCTCCTTACAAGGAAAATTTGAGTTGGGTAAACATATTTGAAATATTTGCAATATAAAGTGAAAAAAAGTTTGAAAATACCTAACTTAAGCAGACGGAAAGTAATATTTTGTTTAAATAACTTTTTACAAGTTATTTAAACAACATTACAAACTTTTTTTGAGAATTTTTTTAAATTTTAAAATTTCCATTTTTAGATTTTTTTTTTTTTTATAATTTAACCCCTATCTTGTGGCATATCATAGTAAAGCCCTATTCAACCGCTTTAAAATAAGACCACTCCCAGGTTTATATCATCATTGGTTGCCAGTCTATAGGCATCCAAAGGTGTCAAAACACGCAATATCACGATGCATGCATTTCTGAAGCCCTGTATCTCCTGATCCCATTGAGATCCCATAATAGAATTTTGGCATATGTATCAATACATCACAAACTATTTTTGACAATTTTTTGGAATTTAAAATTGTCACTTTTTGAAAAATTTAATTTTTAAAATTTAATTTTTAAATTTAATTTTTTTTAAAACCGTGACCCCTATCCTGTGGCACATCAGATTAAAGCCCCATTCAACAGCTTTAAAACGAGACCTCTCCCAGGTTTATATCATCACTGGTTGCCAGTCTATAGGCATCCAAAGGTGCCAAGACATGAGATTTTTTCATAAAAATTGAAAACTTTAAAAATTAATAACTTCAAAAATAATTGTGCTACATAGCTGAAATTTGGTATTTTTTCATAAGTCTATGATATATTGCTGCATAAAAAAAATCATGAAAATCTGAGACATCAAGTCTGAAAATATCCCAAAATTGTGTTGAATTGACACGGAATGACCCTGTTTGCATTTATACGACTCTATTGTCTTACAACCAACGTCAGTATAAAACTGGATGCCGAATGTGATTGGCTGCATGACCGATTTTTTCTTTGAATTACCTATCACCATGCACCATGTCTAGCAAAATTGTTTAATTTGAGCCTTGAGCAGGGGATTTTTCCGGATCTCTTAAAAATGGCTAGGGTTGTCCCTATACATAAAAAGGGTGACCCAACTGACCCCGGAAACTACAGACCCATCTCGATCCTGCCGGTGATTAGTAAGCTTCTTGAGAGAATGGTCACTGCACAGCTCGCCCACTTTTTTGTTCACAATAATACCCTAAATTCACTCCAATTTGGTTTCCAAAAGGGAAAAAGTACGGTCGACGGGATTTCGTCCCTACTCCAGACAGTTCTTGAATCTCTGGATCAGAAGCGCGATACATATGGAGTCTTCTGTGATCTGTCAAAGGCATTTGATTGTGTGAACCATAAAATCCTACTAGAAAAGCTCACTCTATACGGAGTGAGGGGCACTGAGAATCAATTTCTCAGATCGTATTTGGATGACCGTAGACAGATCACAGAGGTAAACGGTGTCAGGTCGACTGAGAGAGCGATAGTCTGCGGCGTTCCCCAAGGTTCGATACTGGGGCCCTTGCTCTTTTTAATTTATGTGAACGACCTACCAGGCTGTATCGAGGAAGGTCAAAAAATAGTTATGTTCGCAGACGATACCTCGATATTGATCCAGGATGGTATTGAAAAAGAGAAAACGATTCGCAACACCTTAAGTGTCCTGGACAGAGTGGGCGAGTGGTTCAGGGAAAATGATCTTGTACTGAATGTGACGAAAACGAATACTATTCACTTCTCACTGAGACAGTCCTCTGCGCCCGACCCAGTCACGGCGGCTCTGTCTGAGCGCCAACTAGCTATAGTTGACAATTGTAAATTCTTAGGAGTTAAGATTGACAGGAGATTGCGGTGGACGGCGCACATTGAGGAGCTGGCCGGGAAATTAAATTCCGCAATTTTCGCAATTAAAAAAATTAAAGAGACCTGCGGTTTTGAGGCGGCAAAGTCCATATACCATGCCTACTTTCACAGCATCATGTCATATGGGGTGCTGTTCTGGGGCGGGGTAGGTGAAGCAAGAAGAATATTTCTCTTACAAAAAAGGGCCATACGAGTATTAATGGGGCTGAAGCCGGGAGACAGTTGTCGAAACTCCTTTCGAGAGCTGGGTGTATTGACCTTGGCCGGTGCATATATCATAGAGTGCATGACTTTTGCCCGGAAAAACTTGCCAAACACTCCCCTAAATTCGGATCAGCACGCCTATGACACTAGACATAAAAATGATGTTCGTGCATTCGAGCATAGGTTGGCAAAGGTCAGCAAAAGCTTTGTGTGCCTCAGTGTGCGGTTGTTTAACAAGCTGCCTGAAGATGTGAGGGCCTTGGGCTTGGAGGCGTTTCGTGGGAGGGTGAAGGAGTATCTCGTTGAGCAATCCTTTTACACGATTGACGAAATGCTGAATCGAGCAAATGACTCTATTAGCATTTAAATATTTTGTAAATCTGTAATTCTTTGTTGTCTCTTGTTGTCTGCCTATGTCTGACGATTTGCAAATCTGAGCCATTTACACTCCGATTTGCAATGACCTATAAATTTACTGGATGTCTGTTTCTTTTTTATCTTTTTTATATTTTTTAATCAAAAATTGTAATGCTTTTGACGAATCCAAGTGCCCGGACTGGGCCTACGGCTGATGATATACAATATACAATATCTAGTATATCTTTGTGCTAACATAACAATACTGAGTATTTTAGCTACGAAAATTGACACTTTCTCGCAACGTCGTCAATATTTAAACCAAAACGTAATGCTAAAATGTGTTTTGACTACGTGCCCTTTGCAATCACATACCTATATTGAAACTAGTTATTTAATCAAAACTAAGTCAGTTTTGACACATCACGCTAACCATTGAGAAATTAAAAAGATGTTTACAATTGAAGCTATGTTTTTTTTTTGTTTCAAGGGAGAAAAAATTGTTCGTTAAAATTGGTCCAGTAGGTGTAGAAGAGATGCTGAGAAGAATTTTCAAGGGTTTTAACATAACCAACATAAAAAGCAAATATAATTATGCCATCGTGGAGTTTTCTACAAGAGAGTAAGACCTTAAAACACATAAACCACTCACGAGATTTTTTTTTAAAAAGATATGTCTGGGTTTGTTATAAACCCAAATACAACCTTATACACCTTTCACACTAAGCTAAAAGCTTGTGCCGTAAAAGGGGAGTTTGCCGGCATCTGGGATCGAACCACTTGTTCTGAAGGCCGAGACTCTATCTCCAGGCTACCGACAAACTCATAACCAATTTAGCATTTAAACATTGCCTTTATACCCATAGATGTTAATAGCTCTACTGCTGATTCCATAAAGAAAAAGTTCCTTTAAGATAGAGTCCGAGATGTCAAAATTGTATTAGTTACTTTAATTTACTACAGTAGAAGTCCATTTGTCCGACATCCAACAATCCGGAATGCCAGATAGTCCGGCATCGCTCCGGAAAATTGAAAAAAAATTGTTTTTTTCCAAAAGTGTGTCTTTAAAGCAAATAAAAACGCTTGAGAGCTATTCGGAAGTTTTCGGGATAGTTCGGGATCATCCGGAAGCGCTCGGTATTGTTGTAAACATTGTAGTAAACCCTCAGCCTACTCAAAATCTTGAAGAAAGTGACTCAGATGCCGAAATGAAAGAAAAGGAAAAAATCAGCTGGCCAGAAGCTGCAGAATCACTAAATAAGTTTATCTCTTTTACTGAGGCTAGTACTAGCTAATGAAAATATATAATATTGGTCATAATGTATTATTACCATCCTCTACCGTTACAAGATACCATAGAGGCACCCAGATGGAAAGGGGATGTAGAACTCCCAGTTTAAAAAAAAATTAGGTAAACATATTTATGATCCATGAAATAAATAATTAAGAACATAAGTGCCATCAGCATCCCTCGCTCAGCTAATATCTGGGTGCCCCATGATATCTTGTAACAGTGTACGGTAAATAACAGTTTACATCAAGAATATATATTTTGTGAACTGTATACTACTAGATGACCTATTATTGAAATTGTCTGCAGGGCTTAGGAAGTCATTGTAATGCCTGCATTTCAATAATACATTTTAATTTTCAATTTAAGACATATAATTTTGTTTGCCATAGTGTTAAATTGAGTTCTTTGTAAAATTATCTTGCCGCCTTGAGTTCAATTAGATGGCTGTTGTGCTAAAGTGCAGAAGTAGATTCTCGGGTTTTGGGAGAGCAGTTTAAATAAATATTTGTTCACTTACATATTTTATATCAACATAATATCAATGAGCTATTTTCATTAGTGTGTGTGAGTCAACATAAATAAAATAAATAAAAAAAAACATGTTTCACTCATTTTGACCAAAAATTTACTTTTGTACAATAGCCATAGAGTGATCTTGTTGGCACAGAGAAGACGGCTTGCATGTTTATTATATGCATCTGGTCTGCTGGCTACCCCACTTATGGGATATGCCGTGATGGTATAGGTAGGTAGGTAGGCCATAGAGTGAATTTTGGTATGTAGCAAATTGTTGATTTTTTTTAGAAATGCCGTGTCAGCCCTTCACGACATAAGGAACAAGCCTGGACTCAATCTCAGGCTGTCTATGGCCAGAAATAAATCTGTAAGTATCCTACTTTCATTTCATATACGAGGGATGTTGTAACTTCTGAGGCTGCGTTTATCACATTACTTGATGTTTTTATTCATTGTGTCCCAAACACATGATATCCATGATTTAATTCCCTATTCCAGTTTTATGTTTAAAGTCTACATTCCAAATCAATGTGATAAATTAGCTATACTTCCTATCAATTTCATACAACTGTTGCATGCATAATTTGACTTGTATGCATAGCAACATGTTTTGAGAAAATGAAAACATTAATTGTGAATTTCCACATAAGGAATCAAAAATTGCTTAGAAATATTGTTTCAAACTAATTTTGGGCACTATTTTGTTCAATAATGCAAGATTATCTCATTTTTAATAAAATGCATTAAGGATCAAAATTATAATTATATACTTTCATATGAAATATTCATGGTTTGCAAATTCTGGAGGTTGTGGAGGTGTCCAAGGCAGAGACAAAAACCCTATTGTTCTTGAATTCTTATTTTCACTATGACCTATATCCTATATAGTGTTATGTGTGGTTAGATGGAAGAAATCACTATATAGTGGTTATCTCCCTACTGCATATCATTACATTTTTTCTTATGTAAACTCATTTGTTGATTTTGTTATGTGAATGATGATGTGCAAGGAGAATAAAATAAATAATAGTGTGATACAATTCTTTTTGTGTACTAAAAAGTTAGTATTTATTTATATATTGAAACAATAAACATTAAAATTCAAAAAATAAAATTAAAAGCCTAGACAAAAAATAGTATTACATATTAGGTACTACTATTGTCTTCATCATAGATGCAAAAGTGTACTCAGTTATGTCCTGACTTACCTCCTTATATTTATTTATTCTTTTTGCACATCATCATTATTTATTTATTTATTTTGGACAATAAACGGCATTTGTCTTTTACAATACATGACAAATTTACAACATTATACAGTCTTCAAACATCAAAAAATGTATACACTTCAATTAAAAATAAAACGAATCACACCATAACAGAACAAAACCTAAAATAATCTGAAATACAATTATAATATCGAGTGTATACAACCAAAATGCACTAAGTCAGTATCGTGCTACAAAAGTTGTCAAAAACTATTCAAGTAATTAACATATTTCCTATGTTTAAATTTGTTTGCAAAGCCTAAAAGTCACTTACCAATATCATCTTAATTAAAGTTCAAACAATATATGGTGAATTTGTATTGATCTAAACACTTTTTTTTCCACCATGTCATCTCAAAACTGAAATGACTTAGTGCATTTTGGTTGTAGACCCTCGATATGTAACATATAACAAATACAATTTAATGGCCAATTTCAAAAAATCCCTAAGTCCACTTTCGTCCAAATTGAGCTGATTATACCATTGGATGTAAATTTTTTTTCTCTGTAACATATTATTTTTTCTTGACCCTAAAAGATTCCCAAGTCCTTTTTTAAAAAAATAAAAAGAAGAAAATACCATTATTTTCAATTCAAAATAACCCTTAGTCCATCAATTCTATTGCAATAATACTCCAAGGCCACCCTAAGTCCTTAGGGTTTCCACCGTAATAATACCCTAAGTCCGTTGACTTATTATTTTTACGATTAATAAAAATATTTTTTGGTAATTTCATGATAAAACCTGTAACATCAAACTATTTTTTAAGGTGAGTTTCAAGTTTCAAAGCATGTGTCTATGGTTGAAAAAGTCATCATATTATTATTGTTTATTCTATGATACTAATAATATCAATGGTTGATCGTGCCATTGTTCTCTAAACATGTTCTCCATCAAACTCTAAAATATTAGGTTAATTTATTATCTAGTATGATTTATCATTTTAGTTCTCTTCATCATTTGCAAATTACTAAAAAAAAGTGTTTAAGTTTTCTATAAATTATTACATTCCTTAAGGACAAAACCCTAAGTCCACCACCTTGTCAAAAAAATGCCTTAGTCCATAAGTTAGACTTAAGTCCAGCATTTTTTTTTTTTTTTCTTATAAAACATATAACACTTAGAGAGTTCCTGATTTTGTGTTTTAAAATAAATAGTTTGTATATACATCATGTGTTTTTTTTCATATATTTTTAACCACAAATAATATTTCATGGTCCGTTAGAAACATTCAAATTAAAATATCTCTTGTCAAAATACGGACTTAGGGATTTTTTAAAATTGGCCATTCAATTATATAATAGTGTTAACAAAACAATATAAAATATATGCAGTGACCAGATTATCACTATAAAGTGATTTCTTCCATCTAACTACGATATTGAATAATGATTTATCATTTATATTGTTTTATTAATACATTTCTTTTCCTTCAGTACTATGACTCCAGACCAGGGGGTAATCCTAAAGAGTTGCGATATGAGAAGCTACGCCCACCAAACATTCCTTGTCAGATGTCGTGTGCTTCCTTTGTCAGCAATGAGCGCCGGATGGAGCTACCTTATGTACCTGAGTTTCTAAGCCGAGTGCGTGACAGGTTGCGATTGCTATCAGAGCAGCAATCAGTGGAGCAATCTTCAGAAATTTCTATAGAATATTCTTTGGGAACAACTCCAACCAGAAGGTAATAAACTAATTAGCATTTCCTACATATTGGTTTCCTTAATATTCCGAGATAATGGACATAATTTTCTTAAGTACTATGATGGTCTACCAACTGTCATATCTTTATAATATTGTGAAACAGTATCATGAGATGTAATTTTTCAATATGAACTTTCAAAGTTTTTTCTACTATTTTAGATATTGTGGACATTCAAGCAGAAGTCACTAACTCCAAATTATTTTTTTTTTTTATATAATTAACCAAAGTATTTATTATTGCTATGTTTAAACTATGTTGTATTGCTTTAACATTTTTTTTTACTTCTTTTCATGGAATATTAAATTAATATAATACATTTTCAAGGATGTTTGAATATGACATGAAAAAAAGTATAAAGAGGATGTCAAAACTTTGGTCAAATTTTGATTTAGTTTCACTCCCACGCTTTAATATCTGCATTTATATAAATAAAAATAATATCTTTATTCAATTAAATTATCATTCAATAAATGTTTATATAACAGTGTGCATAGACAATTCACGCAAATTGTGTTAGTTCCAAACTAAGATATGAATCTCTTTTTATGGACGTAATAACCACAGGTCCCGTGGAGCACCCGGTAAAGAATTGGTCTCCCACTCTTCTGCGTAAGTTTTCGAGTGTCCTGTAAAAGGCAGGTGTTCGAAAAAATTAAGACATTGTACATCTCAAATTCAGCGATGAGGTTTGCCACCCATCCTGAATGTCTTGATTTTATATTGGCACGAAGAGGACAGTTTGCATGTTACTTACATGCAGCTGATCTGCTGGCTACCCCACTTGTGGGATATGCCGTGATGGTATAGTATAGTATAGTATAACCACAGGTACTATATATGCATATACACGTAACACCCAGGCCCAAAACAGTTTGAAAAGTGGCATTCTTCATTTTGCTCAGTCTATATAGATTATTATTCATGGTTAGATACGGTTTGGCGAAACAAATAATTTGGTGGGAATATCTCATTTCAGAAGACATTGACACATAGGGGGTTTTCGAAAATACAGATGATATATTTTTAGCAATAAATTTTGCTTATATACTTTTCAATGAAGATATTCAACCTATTTTTTAACATTTCAGTGAAGACTGTATACTGACTCCCGGAAGCAACATATCTGAAGGGATCATTCCACAAGGGTAATAGTTTCACTTTACTAAGAAATAATTATGTTTGTAATAACACATTTATTCAATGCGCTTTGTTTATAGAAAATTAACTTCAGTGCATTTGTTATTTCCAGGAATGAAAGTGAACATACTTCCACGAGCAGAAAATGTGGAACAATGAATGTGTCCTGGTAATAAATTTGTTCCATAGCGATAAATAAATTGCTAATTGTGCATTTTCATTCTGTACAATGAATCATTATTCTATTTCAGGAACTATACCGCATGGTTCTCCCCACCAAATGCATCCATAGAACTCCGCATGATTCAAAAGGGAGAGAAGGGAATGGTTTGTCTGGCCATGGATACGAAAAATGAAGATATGAAAACCAAGTATAACTTGTTAGCTAAAGAATTCCATATCAACTGTGCAGCCAGTAAGAATAACAAGTTTTTCAGGCAAGATGGTTTGATGGCTGTGGAAGTACGTGAGGGATTGTGGTTCAGGGCTGTCAGGTGCTCAAGTGGTTGGGCTCTGCTGGACAGGGGTGTGGTCGTTCCACTAGATAAAGTGCTACTTGCCATCCCATGTCCCTATAAATACAAGAATTTCCCCAAGTTTACATGCTACTTGATTTGTGATTCAGAACACCAAATGGAAAATTTAGATGTACGTATGAAAATATTGTTTAATTTTTTAGTGTGCATGCATTACTTGCAATAACAATCATTACAAAGTATTGTGAAATTATCACCGTTATAATTTAATGTGAGTTTATTGCAACATTAGAATTTTTTGAGATGAAGATAATATAACAATCTTTTAATATGAGCTTCTTTTTCAGACAAATCTAAAATACTGTTTTGAAGTTAAGAATAGAAACTACCCTGACAAAACTCTGTATGTGAAAATTTATCGTGAAGATGGAGTTACAATAAATGGCCAGATAAGACAGTGGGAAATGACTATAAAAACCCAAGACAATGGTATGTGTGAAAGATTTCTGTGTTTACAGGCACACTGTACCTAACTATTGTATTTCTAATACATTATATCTTTGTTTTTCAGTCCCCGTTTCTCTGCCAAAAGTACTAAACAACAACTACCTTGACCTATCAGAGATGTGCAGCGAACACATTCAAAATACCATCATCAAAAGCACTGTGAAAGTGTCTAGTCTGACCAAGTTAGATATACAAGAAGGATCTCAAGTTGTGGTTGTCAATCATGTGGGGAGCAAAATTTACCTCAGACAGTCTGGTGAGAATGCAGTGAGAGCTTATCTGGAGCTGTTAGATAAATTGATATTATACGGACCCAAACTATCTACAGTGACATATATGCCTGAGCAAAATGATCTCGTCATATGTAAATATGGAAACTGCTACCAGAGAGCAGAAGTAAAAAAATATTGTTTGGCAACAAACAAATGCGATGTAACATTCTTGGACATTGGTCAAAACGATACTGTGTGTTGTACTTCCATAAAAGTAGTCCCTGTGTGTGCTGTCGAAGTACCAATCATGGTGGACAGTTTCATTCTAGCTGGAGTACAGAGGGAAATTATGTCAAATGACACTACCACTGGATACCTCTCCTCCTTAATGGATGCTGAAACCACACTGAAATGCATTGATTTGACACAGAATCAAATAGTGCTTGAAATACAAAACACAGAAAAAAATGTAAATGATAAAATCATAGACCTCTTTCTAAACTCTAACATCATTAAGACAGATGAAGGTCTCGAGGAACCATTTGGCATGAAGCAAAATATACAATTTATTGATCTTCAAAAAGGACAACACATTAAAATGCTCCATGTCCTGAACAAATATATTTGTATCAATGTGGTAAACTACAACTTAGAAAGCAAACTGAAAGAACTGACAAAAAAGTTCAGTGAATATTGCAATTCAGTTCAGGAACATTACAAACCCAAAAAAGATGCGATATGTTTTTACGAGAATAAAAGGGACGCGACATGGTGCAGAGGATGTGTACTGCAGATTGACGATAATGGTATTGTCGAAATCGTCTCCCTTGATTACGGAGTTTTAACTTATGTTCACTACTCAAATTGCAGGAAAATGAAAAGACAATTTTTAACAGCTCTACCATACTTGGCTGTGTATGTTTGTCTAACAGGTATTTTCGTATTTTATTTTATTATAGGTACCTACATAAACTCACGGCATAAGCCTATTACATGTTGAAATATACATATATAAACTTATACAAATACATACTAACAAATTAAACAGTGACAAATATCATAAAATACTACAACATTAAAATTAAGAAACCAAATGATCAACAGTAAACAGAGAACCAATTTTGTGTGACACAATGCAATTTGAATCAGAAACAATAAAAACACATAAATACACACATATATATACACTTGTTGACATTTATTAATAGGATAAAATTGAAAATCTAAGAATTAAATATGGGGTAAAATAATAAAAATAATCGAAATATAATATATTTCATATTATAAACTTATCGTCACAACATTATATATGTATTTTATTTACAGAAATAGGTCCGAAACCTTCCAACGAGGTATTGGACAAAACGTGGGATGTTTTGAATGACATGAGTCATATAAAAATTGAATCTGCTATATGCGACGGACCAAATTTGTACAGAATTCAGATCGAAGGCCTTGCTGCCAGATTAGAAGATGAAGGTATATTATAAGCAGCTAACTCTTATATTATTTTTTTTGTTATTGCACTTTAATAAAAAAAGTGGCACCTGAGAGTAGACATTAGAAAGCTGTACCTTTCTAACACATGGTTGTATTATATATAACTACTAGTTACATATAGTACAACCATATTTTAGAAAAGGACACCACTTTTAACCCATTCAATGCCAGCTAAGAGTATACTTGTTTAAAATTCTATGGGGGGTGCCAACTACGGGTTATTTCGTAATATTCCTATAGTAACTAGTTGTAGTACAGATGGCTCAAAAATGAATGTTATAAAGATGAAAGTACTGGTGTTTGAAAGAGAGAGTGAAAGAACGATATGTGAAATAAAGGGTTGAGGATTAATGTTTAGAGCAAGTGAATGAGTTTGTGTATTTGGGAAGTCTGTTTGCGAGGGATGGAAGATGTGAGAACTGAGACACGGGGTGAGGGTATAGTATAGTAGTAGTAACTACTGATATAATTAAATGGTTTGGCACTGTATATATTGGATAGAATGAAGGATGGCGTCTTGAGATAATAATAGTATATCGTCGCTGCATGCATAATTTGACTTATGTGAGCGCACGATGCAAAACTACAACGCTGCAAATGCCGCACGAGTACGATCGCATTTTATCACTTGTGGATATTATTATTAAGTAATAAAATGTGTTCTTACTCGTGTGGCACTTGTAGCGTTGTAGTTTTACATCGCGCGCTCACATAAGTCAAATTATGCATGCAGCGACGATATTTAAAAAAGTTAATTTATTAAAAAATATATTTTTATATTATTGACAACTCGTAATACAATATGTATGTATGGTGGCACCAGGGTTTTCAAATCACACAATATATGGCATTGAATGGGTTAAGAGTTACTATCTCACGTGACACACTTTATTTTTAAATTTGGGTGTAAAAACGCTTTTGTTTGTTTTTTCATAATAATATTAAGACCAAGAGTCATTAGAACTGGGTTGGGTATGGGTGGTATAGTGGTATTATGGTGGGGGTTCATATTTATTTATTTATTTATTTCAACAACCTACGCTTTAAGCCATTAAAAAAATATTTGACTGTGAAAAAATATATGAATATTATTTAAAATACATGCCTCTACCCATAATACAGAACTAGCCTGTGTTTTAGGGTGATTTTTCAAAGGAGCAGTTTGAAGCTTTGTTATATTTTTTTTAAATATCTTAAGCAAACTATGACATGGCTTATTACATATTTAGGAATCTAATTACTCCCATTCATTAAATTATCTCGTTTCCATTATTATCATTTCTTAATACTTAACTCAGTTTGACCAAAATTATAACATAGCGTCGGCGCATGCATAATCCGACATATGTGAGCGTGCAATGCAAAACTACAACGCTGCAAACGCCGCACGAGTACGAACACATTTTATTACTTGTGAATATTACAATTAAGTAATAAAATGCATTCTTACTCGTGCGGCGCTTGCAGCGTTGTAGTTTTGCATCGTGCGCTCACATAAATCGAATTTTGCATGCATCGACAATTGGCTAATTCTGCATTAAGGTAGTGATACTCTTTTGTAAAAAAGTAAGTTATACAATATAGTCATTGCATATTCAAAAAGGGACATGTCAACTTATAAATGTTTTATATGAAAGTTATAGTATGAATGGGATGAAAATGAATGTGACAAAGACGAAAGTGCAGAGGCCTGAGTCAATAACACACTTTCACGTCACGTTCCCGCTCCGTTAACGTTCGAGTATAGACGAAGTTGCAAGCAAGTGTCAATTTCGTTGCTAAGATACACAATAGTTCCGAAAATTAACACTTTGGCGCAACATCGTCTGCACCCGAACGCTAACGGAGCAGGAATGTGACGCGAAAGTGTGTTATTGACTCAGGCCTCTGGTGTTTGAAAGAGAGATTGATAGAACAATGTGTGAAATAAAGGTTGAAAATGAATGAATAATATCACATGCCGAACAACAATTTTAATGCCATAATGAACAGTTTTATAAGAGTATGCCTAAATAAAAAAACCTTGCACGTTTCTCTTTTTCAATATGCAACGATGTTATGTAATTTAATAATATAAGCCACAGTTTAAGTATTTCTGTGATAAGGTCATACAAATTTATAAAAAGAGTTATAGAAAAATATAATATTTTATACATTAATAGCCTTTAATATGTTAATTACTATTATACTTAAAACAACAACATTTTTTTTTTGATACGATGAATAGGCAAAAAAAGAATAGGTAATTATAATATAAAAACAGCTGAACTTCAATATTGTACTAATAATAAAAAATATTGTTTATTTAATTTATTTATTACTAAAATATTGAAAATGTCCTTTAAAAGCTATTGTTAAAATAATTGCATGGCATTTTGTAAATGTTATTTAAGTTTACTTTGTTAATTCTTTCAAAACTGTTAGGCTAAGTTCACATGTAATGTGCGTTTTCAAATCGCGCGTCTAGAAATCCTTATATATATCTAGCAACCGTTCACATGAGTGCGCGTTGACGCTCATGTGAATGATTGTATGGTAAATATAAGGATTTCTAGACGCGCGATTCTAAAACGTGCGTCAACTCTCTGCCATGTGAACAAAGCCTTACGCTTAATTGCTATTTCGCAATTTTATTCTTAATTTAGTTATAATTGCATGCCATTTTAAAGCTTTTGGTAAAATAATTGCATGGCATGTGGTTAATATTATTTATGTTTACTTTTTTGATTCTTTCAACACTATTACGCTTAATTGCGTATTTTGATTTTCATTCTTAGTTTTATTTAGTCAGATTAAATTTAAATACTGTTTCTTTCACTTAAAGTGAATGAAACAGTGTTTAAATTTAATCTAACTAAATAATACAATAAATAAATTATTCTTAATTTAGTAATCGTGCTTTAATGTACTTATATAATAATACATGTCATGTTCTTGAATAAAGTTCCTTATATTCCAATAACTGTCTTTTTGTCTTATCTTCCTTCCTTTTGTCTTATTTGCTTTCTCGAAATCATTCTATTCTTAGTAGGCATATAATTAGACAAGTGACTCGGGGAAGTAAGAATGTTTCATGGTTTACAAGTTTTAAATGCTTTATATATACCTATTATTTGGAAGGGAAAAGAATCTATTGTTAAATCTTAAATTCTTTTTCAAATTGCATTTGTTTGATTGTTGAAAATTGTTTTTGATTCTGATGTTAATTCATGATTTTATTATTTTTGACTGTGTATATGTGAATTTGTATTGTATATATTTCTGTCTTATGTTTCAACACGTAAATGGCTCACGCCGAATGTAATTGTGAAATAAAAAAAAATAAGAAAT
Organism: Athripsodes cinereus; assembly: GCA_947579605.1. Taxonomy (NCBI): domain Eukaryota; kingdom Metazoa; phylum Arthropoda; class Insecta; order Trichoptera; family Leptoceridae; genus Athripsodes; species Athripsodes cinereus. The sequence continues at coordinate 1,248,340 of OX388329.1, forward strand.
AAAAATAAAATAAAATAGTTCAATTGTTGTTAAACTTCCACTTTGTAATCAATTTTTATACAATTTTCTTAGAATCACTGTGTTTTCAAATTGGAAAGACATCTGTTGTTTTATGGGTGATGTTTTTGTTATTTGGTTATTAAGATTTCAATATGACTTTCAGTCTGATAAATTAAATTTGTGATTCTCTATTTTATTATGCAAGATCAAAGGAAGTTCATAAAGGTTCAATATAAACCATATATGAGGTAATAGTACCTACTGTTAGATTAATGTCCCGAATTCCTACCCATTATTATGCGGTATAAATGAAATGATTACTCACAGTATGAAAGTTTCAAAACAATAAAACTCCATTACATGACGGAAAATTTTACTTGAATTTGAACTGGTAATATAAGTATGTCTAAATTTCTTAATCTATGATGCTTACGCTATGGACCAGAGCTTCACTGCTTTATTACAAATAGCATTTTGCAAATAGCAAACAGCACTCAATAGGTGAATGAAAGAAAAAACTACTAATAGCTTGTTAACAGTACTAGGGCAAAAATATCCTCATTTAAGGGGTCTCGTCAAAGATAAGTTAAAACATTAATAATGATAAAACTTTTTTGATAGAGCAAATAATACAATATTTACACAAAACACAAACAGTGGGCTGTCAAATATATATGAATAATTTGTAAAGCATTGTTTACTCATATCATGATCTCAAGGGTGCCGAATAATAATTATAAAAATCTTTATTGCACAAAAATAGTATACCTACAATAGAAAAAAGAAACATGATAGCATTAGTAATGAGCACATAATTTTGTACAATGGGTGAGTTTATCGCAGAATCGCTATATATTCCAACTAACCCATATCTGTATATATTATCATGTCCATCACCTGAAACTCACAGCGAAAAAGGGGTGTCTGAGGCAGCTTGTTTCAGCATCTGGGACCCACAACACTGAATGCTCCATCTCCAAAGCCTGTCCTGCGAGATTGAGATGGCTCAATTAGTCTGCCTTTTGCCTCACCCTGTGCAGACTTGTTGCAGAGCGATGTCTTCTAGCCAACCATTAGGCAGCATTCTTACTTTTAATTAACAGGGTAAGAACTAAGAATTCTCATCAGAATACTAACAGGGCATTGTAGACTCAATAAATATTTATGTATAATGAAATCAAAAGGCAACTATAACTTGTGCAGATTCTGCATGACATCTGCTCACACAATGTGAATCAATAATGCTAACAAGAGCAAAAATAATTGACTCATACTACCCTGATCAAGAACAAATCAATGGAACTAACCCACAAATATTGAGCTCTGCTTAGATTTTAGGTCTGTGTGAAGACATCTTAAAGACTGCAAACTTCACAATGGACTACACTAAAAAGTCGAGGTAGGCAAGGTTGTTAGATGAAGAAAAAAAATTGTGCTTATGAGACACTCGTGGATAGAATTGTATCCAATTGAATTAAAGATCTCATAATTGAAAATACATTCAGAGATTTGCCACGCAATAAAATTTGATAGATACAAATGCAATTTCTGGTAAAAGAAAAAAGAAAACGAGAATGAAATAACTGACATTTGATTTATTTACAAAATATACAAAGAAAAAAAGATGACAAAACAAGTAATTTGTAGGCATTTATTAGTAGGTACCTACTTACCTAAACTATGTAAATTATGTATGTATGTAAGTGGGGCAATGTATAAGTAGTATGGAAAATATTGAAGATACAATTCAATGACCCTTAATATAGACTGGACAATATTGGTAACAAGAGCAATATTGTCCAGTTTATATTACTATGTTCATATTATTATCTCCCTCAGAGATGCATTTATTAAAGTAGGCTAAACTGATGATACCAAATAATATATTGATGGTTCATATATCGTCCCTCTTCTAACTAACAGTCGTATCTGCCTAAATGTAAATTGTTCAGGGGAGCGTTTTTTGTGTTTTGTCGTGCATATTTTTGTCTCTCCTGGTTATATGAAACAGTGTAAATATATTACATTATTTTATTTGAACCTATTCTTATATATATCTCAGAATCATTATTGTGATGAAATTTTGAGGAATTAGTTGATACAACACATTTTATTTACAATAATTCGTAAATATGACAACAAATCAGAAGGCCATTCCAGGATAACGGTCACAGTTACAGGTGTGTTCTTCAGTGAGAACATGCAGGGCACATATAAATACACATTGGTGATCATAACTTGATTTCGCCAAAAATGTCAGATACGACAGTTAGTCAGAAGAGGGATGATATTAGCAGTGCACTTTTTTACAACAATCACTGTTGTTTGTTTATATTATGTTCATATATTTGAGAATGCAATCTTTAGTATAGTGCTACAGTGAGTTATATAGTTAATAGTAGGTACCTACTCTGCAGTCTGCCAGTCAATGGTGATTTGAACTCCTACCTACATTTGTTTGTATGAACGCTAACACTATTAGAGATTGCACTGTATTGAAGCATGCCTTCATAGATATACCACTGCATATTTGAAGTAGACAGTACTCATTCCATACTAAAGTAATATTATTCGGTCTTTCTGTAAAGAACTTTGTATTAAAATGTACGTATTGTAAATATTTGTATTTATTATCCATATTGATACTGAATAAACTCAATGTTTTTAATATCTCTTGTAGGGTAAGCAGAGAGAGTTCTGCATAGTAATAATCGATGATGATGATAGGTTATTCCTAATTATATTATGTCTTTAATCTCTCATTCATTGCAACTGTGAACCAAACGGTTCCTATTACTAGGAAGACTATTCCAATTCCCACTAAACTCCAACGTGTAGCTTCTACATTCATTAGTGGATCAAACAACTCCTTATCCAGCATCTCAACTACGTCATCACCTACTTTCATACTCTGAAACATACAAATAATAATGTTGTTACATTACATGCTAAAATGACTCGTGTGAGTTATATTTTTTGGACATTTCTAAAAAAAACTGCAGTAAAAGACCCAGATAAGGGGAATCAAATCAAAATAGAATTTATTAATTTTCTATTTATTTTCATGTAATTATATAGTTTTTCACTCAAGAAATGATAGAATAATGAAATTATTGTAAATAAATGTACATTTGTATAATTATAACAACAGGCTTCCTCTAATCTGAACCTAACCTACAAATCAGTCAAATGTAAAAATTTAGGCCGGCCAGGCGGCATTATTTCTACGCATTAACCGCCATTAGTGTCAAACCTTTTGAATTTTTCATTTTTTTTTTTACTTATTTACCATAGACAACGCAAGGAAAATAAATATATTTCTGTACTCTTTGTCCTTTTTCTAAATGAAAAAAAAACTGCGAATGAAATACCCAAGATACTCAAAAATTTAATCTAGGTATACGCGACTCTGTTCACACCTTTTCATTTTGGAGGATCATCCAGAGTGATCACTGAAAGTGAACAAATGTGAACGCCCCTTTAATAACACTTGTAGAAATATCATTAAAATATTAAAGAGAAAATTAAATGCAATAAAAATATCCATTAATGTAAACATAATAAACACGATTTATAATTTATTAGTTAAAAATTGCTAACAAAACGTCACACAAGTCAAATGTCAAGATAAACGTCAACAAGTAGGTAGGTGGTAGAAATAAACACTTTTTCGCGGAATATTTTTTGTTTGTAAGCATAATATTTGGATAATGGCACATTACTAAAGTATTGGGGCTAAATAATAAGAGCACGCCATCACATACCTCTTCAACCCATAAGATGGGAAACAGAGTTGTAGCGACCTTTTCAGTAGACTTCATGTGGGTAATTTTTCTCAGAAACATATTGTATTGAAACCTTCTATGTCCGGTTAAAAGTGTCCCAGTATTCTGCAAAAGTAACATAAAATAAAATACTACAAATCATGTAAAAATAATCGCTGTAACAATCAAGTAAGTCACATTTTATATTTATGTAGTCTTAAATATTCACATATAAACCGTTCTCCATCAGTAGTGGTATTGAAAATGTATAATAATTACAATATCGTCGTTGTGAAATCAAACCGGCACATCTGCAAAATTTGAGTTATTGGTGTCAAAAAGTTTGATTTTTTTCCGTCTTTTTTTATGTCGAACCGGCATATCGTAAAGTTGAATAAAAATCCGTCAGATGGCCTTAGGCCTGTATGCATTGACGTGGAAATGGCCATTTTGTTCATGAGAAGACAGATATATTGCGCAATACGCCGGTTGCTCCAAAACTTTCAAGGAGGAAAGTCTTCCATCATGTAAATCAAACTGAATTATCTTACAATACACAGGTTCCAGAATAAGAAGCCAGTGCCAGTTTAAGTTATAATAAGACAGACTCAAACTAAATTAATCACGATTTTTTGACACTTAAAGTGCCAATACCGAATACTCATAATTATGGGTACAATTCACTTAACACAATACATATGCATGGATCACCCAGACCCAGTGCAATTTCAAAAAAGTTATGTCCTGGTCGAGAATCGAACTCATATGATCTCGTGCCGTGATTCACATGGGCGGCGTACAGACAGCTGGATGCGAACGTCAATCATCAAGCATCAAGCAAAAATCTAAAATCATTCGGCGACAATTCGGAACATTCTCCGATGAAATATTCGAACGATTGCCTTCATTGCCCGTCCATGAGACATAACGTAGGCATTCATTCGAATATTTCTTCGGAGAATGTTCAAAATTGTCGCCGAATGATTTTAGATTTTTGCTTGATGTTTGATGATTGACGTTCGCATCCAGCTGTCTATACTAAAGCTTGAAGACCATCGATGTTGTTAGCAAAAAATTTCGTAAAAATGTACCGCGCTGCAAGCCTAGTATGTCTATGATGACAGGTACCGTTGTCAACATGAGATCTGTTTAAGGTAGTGTTGTTGAATTCTCAAGAAATAATTTTTAGAAAATTTTCGGAGTTTTTTTTTTTTTATTTTTTATTTAACAGTGTAATAATAATAAATAGGTACCTACTTAATTCAATCAATCAACAAGAATGTACAAATGTTAAGACAGTTTATCACCAATATGGCTACAATTAATTTTGGAAACAAATAATTATTATAAAAAATCTTGATGTTTGACAACCCACATGCCCATAATTATGACATATAATATTTATATGACAGTAAGTACGTACATAACATTCCGCCGCTACAATATTTCTGGTGAACTTTACCACAACAATGAAATTAATATATAGGTAATTATATAATATGTCATAATATTAATGGTAAGATATTATCCTACACAATATTATGGGTAATATATTATTATAATGTAAGTTAGTGTGTATATTGAGTTGAATATATACTAGGTATACATATTTTAATGTTAGATGATCGCAGACAAATAAATAGTAATAATTCTAATTAGTACAAACATTATTATAATTAGAATAAAGTTGATACACCGGTTCTGTGACATTAACTCTAAACTAATGTTCAGTATTAGCATGTTATTCTCACTAATAGATATTTCTAATTTACCTATACCTATTGATATTTTGCATGCTTTTATGTAAAGCACATAGGTAATTGTTATCAAATACCTACTCGAATTTACACCAAAATCAATAGTCTTATTCTTATGCCTATGGATAGAGTTATGAGAAAACAATTGTGTTGCTGAGTTTCGAAATCCCCTATTACACAGGAAAATTCCTGAAGTAAAAAAAGTTTTTTAATCATAAGATTGTTACAAAAGTTCAATTTTAAAATAAATTTTGCTATTGAATAACTGTTAATTTTGTATACCTACATAAAAACAACTCCTATTGGACTGTTGAGTTATAGAGGATGTTAAAAGATACATAAAGGGATGTAGCAGGATTCTTTTCTCATCATTACTTTATTTAATTTTTTTTTGTACAAATGGTGAGCGTTTTGAAAAACATTTTTCTACGGTTATAGAATATTTAATTGAAGTCTGTGTGACTGAGTGTGTATGTATGTGCATGAATATATGTGGCGTTATCTGTACATGTGTGTGTGTGTATATATATATATGTATGTATGGGTGTGTATGTATGTATGCATGTATGTGGGTGTGGGTGTATGTGGATGAGTGTGTTTGTGTGTGTGGATGTATGTGTGCGTGCGTGAGCGTGTGTTATGTTATGATTAAATAAAGTAGGGAAAATAACCTTAGTAACTGAAGTAAAGAAAATTGAGCGCTGAGACAATGTAAGGTGAAAACTGGCTCAGTCTACCTTGGTACGGGCTCATGCCCAGTTAGGTAGACATTAGTGACTTATCTTTTAAATACTGTTTTTGTCAATAAAATAAATAAATAAATAAATAAATTACATTTCCGAGGACATGTTATATAGGAACCTAACTCAATTTTCGTGAAAATGTGTTATAGCGGATTTCGAAACTTGTCGACACAATTCTAGTAATATTATACATAGAATAAGATCTGTCCAGTTATGTCCTAATCACTAGAAAATAAATGGAGATCCTAAATAGAATAAAAACTGTATTTTTCTCGAATTGAAGTTTTACCATATTGTGTAGGTATAGGTAATACTCAGTGGCGCGCACTCCATATATGTAAATATGCAACACATGGCCTAAAATAAATAAAAATATAATTATATCTTATTTACATTAATCTTGTTTTGAATCTTCCGCCATGGCCACGAAATATTACGTAGGAACTTCAGTTCATTCTTTATGTACAAATTCAATAGCTATTCGAGGGGAATACCCTACACTTAGTTGCTCTTTGTGTATATTGATATTTCCATCTCTTTCACTTCGTTTGCTTTTTACACAGCGCGCGTTATTTCATAGGCTGCAATACCAGAAAAAGAGAGAGAGTGTGTGTGTGTGTGCTATTTCATAGCATGAGCGCACCACTACACTCTAATGTTTGATGGTATGGGCAAGAATTGCTTGTGTAGGTAGAAATATTCGCCCGTTCCCTCTTCTAAGAATTATCGATAACAATACAAACATTATTATAATTATATTATGAACAATACGAAGATAATAATATATATTATGATGCTCGTTTGTATTTGTGCTACGGTTGCGATAGTTTTTAAAAATAAAATAACGAACTTCAGTGTGTATCTAAAATAATGTATTTTTGGTTCATGTAACCGTATTCAACTTTGTGACCAATTTTAATTTTGTTTTTGAACATCGAGTTATACCAGCACAAATTATTATTTATGGATTAATTAAAGTTTTGAGATAATATGTTATAGTAGGAAATACAGCTATATTGTGTCGCTAGAATATACACATTTTAGAAATTCCGAGAGCTCTATACATTCGCAATTTAATAATTAATGAACTAAAACAAAAATGCAAGTTTTTACTGGGCAAGCATGTTTTTTTTCGAAAGTAACGTCTGTCTTAAAACGACATTGTCAAAACTGCATATTTTTGTTTTAATCAAATATGAAATTCTTCGCCTGTTCGCCAATATATGGTATAAATATAATAAATACACAAACACAATTACTTAATAAACACTTAAATATAATTAAATCATTTCTCTTAGAAACACAAAATATAAGCATAAATAAATAAAGCTTTATTGGCATCAATATAATAATGTGTACAAGTTTTTGTTCCAATAAACTACCAAAAGGCGGGCTTATCGCATATGCGATTTCTTCCAGCCAACCCGAAAAAATAAAATAATAAATTAATTAAAATAAAACAATAGAAAATACATATAGATATAAATATATAAAAACAAGATGCTAAAAAAACTACAAATGAAATATATAATATAAACAAGATAAAATATAAAAAGCACACATACAACAAGAATAGGAAGGGAAAGGGAAAGGGGAAAAGGAGAGGATCTGCTCGGCGTAATTATTACGCGAAAGTTTAAAAAAGTAAAAAGCATAATTTAGTTTCATCTGACAAAAACAGAGAAACGACAGTTAATGTTATTTCATTCTTCTATCTTTTTTACAAGCCGTCTCCATTAGTTGTTAAAATCAATCATAATAACGAAATGGAACAATGTGAAATCAATCAAAAATTTTAATAAAATAATCTTACTACTAAGAGAACTACCTATAGGTACTTATTTTAAAATAAGAATAATCTAACAAAGTGACAACTAAGGTAAGTACCTAATACGTAATTTCTTACAAACGTAGTTAATAACGTCAATAATATTATGTAATTGCACAATTCGCATAGCATTCAATCTGGAAGTTACTGCATTGCATGAATTATTATTCTAAGGGATAACTAATACCTACTGAAAATATTAGACAAATCTCATAGAATGAAGGTAATTTTTGAAATGATCCTGCGTATGTTTCTCAAACGCCGCTGCAAAGATGGCGTTTTGTATTATCAATGGCAATAAGAAAAGATCATTATTAATTTATGCCCTCCTTACCGTTTCTACAACAATGGATGACGGATTTTCTTCTGGATCAGGCTCTATTCCTGTGACTCCCTCCTGGTATTCCTTGTCAGCCATAAAGAAGTGAGGATGTGTCAGCACCATATGATAGCCTATAATGTAACAAACATTTAAACTACCAGTACAGAGTATAAACAGAAGAAAATACATACTCGTATGATCTCGCATTTTCATCATTTGACAGTCATTAGACTATTTCAAGGGCGTTGGTGAATACTTCAGTTTTTATTTCTCTCCTAGAGCTGATGAAAGAATGATTGTCCTTCAGAGCTATTGATAGGCCTTCCTTTGAGATCTGCCCTACGACACCAAGAGCCCTTTCGTAGAAATTAGATTAACCAGCTCTGTTAGTCACACAAAGTCTATTTACTGTCAATGCCGTATATAGTACAAAGAGATTTAGAAAAAAACTGTGGACTTAGAGACAAAATTATAAAAGTTAGGAAATGGATGTTCACCAAAACAATTATGAAGTTCCTGGGCTCCTTTCTTTAGACATCCATTTTCCTGCAAGATGCCAGGGGTCTTTTGTAGGCAATAGCACCCGGTATCGTCTGTGAGAGATGACGCTGGCAGCATATCTTCTCCAATTCTGGACATCAGACCTCTAATTCCCATGTACGATCTTTTCGCAACATAATGAAATATTGTCGACCTATATAATAAACAGTATAGTGATAATAAAATTTCAAATTTGTGTACCTATTCTTTAACAAAACATTAATAAATATCTACCCAACATCTTGGTTTAAATCAGGCATTCCAATTTCAAGGAAAACATATAGATATTGTTATATAAAAGAGAACGATTTAACAATTTTGAGCGATACAACGCCAAAATCCCACAACACAAAATCAATTTAAATAACATGCACGACAACAAGGGGTCCGCGGTTCGGTCCTAGGTGCCGGCAAACTCTCCTTTCACAGCACAAGCTTTTAGCTTATCTACTGTGAAAGGTGTATAAGGTTGTATTGGGGTTTATAACAAATCCAGATATATATTTTTATAAAATTTAAAACTTACCGACAGATATCTGAATTAAATATTGGAATAGAACGATGATGTGTCACAAATGGTGCAAATAAGTGTCCATCTGTACCGTTTATCATGTTGCAGTAAGACAAACTTCCATCTTCGTTATTTTTCCAAGCTGTCAGATGATCATCGCCATTCCACTCCAGAATCTTTCCCATATTTAGGATTTGTTCATCTCCGCTATTTATTTTAAATGTTGTGTCGTCAGTGTTTTTGACCTGTTTCTATGTAAATTATCGCAATAATGAGAACATTTTACAGCTTAAATTATTTAGTGACAATTTTACTAAATTCAATCGAAATATGTGGTTGGAGACCGAAAAAAGTGGAAAACTTTTGAAAACGTATCTAATAAACGAAGTTTGACCAAATGTAAATACTTACATGATTAAAGAAAGAGAATTTAATTGTGTCATCTTCTTCTATTTCTACATTTTTAGAATCTTTTAATTTATTAGTAATTGCTTCGCATATATCATATGGTTTCCCTTCAGAACAAATAGGAACACCATCAAATAATAATGCTTTCACTGTGGTTTTCAAAAACACTCCTTGTCCATTGAAAATATTTTCTTCATCATCGTTTATCCAATACAGATCATCTTCCTCTGCTTGTTGTATGACTGCCTGGAAAATATTGGGCATATTTTAAAAAGGAGAATACCTACCAAATGCAGAGCTGTCATTGCGATGAATAAAACATACCTTTGGCGTGTTAAGGCACACCTCGCGAAAAGGAAGATTTGAATCCATTTTCCAATAGCAGGGTCCACACAGCTGTCACCGAATGATTGAAGTTTGGCGATTGACATTTTCATCCAGCTGTGTGGACGCTACTAATTTCTAAATCACTAAAATAAAGAACTATCAAATTAATTGGCGTTGTCTTTTCTAAGCGTAAGTATTTTTTGCGTTATATTTACAAACGTAACCTCATACTAGGTATGTATAATGGTTAATTGTAAAACATTTTTGCAAAATATTATATTTATTTTAAACTGAAATACAATGTTAAGTAATGAGTCATTATATTTGCTTATCAACACGCATTCATTTGATTGATAAGTACAATTTGAATATGATCAAAGATCAGAAGTGTCGCCAATAATAAAAAATGTCATAAGACATTGAATAGAATGTAACTGTACCTTGAGAAACTACAACTGGATGCAAAATTTGATCGGCCACATGACCGTTTTTTGAGAGTTACCGATCTAGTAGGTATATCTTTACAACAGATGATTTTTTTTACGCTTAGAAAGAATAATCACCATTGGAAAACTTGACAAAGCATTCACATCTTAAAGATTATTAAAATTATAAATATAGTTAGTGATGTGAGTAGAGAAAATTCTCCAAACAAATTTCTCCGAGAATTTCTCCTCTGATGGAAGAGAAATTTCTCTCCATAATTTTTCCTAGTAGTATTTTTTATTGATCATTGTAAAAATGATCAATAAAAATTATATCTGCATCAAAATACACCATAATTCTCCACTTCGAGAAATTTACCGAGATATTTCTCGGTAATTTTCACGAAAAATAATTTCTTGAGAATTCTACAACACTAAATACAGTTATCTTCTATATATACTCACATGGTAAGGCACATTCAGTACAGTAATTTCATCATCTTCAGTGAGCGGAGATGAATCTTTCTGGTCAAATGTATACGTCTGTGTTTGTTTGTATGTCAAATTATAACCTTCTCTGACTATGTCCACTTTCTTAGGAAGTAGGCTGGAAAATAATAATAATATATATGTCATTTGTTTTAGACTTTTTATTGTTATTATGTCGAATTGATATTATTATGATTTGAATAGTGATATTGTCATAATATATATGAGAGAAGCATCATACTATACATACTAACTTGTAAACATAGGGTCCCTTCTGTACGAGCTCTGGTTTGCCTCCTTCTAGAATTTTTTCGGGGTTTTTGACTTCCCAGATATAAACTTTGAATTTCACATCAAATGAAGGTGTTTCCCAGCGTTTATATTGGTCTGATCCGTTCACTAATTTCACATTCTATAGAAAAATAATTAAAAAAAAACATATTTGATTCAATATAACAATGATAAATTTCAATACGCCATTACTATGTAGTATCTTTATTTCAGAGAATCCTTATAATATAAATTGCTAATTTTATACGTTTTAATCAAACAAACAATAAACAATCTTGAACCATAATAAAATAATTTTAATCTAATATATTAAAATCTCGTGTCACGGTGTTTGTTATCATACTCCTCCGAAACGGCTGGACCGATTTTGATGAAATTTTGTGTGCTTATCGGGTAGGTCTGAGAATCGGCCAACATCTATTTATCATACCCCTTAAAGTTAAGGGTGGTCCACCACGATTTTATTTTATTTTTTGGACAACCAAATCTTTTTATTTTTATTTTTTTTATAGTGAGGCATAAAAAATACATACAGCCCTAAATTTTCACTCTTCTACCATCAACTCCTATTTTTTAATGGCGATATTAGTAATCTAGAAATAATGTATATGGCAAAACAATGTTCGCCGGGTCAGATAGTAAAATACATTATTTTAATTAGGTAGGTATATATCACTACAGGGTGGTCCGTCAACAAACATCATATCCAATGAGACAATCATTAACAGAGCTATGTTAATAAAAAGCATGCTCAAGTTATCCATGCGAATTCCTCCAGAAATAACTACGAACTAAGAAAACTTTGTAAAGACAGAATGACGATTCAAACAAGTAAAATATAACACATAATCAATTCACTAAAACATAAAAACATTAATAAAAGAAAATTGCAATATAAATAACTGGTTGTTAGCGCTGGAAACAAGACTTAAGAGGCTACGATGCTGCCCACATGGTTAAGTAATATAAATTATGTATACACATTCACATGTAATTCACTAACATCGAAAATTCGTTCTTCAATCATTTCTGTAAATGTCACCCATCCTAGAATCCCGCCGGTCAATAGAGCGGCTGAACCGAATAGAAACACCAACACACTAGGCCACACAATCATTTTTGGTAAACAAGAAAAAAAAAATGTTTCTAAATCAATACACTATATTATTTAAACAAATATAAAGCGTCCGATGAATATATTTTAATACACATTATTTACTGAACTGTCTAGTTTTAAAAAAAATAAGAATATTATAATAATTATTTACTCGTGTATATCTAAGATACATTAATAGTGATTTGTATTTTGTAAGAACAACAGATAATGTAATTAAAATATGTCCCAGTAGCATCGTGAATCGAGAATATAATCAGACTCCTACATCAGTAGGTACACTACCTACCTAACTAGGTACACACAAATACATTTAATATTTGAAACTGCCCCACTATACACTATTTTTTTTAGCTATGATGCACACAGGACATCAAAATATCGTCAGCCATTTGAACCGTGAGAACAGATATTATAGATAGTCGATAAACCTGAAACGATAAAAACCAGTAAAAACGATATCGTCTCAAGTTTTAACTTTTGTTTCTGGTGGAACGATACACGCATGCGTAGATGTGAGCGGCATCCGTATTTATGGTTAAAACTTTTTAACCGTTTCCGGTTTGTGACAGTTGTTATCTTTGTTGTAAGTTTATCAGTTTGTGGCTTTTGTTTCCTTAATTAAAAGGCGCCTTATATCCTCTACTATAACATTTTCAACTAATGATAAAACACTCTGCGATCTCTTTACATTGCACAAAATGTATTTGTCTAGTTTAAATTGTTTATTTTCTTTTGTTGATTTCTTTGTGCAAAAAAGATTTTTATTATTTCTATTATTATCTCCACCTCGACGTACGCCATTTTGAAAACAACGTCAAAATCAAAGTAACTCTGACATATTGAATCTATGTCGCTGGACTAATCAACTGACAATGGTCAACCGACTGTATTTGTTTTTTATGCTAGCGAAATCGTCCGACTTTTATGTCGTCTCGTGTGAACATCACAAAGGTGTAAGTTAGACAAGTTACCGCATATATTCCAGTATGAACACAAATCGACCGTACGAGTACATTAATCTCAAGCATTTTTCTTATTGGTGGACCACTGTGTGACGATTGCGTTTTTCAGATGGTCTTGTGTTGTGCAAAATCAGTAATTTGAATAATGTTCTGATTTAGTAATAATCTTATAACATTCAAACAAACAGATAACATCAAATATCTATTATTATATTATTACTGATACAATACATTACTATTACGAAATCAATCAGATTTGATTGCATCTATCTACCTACTGTATAATATAAGTATTAGGTAGGTACCTGTTTAAATTTTATAATTTTAATCATTTATTATAGCTGTAAGCAATAAGATACTAAATGACTAAAAACAGATAGGACAGATTGTATTATTTTTATAATAATTATACTCCGATTTACGCCGGTCTATAGTACGTCAATTCAATTTTTACAATTTTTTTTTTTTTTTCACACTAAGCTAAAAGCTTGTGCCGTGAAAGGGGAGTTTGCCGGCACCTGGGATCGAACCACGGACCCCTTGTTCTGAAGGCCGAGACTCTACCTCCAGACTACCGACGTACTTTATTTAACACTTAATTTTAACACAACACACACCAAAACCAACTCTCTCTATAAACTGAACTGAGTTCGATTCCCAGTAGTTGCGGTTGGCTGAACGATGTCGCTATACGGCGGAAGTGCAGCCATACGCTCTGAAAAGATTGATATGAGAGAAACATATTGATATAGATAGGTGGAATAGGTGAACGTTGCCATGGAATGAAGCGCATAAGCCAGCCTAAGCCGATTCGTAAGCGTAATGTGGTGTTCTCACTTTGGCGAATATCGCCAGAGCACCAAAATATCGCCAGCCATTTGAACCGTGTGAACAAAATGACAACTAGTCTGAAACGATAAAAACCAGTAGAAACGATATCGTCTCGAGTTGACCACCTTCCAACTTTCTCGCCCGATTGAACGATTTGCGCATGCGCAGATGGGCGCGGCGTTCGTATCTATGGTAAAAACTTTATAACATATAAATTTTATAATGTTTCCCGCTTCATGACAGCTGTTATCTTTGTTGTTGGTTTGTGGCGTTTGTTTCCTTAATGAAAAGGCGCCTTATAACCTCTACTATAACATTTTCGACTAAAAATAAATACTTCGCGATTTCCATCTCGACGTCCGCCATTTTGAAAACAGTGTCAAAATTAAAGCGCATCTGACAGATCGTTTCTATATCGGTGGACTGTGTGAACAGGTGTGACGATCAGTGGATATCCGGCGAATTTTGATTTTTCGCCTGGCGATATATTTTGAAATTCGCCTGGCGATATTCGCCAAATGTGAACACCCCATAAGAACACCTAATACTCTTTTCTCTAACCTGTAAGTGGTGCATATCTTGCTACTCCGGACAACGCATGTTCAAGTAATCACTAACGCAGTATTTCGGAGTATAACTGTATTATCTTTAATTATATTAATAACTAGACAAGTTTTATAAGATGTGCCGTTTTGTGGAAAAACCAACGCAATTTTAATTAATTAATTAATCGATGATCATCAATGCTGATGTCTTTTAATGATTTTCATGTTTTTTTATTATCTTCTTTATTTGCCTACTTATATATGCGTGACTTGTCCAAGTTGTAGGTTTTACTCATTTTATTTTACAATTCTACAATCTTTACGTAGATTTCCCAGCAAAGTAGGTATAGGAGATTCACTTTTTTCCGTTAGTTTTACAAGGGTCCTGTAGAGGGCAGGTATTCATATCAGAACAAACATAATATCAAACTCCCCTGTTGGCAAGGCTATAAAATTATTCAATGATTTGAATGTTCATGTTAATATTTTCAACATACCATCATCATCATCATCATCATCGCCCTCAACGCTCCTCTCGGGAGCACAGGGCAGAAACCAGCCTCCTCCATTCAGAGCGTCTCTGCGTAGATTGCGTCACCTCTTTCCACGACATTCCCTGCGCTCTGATATCGTTGTCATAGGAACGATGTATTGTGAAAGAGGGACGCCCGGACGGACGGAACCCTTGCGGATGGAAGAACAGTGCTTTTTTTGGCCAACTAACATTGGGCATTCTCAAAACATGTCCCAGCCAGGACCATCGTCTCTCCTGTATTACGGAGATTACAGGTCTCTGCTGGGTGCGCCGGCGCACAGCATCATTTGTAATATGTCCATACCATTTGACATCCAAAATCCCTCTAAGACTCTTGTTTTCAAAGCTTACTAGCTTAGTAGGTATCTTCCGCTCTTCAACATAACATACAATGACTAACGCCAGGATAGAGGACTCACCTTTGATTCTGTTGTTTCTTTTTGATGATATCTCTTTTGTGTTTTTTTTTTCTCTGTCTCGGCGTTTTTTTTTTTGTTTTTGTGTTTGATTTTATTTTTTTGCAATTTCATCTGTTAAGATCGCTTTGGCCAAAAGCTGATATAGCCTCAGTGCAGGGTGACATTTTAAGAATATTAATAATACACCATCACGTATAAGACATTAAATATCTTCAATTCAGCGATTCGGAATGCTACTCATTCTTAATGTCATAATTTTTCATGACACGAATAAAACAACTTGTGTGTTTATTATACGCGATTGATCCAGTGGCTACTACTCCACTTGTGGAAAATGGCATGACATGATGGATAAATTAAAAAAAAAAAAACTAGCATGTTTACAAATTTAAATTTGAGAAAATGGCATGACATGATGGATAAATTTAAAAAAAAAAAAAAAACTAGCATGTCTACAAATTTAAATTTGAGAAAATGGCATGACATGATGGATAAATTAAAAAAAAAACTAGCATGTCTACCAATTTAAACTTGGCCAAACAATTTGTTCATAAGAATATTATTGGTAGGCGCTATGGTAAATCAAGTTTGCAACAAATGCTTAAATATTGTTTTTTTTTTTTATATATTTTGTATAAAGTAGGTACCTACCTATTTATATTTCATGCATGGTGCAAGATTTAATAATAAATAAATAATAATCTATAGCGCCACAGTGTCAAATAAACAAACTATCGGGCGAACTTGGTCTGGCAGAACGTTGAGCGTTTGGCGCGTCATTGCACTTCAACGAAATTCATCTAATTCAACTGGCGATAGATAGATTGTAATTGTACAATGCAATGCACAGATGGCGGTTTATTGTAATTAAAATGCAGTGTGTCCAGTATACAGAGTTTTGGAATATCACAGGAGGGCTTATGTCCAAAAGGGTAAAAAGAAACATTAAAAAAACTGTGTTTAATTATGATTGCAACCGCTCTTAATAAAGTAACTGCATTAATATTAACTGATTTCTTACATAAACGCCATCTTTGTGCAAAAATATTTAATGATTATGGAGAGGTACTTAATATGATTACAATTATTTTTGTTTTCTAGAGTTGAAAATATACTTTTATGTCGCGTGTATATTCCGATATGATATTTTGAGAACAATGGGATTAGGGAATTTAGAAGATTGATTATGGTCTTAGCATAATATCTGATAGCAGTCTCAGTAACGGACACACCTCTGAGGTAAAAATGTCTGTGTGTCCTCAGCTAAGGACATGTAGAATTATGTGAAAGAGTTTTACTATGTACCTCGATAGGTATATACCCACGCATGTCTTCAGAATTTCAATGTGCATGTACTAATGTTTGAAAGAGGAAACGAGAGAACAGTATGCCGAGTAATGATTGATAACGAAATTTTAGAGAAAGTTGAGGAATGTGTGTGCTTAGGTAGTTTGTTCACGAGAAATGGGAAGTGTTAAAGCGATATTGAAAGAAGAAAAGTTGTAGGCTATAAGGTGCAATCCGACTAATAATGGCAAATAGAAACATTTATCTACTACAACTAAAAGGTAAAACTCTGTTAAAACTAATTTATTAGAGCGGACGTGGACAATCAATAAATAAATGTAGTGTACTAGTACGCCAATGATTGTACTTAAATTAGGTGCTTACACTGAAACAATGCCGCGATTAAATATAAAATAATTAAACTTGTTTTGGATAAACTTACATGAAATATATTTATCACTTTATTGATAGGTAGGTAAATAGAGAAGGTAATTATAAAGTTTTGGATAGTCATTCCAAGATTAAACTTATATGCTATTTACAAACAGTGAGATTTGGAAAAAAATTAAAACTCCGTAATACGTTATATTTTGGTCATGATCCTACAGCTGGTCATAGCAGGAAAAATAGAGAATCCTAGAGGCGTTGGAAGGAGGTAAATTGTCTCTCTTGGGTCAAAATTATCCGGGAGTGGACAGAGGGAATTTCTCTTAAGTAATCGATAATCGATAACGAGAGACCCGACAAGACACACGAAGAAGAAGACGACTCGCCAGTTCCATAGCTCATCAAGTAAAAAGTCTTATATTCGAGAAATCTCCGTTTTTGTAGTAATGATATATTTATATGGCTATCATTTAAACGATCAGCATAATATTGAAGTTTTGTTCAGCAGAAAAATGTATTCTGTCGACAAATATATCATTTTGATATGCTTTCCAGATGTCAGGGCTCGAATGCAACGCCACTTCATCCATTTTGAGCACTTCTCTACACAGCTAATTTCGGGCCACGGAGATTTTAAGGGGAAACTCTTTGACCTGAATTTGTGTGACGAACCATGGCGTCCTTGTGGAGGTGGAGTTCAATATGCAGAACATATCCTCTGGGAGTGTGATATAATGTCCGAGGCGAGGGATGCAATGATTGAAGGTTTGAGCGTGGATACTCCACGGCCTGTGTGGTTTGGGGAATTAACTCTAAATGCTACCAATTTTAAGTGTTTTATTGTCTTCGTGGAAGCATGGAAATTGAAATGGGATGATCTTCGTCGACCCGGACTCCCTCCTGCGGATTTGTGAGTGATTTGTTTGGTATACTTTCTGAGCCGCTGAACTCCTCTTTTTCTTTGTTTTGTGTATGTCCACTCCTCTTATTGGAGGTGGCTTTTAAATAACTTTAACTTTGTCCCTTGGAGGATTTTCCTTTTTTTTTTTTTTTTTTTTCTTTTTTTTTTTCTCTCAGGATTGCATCACAGTCCACTATCCTTCAGCCTTGGTTGCGAATTTTTTTTTTTTTTTTTTTTCTTCTCTTTGTTTTCCTTTTCTATAAGGAGAATTCTGTTTACATGAAAGGGTGAGTATAGTGGTAAGTAAATTTCTAATTGTGCTAACACTAGTAAATAAGTTGTAAAGTGTTGTCCCTAGGGTTAAGAGTTTTAGTACGTAGCAATACGTAACTGTAAGAATATAGTTTGTAAGAATATTGTAGTAGTGAGTAGAACCTTGAAGTGAGTATCTCCTCCAAGGGACATTAAGGGTTTTTGTAATTTTAGGGAGGTTTTTGTTGGGGGAGTCCTTCTGGCAAATCCTGAGCCCTCCCTTGTAAAAAAATTATTTTGTTTCGTTGAGTCTGGATGATATAGGAGCTTTGCTCTTGAAACATCCAGGGGAAAGTGGTGGGAAAAACCCATAATGTACTTATGCCCAGCGAGAAAATTATATTTGTATTGCAAATAATATGATATTGTAAAACTCTAAATTTAATCGACCAGCAAAATTATTATTTGACCAGCATAATGATTATTTGTGCAGCAGAATAAATAAATGAGCAGCAAACTGTGAGCTAATTTTAATTAAACTTGTGAAAGCTAAATTTTTAATCTTGTTCAAATAATAAATCTATGTATGTAGCATCTTTTTATGTGATTTTATATGTAGCATCTAGCAACGATTCTAGCGTTTTTCGACATTTCAGTTAGATATTTCGTTAATATAGCAAAGCGGAACTGGAATTATTTTCGTAGTCATCATTAATTTGGTAAGAAATTACAAAAACTTCATGTGGATCCGAAGGTAAATCGGTGTGTGAAAAATATTGTTTATCTAATATTTTCTGCCGGTCAAATAATAATTCTGCTGCTCAAATAATAATTCTGCTGCTCAAATAATAATTCTGCTGCTCAAATAACAATTCTGCTGGTCAATTAATTATTTTGTTGTGCGATTATTTATTAAGCTGTTAAAATTTGTTAATTTGTTGATATAACCAAGTTTGTTTGTAAAACAAGTGTTGCGATTATTTTTTATTTATTGCCGTTGAAAACATTGTTTGCTGCGCAAATGACTTAAATGCTGATTTTTTCTTGCCGAACGAATGGATTAATAGCCGATCAAATAATTAGTTTCCTATTTATATTATGATTTAAAAACACAACAGAAAGTGAAATATATTAAATAATCGTACTGTTAAAGACATTGGACGTTGTCTTTGTTCCGTTCAAAAATTAAATAATTTGAAATAATTTATTTGTGGAATTGGAAATGGGTACATTAATTAACTCCATAACTATATATTTTATGTATGAAGGAAACCGTGTATTTTTAAAAGCTATTTTTTTGTGGAGTTGAATGAGGGTTGATGATTGCGTGTGTTGGAATTAAATTTAAATGTTCGTAATTTTCTATTTGTTGAGTTATGCTTAATCTCGGCATCCTGTTTGTATTTTAGTCCCAAAATTTCCAGGATTTAGTATATCGAATCCTGAGATTTTCGGGATTAATACAATTTTTAAATAAGTCAGGAATTTGGGACTCATTAGCATTAATGAATTACTGACAGCCAAAACTTATGTTCGTACATATCTAAAAAAAAACACCTTTCTGTGTTTGATATCTCACTAGATATCGATATTATGGCAAAAGTGACTATGGTCCAAAACAGAGGGTTGAAAAACTTCTGAATGCGTGCGTCCAGATAGTAGGATGCGAACGTCAATTAATCTTCAACAATTCGGAGCATCCTCCTAAGAAATATTTGAATGAATGCCTTCGTAACCCGTATAAGGACAGGAAACAAACGCATTCATTCGAATATTTCTTTGGAGAATGCTCCGAATCGTTGAAGATTGATGATTGATTGACGTTCGCATCCTACTATCTGGACGCACCCAATGAAGAGCATCAAGTTTGTTTTACACATGGTATTCACTTAGCCGAAAAATAAAAGAAGAATAATTCATTTAAAACATAAATACATTGCCAAAATATAAATGAAAAACAGATTTTTAGATGATTTAATAACTTTTTTAATCACTTTTCATTACTGGTATAATCCAGGGATTAGAAAAAAGGGCCGTTTACGAATACTCTATAGCAGTGGTTCTTAACCGGGGGTGCCCGCACCCCTGGGGGTGCGGGAATGTATTTTTGGGGGTGCGGGAGAAGCCCCTACCTAACCATAAAAATGATTAAGTAAATATAATTTATTAATAAAATAATATTGTTTTGTATTTATATAAAATGTACAATGTTTTTTTAATAAACAATAACTATCACAAAAAATGTATTTTTCTAGACTAAAAAAATAAAATATATTTTTCAATGGGGTGCGGAGATATATTTTCAGATTCAAAGGGGTGCGACTTGCTAGAAAGGTTAAGAAACACTGCTCTATAGACTTATGTTGCACCAAGTTTTACCTCACCCATTGCCTTTTTGTAAAGCCAAAATTAAACTTGATAAAAAAAGGACAACTATTGCAGGTTCCACTGCCCTTCTGCTATATATGAATCCTGAATACATCTGTCATAAGAAATTTATCGTTTTTACAATTTACAATTCAAAAAACATCGTTCGCGACTAATATCAAACCTATACCAACAGTTTCATACCATAACTAAGTGTGTAAAGTGTGCTACATTAAGTTTTCAAGTTTTTTTCATAATATATAGGTCAGTTAAAGACAATTGAAAAAAATAACAATTTCAGAACATAGCTAAAAAAATCTTAATAGGTAAAGAAGTAAAATATTGAGTAGTTCTAACAATAAAATGTGGAGGTTTCGTTCAAAATGAGTCGACGGGAATAGCCTGAGAAGAACCTAATACAAGGATACTGTTTTACTGGATATTGTGTAAGAAATATCTGCACAACTTTCAGATCTTGTCAGATAGAAGTGATCCTTTCTGCTTGCCTACCCTGCAAGGAAAGCGGCGTTATGATGACGGCTATGAAATCAATGACGTTAATGCTGAATCCAAGATGGAAAACTGGATTAAATGATGTTATCTCGATGTTATTAGTGATAAAAAAAATATTACTTAACAATATTTTTGTTGTTTACATATTTTTCATGATGATCAGAGAGTAGGTATGTACCTTAATTATTGCTACGTACGTACGTACTTATAGTACATACTTATTATTATAATAATATATTTTATCCTACTGATATTGCTAATCGCGATTTGATTATATATTTTGTTGTATAAAATAAGTTGATATTGTTTATTGTAATATTTCGTTTAAATCTCCGCTTCGTTCGGTTATTACAATAATTGTTAGTACTTTATAGTTTATGACATTCGATAATAATACATAGGTGCATTTTGTTTATTTAAATATTGTTAACTCGATTTAGAATACCTGATTATTGTTGTTTTTGTGTTTTGATTATTTGTTCTGTTCAAAATGTGTATTTGGGTTAGTGTATTGGTGTCTTGCTTAGGTGCTGCGATTCTTATAGCAGGTGGTATCGTGGGGTGGATCACATTGCCTGCTTATATAGAAAAAGAAATTATCAATGTAAGTTTGTTATATTATCAAATTATCAATGTAAGATATTATACCATTTAGATCACACAGAACAGTTTATGGGGACCGTGTCCTTTATTATGCCGGTCCTAAGCTCTGGAATAATTTGCCTCTAATAGGTCTCAGGCATGCCGTTGACTACGACGGTTTCAGGAGAGGCCTGAAGACATAATATTTACTCACAAGGATTTACACATGACACTATATTATTATTATTATAAATTTTTGACACACTATATAATTTTTAATTTTGACAAAGATTGAATGTCTGCTAAATAAAATAAAATTATTTTATTATTATGATTTTTTTATCTTTCTGACAATAATTTTAAATGGATATTATGTAGTTTTAAAATGGACGTGGATGTTGATCCTAAATAATGTAAAGCGCCCTTGAAGTGATATTATCACAGTACGGCGCTTTATATTTGTATATTGTAGGTACACATTCTGGTAAAAGGATTCAATCCCCAAACGTCAAGTTTTTGCAGACAAATCAAAATATTTTTTTAGCTAGGACTTAATTATTACAAATATCGAATAGGACAAAGGACTCATACAGCATGAGTTTCATTATTAACACCAAAAAATTTCATCAAGACATAACTTTACGGAGAGGTAAAAGGCATCAAACCGCATAACCCAAACATATGCGACATACATATAACTTTTAAATGCGTCTCAAGTTTGTCAGTACAAAGGATTTAATCAACTTTTTTGCTAAACTTTATAATTCCTGAATATTTTTTCATGTAGGTATTCCTATGACATAATAAAAAAAGATGCATTACGAGTAGGTACCTACAATAAGATGTAAAATAATAATGATTCTTATTTGACATTTTGTTTATTCTAAAAAAATTACTTCTACTAGAAAATTTCACCAATAATGTGGTTTGAAGCCTTTGTTCTCAGCACAGTCGATAGCAAGACCAAGACTTCACTGTTTATAATAAGTTTAATCCATGGTTGTTTTATCGTATCTAATCGAGTAAATCTAAATGAAATTTTATAATTATAGACTGTAAAATTGGAGAATGGAACAGATCAGTTCGAACGATGGGAGACCCTTCCGTTCCCTGTGAAGTTCAAAGTATACCTCTGGGAAGTTAATAATACAGATGAAGTTCTGCAGGGAGGCAAACCAGACCTCGTACAGAAGGGACCCTATGTTTATAAGTTAGTATAATATGACGTCTTACACGTATGACAATATCACTATGCTTTATTTCAGTGGTTCTTAACCTGTGAGGCAAATGGCGAAGTTGCCAGATGGGGAATTTCGTGCATTTGTTTCCATCCACAAAAAATCCATAGTATTTCAAAATCTAATACATTATATTCAAATGTTGACTTACTTTACAAATCATAACCAATCACAAACTGTTTAAATTATAAAAATAAAACAGCCAATATATGAGGTAGTTTATGTCATTCATGACTTGACAAAAGATTTTATTTACTGTTAGTAATAAATCTAATATATGCAAACAAATATTAAAGGCTGTAAAATGTCACAAAAAGAGCGAAACGTATATCTAAGTACTAAACACTGCATAGGTTAAAATTGAATTTGTCAAATACCGATGATGTGGTGGGGAATGGAGAGTTGGCTCACTAAAAAATGGTGAATTGGAGACAAAAGGTTAAGAACCACTGCTTTATTAATAATTTTGTATTTGTTGTATTATTTTTTAGCCAATTCCCCAAGAAAGTGAACATAGAAAAAGAGGGTAGCAACTTGACTTATAGACAAATATTAACGTATGAATTCGATACGGAAGATTCCTTCCCACTCACTGAAGATGACGAAATTACCATATTCAATTTACCTTATCACGTGAGTATCATAATATTATTAGTGAATACCTACTAGAAACATTTTTTTATACTTATCTGGCGTAGGGGATACCGTGATCAACAAGGCGGTTCCTCTAGGGTGAGGCTCTTCCATTGCACTCCGGTTGGGCTGACCCCTGCGATTGCCCCTAATGTGGGCAACACGGGCGCGTAATTTTTTAATTTTCTATTTTTTTTTTTTTAAAAGATAAAGGTTTTGTTATAAACCCAAATACAACCTTATACACCTTTCACAGTAAGCTAAAAGCTTGTGTCGTGAAAGGGGAGTTTGCCGGCACCTGGTATCGAACCGCGGACCCCTTGTTCACGAGGCCGAGACTCTACCTCCAGGCTACCGACGAACCCTACTCAGTAATAATAATTATTATTGTTATCTCATATCTCATTTATTTAACAAAACAATATTAGATTCTACATTTTAAACACAATATAAGATTAACAATAAAATTTAAATATAACATTAAATAACAAAAACCATAAAATATTAAAATAAATTTATATTCAAAATGTGGAACCCCAACATTATTCGAGTTGATTCTTCCATGATGTTCTATGAAATAAAATTATTATTATTACTGACAATAAGACGATTCTTACAAGGATCAACACAGCTGAAGGCCAATGCGATCCCAGAAGAAAATCTTAAACGATATCCAAACGATAACACAACTACAATATATCCTCGATTTTTCTTATAAATTCTGCATACGTCACGTAAAAGATATCAACTTCTCCAGCCAGACCATTAAACATTTGAATAGCTCTTCCCACTGGGGAGTTTGCCAATATGTTTATTCGGCTTTGAGGCAATCCCTCTCATATACTTACAAATAAATCAAAAGTTGTCCGCTCTTCTAAGCAAAACTTTTGCTCAAGTGGAAAATCTGGAGATGTTTACATCAAAAAAACAATACAAAATTAATACAAGCCATATACTTACATGTCTTTCAGAAACTATATAAGCAAAAATATTTATTTAATTTCGGTAAATTTTACTGCTTTTAGACTAACGTCATATACCTAGTTATCAGTAATAACAAAATGAAAATAAAATAAATAAGCACCGGAACATCATTTCTGCTTCTTATACTACAGGAGTTTGCACAATCTGTTGGTTGTGGAGACGAGGTGTCTGTTGAATAATATTTTTCATGCCTTCACTCAAGCAGATATGAGGAAATCCAGAGAAATGCGGACACTACGTTTAAAATCAAATGTCATGTTCTTTTCTTTAACTTTTTAGGCAATCATACAATCTGCTTACGCCTTATCGCCAATTCTGGTAGGTCCGATAAATTCATATGAAAAGTCCATTTTCAATGATCAGGGAGTATTCTTAAAAACTAAAGTAGCAGACTTACTATGGAACGGAATACCCATCTGCTCTCGAAGAT
This sequence comes from Athripsodes cinereus, assembly GCA_947579605.1. Taxonomy (NCBI): domain Eukaryota; kingdom Metazoa; phylum Arthropoda; class Insecta; order Trichoptera; family Leptoceridae; genus Athripsodes; species Athripsodes cinereus. The sequence continues at coordinate 1,273,728 of OX388329.1, forward strand.
CGATTTTAGTTAACGCTATATGTAAAAGTATCGCTTCTCAAGCTGCAAAATCTCAAAATATGATCATTTCACCGAATGGAACAATTTTTTTCTCCTTATTCAATCATGTAAGTATCTATTTATTAATATATGTTTGCTTCATCTGGTTATTATTTTTCGAGTTATTCATATCCTGAAGATGGCGCTTGCCATGAAAACCTCCAATCCACATTGATATTTTCACTTCTAATTTAATTTAGGTATCTACAATAATTATGAATGTGTCGAAATCTAAAGTACAGTAAATAATTGAATATATTGTCACAAAATAAATTTAATATACATATCGTTGCTTTAATTTTTCTATAATGGTTTATTAATCTCATAGTGGAATGAAACAGTGTTTGATTTAATTTAAATATTATCTTTTATAATGCATTTCCACAAAGTTACACTTGAAAATATAGAATATTTATTAATTTTTCTCCTTTTTAATGTATTCATACTCGATTTGTTTTTAAATCCTTCTGTCTGTTCTTATTTCATTCTTGTGATGATTGTATTAATTTTTATTTAAAATATTAAAGTTAAAAATGTGCCTAATTTCGTTTGACTTATTTCGAAAGTGATTTGATTGTCTGGCTACAATAAATATAATAATATTGAACAACATCCAAATAAAACAGTATACATATGATAAAAATAGCCCGATTTTTCACAAAACTTTCTTTTGAAACGAGTTTGACATTTAAAATTAAACTCCTTTTTTATTCATTAGAATGAGCTTTCTAAAAGTTGTACCAAAAACAATACAATCATCAATTTCCCTTTATATTTGTAGAAAAACAATACGGACACGATAAAGTTCAAAATAGACAGTGGAGAGTCTAATATCAAAGACGTGGCTAAGATACTTGAATATAATGATGAAGAGCATATAGATATTTGGAATAACGAAAATGGAAGTCTCTCCATTTGTAACACACTATCTGGTACGGATGGAAATGCATACCCCCCATTCGTGACACCAAAAAGAGAATACATGCATATATTTAGTACTGATATCTGCAGGTAAGTTACATACATTACATATAATTTTAATATTTTACCTCATGTCTGAGAATAGTTTATTTTTTTTTTTAAATAAAATTATTAAAATACTTTATTCAATCAATAATAACGTATAAATGTTGAGACGATATATCACCAATATGGCTACAATTAAGTTGCAGCAGCCTCACTAGGTTGCCCTGTATCGAGGCGTGCTGCGTATAAAAAAATATTATACAATCAGAGGACAGAGGATCAATATGTCTAACAAAAACCATAATAATGAATAAATCAATCAAAAAATTGAAAATGAAAATAATTGCCAACGAATCGTTAATTTAACGCATGCATTATAAAGATGAACAAATGAAAATATATAAAATTAAATAAACAGACAATAATCAATGAATACAACAATAAATAGATGAACAAGATAGGATAATGAATAATAATAAAATAATTCAACAGTATAATAAATAAAAAAATATTATTTATTACCCATTTTTAATCTATATCCACATTGATTACAAGCAAATTTTCAAAAAAAAAAAAAATTAAAACAAATACAATCGTACAATCAATATATAGAGGGCAAGTTTAACGTAGAGACACGATTTCTTCCAACTTCCCCAATTAAATGTAACTTTCACAAAAAAAAATCTTAAAGGAAAGAAAAGAGGAGGTACAAAGGAGAAAAATAGGTAGAAAAAGGGACTATAGGAAACAGATGGCATATTTTGAGTTATAAAGTGGTCCTTGACCGCCCACTTGAGAACATGAAAAGGGTGGATTAACCTTATTCTGGAAGGCAAAATATTCCAACAGCGAGCACCATGAACCAAAAAATGAGAATGGTGGTAGCAATAGACCCTCAGTTTAATCTCTCCCCTCTTGTGCCTGTTCTGTCCCATGAAAAAAGCGTCCGATACATAAAATCTTTTCTTATTCATGAATATTTTTACTGTGTGTTATATTGTTTTATTAATGTAATATCAATGTATACTGTGTATTTATGAATAAAATAAATATATTTAAAAAAAAAAAATATCTCCCCATCAAATTGACGTACGACCACGAGATTTCCTTTCATCAATTCTTCGCTTTCGCATTGCGCATGCATGTGCTGTTTTTTTTAATAGCCTCACTATCCCATCAAATGTTCTTGTTACTCCTGTGACTGTTAACAATAATGTTTCATTTAATTCCTTAATCAAATACTACTACTACTATACCATCACGGCATATCCCACAAGTGGGGTAGCCAGCAGATCAGCTGCATGTAAGAAACATGCAAACTGTCCTCTTCGTGCCAATATAAAATCAAGACATTCAGGATGGGTGGCAAGCCTCATCGCTGAATTTAAGATGTAAAATGTCTTATTTTTTTCGAACACCTGCCTTTTACAGGACACTCGAAAATTCTTTACCGGGTGCTCCACGGGATAGTATTGATTTACATTATTGAATCATTTTCTTTGATAACTACTTATTTTTTATTAATTCTTTGCTTGCTTCGATTTTTGTGTAGAACGGTGACTGTCCATTATGCTGGGAAGGAATCGTATATGGGAATCAAGGGTCTATTATATAAGGCTAAGGAGGATATGATGCCAGCGGCATCTCTCAATGACGACACAAGGTGCTATTGTCTTCAAAAGACCCCTGGCATCTTGCAGGAGAATGGATGTCTTAAAAAAGGAGCCCAGGAACTTTATAATTGTTTTGGTGAGTTTCATAAATTAATTATGTACTAACATATTTGTAACATTTTTCAACTTGTTTTTTTAACCTGTGATGTAATTACCTAGGTACCTACAACAAACAACTCATAAAAATAATTAGAAGGATTGAATAATATTGTTTAAATTGTATAAGTGGAGAAACATAAGTGATAGGGGAATTTTTCAGTCCAACCTAAATATTTTATCTAAGTAATACTTATTTAACTAGCTCTTGATAAATTGTTTGAAAATTTAATTTTGAAACATTTCGACATTCAGTAAGTAGTATAATCTCATATAATTGTTTCGTAATATCTTAATAAATAATAAATTTATATCTTCTCCAAAAGATAGACTTTTGATAGATATCGTATTTGTAACGACAGGTCAGCAAGAACAAACTTTATCAACGCACAAGTGCACTTCATACATAATAATATGTGAAATGTTTCCAAATAGGTAGATACCTACTATACTCTTTGATTTCCACTGTCGTGTAGGTATGTACGCACATGTTTATATTTAAACACCGCGTGTAATGTCGTTGTTCAGGCGGAGAGTTCTCCCCTCCGCAGTGAGACACTCCTCGCAGACAGCCGGTCCAGGGCAAGTGGTAAGCTGAGTTACGAGTGGTCAGTAACTTGCTATAATCGCTAGCGCGTGCAACCATGAATGTCTTCACCTTTATACTAAACGTGTGCTGTGTTGTTTACGTTCAGGCGAAAATATACGAGCGATGTGAACTTGCGAGAGAACTTTCTAAGTTATATGGAAAACCGATTCACGATGTAGCGACGTGGGTTTGTATCGCGTATCACGAATCTCGCTTCGATACTTCAGCTGTAGGAAATCTTAACTGGGATCAAAGTCAAGATCATGGTATTCTTCAAATCAGTGAGTTATACTGGTGTGGAAATGATGGGCGACCTGGAGGGGCTTGCTATCTGACTTGCGATAGTCTGAGAGATGATGACATAAAAAATGACGTAGAATGCGCTAAAATGATTTACAATGAACATCAACGTCTCTCGGGTGATGGTTACAACGCATGGGCCGTATACCATGTGCACTGCGATGGCAAACATAATGTCAAAAAATATATTGCTGGATGCGAGGGTCGCCAGGATGAAACAGTACCGTTTGTTCTTAACACTTCTACAGAATTTCCGTACAGCAAAATCGATAATATCGATTCACTACTTCCAATTACGACACAAGCAAGTTCCCCAAGTACAGAAACTACGTCGGTACCCAGTACTACCACGAAGCCAACTGTCAAGATATATTTACCAGATCTTACAACTAGACATGGTACTTCAGTACATTTTAATAGAATCCCTTCAACATATACAAGAGCTCATCCAATAAACACAGTCTTCACACCAACTACAATGAGTTCAATCACTCTGAGTCCTACAGAACGGCCATCTTCAACACAGAAATATAAACCTTTCAAAATCTTTGAAAATACCAAACCATCAACTAACCTCCCTCAAATCAGTGTGAATAAAAATACAATATTCCCACCTCGTAATTTTATCAATAATTTTGAAGGAGGAAATCAAGGAAAAGGAAAGATGAGTTCATTTAATGATCAATCCAAAGTGACTACGTCCTCTACGACGGCGAGATCATATTTCAAATCAACCACAACCGCTCACGATAAAGCAAATAAAATTGGATCATTATTTACAGAAGCACCTTCTAAATTATCAATCACCGCTGGTTCCTACAGAGCGAATGGTCCGAACTCTTTACTCAACAATCAACCGAGTCGAAGAAGTGGTCTTATACCATCAACAACGATTACAACAACACGGAAACCTCTGCAGACGACGTCTTCACCATATTATTCTAAACCATCTAGTTCTTTGTATTCATCCGTTTTTGCTATAAATTCTAAACGGAATTTCACATCTTTTGATCCTAATAATATATTCCGTTATTATTGAAAGAGTGATTGTCGTATAAAAACGTGATATGTAAGTCAACTATTAATGATAATTAATCTTATTAAATGATAGACTACTATGCAGTTTATTGTTTATTATAAGCAGTGGGAGCAATCAACTTTCTTGTGTATTGATAACTATGTTATTTAATTAATTTTGAACTACTCTAGATTAATCATTCCACTTGGTTTTTATTCACCGATAGTTAACCTATTTTAATAGGTGTTAACTAGGTATGTGTGCTGTATATGATACACATACAACATAATATTATGTGAATTTCAATAAAATCCAGTAAAATCCAGGCCCCGACATCCAATCGTGTCAAAAATTCATAAAATATCTATTTTATTTATTTTTATACCTTCCAGTTATAGACAGGTTTTTCTTAAAATTAATAAGATAAAGGAATGTATATTTTCATATAATTTCTAATTTCGCTTCATCTATAAAGTGTCAAGTCTACCTAACGTTAATTATGCACAATTTAGAATATAAATTTTTGTATTTAACTTTTCTTGATGTTTGCTGATTTCAATTTGAATATCCAAGAAAGATTTTATTTAATAAACAATTTACAAAAATTAGATTTATCGGTTAATTTAAACATGAAAATTCAAAAATCTATAATAATAAACACTTATTGTTAGAAAATTTCTGAACCAGATATTTCCGGCACAATGCTTGTATCTTGAACCCGCTTTGATATCCTGTATATCTGGATAGGTGAATTTATCAGTTGTGTCAATAGTATATTTAACGAATAATATGTTCATCTCTGGAATTACAATATTATTGATGGTAAAGTATTATTTTACATACTTAAGTTTATATACATATACCTACCTATATAGTACCTATCATTGATTGTTCAAGTAGATATTTTAATATTATAAGTAGCCACCTAGTACCTACCTCTAATATCCATGGTCATTGCTACGCGATACAACTACCTACATAATAATATTAATATTATCATTATACATACTCACCTACATAAAATTACAATAACGCATCAATGTTTTACAAACCATATTATACCTATACAAAGAATTTTCGTTTTAGCAACACGAACTCATCGCTTTTTCAACAATTGGACATTTTTATGAGGTATTCCAACACCTCTTAGATCTTCCCATAGTATCCATTCCAGAATTTCAGAGGTCCACTTTTCATTTTCTTCTCTCGCTATGTGAGCACCCCAATGTCATTTTAACTAAGAAACTTTGTATATCGACTGTGTTAACGACATTAATTGTTTGAAATCGAGTGATGTCGTTTCATATTTCGTCTCTCAAGCAACAAACACCCAATTTAACTCAATCACCTTTCAATGCTCCCCTCGGAAGCACAAAACTGTAATATTGTCACCTTTACTCAAAGCTTCATCGTGTGCCGATTGAGTCAACTCTTTCCACGCCATTCTTAATACTTTGATAGGTAAATTTATATTGTCATAGGATCGGTGACTTGGAGGGGCCTTGGTTGCGTGGAAAGGTCGTCGGCACCGCACGGCTTTAAGCGGTGCATTAAGTTTCTGATCACCTACTGTGAGATGAATAATGATATCTGTAAAAATATCGGTGAATTGTAAGGCGGGGCTAAAGAACAGTGTCTAATATTATTAATCAATATAATTGGATCTCTTCTGTTACTCTCCGTGATACGGGAGAGACGATGGTCCTGGCTGGGGCATGTTCTAAGAATGCCCAATGATAGTTGGCCAAAAAGAGCACTGTTATTCCGTCCGCAAGGGTTCCGTCGGTCCGGGCGTCCCTCTTTCATAATACACCGTTCCTATAACAACGACACCAGAGCGCAGGGATTGTCGTGATGGGAAGGGGTGACGCGATTGCCACAGAGACGCACTGAATGAAGGAGGCTGGTTTCTACCCTGTGCTCCCGAGAGGAGCGTTGAGGGCGATGATGATGATGATAGTTGGATTATCAATTATCTCAGTAAAACAAAATTCATCTCCTGTGTTTAATCAAAAACAACTGTTCTTTACTGATTGCACATTATCAAAAAAACCTAAACTGTGTTGATAATTATTCACCGAACAATACCGGGTTTTCACATTGCATACAACAATATTTACAATGTAATTATATATACATACCAACACGTTTCAAATGATGCTTACGTACAACATAATACATAGTTATTAAAATATGTGCCTATATATATTATATTATGCCGATATCTAATCATAATCGGCTAATAATACATACAAAATAATATTATCTAATCGGCAATCCGTGAATCGATTGAGTCAAATAATGTACTACTAGTATAGATATACCAACTTAGTAGTTAGATACATACTTAGATATACATACAAATGCTCAATGCCAATAATACCTACGTAAGAATTAAAAGATAGGATTAAATGCAATTATCGCGTGAATCACTGTCACCAAGACTTGTTCTGGGTTAATAATTTCTTATCGCACTTCACGTCAATAGGACGAAAAGACGCTGAACCAATAATTATTATTGTTCTTCGAATGCCCCATACGAAACATTGACCTAATGCCCCTAACGGACTGGTTAGTGTCACAGGACTAATTTTCTAAAAAAATAATTATGTTCCAAAACTAATACAATGGCCGGCCACGTGGTGCAACAGCTATCGCAGTCGACTTGCATCTTGAAAAATCGACAAACAATGACGATTATTTATTCAAATTCAAATAATATTTTATTGAGATAACAATAAACACATTAATTGTTGTTTAATTGTAATATTTTTTTAGTATTTTCTTAGTATTGCCCCAGAACAGATTTCGATCTAGTGGGGCAATATATTTCATTATGATGTTTTCATGTTATTTAAGTATGTAATATTTTGGAAATAAATAAAATAATAAAAAAAATAATAATAAATATACACCTACATACAATAAACACAATTTTACCCCCGAAATTGAGCAGAGCTCGTGTTTTGAGGGATTATAGAGTTTTTTTGACTAAACTTATCAATATAGAATATCTTTCAATATAGAATACCTAACAATTTACCATTTATGAAATAAATAAAAAAAAACAACATACTCACTATCAACGACACAATCATTTCACCTCATGTACCATGTGCACCACTTTCTTACTGAATTACCTTCTTTGTATCGTTGAAACTGTGTTTTTTTTTATTCATATTGATAATTTTCTATATGAAGTTGACTAGAAAATATGCCACAGGTACAGTATTGTTTTACACATAATAATATATATGTCTATGTATGGTACAATAGGAATACGATGTCTCACGTTAGGGCTCACCCTCAATTCGCCACGATTCGCCTTGGCATTAGAAGGTTCTCAGGAAATCTATGATAATATATTGTAGTATAATAATTATACATTGGCATATAATTTAATTACTGCCTACTATGTTAATACTATATATCTAAAAGGAAGGAACAATTAAGTTGATACCTATTAATAATATGTACGCATAAATATTTTTAAATAAAATTGAAATTAATAGGTATCTGCCTTATCTAACCAAATTTAAATATTTAACGAATTAAATAAAACAAATGTTTTATATTACTATTCGATTTAATTGCGAGAGAGACGTCTTTCGTCTTTTTAGGACATTGTCAATCTAACATTGTCAATGTCCTAACAAAACATCAACATTTTTACCATGTTCGACACATTGACATTGCTGACAACGGGGCGAAGAACCGTTCACTCTAGTTCCACTCACTTTCCTTCTTTCAATGTCCCAGGTCGCGCTATATAATTAATCTAAAATGCCATTTGTCTTTATGCCCGGCTAATTTTTTTGCTTATTTGACAAATGTTTCTGTCATATATTGTTCATAAAGCAACAACAGGGGCCGTAGACAAACCGTACTTAGCGATCGACTACTGGCTAACTTTTCGACAATCTACCTACACGTACCGTGTAATTAAATGCGTTATTGTTACGGTTATAGTCGTAATTCGTTTGTAGTCGATCGAAAAGTGACGGTTTGTCTAGGGGGGCAGTTGTCATTTGAAAAATTCACATATAATATGTTACAAAACTGGAACATTAATTGATCTTCCATATTGAAAGGTTTCACTATTCAACAAATTTATTGCACCAGAATTGTACAGTGCACTAGCATTTTTGGCATCTTTGACACACTGCCATTACTAACAATGACAATGGTCAAACTATAGATTACATTACTAATAAGGTATTTTCATTGATGTTTACATAATTAGAATACTTAGGTGTAGTAGGAAATGCTTATTCATGTAATGCACACACAATATAATTATTATACAATGATACTTTGAATAAATGTATTGTACAAATTATTTTGCGAATGTTTTATTGTTGTCATTAATATTTTGTATTTGTAGAGTCCCTGTAATAGGTCTTCTGCTCGTTTCTTTTGTATTTTTTCTGATGTCTTACTGTAAAAGGAAGGTATTCGAATAACATCACATTGAAACATTTGAGATCTTCAAGTAAGCGGTAAGGAATGCTATCGCTCATCTAGTTATCATCTCCTTGCCAATGAAGAAAGTAAGACATTAAGGATGGATGGCAGAATACTCTGGGCAGAATATTCCGGCAGAATATTCTGAGCTAGCTGGAAGAAATCGCATATATGATAAGCCCGCCTTTTGGTACACTCTGTAGTAATGTATTTGAATACCTACTGCATATTTTGATGCCAAGTTTTATGTATTTAAATACTTCACCGTTGCTGAAATGAGGATGGCAAAAAGCAGAATTATTGAGCCATCTAGATATCGCATGACGAGTTTTGGAGATGGAGCGCTAAGTGTTGTGGATTCCAGATGCTGGAGCAAGGTGCCTCTGGGTCTGCGAGAGGAAGCGAATGGAGAGGACTTCAGAATGAAGCTAAAACACACCTTTTTGCTAGGAGCTTCAGACGATAGACTCACAATAAGGTGCCATTGAGATCATGTTATGAGCAAACGGTGCTTTACAAATTTTCCATAATTTATGAACACGTGCTTTCTTCGCTAGTACTTTGAAAAACTTACACTTCAATTCATTTCACATAGATCAAGATCGTCCCAAAATAAGATATGACTCATATATTATGGGTACTAACGCGACGATACATACATACAATGCACTAAACACATATACTTATAACACCCAGACCCAGGACTATTTGAAAAAGGTCATTCTTCATTTTACCCTTGCCGAGAATCGAACCCGGGACTTCGTGACTCAAATCCAAGAGCGTTAACTCCGCGGCACACCGACTGCCTAATAAATCATTACCTATTATATACAATGTAACTCTTAACATTATAAATCAAAACATCAATAAATAATACATGACTTGGTTGTGATCGTGAATTTATAAAAAACACTCGTATAAATCACACGGAGTCTAAAGTGTTTTCGGTATCCAGCCGAGTTGCACGAGGGATATTAAATTAGACAGGTTTGTAACTTGACATACAAAATTATTAAAATTCTATCTATGCCGCGATACTAATAATAATAATAATATGAATCGATAAATAATTCACAAATTATTTTGGTGATCGTCCTATTATTATTTTATTTATTTAAAATACAGTAAATGCCATCACAATCTTTTAATTATTGATACTAGACGAAAATAGGAAATAATTATTTATACACTGTACGATTGCATAAATATTACAGATTAATTTATTTATTTATTCTTCTTGTATAATTATTAGGTAACAAATTCAAATTCAATAATTATTTATTTTGGAATAAATACAATTAAAAATAATTATCATATCTTTTTAAATATTGGTACAGTAAAAAAATTCAATATATTCCCTCAAATTTGAGCAGCGCTCGTGCATTGAGGATAGTTCTAAAATTATTTACACTTATATTTGCTCATAAAATACAACAAAGCAAAAATGAAACAAGGGAAAATAATGTAAAGTAAAGCAAAATAAAATAAAACATAATAAATTAATAAATAAATATAAAATAATTCTTTTCCAAAGGAATTTTTTTTTTTTTATATCAATAAAAATTGAATTTGCATATTGGATTAAGTAAATGTAGGTATCCATTTGCTATTTAAAAGTAATTAATAATTTTCTCGATCAAAACAGATGATGATTGATTGATAGAGATTTACGAAGGTATAGAAGTTTTAAAATGTTTACCACGTAGAAAAGTTAATTGAGATATAGTATTTGTTTAACCTTGTGTTTTGATTATTAACATTAACATTGCGATCCAATAACGAGCGTCTTCTGGCAATTCCTAATACACACAGTACCTACCTACCAATTATTTCTCGAAATCATTCGCAGTTTATGGTGCTCGTTTTTGGAACGATCTTCCTGCTTCGCACATAGTTTCACAATCGCTCAATGTTTTCAAATCTTCTGTTAAGGAAAAAATGCTATTTTCTAACTCAGTATCCGTTCCCTAGCCCCCCTCCTCCGATTCATAATGCCTACAACATGTTGGGTGTGTATCAAATAATATTTGTTATTTTTTTCTTTAGTTGTGTATTGATGGTATTTTATATAAGTAAATTTGTTTTAACTAGGTATATATCTCAATGTGTCGTGGTCAGATGAAAGAAATCACTTTGTAGTAATAATCTCGCCACTGCATATCGTCCTGGTATTTTGAAATTTATATTGTTTTGTTAACACTGTTATATAATGATGATGTACAAAAAGAATAAATAAATAAACATTGCTGTTGTATCTCATTGCAGAATCTCATATGGTGCTGACACATCCACACTTTATGTGGGCTGACAAGGAGTACCAGGATGGAGTCACGGGAATGAGCCCTGATCCAAAGAAACACGAAATATTTATCCTCGTGGAACCGGTAAGATCAATAAAACAACAGCTGACGGAAATAAATAAATTCATGTCTTTTATAAAATGTGCAGTGAAGATTTTTTGTTGTTTGTTTCGATATAGCGAAATCATTTTGAGCAATGTTGTTCTATTATTATCAAAATGCTTGCGTGTTAACGCGAATTTTCCAAAATAAAACTTAAAAAATTTAATTTGAATGACTGTATTTAAATATTGAAATGTTGCATTCATTTAAAAATATGCTTTTTTGCTCATAGGATAACGGAACAAATAGATTTAATCCCAATTTCTCCCGTTGATTTTTGTAATTTATTGAATCTTCATGTTGATATTTTAACATCATTCAGAATGACTATATCTCCAGATTAGATACTCTCCTTTGATTCTGTAGGGTTACTCTTGACAAAATCTAAACACGATCTTAATCTTAATAACACAACGCGCGAAGTGACTATTGGCCAAAAATACGCGCATAGCGATCACGCGGTAGCGGTAGCGCGGTGTTTTTGACCATAGTCCCTTCGTACGTTGTATGATTTTATTTTATTTTATTTATTCATTTACATGATACACAACAGATGAAAGACATATAAATATAAACATGTAAGCGACAAAAACATTCCAATAGTCTTACATCCAAACAGTGCACACTTCAGCAATAACACACAAAACTATCATAGAAAATCTTACACACAATACATTCATTCACAATACATCCATTCACCCAATTTCGCACACATAATACATTCATTCGCACAAACACATTCACACTTCCTAAATGTATGCAATAACAATACAAAACAAACTCTTAAAAAAAGGAAAATCAAAAACTGTAAAAACAGACTAAAAATAAATACTATCCCAACACTTCACATTTTATCAAACACATACATTTTTTTTTTCATTTTTTCGTCTCATTCCACTCTCAACTTCCTTCCTCACAAACCCGACGTTTTTGGCACTTTAAAAAGGGGATTGGGAAAGGGGGGGGGGGTATTCAGCTCAAGATCAGGTTCAAGATCAAGATTAGATTAAGATTGTGTCAAGAGTAGCCCTGCTGTTGTTTCTATTTGATGGTTTGTTTTTTGTGCGTGTGTTATTTTTTTTATATCTGTCTTTTGCTTTTAATAATTTGTTTTAATTCCTACTGAGATCGCCTATGGCCTAAAGCGGTTATGGGCTCAGTGTAGGGTGTAAATTTAGAATAATTATAGTAATATTACATTCCGAAATACTATATTTTACCCAGTCCATATTGATTTGATTCTATGTAAGTCGAGCAGCTGCTAGCTTCCATGTCATTTTTCCATGCTCTTCCCATACCCAAGCACTATAGATATTGTTGATATCGTAGGGAGCTCAGGGGAAACTACCTCCTGAATTTGCCCTCGTATATAACACTTAAAGAGTTACAATCCATTGGATTGGTCTGCAATGATTTTGGATTTTCTTCTCCATTCCTCCCTATTTTCAACTATTAGTTCTACTATGTGCCACAGTTCATGTCCTTCTTCAGTTGGTCCATATAAGTGTCTCTTGGTCAGCCTCTACCATTTCTGCCTTCGGTTCTACCCTCCGCCATGGTGATACGCCCTTGTATATTATTTTGATATTCGTAAAAATATTTATCTGGTCAATAATTATTACTAGGCGGTGTAGCGAGTTCATTTTAATAATAAATATTATTTTTACGTTTTATTCTCGTATCTATGATTGATTAGTTCGGTAGCCCATATACTTACCTCTAGTAGGTATAATAAATATATTATTCTTATAACAATGATAGTAGAATGCTCATTGTTGATATAGCGTTTATGAGTTAGCCGCAGTACTTAAAAATATGTCTCCGTTCTCAATTACTGTATAATCCTCTGGTGTCAAAAATCTTTCGTAAAGCGATGAAGAATATATGTAATATGTATATATGGACAATTTGTAAAGCGCCGTTTACTCATAACATGACCTCAAGGGCGCTGTATATCGTTATCGTATCCATCACCCGAAACTCCCAGCAAAAAGGTGTGTCTTCAGCCCTCTTTTAAAACTCTCTCCATTCACCTCCTCTCGCAGACACAGAGGCAGCTTGTTCCTACATCTGGGACCCGCAACACTAAACGCTCTATCTCCAAAGCCCGTTTTGCAATGAATAAATATGGTAATACCTTTTATCTATCAATCTAACTACGTATTTTCATTTATCGTTATTATTTTTATTAATTGATAAATAAGTTCGTAGATTTAATGTAAATAAAAAACAAAAAAAAATGTAGAGTTTATACTGTGTACTTTAATTCACTGACCAGGTTTCGCAAACTGTTTCGACATGTCATGAAAAAGACATGACATGTCGAAACCTGGTCACTGAATTAAAGTACACAAAGTTTTTTTGTTTTTTATTTACATTAAATTATGGAGTTCTACAAAATAAGCAGTTATAAAATTCAAGTTCGTAGATATTATATTTTAAAATGTTTTTATTTACGTAAAGACACAAGCCCCTTGTAGTGAGTTATTATAGCCTTCATGATTCATGCAAAATAGCTCACTAAGGATATTCTAGCTACCACCACTAATGTATTCAATAATTTCGTAACTGATTAGGTATACATACCTGTCTTATATTTTTTTTTCATTTATTTATTCTTTATAGATCATTCAGCTATAACAATAAATATAACAATTAATTGCGACAATGAGCAAACTGGCTGTGAATAGTTTTACTGAGCCCAATAGAGCCGGTAAGTCTAACTTCTATGAGAGGGCCTTTGGTGTTGTTGGACCGGTTACGTGGAATCGCCTACCGGTGCCATTGAGAGACAATCAGACTGTTGCCAGTTTCAGAAGCAAATTGAAAGCTACACGCCTCACCGGCGCCCTTGAGACGGTCTAGGGACTATTAAACGGCGTCAAAACAAAATCATCCAGAATCATCGTCATTATGATGTCAGTTTAAATCATGTTTGAAGAGTGTCTTGCTGCAGTACTAACTGATTGCTTTGAGTATGATTTTGTGTTGTTATGGTGGTGCTTGTGTGTCTGTCATTTGTCACTTCTGTTTTTGAGTTGTTTTCACTTATATAATAGTTGTATGTTTTTTTTTTAATATGTTTAAAATGTATTTTTGAAATTGGCCTCAGAGCCGTTTAAATGTATAAATAAATAAATAAATAAATAAATTATCATCAATTGCAAAAAAAAAATTCAGTTAAAAGACTTTTCAACAAAATTATGTTGGGTGGCAAATCGTTTTCATCCGTCATCGCTAGTGATCACTATAAATGTCTTTTCACATTTCTTTAACTTGGAGAATTATCCGGAGTAATAACTGAAAGTGATTAAGTCTAAATACCTCTTAACCATGTATAAAATGGATTTCAAAATTCAGAAATCAATCTTTTGTGTTCTTTTTAATCAACTATCTAGCTGATAAGAGGTCGAATTGATTAATCCGAAATGTATAAAGGAGACAATGTTAGTATAATCTGATTAATTACAAAACAAATTGAAGATAACCTTAGATAATAAAAAAATATCGGCATTAATTATCATTATTTTTTTCTGAATTATGTTATTAATATTAAGGATTTAAATATATCAAATTACTACATATACATTTATTTGGAAACACAATAATTTTATGCTTCATTCCAGATTAATGAGGATTGTTGTATTTTTTTGCTAGTCTTTGCTATATATTCATCTTTTTATGAAACTTAATTTTCTATACCCTTACGCCGAATCTCAAAGTGGGGAAGACAGAGAGAACGCAACGCCGGCGCCGTATAGATCTATCCTTACATAATTTTTTTTCGTTTTTTTTTTACATTCATACAATTTCTCATACACGCACGTCGATTTTTTTTACTAAACACACACCAGTTTATGAAAATTTGATCAGGCCACATGGTTTTCGAACTTTTTCAGATGGTTTTATCCTGTTTGTCATCCTTTTCACATTCATTCGTTCCACATGTCCTATACATCGTAACTCATTTATTCGCAGTATCCACAACACTCCTCTTGCATCATCTCATTCTTCTTACTTAATTTATTTTTCGGGTCGACCTCAGACCTTGCTACTTCAGTATTTTTATTTTTTATTTTATAAATATTAAAAGCACAAAACAGACAATAACTACATATATAAAGTATGCAGTGACGACCGGTGTGGCGCGGAGGCTAACGCACTTGCCTTTGAGTCACGAGGTCCCGGGTTCGATTCCCGGCCAGGGCAGAGTGATGAATGACCTTTTTCAGATTGTCCTGGGTCTGGGTGTTACATGTATATGTGTTTAGTGCATTGTATATGTGTATCGCCGTGTTAGTACCCATAATACAAGATTCATATCTTAGTTTGGGACTAGCTCGGTCTGTGTGAATCGTCTATACGTGTTACGTGTTACCTATGTACAATCATATAGTGATAGTGATGTGTAATAATAAAAACTAGACATTTTTTTAAGATGCGCGGTTTTGTGGAAAAAATTCCGCAAGGATCCATTCTCGAATCATATCATCTTCTGAAAAAATGAGTCTACCTTGTCTTGAGCACCTCCACACTCTCCAGAGTTCGCAAATCATATAAATGGAACTTCACAAATATCGCTTGTCATTTCCCTCATGAGGTCATTCTTCTAATATCCTCATTCCTCACTCTATCTATTATTACTATTATTGGACACCATTTAAGTGTCGTTTACGGGCCAAAGCACCTTGTACAATTCATCAATTCTAGGACATTAAAAATACTTATAGATAAATAAATAGATTAATGAGAATCTCGGATACATAAAGGTATCCACGTCAGAAGCTACATATTATATTGAGTTACATTAAATATTTTGTAAAGTATCCACGTCAAGAATGTAAAACAAAATACAATACCTATTTAATAGTTTCACTCACCGATGGTTCGATTACATAGGCTGGGTAACTTGGTGGGCGACTGTACTGACATCACTGCCGACAGTTTTCAGAAGTACAAAACTGACGTAACTAATTATTATTTTCAAAATACGTAAACTGACATTGGGCAATCATTGGTTCGTTGGAAGAATGACATCAATTGGATTTCTGTTTGTAAAGATTTGTTCTATTGTTGATATTGATTTGTGTCTGAATATCTTGAGATTTTTTTTTATTTTATTTTATTTTATGAAATGACATTTTATATCTTTATTATCGCTGATGTGAATATTTTAGATAAACTTACTTTTCGAATTGTGTCTTACTCTGTTTAAATTTTATCTCTTTGACGTGCTTTTGCCAATGTTTTAAATATTTACTGACTTATTTTGACACACCATAATTGACTCATTATATAGACCTTTTTTTGTTAATTCTTATTATTCTATTATTATTTTGATCTTGACTTATGAGTTTGCAATGTACCTGTGTGATTGTGTATGATTGTTTTTTTGTTGTTGTTGTTGTTGTCTGTCATACTTTTTTTTGTTGACATGTAAAAGGCTCACGCCGTGTAAGATTTTAAATAAATAAATAAATAAATAAATAGTGATTAGAAAAAAAAAGGTTTTTAGATTCCTTCTGAATGTCTTATGATCCGCAGCTAGCCTAAGCTCATGAGATCTATAAGGCTAACCTTTACAATATTATTATGAGCTTATTAATTTTGCTACACGGCGTATTTTTTTTTTATCTAAATGAGGAATGAGACATTTCATAATTAATGACTTATTATAACTAACCATAGGTTAGTGATGATAATGTATAAATGTTACGTAATATTTAAATGGCACTATAGAAAACTGATGACAAAATGTCAAGATATTATAAAAAAGGCAAATTAGGTCATAAAGATGATCAAAAACAAACCTCAAAACAAGTTTCTTGTTTACCTGAACTATTTCAATTCTTTCCTGCCGTATGTGGTGTGTCGATATTATATAAGATATCTATATAATTATACGTACATAGAAATCTGTAATAACTGAGATAATAATGGTCTCAATTCTAGGAATCAATTTTTTTATTATTATTATTTGTATCTCCATTTGGTAAAACCCTCATCCCACAGAATTTGAATAACCTACTTACCTACATACCAACGTTTAGTTTTTTTTTACGTTCTGCGAGAAATTTTCATGTTCTGCGAGTGATGAAGATTGTTCCAACCCTTGGTTGTTTTGAAAACGTGTCTACCCACTGTTGGATGTAGGGATGTTCATGAACACACCATTTATATCAGTCCTCTGCTAACACCTTTCACCTGGTCGCCTTATCTTCTTTGCATTGCCACTTATCTCTCCACATTCCTCCTTCCTGTCGTCGATCTCCAATTCATCAGTTTGTGGCTCCGTTTAAGGTTTTGTCTACGGTTAACGTGTTTTCCATTTCAACTTTTCAATAAATTTGCTGATATCAAAGACTTAGTGCGCCTTCGTATCTCCTCATCAATATGATCTCTCCAAGTGATTCACATTTTTTCGCATCATTTCTTTTGTAAAATCTTAAGTCTCACTGGTATGTCTTTGGGCAACCTCTAGGGCTGGACGGGCAAAACCATCACGTGTGGAATATTTTGACTTCATTCCTTCGAGCTGAGAAAAGCAGTATCAGTTTAGCAAAGAAGTATGCTTCCCATCCAAATGCTTTTACTTATATTGCCACGGAGAGAACGACCTACTTGTTTATTACATATTTTGGGAAATGCCATGACTGTATGAATTATATTTGTTGTCATAACCCGTATTACCTATCCACAAACTTGTAGAACCCAACAAGGCAAACACTTCCAAATTCGCAGTCAGGAGCTTCAGCGTTGCGGAGCCAACTGTCCGGAACCGATTACCAGCGGATTTAAGACAGAACCAACCCATTGCGAAATTGAGGAGTAAGCTGAAAATATTGCTTTTCAAGAAAAGTCATGGCGCCTTTGAGATGATCACGGATCATTTCACGGCGCCAAATACAAATTGTCTATATTATTATTATTTCCTGCCTATGAATGTACCTGTTTGTAAATAATCATTATTAAGATGAAGTGAATATAGATGAGATTAATGTGTGCAAATTCATTCAATGTCAATGTTCTGAAAGTCAGTGTCAATGTGCTGGGGTTATTGTGCGAAGAGGTCAATATTCTTGAAATGCGGAATCCCGAGTTCACAATACACATTATACGTACCTACGTATAAAATAAAGGGATTTTTAACATGACAGGAAATATTGTACAAGGATATAAATTTCTCAATAATATTATCAAAATGCATGTTGTGTTATTTTAATGTCAATTTATTCTAATAATTTATTATTGTGATGAAAAAAACCTTTTTGGAACGACAGTCATATTTTTATAATTTTAAAATATAATACCTTACTCTTTGGGATCTCTTGCAGATAATGGGGCTTTCACTGATTTTATTTGTTTTTTTATATGAGAGATTCATCATCATCATTTGAGTTATGAACCTTGGCCTCCTCCAACATTCGCCTCCATCTCCCTATATCTTGGCATGTACTTTTCCAATCCCTAATGCCAATGATGTCTACATCCCTCTGTACCCCATCCATCCAACGGTATTTGGGTCTACCAACGCAGAGTCTACGTTGTGGTCTTGTTTGAAGGAATTTCTTTGACACTCTTTCCTCACTCATTCTTTACCATTCCAGCCCATCTCAGTCTGAAGATTACTATGTTTAATTTATATATTTACAAAATCGTGTTAACTCTTTTCTTAGGAGATATTCGAACGTCCTGTAAAATATCCCATAATATGAGTTTAAAACCTACATCTTCAATTCCGCGATGAGACATGTCCCCCGTACCAAATTTCTTAGTTTTTAATTGGCAAGAGTCCAAAAACGCCTGTCATTTGCAACATTCCTTCTTTCATTTGATAAAAGGCTGTCTTCATTATTCTTTCATCGTCCATTCGCTCAATATGTCCAATTACAATAATAAATTTAAAACATGTAGTAATAACAACAAAATTGACGATGTATTGTAGTTTTTAATATTCCAACAGGAAAAAAGACATAATATAAGTAACATTTTCCTCAGCGCGTAATTTGTATGTGGGTGTTGTGTTTTGCAAACAAACATTTACATAGTATTTGAATAAATTTGTATGAAATTATTGTAAAATAAAACATTTCTTTATTATCAGTAAGTAAATGTAATCTCAATGAAAAACGCATGATATTTAAACCTGACTAAATATACACGTCTAAAGTAATTACCGATATAATGATAAACTTTAATTAGAAAATAATTCGTTGTCTCTGATTAAATCAAAATCTTAGTCACAAATTGTTCATAGTGAACCTAAATTTTTTTCAGAAAAACACGTTTTTTTGTTTCATATTATTTTTGTATTTATCAAATGACTATTGTTGTTGTTTTATGATCAGTATGTGACAGAAACATTTGTCAAACAAAGAAACAAAAACTTAGTCGGGCATAAAGACAGAGTAATGGCATTTTAGATTAATTATATAGTGCAACCTGGGATATTGAAAGATGGAAAGTGACCGGGGCTAGAGTCAACGCTGCACTTCGACCCATTGTCAACAATGTCAATGTGTCGAACATGGCAAAAATGCTGGTGCACAATACCATTCTGGTACCATCATAGGTATGCAAGTGAAACATGGGCGTGGTTGAAGAAGGATGAAAGTGAAATAAATGCAGTGATGATGCGTTCCCTGAGAAGAATGGTTACTGAATGAATGTTAATCAAGCAGTATAATAGAGAACAAACAAAAACAGTCGCAATAATCAAAAATCACAAGCAAAAAACACAGTTTTATATAAACTAAGATTAATAAATTAATTAATAAGCAACAGTCAATAAAATAAATTATGCAAAACAGAAGAAGTCAATGGAAAACAATAGGTCTACGGTAAATAAATTACATTAATTATGTCAATACTAACAAACATGAATATGTCAATAATATGATAAATTGGCAATAGAAACATTCTTATTTCGTTCTTTTTTACGGTGATGCATTATGCTTAATAGTTTTAATAAGGTATGTAAATATAAGTAGGTTAATCAATACTTTATATCTTACACTATTTTATAGTCATTTTTTAATTTATAGAGTTGATATTATAACCTTAGTGACAAATAAAATATATAATGAATTATAATATGTTTGATCAATAACATTTCGTCATAAATCAGAACAACAAACAATAATAAACCAACACAAATAATATCAAATTATACTTGTTGGAGACCATCAAACCTCGTCATGATTATCTATGGTAAAAATAAAATTGATTAGATATTTATATCAAATAGTACGCCAAACTCATAATAATGTATATTATCATCTTATTTTTTTAAGATGTATCTGTGTTCTTTGTTAAACACCCAAATACAACCTTATACACCTTTCACAGTAAGTTAAAAGTTTGTGTCGTGAAAGGTGAGTTTACTAGCACTTGGGATCGAACCGCGAACCGAAACTCTACCTCCAGGCTACCGACGAAGGACGTTATTTGTAAATATAACAAAACAATCTAAGTTATCCTCCCCAAAACACAAGCTATGTTCATATTATGTCTAACATAATTATGTAGGTATATTGTATATGTACTTATATAGAATTTAACAAATAAATAAAATGGAATTACTAAAGTCACAAGATTTTCTAAAAAAAAGTAAGTAATCTACTGTCCACTCCGCACATCTCATTGCTTTCACCACTATTAAATCAATCACAGGCCTATTTTGGTCTGTTGACCTCACATACATATTTCAAAATTACATAGGTATTTGTAAAAAAATATGGACTGCCTCAAGGGTCATATTTATGCCCTGTATTATTTTTTTAAAAAAAGATTCACACACGTACATATATACCAAAACTATCACAATACCATGTATAGAAACTAAGATAATAATATAATCACAATACAAAATAATTATACAAACCATAATCAGTAGTATCTATTAGTGACAATAACATGCAAATACTGAACATTAGTTTAGTGTTAATGTCACAGAACCGGTGTATCAACTTTATTCTATTACCCACCATCGCTATTCATAAAAATAATAATATTATAACACCTATAATAATGTTTGTACTACTTATTATTATTACTATTTATTTATTTGTCTGCGATCATCTCACATTATAATCTGTACACCTAGTATATAATATATCCACCTCAATATACTTACTTACATTATAATAATATATTAGCCATATTGTGTAGGATAATATCTTACCATTAATATTATGACATATTATATAATTCTATATTAATTTCATTGTTGTGGTAAAGTTTACCAGAATTCTTGTCGCGGCGGAATTTTATATACATACTGTTATATAAATATGTATTATGTCATTATTGTATTAATAATCAATGATAATTATTAAATTATTTACTTTAGCTGACCCGGCAAACGTTGTTTTCCATAATCTACATTATTTCTAGATTACTAATATTGCTATTAAAAAATAGGGGTTAATGGAAGAAAGGTGAAAATTAAGGGCTGTATGTATTTTTTAATGCCTCACCACAAAAAAATAAAAATAAAAAAAATGTCCCAAAAATAAAAAAATAAAAAAGGGGTAGACCACCCTTAACTTTTAGGGGTATGAAAAATAGATGTTGGCCGATTCTCAGACCTACCCGATAAGCATACATAATTTCATCAAAATCGGTCCGGCCGTTTCGGAGGAGTATGATGACAACCATCGTGTTCCGAGAATTTTATATATTAGATTATTTCATTAAATTCAAATGTGCCGTTAAGTCTTGGGTTATGAAAGCAACTCATCAATAAACTTATTAAATCTTACGATGATAGACTATACCTAGTGATAAAAAGATTATTAAAAAACGCATGCGAATCCCAAATATGTAATATATACTTATATTTTTTTATGAATATATATTTAATTTATTTCTTTATCCTCTTTCACAGAATACTGGATCACCTTTGGCTGGAGATAGAAGAGTTCAATTCAATATGTTTTTAAGAAGAATTCCAGGAATGAAATCCACTGACAAGCTCAACACAACTCTCTTTCCAATCGTATGGGTTGAAGAGGTATGTATTTTTATTATAAATAAAAATACAATAACTAAGATTAAATCGCAAAAAATGCAATTCATGGTTTTATAAAATATGTGTCAATAAAAAGGTTTTACACTCTTTCCTGTAAGACTTCAAGCGTTCTGTTAAAGGCAAATGTTCGCAAAACATCACTTGTAAGACATGTTACATTATTTAATTCAGTGATGAGATTTATTTAATTATTAAAACATCATACGACTTATTAGTCTATTATTACTCTATTGAGTTGAATTCGTGTAAGAGTGCCCCGCTCATAGGTAAATGATTACTAACACATCCTTCACTAATGAGTATGCTACACACACCACACAATGCACCAGCCAATCACAGCGATGCTACTCGGTTACTAATACAATCACCTGTTCTGTAATACACATTACCTGTGATTGTGTGCGTAGCGGTGCTAGGGTATTTTTAAAGCGATTCAAGTCTAACTAGCCTTTAACAAAATTATTACAAAAAATAAATGGACATTTTATAGAACACATAAAACTCTATCCATCATAGAATCAATAATGAAAATGAAAGATCAAATTCAAATAAATACAAATAAACAAACAATTTATCACCACAGAATGTTCGTTGCCTCAATCAAGGCAAAAAATTTCCTGTAGGACAGAGAAAATATGTCACAGTTCTGAATCAATAAATTAAACCAACCGAGATGTCTTTTTGGTTTTGTCGTTTCCGCGTTGCGCTCAAATCAATAAAAAAAAAAGTAAATAAACATATTTGATATCAATAAAACACTGTTTTACTTTTCACTATTGATTTATTTATACTCAAGCGCTTTCGTCAAGTTAGCTTGACATTTTCAAGAGAACTAATTACAAGAAATTTTTTTCTTAAAGTCACATGCAACAACAATATTTTTTATATGTAGGTACTTAAAAACAGAAAAGAAGGGGTAAGGAAGTAGGAGTAGTTACGACAATGGTGGATGAACCATTGGTTCCAACAATGGTGATGGATGGGGTATTTGAATAATTACAATATTTTTAATATTTCTATGTATTTCCAATGTTTCCAAAGCAATTAATTTTCTATACCGGTTTTCTGAATGTAGGACCCTTACACTATTCACATCAAAATTATTGCGATTATGACTAATGCAATGATCCGCCATCTCCGAACAATCAGATAAACCCCTAAGTGCTCTGGAATGTTCTTTGATGCGAGTGTCTATCGATCGACTGGTCTGTCCGACATATTTGGCATCACAATCATTGCAATCAATACAATAGACACCGCTGCCATTAATTATATTGTTACGGTCCTTATTATTAAAAACTAGTTTGCTTCAAAGTAAATATTCTAAACATAAACCATGACTCTTTTGTTTCAGGGTATTCGACTTGGAGATGATATGATTGATTTATTAAATGACCAACTATTCCATCCTCTGATGATTGTGGATGCGGTGAGATGGACTTTAATTGGAGTCGGAATTGTGATGCTTGTCATCGGAGTTATTTCGTTTATAATAACAATGAGAAAAAGATCACACACTACTGTTTAAAATCAAAAAGTAATCAATGTTTCTAGCCCATTGCCATATTTATAATATTAATTGAACAAAATAAACAATAATAATACAATGTGTATATAAAATAAAAATGTACATGAAATTTAGTGAAATACTTAGGTGAGATTCTTACAGAAATGAAATAAAAAACATTTATTTCTTCACTATTACATTAATTTGTAACAACAATATATTTATACAAAATGCAATGAAGAAATAACAGTGTCTCGCTAGATATGTATTGTTCTGAGACATTAAGAGTTTGACACCACTTTCCCCTGGATGTTTTAAGAGCTGAGCTCCAATATCATCCAGACTCAACGAAACAAAAAAGAAAAATTCAAAGGGAGGGCTTAGGATTTGTCTTAAAGGCTCCCCCCGACAAAATCCTAACCTAAATTACAACCCTTAATCCCCATTGTAGGAGATACTCACTACAAGGTTTTGAGTCAGTGGAATCATTGACTATAAAATGGAAAAATATAGCAACGCTAAATCTTCCAGCAAACATTATGTTAATAATTACAATTGTACTCTAAGCTGCCCACTGCCTAAATAGACGGAATGAATTTGTCTTTGCACCATGAATTTTGATTTTTTTCTAGTGGTTCAAGTGTTTCTTAGAAAGTTTCTGCTCTCTTAATTTACTTTTATAAATTTAATAGTTTAAAAATTATAGATACCTACTTGTAAGTAAATTAAATATTATTATAATACTACTTATGTATTAGCGCAAATGTTTTTTTAACCTAATAGGATTGATATTTTATATCTTTTGTATATTTGTAAATAAATAATATCGCTAGAGGTAATAATTACTTTAGGCGATATTTTAATTAATAGCCTTTTACTTATTTTACCTACCTAATAATTTTATCCTTACTATTCGTACCTACTTACAAACAACAAGAAATAACGCAGTGGACAGAGCCACGTGGCGAAGAGAAACAACGAAGACAAACACCACCATCATTTAGTATTAAGAACTGGCCAAGGAAAAGAAGAAGAAACTGCAGTATTCTCTTGTGAATCTTACTGAGAGTATTAAATATCGTTAAACTATCCACTTTTCTATGAAAATTGGTATCTGCACCTGAGGCTGCTTAGCATCTATTTTCAAGAACATTAAATATTTGAAGTTTCTAGGACATATTAGATAAAGATTATTTATAGGTAGGTGCTTCAAAGCTGTGACGAAAATGACCCCCTATAAATACTATACTTAATCTAATACCAGTACTATTATTAGCACATCGAGGTAAGACATACAAGATAAAACTATATCACTATATTAATTCACACGTAACCACAAAGAATTACAGCTATTCCAAACTTTAGACCTGAATAAATGATATTTTGTACTCATAAATAGAAATGGCAAAAATTATTCAAGATTATTAAACTTTTTATTTTGGCGATGTGGTACATATATTTCGTTCTTAATCTGGACATAGTAAATAAACTTGAGAGAGTTCAAAACTTTGACACCCGTTAATTTTTTTTATCTTAAGAGGTCTGCAGGGTTACTCTTGACAAAACTAAACACGATCTTAATCTAGTCTTGATCTTGATCATACGACGCACGAAGGGACTATGGTTAAAAACACCGCGTTACCGCTAACGCGCGATCGGTTTGCGTGTATTTTTGGCCAATAGTCACTTCGTGCGTCGTATGATCAAGATCAAGACTAGATTAAGATCGTGTTTAGTTTTTTCAAGAGTAGCCCTGCTGATCATATCTCCCAGTATCGACATTCTCTGAAATGGTTAACAACATGTCAAAGACGTGAGCTCCACATTTTATCTCTTGTTCATAAAACACTCAACGTCTTTCTCTTACTATTTGAAAGAAACATTCGAGTATTTAGCGAGCCATGGTCTATCACTGCATTCCAACAACCAGCATCTTCTGGCAATTCCTTCACATTAAACCAATTTCTACTCTCAATCATTCTCAGTATGTGGTGCTTGTTGCTGGAATAATATGCCTTCTTCTCATAGAATATCTCAATCTTTTAATGGATTTAAATACTGTCAAGAAATATTTATCGTCTTCTAACTCAGCATCCGTCCCCTAACCCCTTCCTATAGTTCCTAGTCCCTTTGGAGTGTTGGGTGAGTGAATTTTCTTCTCTTTTTGGTTTATATTGCGATGTTTCTTATGTTTTGTGTTTCTTTTTTGTTATGTGAGTTTTGTTTTAATATAACGTGGTTAGACAGAAGAAATCACTAATACAGTAATAATTTAGCCACTGTAAATCATCACATTATGTATGAACCTAATTAAATTTAAATTACTGTTCAAATCCGCCATAAATTTGTTCTTGGGTGAAACGTGTTCGAATACAATGTATCAAACAAATCAAATATTTAAAATCATTCCTCATAAATGAAAATTTATGTTCCTTAGAAAGTAAAATCTGAATTTTCTATATAATGTTGAGTAAATGTATTGTAAAACAAATTTAATGTTTTTGAGTAAGGTTTTGATTTAACCACGGATAAAGAATTGTTTTTGAGTAAAGCTTTTCGTTAAGAGAACGTTTATTTTAGAATTTTATAATCTTTGTGTATTATTCAGTTTTGGCCATGAAAAATATATGATAATAGGTACATATGGGTACAAAATGAATCATTACAAAAGGATTTTATTAGGTCAGTATAAATACACAAATTTGTGATGATTTGGAACGTAATAATAATAAATTATGAAAATCTACAAACAGTCTGAGGGTTATGTTATCATTTTATGAATAAACAAAGTTCTCTGATGGCAAAAGTTGAAAAAGCAAACATTACAGGAGCACAAAAAAAGTTTCAAGAGAAACTAGCAGTAATGCAGAACTAGCCTAAGTGTTTTAGGGTGATATTTCAAAGGAGCAGTTTGAAAATTTGTTTTTGTAATAAAAAAATATATTTCGAATATCTAAACCAAATTTTGACGTGCATTATTATTTAGGAATCTAATAAATCTCATTAATTAAATTATCTCGTCCTATATATAATGA
Source organism: Athripsodes cinereus (assembly GCA_947579605.1). NCBI lineage: Eukaryota > Metazoa > Arthropoda > Insecta > Trichoptera > Leptoceridae > Athripsodes > Athripsodes cinereus. The sequence goes on from OX388329.1 coordinate 1,300,849, forward strand.
GTTACAATCCATTGGATTGGTCTGCAACGAGTTTGGTTTTTCTTCTCCATTCGTCTCTATTCTCAGCCAGTCTTTTCAGCTCTACGTATGAGCCACAGTTCATGTCCCTCTTCAGTTGGTCCATATACGCGTGTCTTGGTCGACCTCTGCCATTTGTCCCCTCGTTCTTAGCCTCCGCGATGGCGATGAGTAGTCCTGGGTGCCTGATGTTGTGGCCAATCCAGTTAGCTCCTGTTATCTCGTCCTATCTATTATTATCATTTCTTATTTCTTAATACTTAGCTCAGTTAGACCAAAATTTTAACTTTGGCTAGTGCTACTTTAAGGTAGCGATATATCAACTGATATCTGATATATCGATCTGATATTCTGCCCTCATAGATCCAACGGTAAATTTCTCAGCCCATCGGCTGGATCGGTGGTCAGTGGTCACCTCTTATAGGTCCCCTAAACTCAAAGCCACACACAGAGAATACAACATACCTAGTTCACTGTCTGGCATTGTGAGCCACATTCACAAAGACTATAGAGTACCTAATTGATTTTTTCATACTTCAGTGTTTTTATTAAAAGTATCTATCATATTTTTATAAGTGCATTTCTGTAGGTATTTGTTACATGGCATTTACAATACACACATACCTATAATGCAATGTTGTCCAACTGATAATCAAAATAGTCTCACAATATATAAAATAAATATTACATGTTGACTCTTGTATTGTATTGTCGTTGAGATCACTGAATCGTTTGGTGATGTGTGATCGAATGGTATATTTAAGAAACATTGTTTTTGTTTTATTTGAAAAATAATTTCAAATTAAAATTTAATCTTTTTTTTCAAAAATGCTTATTTGGCCAAGCGTGTTTGTCTCTGTGTTTGGTGTTGGGTTCATCATAGCTGGCGGTATCTTAGGATGGAATGCATTACCTGCAATTATAAGAAACGAAATTATTCATGTAAGTACCTACCTTATAGTACAATCTTTACGAGGTATGAAAAAGGTGTCTTGAAATTAATTTTTGTAGTTCAGAGTATCTTCAATTAATAATTATATCCTTGTTTACATAGAATGTGAAATTGGAGAATGGAACAGATCAGTTCCAACGATGGGAGAGCCTTCCGTTCCCTGTGAAGTTCAAAGTATACCTCTGGGAAGTTAATAATACAGATGAAGTTCTACAGGGAGGCAAACCAGATCTCGTACAGAAGGGACCCTATGTTTATAAGTTAGTATAGTATGCTGTCTCTCTCATATTATGACAACATCACTATTTAAATAACTTTATTACTTGTATTATTTTCTAGCCAATTTCTCCAGAAAGTAAACATAAAAAAAGAGGGAAATAACTTGACTTACAAACAAATACAGACGTACAAATTTGACGTGAAGGACTCCTACCCTCTCACTGAAGATGATGAAGTTACTGTTCTAAATGTTCCTTACCACGTGAGTAATCCGCAAGATGCATAGTGGAATACCTATAGTCCAGAGAAAATTCTCAGACTTTGATTTATCTTATAAATCACGTTTACATCAGCCAGTGTCATATTTTGAACCACTCTAGATTAATCATTCCAATTGACATCCAATTGCGTTAAAAAAAGTCATAACATAATCAGTCAATCTTTTTCAGGCAATCATACAAAAAGCCAGCCCGGGTGAATTAGTTCTAATAAACGGACAACAGAGTTCCATCTTCAATAAACAAGGTGTATTCTTGAAGACCAAAGTGAAACAATTGCTCTTTACAGGGGTTCCTATTTGTATCGAAGGTAAACCTGGATTGACTTGCAAAGGTATTGCGTCGAAAGCTGTGAAATCTAAAAATATGGTCGTGGCAACGGATGGCACCATTTATTTCTCTTTATTCAATCACGTAAGTTGTTTAGATCAAAAGCTTTTGTATTGATTTTTTTATATTTCCACATTTTGGTAGAGGAATTAAAATAACACGTGAATTTTCTAACCACCCCTCCCCAATCCCCCTCAATGGTTTAGAAACGGAGATTTTTCACGATATCATCGTTTCTATATAACATGGAAAGCACACGGCTGGTAGACAAAACAAATTTATTTTGCTTTGTAGCACAATCATATGTCAACCTATAGTATCTAGACCTACTGCTTCCTACAACTCAAAACAATATTAGAATTTGTGGCAATAAATAAATTATAATCAATTTTTTTTATTGAATCGGTTGAGTAAATGGTTCCGACTTTTATTTTCACTATTTACCATTATCATTTCTTTCGTTTTTTGCTGCAGAAAAACAACAGCGATGATGGCAAGTTTAAAGTAGGTAGCGGTGAAGGTGACATCAAACATTTGGGAAAAATTCTGGAATGGAATAACGTCGATCATGTATCAGCATGGAGAAACAACGAAAATGGGAATCTCTCCTATTGCAACATGCTCAATGGAACAGATGGGAATATATATCCACCGTTCGCATCGGGAAGAAAGTCAATAAAAATCTTTAGTACAGATATTTGTAGGTAAGTCACAATACTATAGGTACCCAATACTATGGGTTAGTCGGAAGATATCGCGCTTCTGCGATAAACTCGCCCATTGCACAATTTTTTTTTGTATAGTTAAATTTAATATTTTCATATGTTGCAATAAAGTTTATTATTATTACCTACTTATGAAAACCATACACTATATTATGTTGTTGATGTTGGTAAAAGTACAATGAGTAAAGTGCAGCCTTAGCCGATTCATAAGAATCGACACACTTTTTCTGTTTCCTACTAATGGGAGTTGGCACAATCTGTTGGTTGTGTAGATGAGATATCTGTTGAGTCATATTCTTAATATCTTCAATCTAGTCCAATGCAATTCAGTAAAACGCAAACACTGCTACTGGACATACTTTGATGTCCAGTAGCAGTGCCCTTTTTTCTCATCTTTACCATATTTACATTACCTACCGCAAACTCCTTGTGTGCTTCCATTATCAAATATGGTTGTTTTTGATAAACTAAATAAATAAACAAGAGAATATTAGTCGGTAGCCTGATCTTCAAATATATTTCATCGTGATATTTTCCTTATGATTTTGTAGGTCGGTAACTGTGCACTACGCTGAAGAAAGGTCATACATGGGAATCCAGGGTATGATGTACAAGATTGGAGACGATATGTTACCAGCGCCATCTCTCAAAGACGATACTGGTTGCTTCTGTCTTAACAAAACACCAGGGATTTTGCAAGAAAATGGATGTCTCAAGAAAGGAGCTCTAGAACTTTATAATTGCCTTGGTGAGTGTACAATTTTTGTCAGTGATTTAGCAGAGAAAGTCGGCTTATTTGGGACACGTTCTTTATAGTGACAAATTAGTGGCTTAAGATCAAATTTTCAGAAATTTGTTTAATTATGACTATTTGCAATACTAATTTTGAGTTTTTTCACTATTTCTCATATAAACTTTTTATAGGATTCGACTATATGTACTACTACTATACTACCACAGCATATTCCACAATTCGGGTCGCCAGCGGCCTGACAGATTTTCCTAGTATTTTACTGTTTTTAAAAAATATAGTTTAAGAACTCAACATATTTTTTTTATTGTCATACATGGTTAAAAAAACGTATTTGTCCGATTTCGTTGCCAAATCACATAATTACAATCTGCTGCATTTGTCGACGACGGTTGAAGTTAGAGGAATCAAACATGGCACTCAAGAAAGAAGACAATATTATATCAAATATAATATATTATAACGTACATAGGTACTTGGTACATTTGAGTGAATCCATTTAGTTTGATGATAATCATTCAGCGATTTCGTCATCGTTTTTCGATGTTGCAACAATAAATAATTATAAGAGACATCGATAAAACTATAAAAACAATTCAGTTTCATCGTATAAAACTGACAAGTGGTACTTATAATATGTAGGTAAATAAATATACCTACATTCCAATCAAATTTCGTAATAGGTATATAGGTAAACAAACAACAAGCGAATAGTCGACACACTCCCCTACATCCATTTAGTTTGATAATCTACTACTATACTATCATGGCATATTATTCCACAAGCGGGGTAGCTAACAGACTGACTGCGTATAACAAACACGCAGATTGTCCTCATTCATGCATGCCACCCACCCTGAATAAATTCCTGACTAAAGTCACTTCGTGTACAAAAGTGGAATTCGTGGACAAAAGAAGTAGGTATTGGAAGACCCCAAAAAAGATGGGTTGACGATTATTGAATTAATAAATAAATAAATAAATAAATATTGTCCAGGTGATGAGAAAACAGTGGTGCCGAATTGTTCGAGATCGAAAAGTGTGGAAAAGTTTTGAAGAGGCCTATATTCAGTAGTGGAGAAAAGAAGGCTAGCAATTCAGTCACTTCGTGCATCGTAGGGTGATCAAGACAAGGTTAAAATGTTATTTAGATTGTGTCAAAAGTAACCCTAGGCCTAGTAGTAACCCTGGTCTACTAACAATTGTACTAGCAATTTATTATTCCTTGCTTTTTTATTATTTCTAGAGTACAGGACAGCATATCGATGCGACATATTTTTATTTAATCTGTGACAGGGATTATTCACAAATTTTATTTTTGTATATTTTTCAACATTTTCGGAACACATATTATCTCATTGTAGACTCTCATATGGTGCTGACACATCCACATTTCCTGTTGGCCGATAAGGATTATCAGGAAGGAGTAAAAGGAATGAGCCCTGATCCAGAGAAACATCAAATATTCATCATTTTGGAACCGGTAAGATATTAAACTTCCTTGGTCGGTGCGTCCTTCAATGCTATATCAAGCTTCCTTTATTCATCGATATATCCATACGTCTTTTTCGCTCTGCGATGTTCATAATATTTGTTCAAAAAAGACAGCTCCTTTTTGAGTGACTGATTTTTTTTTATTACATTTTATTTTTATTATATAATCAAAATTAATCGTCTATCGTCGCCCCAAATAAATGTATTGTGTCCCGGGCTGCCCTTTCCTAAAACTACGGACATCCAGGGATCTCATGAAGTAGGTATCCTTTGGGACTATAAACTCCAATTTTAATTAATATTATCGTGGCTTCTGTAGATACCACGAGGGAAGCTCCAAAGCAGCGGGGCTCAGAAAAGAGCAAACCCAGCCTAAGTCGTTATCAAAGAAATCGTTAACAATATTTGCTGCGTTGTATACCTAAATTAACTTAAATCTTTGCTAAAAAGTGGCTACGTGCAGAACTAAGATATTTGGAAGCTGATGGATCACATTTTTTTATCAATATAAAAAGTTAGTCAAGCCCCCAGCGATAATAAATTATAATCTGAAGTTCGTGTGAATGCAGGTCAAATAATATAAGCACGTAAATTATTCACACTGCATCACTTATAAAGCTTGTTCAGAAAGCCAGTTCATTGTATGTAACCAATGACATTAACACAAGCATGTCAAAAAATATTTAAATTTCAAAAACAGATATTTCTATTTCATTTTAACGACATTAACGCGACAAACTGGAACTCATTGAGTTGGTAGGCCCCAATGTCAGATATCTGTCAAATATAGTTTTCTATGGAGGAAAATTGTTGCTACAATAATATTATTTGGATTTTTTGGCGAAATATTTCTTTTTTTTATTTGCCAAAATAAAATCTAATTCGAATATAAACTTAAGGAAATTTGTATTCGAAGTAGATTTTAGGCAAAAATAAAATCTACCTCGAATATAAACTTTAGGAAATTTGTATTCGAATTAGATTTTAATTTTGCCGGTTTTATTTTATTTTTGCTTATTTTATTTTTGCCGGCAATAATAAAATGAAACCGGCAAAAATAAAATCTAACTCGAATATAAATTTCTTAAACTTTGTATTCGAGATAGATTTTATTTTTGCTGGTTTTATTTTATTTTTGCCGGCAAAAATAAAATAAAACCAGCAAAAATTAAATCTAACTCGAATGTTAACTTTGCTGGTGTCGAAAAACTTGGTGCTCAAAAATAATTAAACGTGGTGACCAAAAAATAATTCTACATATGGCAACAATTTTGTGAATATTACTTTTCCTATGAAATCTCACATTTGACAACAGTGGGGCCTACCATCTCATATAGTGCCGACAAACTTACCTTGGCATTGCTTTAGTGCAATATTTTTTAAGGGTACCTACTTGGATTATGTTAGTCAGTTATCCATTATTGAAAAAAAGGTGTATCAACCATTCACAAAAGTTACATGATTTTCTTTATGAATAAGTAAGACAAAGAGCAACAAACATCCTTTCTATACCTACCAATGCTTGTTAAGTGATTGAAAGGAAATTGAAATGGACCAAAATGTTCCGATACCGATTTTTCGTTTCATATTTTTAATCTGATATTAATATCATTGAATGTAACATACACGAATTCGCATACCTATGTTTGTTTCATTTGTAGATATATATATATCGCGATTTTGCGACTCTCTTTTCATATATTTTATCCATGGCGTCATTATATTTTAACAATCAATTCATTTTGTCAGCGAATACGCGCGATATTAGAATATTTGCATGCGAAATCTTTATCCTGTTTTTAAAATGTATCGATGTATAAACTACATACATAATATTATATATACTCGTACGTTGGTAGGTGTAGGTATGTTATACAAATTTAATGGACTTAATCTCCTGTATAATTTATGTAGTCTGGTAAATTTAATATAAGTTACATAGGAGTTCTTTTTTTGTGAAATTGATATATAGGTAGGTACATAATAATAATAAATTGCTTATCTTCCACATATTTTAAAGGATTCAAGCATCTCATACTAACATTTTTCTTATCTTTCTTTTTCGCAAGATATTTCAACAATGTTGCCCAGCACACTATAGGGATTAATAATAAATTATTAAAACGTATCAATGACCTCAACTGATTTCATGTTGATAAAAATATTTATATATCAAAATATATTATTTTTTACTGCCACGGAAAAGAGCACCTACGTGCAGTTAGACTGCGCTGGTTGCTCCAATTATGACAGATGTCGTAATGATATACCGAGATGACCAAAATAATATTGAAGGCTGATTATTGTAAAGTATCAAAAATTTCATAAATGAGTTTTTACTCCCAATTGGTGTTTAATAAAAACCAATAATACTACAAAATGTGCAATGTGGAACAACATAGTGTACTTCAAACTTCATCCAATAGATATCACTTTTGCTACATTGCTCTGCTGTTCCCCTTACTTCTTTTCACTTTTTCTTGGTTTTATGCTCCAGACACTTAGAACCTTTGTAATAATCAGCCTTCGATTATATTTTATAATAAGTATCTGACTGTCTCGAGACGATGTCATCTATTTTTGAAGGATTAACTATGTAACAGTTTCGAGACGTTAATAGATTAAGTATAGGTAAATGACATCAAACTATGTTTCTCTTCTAACTACAAATACCTACCTAGTTCATTTTTTTTTATTAGGTATTCCATTTATATTTTCAGAATACTGGTACACCATTGGTTGGAAAGAAACGAGTTCAATTCAACATGTTTCTTAGAAAAGTTGGTAATATGAAACCTACTGAAAATATCACGACGACCCTCTTCCCTATTGTTTGGGTTGACGAGGTAAACATTTCATACTATCTATTTTAGATTTCTCTGAAATTTTATACAAGATATTTTTAGCACACGTCATGTATTGATTATCTGTTCCAGGGCGTAGAGCTTGGAAACGATATGATCCAATTGTTGAATAGACAACTGTTTGATCCACTGAACGTTGTGGAGACAGTACGATGGAGTTTAGTAGCAGTTGGAATAATATTGGCGTTAGCGGGAACTATTTGGTACATGGTTGCTAAAAAAAGGAGATCAATTGATACAGTACAATAATGAATGAAGGATTTATTTACATTTACTAGAAACATCATAAACATGAAGGTATCAAGTGTAGCAGCATAAAAAGAAATTGGGTCATAAATCGCGTCTCTTCGATGAAATCGCTTTCTGTATATAGATATTGATTGAATTTACCATTTTACTCTGGTGTAAGATCGCTTGCAATCAATGCAAGTTAGAAATGAATAAATAAATTTAATAAACATTTATTGACGAAACAGTGATACAAACCATACCATAAAATATTTCCAGCCAACCCTAGATTAAAGAAGTTAATATTATGCACAATCCTTAGATAAGAACTATGTCTACCTTAAATTATATATTTTTTGTAAATAAATACTTTTTTTCTTACATTTAATGGTATTTTATATACCTAGAAAGAACTTGGCTTTTCAAAAATGTCTGTACGCAGCTGGCGAACTTGTTATGTTGTGAACAATTGAGTCAACGAAATATGAGAGAATATCCACGATTTTGCCAAAAAATGAAACCTTAACCTTAGCGATCCCTTGAAGTTCCCGTTAAAGAATAGGCCTCCCACTATTTTCTGGAAGTTTTCGAGTGTCCTGTAAAAGACAGAAATTCGTAAAACATCAAGTTTTAGGACATTTAATAGCTTCAACTCAGCAATAAGGTATGTCACCCATACTGAATGTCTCAATTTTTATTAGCACTGAAAGTACATCTTGCTTGTTTATTACAAGCAGTTGGACCAACGGACCGTTGGCTACCCCACTTGAGGGGAATGCTACGATGGGATGGACTTTTAACGATTGGACCACTGAAACCAGTTTTTACTGATTTGTATAGTTTCAAACCACGTACTTACACACATGGTGGTAGGTACTTTTTTTCCAACCAAAATAAATATTTTTTTGCTTAGGTCCTCTTTCCATACTTTTTTCAATAGATTTTTTTTTCTTGGCACACTGAAGTTATCAAGTCTCCCATAATCGAATCTTCAATGATTATCAAATATTTTCAATCAAAACATTTTTTTATGTAACACATCTCAACCATGCTCAAGTATCAATCAACTATCGATCTATAAGCTATAAGTAGGTATACCCAAATAATAATAAAATGCCTTACGGTGTACTTATATAGGTACCTATTGGTTTTTTGTTTAACTTATGAAAAATACTTTTAAGTGTGCAGGTATTCCATTTTTTTTAATATTATTGAAAATAGCTATAGGTACCTACCTAATATTATATTAGCTTTTTTTAGAACATCCTCTTTATTATAAAAAAATATGTACTTATTGTGGATTGTGCCTGCTAATTTTCATTTTATCAAATACACACTTATTCTTCCTGTGCCATGTCAGGTCCCCCCGACGTTGACGATCACTCCGGCGAAAGCCTCCTTGTCCTGTGTTACCCTGAACAAGTCATCCACCGTCCTCATTCCGGTTCACTCTCTAATGTTGCCCAGCCAGGACGTCTGCTCTCTGCCAACTCCCCGTTTTTCCTCTATCTACACAATAACATCATATCTTTAAAAACTTTAGATGTAGAATTAATTGTGATAAGTATAAGTATGAAAACTTGTAAGCAAAAATTTAATGAAATTCATTCGAAGACACACGGAGGAATTTCATCACAAAATTTGTAAACGAAGATAAACATATTTTTGAAATCTAAGAAATAGTTGAAATGTTCTCCGGAGAGCAAATATTTTTTGCAAACTTTTATACTGTAGGTACATTATGTCTAATTTATACAGTTATTGGCTAGAAACGATCCAGTATGAGTAGCATTATTGAAAATTTTTGACACGTCTGATATTTTGTCTATGAAAATTATCGCACCGTGAAATGTCAAAGCTGTCTATGGTTCACACCGCTGTCATAAAATTTTTGTACTTATAAATGGGTCGGTTTGTTCGTGTTATTTCGTGGGGTTATTTAGTGTAATTTATGAAATTGTTTTGTTAATTTGTATAAAATACGTTTATTGTAAACAAATACAATGAATTTGTTTATCATTTAATATGTTGGTAATGTTAAAATGAGCTGAAAATAAGATTTGTGCACGATTAATTTATTATTAACAAAAGTGGTGGGTGTTAGCTCTTGGTCGATGTGTTGAAAGGAGAGAATGTGTTTTGGAAAAAACAACACAACATGAGATTTAATAAACAGGAATTGATAACTTTAGCTTCGCAGCCTTCTCATAAGTTTGATAGAGAAGGGATCCTCATAATAAAAGAAAAACAAGATGGATTCTTTAGAAAAACTGAGAGTAAGTTTATTTGTTTTTATTTTTTTAATTATTATGAATAATGTCTTTCGCAAGTATCAAGTACATCTAATAAAATTGTATTTATGAAGCTGTAGGAGTTCAATAGATCTATTTACAGTAATCTCTAGGAATAATATAGGAGTAGAATATCATCACATTGTCAATACCAAATTGTCAAATTATCTCTGTGTGTATGTGTACTTATACATCTTTTCTTGAGGACTTAAGCTCTGTGTTAATTATAATCTTATTTCCTGATTGGTGATAGGTCCTTGTAAATAATAATAATCATTTTAATTCATTTTTGTATGACGGTTTTCGGAAGATTAATCTGTTCTGTGTCTAAATGTAACAGTCATTTCGTGTTGTTTGTTTATAACAACACCCAAATAAGAGTGTATAGTTTTATAAAAGATGTGTAAACATTTATACAACAAGCCTTATATAATTTGTTATAGTTTAGAGAACACTTATAGACTTGCAAGAATATTATTTGACAAAAAAACAAATGAACCCAAAGCAAATGTGAAGTTGTAATATTTTTTGTTGGAAATCGACGTAAATGGTTTTTAATTTGATCAAAATAAGATATTTATTAATTTATTACAGGAAAATGATGATAATTGTAAAAAAATATATAATTTCTAGTTTGCTTCACAGGGGTGATGTAAAAATTGATTACTGTCAAATAAGGTTTTTTCTCCATCTGTACAGACTCAGGCAATGAATGGAAAAAGACGCAGCTTATATAACAGATTTTTTATTTTGTTGAACATTTACTTTCTTCTCTTTGACGTACGACCTGCGATGAAATTTTGTGCATGTTTTTGTTCTGGTGTTATTAACCAGTTCTAAATAGCTTATACTTGCATTCTCCGGTATGGATTTCTTTACTCTGCTTCAAGATTATATAATTCATTGCCAAACCACATTAAGGAAGCTAATAGCCTTGGACTTTTTAATAAAAAACTGAGAAAGCAACTGATTGAAGAGAGGGAGTAATTGTGATTGTGTTTGTTATTTTGATACCTATAGTTTAGAATAAATATTTGTTTGTCTTGTATCCCCTTATACCAGCAATACTATTGCTGTTTGGGGATTTCAAATTTTTTATTGGTGAATTTATATGTATGTGTTCAATTATTCAGAATGTATACATATATTGACTTTAATAAAATTCTTTAATCTTTAAAAATCTCCTGTTAAATGCTGTTTTGAAAATGCTATTTAAAATTGGGCTGTTTGGCTCTGGTCCATAGATCTATCTCAAAGTATTCTCAAAGTAAAGTCTAGTCATTGTCAAAAAAAGTTATGGTTTGGACTTAGGGAAGGAATGGATGAAGAAGAGGGTGTATATATCTGAAACACAGTTTGAAAAAATGTGAACCTTTGAGAAGTATGAAGCTAGAGCACTTGAATCAAACTTTCTAGGATAGCTGCGTGTTGAGTAAGAGAATAGTATATGGCTTTCTGTCCCTCTGCCTACCCCCTTGGGGTATGGCGTGAGAAATCATCAAATTCTGGCAATCCGAGAGTTAAAAATAAGATCCTCAATTTCACTATTTCATTGTGAACAATCAAGGGGTCCGTGGTTCGATTCCAGGTGCCGGCAAACTCCCCTTTCACGGCACAAGCTTTTAGCTTAGTGTGAAAGGTGTATAAGGTTGTATTTGGGTTTATAATAAAGACCCAGATATATCTTTTTAAAATAAAAAATAAAAAAAAAGTTCTCTCCTTCAGCGGAATGTAGTAATATTATCAAATGCTGACCGGTCCGCAATAAAAAGCTCGGGGACCACTGTATTATAATAGTAGTTGTATAGTTTTCTCAGTTTCAATGTTCTGGGATCGATGTGCCTTTGCATGTAAACCTCTCATTTATCCTGTTGCCAGACTGCGACTTAAATTGCCACTTCATTTCACATGTCAAATAATAAGAATGACAACTTTATCACTGTACATAATATTTAATTTTCTTGGGTAAATGTATAATATATGAATGATTTAAATAATACTAAACACTAAGCATTTCCCACTACTTTCCTCTGGATGTTTTAAGAGTTGAATTCCTTTATCACGCAGAATCAACGAAACATTTTTTAAGTGAGGGCTCAGGGAGTACTCGAAGGGATCTCACTCCAACAAAAACTTCAAAATTGCAACCCGTAAATCAGTATAAATTATTTATTATTACAATATAATGTTTATATACAGGCTCTAAAACAGAACAAAACAAGGAAGGCAAGAGAGACAAATTGAAGAACTTGAGCTGTGTAGGTTTGGCAGGTATCTATATATATAACAGTTTATCAAAATATATGACACATAGTATATGCGCAATACAACGACACAGACTCATCACTGAATATTACAAAGATACACAAACAAACAGTCGTACTCGCAAAAACATGCATATTTATACTTGGCTAACTAGACTGGACTAAAGTAAACCCTGGCTAAAAGAAAAACCTTGCACATAAAACAATTTGTTTTCTCTGTTTATGTCGAAATCTTACTCAATGTTTTATACGGTGCACCTACAATGTATTGTGTTAAAAGATCAAATTTTGATTGTTAAAAACGTTTAATTGTTAAAAACGTTTTCAATTACAATGTAATCATCATCAGTAACAACACAATACTTACTGATGATGACTACATTGTAGTCAAAAACGTTTTCAACAGTTAAACAGATCTCTTATGTAGTGAAATTATACAGTGTTTTTTAATTCAATCTTAAATATAATCTTTTAAAATGCATTTCTACAAAGTTAAACTAGAAAATATCGATGGCTTAGTGCGCAGATGTTGTAAGCGCCACAGAGGTGATTTTATAGGGGATCATTTGAAAGTTTAACTTCTGTTTTTTTTATGAATTTGAAGGCTTAATTAATACATTATCATAATCACTGATATATTATTTACAACTTACAATATTCGCGAACAATAATCTTTGAAAAACTACAATTTTTTTTTTGTACTTATATTCGTATCTCGATTTACCGAAAATTGTACTTACAACATCTGTGCTCTAAGCCATCAGTATATAATATTAATAAATTTGAACTCTCTGTATATTCTTGTAGACTCATTGCTTAGCAAATTGTTCTCTCAACACCGATAAAAGTTGAGACCATTTAACATGAAGTTGTAACTACACTCTATGAATGAGTAAGTTGTCACTTAACCAGGCCTAACAGTTGGTTTAGCTGTTATTCCTTATTTGTGAGTACGACCGTATGTATTGTCACTGCTGTATCACCCTGTGTTGGTATTATTATTGTATTATCAGTGATGATAGTTTTGTCACCATATTAGAGCTGAACTAATATTTACACTTGAACTAAATAATTGTAAAGTAGATATTAGATAATGGCTTCATATTATAATTAATATTAATACAGTGTATTTTTTTACTACTACTAACAACACCGAATGACTAACAATAAATAAAATAAAATTGTTGTATCCTGTAGTATCTCTCAACCCGATGAATTTAAAACATTGCTTATTATTTATTTATTTATTTATTCAGGTAATAAACGGCTTTCGCCTTTTACAATGTTAAATCATTCTATTACAATTTTTATACACCTTCAAATCTTACTCTAATTTCACATTAAATAATTTATTCCACTGAAAATAGATCAACGGATATAATCTGTATTTAAGACCTAGTCTTAGTATTAGTCGGATCCACACTAAAACTGTAACCTGTAAGGGTTTTTATGGCAATCCAATTGGGCTAGCGGCGTCTGAGGACTGTGCTTTTGGGCAGTTAATGGAGGGTCCGTCTCATTGGCGGCGTACAGACAGCTGGATGCGAACGTCAATCATCAAGCATCAAGCAAAAATCTTAAATTTTTCGGCGACAATTCAGAGCATTTTCCGAAGAAATATTCGAATGAATGCCTTCGTTACCCATCCATGAGACGTAACGAAGGCATTCATTTGAATATTTCTTCGGAGAATGCTCCGAATTGTCTCCGAAAGATTTAAGATTGTTGCTTGATGCTTGATGATTGACGTTCGCATCCAGCTGTCTGTACGCCGCAAATGGCATAGGAAACTATGTTGGAAGAGTGATGTCTTCAATTCGCTTCTGAACATTGTCATTAATTGGATTGATATTAGGCTGAAATTATCAAATTTTTAAATTTGGAAAGAAAAAATATCTACCAATTTTTATAATAATTTCTGCAGAAAAATGAACAGATGATTGTAAATTTTCTCAAATCACCATTCAAATCTGAAAATTAGGGGGTGCAAATTTGATAAACTGGATGCATTTGAAAATCCCATACCAAACTGTCATCAGGGACCCCGCAAAATCACTTTACCTGGGGCCACGAATGATTTTATTCACCCTAGGCCTCACAAAAGCTAGGACGACCACTGACTCTAATGAACAAATTTATTAAGAGAGGAGGTATAGAGAAAAAGAACAGGCAGGGAAATGGGAGTAGGAGATAGACATTAAATTTTATTTATTTATTTTATTCTTCTTGCGAATCATCATTCATATAACAAAATCAACAAATCATTTTACATAAGAAAATATGTGATGATATGCAGGGGCGAGGTTATCACTATATAGTGATTTCTTCCATCTAACCACGTTTTTTCGTGATTTTGAGTGATAAAATTATCTTTCTACAATATATTCGTGAGGTTATAGATAGATAAGTAGATGTTCGTTATATTTACCATGCATTAATCTGACTGCGTGTGAAGCTAGTTGAAGGACATCTACGTTTTTTCCATCTTTTTGGTGGTCTTCCTTGGGGCCATGAACCGACTGGTGTTTCCTTAGCAGCTATATGTACGATTGTGTTTTCAGCCATCCGATCTACATGATCTCTCCAGAATCGTCTCCTTTTCCTACTCCATCTTACCATGACCTCCGTGTTGCATATTTTCCTAATCTCAGTAAAATTTGGTACCTACCTTATATAAATTGTATTAGATAATTTTATCTTTTAAAGAATTTCCAAAAAATAGGGGAAGTACTGCTTATTTGTTTTTTTATCAATACAGTGATAAAAATATTTGGTAAATGGTATCAGAGATTCAAAAATGTAGTTGTAATCATTGTCATGTGATATATATTATTATTATAACTATTACTAGAGTAATTTACCTAGCTTCGCCCAAGGAATTTCGATTTAGGTGACTGCTGACTTTGAAATTTCTGTTAAAACTGTTATATGTCTTTGAAAATGTGTAGAGTGTAATGATAAAGTTTGTTTTCCGTTCATTTTTTTTGAAGACGTGTCTAAAGTCTTGCTCATGCAAAATAAAACAATTTTGAGGTTATCGTCACATCCGCTATTTATTATTGAAACACACTAATGAATATATCTAAAATTAATTCAACAAGAAAAATTACTTATGCCTTCAATAAAACAATATATATAATTATTCCACTGTTTATTTTATTAATTATATGGCTATATATATTTTTTATTGATTAATTATTAATATGAACTTCCACCAAGAACTGTCGGTCGATAAATTAGACTTTATATAAATACATGATAAAAGCAGCATACATTTAAAATATATGAGAAATTTTAGAAAATGATGTTAAATATTACAATTTGACAGTAAATAAATAGCAAAAAAAGCTATTCCAGATGACATTAATATCATTTCACTTGTATCGCTGACAGACATGGATTGTCACCACTGACGAGGACAAAGTAATGTAATGTAAAGTAATGTAATTCTCACTATTGAATGTACTGTAATGTAAAATCATACTAGGTTTACAGCACAATGTTTTGAGTGGCAATTATGTGTTTACGTTTCACCTTTTATACTACTACTATACCATCACGGCATATCCTCTGATTTCTAGTATCTTGGGATTTGTTACTTTTGTATTTTTGTATTATTTTTAAATATTGTATTATTATTGTTTAAATTTGCTTTGACTTTTTTAGAAAATTTTAACTTTTGCTTTTTTTCTCAAGACTAAGACATTTCTGGTAAGAGTGGAATCTTCGCTGGTCCACATGTTGAGTGTATTAATTGTTAACATATAATGTTATGACTGTTTGATTCTTTAATATTGTGAAAATAAAATGAAATAAAAATAAAATATCCCACAAGTGGGGTAGCCAGCAGATCAGCTGCATGTAAGAAACATGCAAACTGTCCTCTTCGTGCCAGTATAAAATCAAGACATTCAGGATGGGTGGCAAACCTCGTCGCCGAATTTAAGATGTAAAATGTCTTAATTTTTTTGAACACCTGCCTTTTACAGGACACTCGAAAACTTACGCAGAAGAGTGGGAGTCCAATTCTTTACCAGGTGCTCCACGGGTTACATACATTACATGCTCACATACATTATCATGTATGAAAATGAGCAAGCACTATTATTAAATTGATGATACCACTCACCACAATTGTAAACTCGTAATCGCTTCTATTGTCATTTGATTGTTTTGTAAGTAGGTACTACCAACACCATCTTTTGGAAAATGGACGAAACTAATTCAATTGTAACTCTATTGTATTTTTATTTTCACGGTTTTGGAGCACTGTGCACATATTGTTAACAATTGTATATTATAGAAATATTTGCCGTCTTACAAATAAACGTGGATTAATTTAGACTGGTGTTTAACCGCTGGTTAAATAAAAATATATTTTTGCTCTGATCAGTGGTTCATTGCTTGTTTGGTTCCATGTTTATTAATAAGACATAAAGTTGTTTTATCTAAACTAATTTAACACTGTTTTGTATTGATTTGTTTTGATTTTTCGCACACTCACTCACCTGGTTTGATATAGAAATGCAACAACTTTAATAAAAAAATGTGTGAACATTTCTATAATATATTATCTTAGTATTTTGAGTTGAATTTTTTACACAATCAGGTTTTGGAAAATTGAATTTCACTCACTCAGAATGAGGATATCGGGAGAATGAGCGGATGTGAGAGGAGTGTTGTGGATAGAAAGCATTTAAATAAGTTGTGATGGTGTGAAGCAAAAGGATGACGAAGAGGCTGTATCTATTTGAAAGAAGAGGTTGATGTCCAAGAACTATGTGGCTTGACACGTGGATCAAATTTTTATTGACAGCTGCATATTGAATAAGAGATTCGGCAACTATGTATTATAGATTGTATGAATGTAGAAGAAACAAAAGAATAGTATGTAAGGATAGGTCAATATGGTGATCCGTTCTCTCTGCCCACCTGACATATAGCGTGAGGATGTAGTGTAGTAAATTTGTTAAAAAATATTTTTTCTACTGGATTATCTTTGGCCAGAAACTTATGACCCCAGATTGGCCAGAAACTTATGACCCACTAACATCATTATGGATGTAGGTATTAAGTAAGAGGTATTATTACATAAGTTATGCTTATACTAACATAAAAATCATTCTACATATTGTATAGATTCATTAATTAGACTTTTTTTTAAATTGTATATGGTGTCAGAATTGGCTTTAGAAATTCTATCGGAAAATCTACATGTGTATATGTATCATTTATATCTATATATATCTAAACTCAACATTCTAATGCAAGAAATGAAACCCCTATTAGATATCATAGTTAAATGGCTGTGAATTATTATATGTAATAATCAAATCATGATATAATTCTAAGAAAAAATGCAGTATCACTATATTTTTTTCTAGACCTAAATTATAGGTACATAATACCTATAAAGTTTTTGTTAAAATACTCTTTTATAACAAGTGCAGTGGAAATTTGATACAAGCAAAGGGCTTAGTCAGTTAATTAGTGAATATTTCTCTTCCTGATTCAACAGTTTACAAAATTTAGGATCAACATCTCATGTCCATTGAATTGAAAAATTGTCTTCATAACAGCAGAATTAATAGGGGCAGGCAATTTGTGCAAACAATCTTCTTATACAATACAAGCTTCACATTGTTATAATTTTAATTTGTCTATCAATATTACTTATGTTTTTATGTGGTTCAGTAAATTTAGAGAGATGGTGCCGACTCCGTGGGAATCTGTTGTTCTACCTGCGAGCAGCAGAACAGTGGGCCGAGCCACTGGGAGTCATTGTCTTAGAACACTGTTCTGTAAGGATCACGCCGGAGGATCAGTCTGGACATTGGCCATTCCTCATAGGTATATATATTTAGTGTTTATACTTTTGTGTGTTTTATTGTGTGTTTTTTGTTGCGAGAAATAAAATATGATTATTTAGTTTTACAAGTACTTTATTAGAGTTATTTGAGTTTCAACGTGTAATGTCTTTTTCAATCTGAGATTTTCTTGACAGATATTGGTTTTTACAAAATAAATACCAATAAAATACAATTCTTTTGTCTATGTCTAATATTGTATTAGAATATATGACTCTTACGGCAATCGTGGATCAATTTTCAATTCAGTTTATATGTAAAATCTAGTCAGAAGTATCACATATGTAAATAAACTATGATATAATAGAGAAGTCTTGTCTGTTTTGAGCAGTACGAAATTGCTACTCCACGTCTTTCATCCCGGTCCATGTTCTGAAACCAGGAAAGCCACTTTCTTCCAACCCCTCCAAGACCCTCAGTCTTCTCTTCTATGATCAATTGTATGTTGGCATATTCCTCTCATTATGTGACCAAAATATGAAGTTTTACAGAGCCTGATTGTTGTAAACAATCTGTAATGTGCATTTGCTCTATGCAATACTTCAATGTTACTTGTTTCTGCCTGCAACAACCAATTTGTAATTTTCACTTTTTAATTCATATGATTGCTATTGATGCAATGTACATTTGATTATATTTCAGTATGGGATGGTGGTGTGTGCCAGCAGATGGCAGCCTTGACAGAAGCTGATCGTATGGGCTGGCTGCAAGCTATACAACTGGCCACATATGAAAATATGAGATCGCAGCTATTAGCATTGCAGGTGAGCATAATAATAATAATAATAATAAACTTTATTGTACAAAATATATGGATACAAATGATAAGGTTACATGGTATAAACAAATAATTTTGCACAATGGGCGAGTTTATCGCAGGGACGCGATATCTTCCAACTAACCCAAAGCATAATACATCAACATTAGAAAAAAGCAATGTGCACATTAAGAGCGCTTGTAGACGTCCGTTTTTTTCACTGGACGACGGACCGTGTTTTTTGCCGGATTCACTGTGGTGTATGATTTATAATGAGTATGTGTACATGCACCGGACATCAGTCCGGTGAACAATTTACGCCAGATGCACCACCGCTTCCCCTCGGCGCGAAGGACACCGGTCCGGTGTAAGAAAGAGCGGTCATCCACACCAGTGTATTGGTGCGTGTTGACGCTGCCGGACGTATTGCCTAAAAGAAATTAAGAGTATGAAATGCACCATATTCTTCCCTTTCCAATAATATGGGATGCACCCACGATGACCTTTTACGTTTTTCTATTTCTTTTAGTTTCTTCTTGTACAAATAGTAGGCCAATACGTAGGTAAAAAGTAGGTCAAAACTATATAGACGGCAGTCTAAGGTAACATTCATCCGGTAAAAAAAATATATGTATACAAGGATAGCCGTTTATTGACGGTCCGTCGTCCGGTGAAAAAAACGGACGTCTACAAGCGCTCTAAAGCAATTGGGTTTCTAAGCTGTTTATAAATCTACAATATTGGGTAGAGGGATTTCCCATTGGAAGATAATTAGTTTATTCAAAAAATCATATTCGATTTACTCTGTACATCTTATTTTTTACCACTGGAAGGACAACATATTCAAGATGTTGTTTATATGTAATTAATTCTCTGGTTATTCTACTTGTAGAAGATGTTATGTATTGGTGTTGATAAATTCCAATGTAATTGTCCAGTTTGCTTTAAATATGATTCTGTTACAGGACCGCCTAGAGAAAAAGAGAGGCACAGATCCAGACATAGATATAAACATGTGGAGGCTACAGAAAGGAATCACTATAGGTATGTTTGCTAAAAATATAATATACATCTGTTTTATATATTCAGCATTATTATACTATTAATTTATTGGAGAAAGAGAAAATCCTGTTTTACAATACAGTTTATTTATTTATTAACACAATACATGGCCAAAACAGCCTTTACAATACAATTAAATAAAATCATCATCTCATGTCGCCCTCAACGTTCCTCTCGGGAGCACAAGGCAGAAACTAGCCTCCTCCATTCAGAGCGTCTCTGTGCCAATTGCGTCACCTCTTTCCACGACATTCCCTGCGCTCTGATATCATCGTCATAGGAACGGTGTATTGTGAAAAAGGGACGCCCGGGCCTACGGAACCCTTGCGGATGGAAGAACTGTGCTCTTTTTGGCCAACTATCATTGCGCATTCTCAAAACATGTCCCAGCCAGGACCATCGTCTCTCCTGTATTACGGAGATTACAGGTCTCTGCTGGGTGTGCCGGCGCACAACATCATTTGTAACATGTTCATACCATTTGACATCCAAAATCCTTCTAAGACACTTGTTTTCAAAGCTTAGTATCTTCCGCTCTTGAGCCTTGGTTAAGTGCCAAGACTCACAGCCATATAGAAGGATTAGGATGATGCACGCATTGAACAAGCAACATTTTGTCCTGATGCTGAGTCCAGACGCCTTCCAAACTTTGTTCATGTTATTGAAAGCCCCGCTAGCAGCTAAATAAAATACTTGAAACAAACACACACCCACACACACACTCGAAACAAACAAAGCAACATATAAGAGACAATGATAACTAAAACATGACAATAGAAACTACAGAGAATTCTAAATAGAAAGCAATACCTTCGAACAAACCCGCTCACAAAACATTTTCTCACGGTGTACTCCGAATCGTTGAAGATGTTGACTTCATATAAATAAATTGATATTCTTTCAATTCCATAAACAAAAAAATTGTATTAATTGTATCGGCATTTACTTTGTAACACTTCATTTTAAATTATCAAATAAAATAAAATAAATATTTATTATTTTTGTTTTGTGTTACTGTTGAGTAAGACTAACGCACGACCGGTTTCGCGGACTCCGAGTTCGTATCATCAGGTGCTGATCTATACTGAATTAAAACAAAACAAATACAAAAGTTCGTTAGGGTTTACAGTGAGGGTGTAGGGGTAGGCGGGGTCGTGTTGGTTTCAGGCGTGGAGTTCTTGGAATATGAGATGGGGAATAGTTGTAGTAAGGGAGATGAATTCGGAAGATTATTATTATTAATAGCTGTTTTAGTCGAGTTATTATTTTTATTAATTTCTATTGCTTCCAGTGCTGTCAAAGTTGGTCGGTATGTGTGTGTATGTAATAATTTTAAACTATGGTTGCTAAAAGAGTGGTCAGTTTCTATTATATGGTTTGCAAATTCAGAGAAGTTGTTGTTGGTAATACATCGTCGGTGCTCGTCAATTCCAGTTTTTAAGTTCCTAAACGTCTGTCCTATATATACTTTATTACAATCCCCACATTTAATTTCGTACACCCCGCTTTTCTTTAGAATGTCCGTCTTTGATTTAGAGTTGGCTAATAAGTTGGCAAGTTTGTTGTTCGTGTAGAAGGCTGGTCGAATTATGTCGGGAAATAGTTTCGTTAATTGTTTAGACAACTCTCCTATGTACAATATTTTTCTCCAAGCTCTATTAGGTGTATCTTTAGTATTGTAAGTGTGGTAAATAAATTGTCTATACAGTCGAGTCTTCTGTTTATTATTTACTAGGTGGTCTATCAAGTTAGTGTTATAACCGTTATTTATCGCGATTTGTTTGATAGTGTTAAGTTCGTTATTATAGTTGACAGTATCAAGTGGAGTTGAAACAAGTCTGTCAGTCATAAAGTGGAAGCTTGAATGTTTGTGTGACAGAGGGTGGTTAGAAGTGGAGTGAATAATCGAGTCAGTATGTGTCGGTTTTCTATATATGTTAAAGTCAATTTTATTGTTGATGATTTTTAGAGTGAGGTCTAGGTAATTAAGTGTGTTATCGGGATTGGATTCTAACGTAAATTTTATATTGGGATGTAGATTGTTGATGTACGAAAGCAGAGAGTCAAGAAGCCGGTCAGTGCCCTTAAATATACACAGAACATCGTCTACATATCTAACCCACTTTACAATGTTATTCTTAAGAGAAAAATGATCAGAATTAAACAAATTGTTTTCAAGGTTATTTAAAAATATTTCTGAAATAATCGGACTCACCGGTGACCCCATTGCTAATCCAGAAGGCTGAGAATAATAATTATTATCGAATTCAAAATAGTTTTGATCGACACAAGTGTTAAACATTCTAATCATTTCTTCTTTTACACTATCGTCTAGCGGTGATTTGTTCAATAAATCTCCAAACACAACTCTGCTATCATCAATGGGTATATTAGTGAAGAGATTTATGATATCGAACGAAACAAGTTTACAATTATGTGGGACTTCAAAGTTATCTAATAGGTCAATAAGTTCTTTACTATTCTTAATACTATAAGTGGGTTGAAATATATCATATGTTAATATTTTTTGATTTAACAATTTACATAGTTTATAAGAGGGGGCAGAATAATACGAGACAACAGGTCTGATAGGTTTGTTTACTTTGTGAGTTTTGGGTAAACCGTATAGTTTAGGTGCTTAAGGATTAGATTGGCATAAAAATTTACTAGTACAAATGATAGGACATTTTTTAATTGTATCTTTAATATTAGCCTGGTATCGAGATGTGGGATCAGATTTCAAAAGGGCAAAATTATTGTCTGTAAGAAATTGGTGCACTTTGTTTTTGTAATCCGCCGTGTCAAGAATCACTATGCTATGTCCTTTATCCGCTCGCGTGAGTGTCAGTTGGTTATCTTCTAATGATTTCCTGATATTTCTCGCGGTTTTCAGTTCCGGTGTGGTGGTGCTGGTTTGGTTGAAAGGAGATTTCTTTATGGTGTCCGCACAGTTGTATTTAATTACAGTTGGTAGTTTATAAAGTGCACGACGATGTATTACCAACAACAACTTCTCTGAATTTGCAAACCATATAATAGAAACTGACCACTCTTTTAGCAACCATAGTTTAAAATTATTACATACACACACATACCGACCAACTTTGACAGCACTGGAAGCAATAGAAATTAATAAAAATAATAACTCGACTAAAACAGCTATTAATAATAATAATCTTCCGAATTCATCTCCCTTACTACAACTATTCCCCATCTCATATTCCAAGAACTCCACGCCTGAAACCAACACGACCCCGCCTACCCCTACACCCTCACTGTAAACCCTAACGAACTTTTGTATTTGTTTTGTTTTAATTCAGTATAGATCAGCACCTGATGATACGAACTCGGAGTCCGCGAAACCGGTCGTGCGTTAGTCTTACTCAACAGTAACACGAAACAAAAATAATAAATATTTATTTTATTTTATTTGATAATTTAAAAAAATTGTAATTTGTTTTTATTTTACAAGCACAAATTTGTTTCATGATTCACTCGATCGCGGGTGTTTGAACATGACATTGATTAAATTCATATTTGTTTATGGTTTTGGTACAACATAATAGTGCTTAAAAACTTTGACGTATGTCATATCTCAGAATATTAGTGTTTTGAGTCGTTAACTGATGGTACTGAGCGATGGATTTGTCAATCTCTGATTTTAGAAGGAAGATTTTAGAAATTGTATTGTCTCATGAATAAGAATGTATTAAACCTCTGAAATTTCTTAATTCAAATATATTTCTGTATATATATATATATATTGCAGACATTAATGAAGTGCCCCTGTGTGAAGTGTCTCTATCATGTGATAACTTGTTGTGTGACGCGCATGGACATCCACCTTGTCCTCTGCTTGTTGTGCATATTAACACACCAGCGCACTACTGGATCAAATACTTCACCACTGAAGTTGTAGAGGTATGAACTTTATATATAAGTATTTTATATTTATCATTATTTAACTAAAGCAATTGAATTAAAATAGATTTAATATATAACACTGTATTACTTTTACTATGAATAATATTTGACTCAGAGCCTTTTGGGTAGACACCCATCAGCAGTGGGCTTTTGTTAGAAACTGAGTAAAACTATTCAGATAGCTCCTCTACCATCTTACTTGCACTTTTGTTTTTACATTGGTTTTCAGTAATCATAATAATAATATATTTGTTTTTTTTTTTACAATTTACAGAAGAGCAGCAATCCCACCTTTATGAACAGTGTTAGTTTTCGAGGGAGCGATGGTTTGGATGGCAACACCAAAGTGAGATTCACAGCGTACGACATGCGGGAAAGAGTATCGCATACAGCTGTACCAATGGGCTCCACAACTGTCTTGTTGACTACCATACGGGTAAATTATAATTTTTTTTATATTTATTTATTCATTCTTTACTGTACATTGATAAAAAACAATTACATAAAAGGTATACATTCAAATTAAATACAATCAATATACAGAGGGCGAGTTTATCGCAAAGGCGCGATCTCTTCTAATACCCTTATTATATCAAAAACAATGATGATATATGTCAGGGCTGAACGATAACATTTCAAATTCTTATACTATTTAAAAAATTTGGCGACGGGAGAGTATTAATTTGGAATGCAAGGAAAGTTATATAATTTTGGAATCTGTGAATAAAAAAAAGGTTCTCACTTTCTAAAAATCGGTAAAAAAAAATCTTAAATAAAACCGATGAAATCATGAAATATTTTTTTTTGAAAATCAGGTGATGGATGTGTAGAATTCTAGAGTGTAAGGAAAATTATAAAACTCTGGGAAAATGAGACCTTTTTTTTTTTGCTTGTAAGTTGATAATTTTTTCCCTAATTTTATTGTTGTGGATCACCGATTAACTGTATGTTTATTATGTACATGCAGTAGTTGATAGTCCACTGGTTGCACCCTCTTGTGGGAGATAGTGGTATGGATTAATGGATGTATGTTATTTATTTTAAAAGAAAATTATGTTAAAAAAAAATTATGTTATTAATTAAAAATTATTAATTACCTTGTTAATTCTGTTATAATGTTATTAATCATATTTACAATTAAGTACTTCTTATCTCATTCCAGGACACCCAAAGACTTAGAATACCTCTGACTAATAGAGACGGCAATACAGTTGGTTTTCTCACTCTAAATGGTTGGAGTTTAGAACCGAGTAATGCGGCTAGCAGCCCACATCATACAACACACATGGATGCAAATGGGAATAAACAGCCGACGCAAAAAATAACATCACACAGGTAAAATAAAACATTGAAAATCTAATAATTATAATACAGAAGAGACAATGGTCCTGGCTGCGTATAGTTTAGAGAATGTCCAATCATAGTTAGACAAAACAAGCATTGTTTTTTCCTTCACAAAGTTTCTAATAGCTTAGACTAAGGGTGTCAAATTCAAAGGCTAACTTGGGCCAAACAAACAAAGTTTGACTTAAGGTGAGCTGCAAAAAATAAATGTTCATAAAAACGTAGATTTATTTTGAATAATTCTTATATAAGAGTAATTCATATACATATATGCTGTGGAAATAAGATCACTGAGGAGGATGGTTGGTAAAACATTGCGTGATAGAGTGAGGAATGAGGATATTAGAAGAATGGATGCAAGAGGAGTGTTGTGGATAGAATGTGTAAATAATTGAGATGGTTTGGTCATGTGGAGTGAATGGAAGAGGAAAGAATGACAAAGTGGATATACTTGTCCGAAAGGAGGGATGTGAGAAAGCGTGGGTGTCTGAGAACTTCATGGTCAGTAAAATTCTCAAGGATGGCCATGTTTTGGGTAAGAGTTATTGACGTGAGTACATGAGAAATTTTATGAATGTAGAAGTGAAAGAAGTATATCAAGACTCTCTGCCTACCCCACTTGGGATACGGCGTGAGGGAATAGAATAGAAAAATACGGTTTGTTATTTTGTAAAATATGTTATTGTGTGTGGATATATTGGCCGGGCTACAAAAATTATCGTTGCGTAACATTTTATTCACACCCCTGGCCTAAACTATTCTCATTCACCATTATAATATGCTGTTGCCATGACAACGACAACTTAATATTTATAATGTCGCAGGAAGAAAAACTCTGAAAGGGAGTGGCTAGTATCTAACCTGTGTTTCCTCGAGGAATATCTAAGGGAGACTGGTTGACTCAGCCGCATAATTATGGAAAATGTATTTAAATAGTCTTCAGTATTTAATGAGGGAATGTAACTATTGTTTCCATGTTTTTTTAATGTCAGTTTCCTGTCTGAACCACAACTGTAATGTTATCTGGTTTGTAATAATATCATTTGTATTTTTTAAATGGATGATGATTCACAATGACTTAGACTGAACAAACAAAGTGTGCTTTTACATATTTAGTATAAATGATATGGATTCATATTATATCCTAAATATTATATAATATTTATGTAACTTCTGACGTGGATACCTTTATGTATCCAAGATTCTCATTTAATCTATCTATTTGTATTTATATTATTATGTGGATGTAATGTCCTAGAATTGATGAATTGTACAGTGTCCTTAAGGTGCTTTGGCACGTAAACGACACTTTAATGTTGTCCAATAATAATAATAATAACTAACACTAAACACTGTTAACTTTTCACTATTACATTCGAGTACATTCGTCAAGTTAGCTTGACATTTTCAATAGTCCTACTCGATATAATAAATTGACATTTATTTAGGATGGCGCGGGGTTGTCTATGAGGGGCTATCCAGAGATTACAACCCCCACAATTTGGGAAACGACTGAAGAGAGAGAGAGAGAGAGAGAGAGAAAGAAATTGACATTTAGATTGAATGAATAATTTTAGTCAGGCATAAAGTGAGATCACAGTGAATCATCATCATACTCAAAGTAACTAATGGAATTTGGACAATTCGGACCTAAAAGAGACTTTATCTTTATAGTACCGGCAGTTATCTTCTGGCTACCGTGCCGAGATGGTCTAGCTGTAGTAGAAGTATAAATTTGGATCAATTTTAATCTCTGATTGTATGATAGGTGTCGGATCTAACAGTTAGAAAAGCAATTCGTCGCTCGGCGTTCAATACCGCGAATGTAACAATTACAAAATTTTACAGGAGGCCTAATAAACTGAATAAAAGTTACGTTAGCGCCAAGTCCATATTCACGATTTTGTTCCATACGGCATTCTAGCAGTTTGGACAATATTTGGGGAATTTTTTGTATGCACAATTGCGTATTTTAACATTCTGTACTAATATCTTAAAAACAAAAACTATTTCACCTAAATTGTCGAATTTGCGGTATTGAACGCCGAGCGACGAATTGTTCCTAGTTTCTTAACACAGCTCTTAGTGACAAAACTCATCTTGAATGTCAACTCTTCAATGAATCATATATAAAAAAGAAAAACATGCAATGTTGTCTTTAGTACTCATATAACTATGCGCTGTGACTTGAGTTTTATTGTTAATTAGTTCATCGTTAATTTTCTATTGTTTCTTCATTTGAGAGATAAAATTGTGTGACATACATTTGTAAAATATTATTGTTATCTTTGTAGTTGAAATTATGTATATAAATATATTTATAGTTTTGTCTTGAAAACATCAACAGTAGAAATATTGTTTGTTCTAATTAGATAATTTATATATTTAGATTATTTTGCGTTAAAGGCGTTTATTTGTTAAGAAAATTGAGCGTATTTGGTCACTTTTATAAAAAAAAATATTGTAAGTATTCTTGTGCGTGAATTATTATTTTTAGTTTCTTGAAATAATTAATAAATAATTTTTTGAAGTGTGTAAAGATAGATCTGTTTGGCGTTCCGTTCTCTCTGCCTACCCCACTTGGGACACGGCGTGAGGGTTTAGTATAGTATAGTATAGAAATTAATTAATAAAACAAGTGTAGTGTCTGCGAAAATGTGAAATGAAAAGTGGTGTGATAAACTGCGTTGGTTTGGGCATGTAGGATGAGTGAATAGACAGAATTATGAAGAAATTATAATATAATTATAGAATATTTATTCTTCCAGTGTGCACTTAATCAGTTTTACTCTACCTCTCTATCTTTACCATCACTGTTTATCCCACAAGTGAAGTAAGCTAACTGTATGTAGTAAACATGCAGGTTGTTCTTTCTGTGCCAATGAATATCAGAACATTTAGTTTTACACATTATGACATATTCACTATCATAAAGCCATAATCATTTATTCATATCATCATGGCTTTTCCCACAAGTGAGGTAGCCAGCGGATCAACTGGATGTAAAAAACATGCAAGTTGTCCTCCCTGTGCCAGTAAAAAAATAAAGACTTTCAGAATAGGTGGCATGCATTCAGGACATTAGAAAACTTACAGAAAGAAGTGGGAGACCTATTTTTTTACTGGGGACTCCACGGAATATGGTTTTATGATATCTCTGTTAGTAAATAAGATATTAGCCATTTTATTAGAAAAATATTTAATCGCGTTACAGCAAATTCAAATTAAAGACGAAATGATTGTATTTAATTACTGATCGGGCCTGATAAAGCTATTCCCCCCTAGACAAACACGCACTTGTCGATCGACTACAAACAATTTTACGACAATCTACCTACATATACCTACCCATGTTTTTTATATATGTTTGTAATATTGATTTATTAATATTGTGTTTGGTACCTATGTTTTGTTTTGTTATGATATTGTACCTATGTAAAAAAAATATTGTGTAAAAGGCTAATTAGCCGTAAATAAATAAATACATGTACCGTGTAATTATACGTTATTGTTGCGGTTATTGTCGAAAATTCGTTTGTAGTCGATCGCTAGGTATGGTTTGTCTACGGCCCATTGTCTCATAATATAAAATTGACTTGGTGCATACAGATAGTACACCTTTGATATTTTCCTGGGAATAATGATGCTCGGGTATATTACCATCCAAATCTTACCAAATATTATTGTTCTGTTTCAGACGTTCTCAATCTCTACCACCTCGGTTAGGTGTGAAGTTAGCCGTCGCATCCCACGGTAGTATGATGAGTAGAATATGTGCCAATCCGTACCAAGTAGTGTACAGGCTACACTCTGGTCTAGGAGGTGATATCACAGTACACGAAGTGATGGCCGAATCTAGACTGAGCTTTATATTACCGCAACAACTGCTATCCGTATGGATTCATAGAGAAAAGGAACTATTACAAGAAGTTCTATGTATGGGAGAGCTGGGAGGTGATGGAGAGTACACGCACGCGCAGACACATCTTCTCAATACACATTTAAATCTTTTGTATCACTATAGTCATGCAAGACAAATATTGCATAATCATTCAGCTTCACCTATATCATTCAAGAAGAGCTCTAGGAAAGGTGAGGTTTATTCATTTATATTTATTAGAGTTCAAATTATCGATGACGATCCTTGGCCGACTTTATTACGACTCGCATACTAAATACACATGTTATTTATTTCGCGATCAACAGATACTGGGGTATTTTGAGTGATTTTTATACATACGCGCGGGCAGATAAACCTTATGACAACAATTTCCAATAGTTTTTTAGAGACACAAATCATTATTTTCCGTTTATTTTTAGATATAAATAAGACATTATTTTCAGCATATCACCAGATTTCTTGAAAATACTTCGCAATGAATGTGTTAACAGGAAATCCAAAACAAAATCCACACAACGGTACAATATAGTACGATCTGACCTTTGTTTTGCATTGAAATATGGTGTATAGTGTGCAAATATCGACTCACCGTTTTTCCACGACGCATATGACCAATATTTGTAATTAATTTTATGTCTTATATTTCTTCCAGCCGATCCGGACTTGGAGTTTGCCCCAGTGAACTTGCACATCCAGAGAATGTGGGTCCATAACGACACTTTGAACAAGTCAGGTTTCTATGATCTGATCACTGTAGGAGCCTTCACAGCGCATTGTCAGAAATTTGGAACACCCGATGGACTTTTCAAGTATGTAACTTGTTTCAAATTAACTGAAATATCTTTGTACATAAAACCAATTCAATCCTCCAATGCGAAAGCATTCAGCTTCAAGATCTGTAGTCTGTGTTATAACATAGAGGAGATGATGGCTCTAGCTGGGTTATGTTTTACTTAGTACGTTCAGTGATAGTTGGCCAAAGGAACACTACTCTTTTTCATCCACAATGATGGAACAGGAAAGTTTTGGATGGCCTAGACGTCTCTCTTTCAAAATACACCATTCCTATGATAAATAGGAGTCCTTGGACTCCTGAAATATCCGAGAAAAATAAAGATATTTCAACAATTCCTATGATGTTGACAACAGAGTGCTAAGAATTTCAGAATGTCGTGGAAAGAGGTTATTTAATTAGTGCAGAGATGCTTTGAATGGAGGATGTAGACACCGTCTAAAATCTTGTGAATGAAAAAACAGTGCATTATATCCTCTCAAAGTTTATATAAAATACCATATTCAGGACTATAGAAACCTTTTTGTTGCAATATCTCTTAATTTAGATTCTATTAAATATTTACTGAGATACAGTCCTCATGATCGCATAATATTTTTATGTCTTTAGACTGGTGCGACAGATGAAATCTAAAAACTGTGATGCTCTAGACACCCGCGTTCAAATGGCCGGTGATGCAGTGCAAGCCATCAAACAACTGAGAGGAGAGGTGGTGCAAGCAATGAGAGGTCTGCTGAGTCTCGCTAAGGCCAGACAACCCAATGGGATGATGCCGTTAGCAGATCAGATGGTCAGTAAGACCAGAGCGTTGCTGTCGTTATGGGATCCTGGTTTAGTGGAGGAAGCTTTAGCTTTTATTGATGCACATAAGTTAGTACATGAACCCGAAGAAGCCAATACTAAAGGAGTTAGACCACAGGTAATATATCTTTCTATCAACCTATACCTTTGCAGAATATCCCATAAGTAAAGTAGCCATGAGACTAACTGCTACCATTGAGCAAGTGGGTTGTCATCTCCATGCTAATAAACATTTATCACCAGTTCTAATGTGTAATATCTGAGTGAAAGAATAAGTTCATGTCTGCTTAATTTTATTGTGACATCTTTTGTAAATGTTTAATATCTATTAATTTTTGTATTGCTAATATTATTTGTTGAAGGTCCTATCTCCTTTCAAAAGACTGACCCAGCAATTAAGTTTGTTAGATCTAAAAAGTCCAGAAATTGAAGATTTTGCGACGCCATCAACACCGCAAAACCAGTGGCCCACACAAGGAGCTGACAATCCAATGGCAGCCTCTATATCAAATAACAATAAGGAACCATCTAATTCAGATAAAGTAAACAGTAATACACCCGTACCAGTGGAACTAATGTTCCATCATCATTATTTTAATGAAAATTCTGATGAGAAACCGCATATCAATGAGTTCAAGAGCTTAAACATTTGTGTGAACGAAACAACACATTTAGTTACAGACGATAAGACTGAAACCAATTCACTGGACCCTTCTAATGACGAACAAACTGGGAAACAAGTAAGTGAAAATGTATTGAAATATGAAAGCAAATTGATATGTGTGATTAAAAACACTGACTCGAAAATGTAACACATGTGTTTCGTGTTTGAATGATTCAAATATATTTTTAGTCCACATCGGAAGACCCTTACAACGGTGATTTAGCAAAACAGTTTTTGGACATTCAAGCAATGTCCAATTCTCCTTCAGCCAATTATTATCAACCAAACGATGAGCCTGAACCGTGGGACCTGACGCAGTTAAACGTGGAAGCTAGCGTTATGTGTTTAGTCAGCAAGGTATTTCAAATAATAAGACATTCAAATACATTTTATTTTTATTTGGATAATTAGTATCAATAAGCATTAATTAATCTTTTCCCTGTGTAAGGATTGAATAAAATCTACACAATTAAATTTTGCACACAGTTTTTATTTGTTTTCAATCATAAATAACTTTATTATGTTACTGTTTTTTCTGTAGAGATTCAGACACGCTACACAGGGAATATTTTAGTTGAGATTTTATAAAGAAGATATTAATGAGATACGTGTCTACAAAATATTTTCCATACATCAAATCCTTTGCCTTCTCAAAAGAAAATATTCAGTTTTTGACTTTAATATCTTCTTAAAACATTTGAATTTTATTTTTATAACATTAGTTAAATAATATCAAGCGATTGAATAAATTCTTAGAAATGTTACTGAAGTGAATTTATTGCACTTATTTCATTCTTCACTGTACATTAGTTACTTATTTTATATTCCACAGTTCAATGGTTAGTATGATGTACAACATATTGCAAATGAGAATGTACAATTACAATTCAATGTACAGAGAGCTAGTTTGTCATTGCTGCCAACTGAAGCACATGCGAAAATGTATGTACATATGAATAGAACAAGATATATATTCAAATAATTGAGAGAAATTCATTTTTCTATATTAAATCTTACCTATTAGAGTTTTTATATATTTAATTGATCTTCTGTTTTACTTACTATCTCTCGATGTCATTTTAAAAAGTGCAAAGCATCAATCCTACTACAACATCGTCAAATCATTAGAAATGTTGTGGGAAGATATAACACAATTATCGCAAACACGCTCTGAATGGAGGTGGCTAATGTTTGCCGTATGCTCTTAGGAGAATTGCTTAAATAATTGGATTGGGATTTTGAAAAACAAGAAAAGATCTTTCAACATATTATATTTTTGATGAAGCGTGACCAAAATTTTTACACTTGATGCAATGTCAAAATGTCATTTCAGTAACATTTCTTTTTTTTAATTACATAGTATTAACATATGTTAGAGCCTTTCTTTACAACTTGACTTGTAGTAATTTTTTATGTTTTTTTGTGATGGTTATTGTTTTGAGATATTAATGTCTCATTTATATTTAAAGGTAATCTTTTTATTGATACAATAATGTTTATAATGTTGTAAAAGAAAGGTTAGAATGTATGTTGGTCTAAGTGTGTGTGCAGCGAATGTCCTCTGTCATGTATTTGAGTTTATGTTACGATAGTTTATAGTATTCAATCTTATCTCTTATTTCTCATTAAAATTATAAAAGTTCCCTTTGTGTACCCCAACAATGAAGTACGTCACATAGCCTGACTAGAATTATTATTACATCATAGACACAACACAAAAATAAAGTTGAAAATTTTTTGCTATTTATAAAATTTCAATTTTATAAATAAATGTAAATTTATTGGCATAGACACACAAACATACATACATATTGAAAATTCACACAAATCAAGCTAGTCTCAATACTAGGTATGAATCTTGTATTATGGGTACTAACGCAACGATACATATTATATACAATGCACCAAAAAACACATATACGTGTTACACCCAGACACAAGACAATTTGAATAGTGTCATTCTTCATTCTGCCCTGACCGGTTGTCGTACCCAGGACATCGTGACTCAAAGGCAAGAGTGTTACCACTGCGCCACACCTATCATCAAATAAGAGACATGTCAAAATTTGTTGAAATGCATAATTTTTATCAAAAGTTCTTTTTGAACTACTGACTTTGAGAGTATAAAAAAGTGTTAACATAACCTCAAATAACATACACTGCACAAAGACTGTTGACAAAGCATGCGAATATAGTTTATATTAAATGCGTCGAGTTCTATTTATTATATCCTACTTTGCTTCAGGTTAAATTCTTGTGTGGGAGATGTGGTAGTCCGGCTGTTAGACTCAGAGGATGCAGGAGACAACAGGACAAGGAGATTGTGACAAACCAACCGAGTGTTAACAATAAGAACAGTGTGACAGAGAGTATCATCCATATACCGCTGAAAGACGAAGGGAAATCTTCTAGTACTAATGCTAGTAACAGTGATCCCAGCTGGGCTGCCTCACAAGCTCTCAATAAAACAGTGGATACCGTCAACAGGGTGGCCAATAGAGGAAACAAGTTTACAGATGGTAATTTATCTTAGTGCTGTCAATGGTGACATTTTTTGCTAATATTCTTAGCTTTCCCATCAAATATACCATTCTGTCACATACACACATACGGCTGTACCCTCAAACAAAAAATAACTACTGCTATCTCAATTATTAGACCCGATTAAGTGACACCTTATTCACAGAGATTAGCATTGTTCCAACTTTATACCTGACTATAATTATTCGTGGAAATATGTAAATTTATTGTATGTTAATAGGATTGGTGTTAGATTCATTGTCAGACTGGGCCGCTGAGCTAAGACCTTCCATGAGAAAACTAAGGCAAGCGATGGATGGTCTATTGAAAGGAGGTAGATTAGCCCACGCAGTGCTTAGAACCAGACAACCTCGAAAGACAATACAACATCAAGCAGATCTGCAAATCAGAAGAGACGTCTGCTTCTCACAAGTCGTAAGTGTATTTCTTTGTATATTTATTTATTTACACAATAAATGTCAGTTGACTCATATTATCTCAAAATAGATTACATAAATACAAATTTAGAGAAGATATTTTAATGGTGTCTATGTTACTATAGAAGTATGTATTCATAAAACATTAATTATAATATTGTCATTGTAATTGTAATTATTTAGTGTTACTATCGAGTAGACGATACCGCCGTTATATAAGGTCCACCAATTTGTTGCCAACTGGCTGAACTAGCAGCCAAAAAATGACTGAACTTATTTGTTTCAATGCTATTTAGACAGGAGATTTTATCCATTCATGATCTGAAATAGTAAATCTATGGTTTGCAATAAATGTTTCTAGATTGGTAATCTTTCATAATGTGATTTTGAGATTTTACCATCAGACACACATTTGTTATATATACTTGCGTTCGTTTTTTTATGTCAATAAATCCAATGCTGTCTTTTCAGCTCACATCTCTTGTGACTGGTTTAGTGAGTTGGGTATGGAGTACCAATCCTGACAGTGTAGTGGGTATGCTCAGAGGAGACTTGGGCCCCGTGTGCTGTGCTCAAGGACTACTCAGTCTGTTTGGGAATGAAGCTACCATGTGGAGTGACATGCTCATAGCTGTGGAGGATCTTAGTACTGTGCAGTTTACACTTGTACCATATGCGTAAGTTGCTTTATTTATCTTATTCTGTACTATACGTCATCTTATTCGGACATGAATCAGTGGATTCAATATGAATTTTATATTTCTATAAATTTTATTAGAATTGCTTCATTCTGTCATCACAAAGATTCTCACAAACAGCACTGCTGCTTTAAATATAATCAGCCATGATGATGATGATGATGATTCTGGATGATTTTGTTTTGACCCCGTTTAATAGTCTCTAGACCGTCTCAAGGGTGCCAGTGAAGAGTGCAGTTTTCAATTTGCTTTTGCTATTCACATGTCAGACCATCGGGCCCCACGTTATGAATATGAATATAATAATATATTTGTTTGCAGCAGCAATGCTCTTCCTCAAGTAACTGGAACAAGATTCTCTCTACAAGTCAGTATACCAGCTCCCACACGAGTGTATGCACAAATACCAAGTAAACAAGTAAGTAACTAATTATACCTCTTCTATTATTACCACTACTACTACTGTACCATCATTCCCACTAGTGAGGTAGCCAGCAAAACAACTACACGCAACAAACATGCAAGTTGTTAAATATTATTATTTATCCATTGTACATTACCCCTGACTCACATTATGATGAGAGCGGAAGCTCTCTCGTGATTAATAAAGTCATAGTGGATATACCTACTAAATATAAGTGTTTTATTTCTATCAATTTAAAATGATCTAGCTTTAAGTACTTGAGGTTGACAAAAAATTAACTAAATATACCTACTTTTTTTATAACTATTGTTTAACTTTCAGACAACATTTACAATTACTCCGACATTCTTTAACATTGGTATCAACGAGAAGGCTACATTGGCTGAGTCCTGTGGTTCCACAGCTCCACAGTACAGATCTAACT
Organism: Athripsodes cinereus; assembly: GCA_947579605.1. Taxonomy (NCBI): domain Eukaryota; kingdom Metazoa; phylum Arthropoda; class Insecta; order Trichoptera; family Leptoceridae; genus Athripsodes; species Athripsodes cinereus. The sequence goes on from OX388329.1 coordinate 1,336,879, forward strand.
GTGATAACTTTGAGAGACTTAACGAATATTACCTAAGGTACAAGAAACTCAATCTGCCCGGCGATATGTCAATAACAAGAGGTAACTCTTATTCTGTTATTTGTGAATAATAAAATTGATATAATGATATATGTGTGGACATGTAAAAAGAATGAAAGACGACGGAGAATGATAAAAAGTATATGAATGGTTAAGAGAATAGCGTTTTTTGAGATGTGACCGCCTTAGGGTCAAATGGCTTAACCACGTAACCTAGAACAGACATTCATGAGGGCTTATATAATAGTGATGGAAGCAAAAAGTGTATGCAAGGATGCAAGTAAATGAGGCTCTATCCTATCTGCCCACCCTACGAAGTAACTGGTGTGATGGAATATCTGTATAATAATTTGTGCAAAGAAAATTAAGTATGTAATTCTATGATTTGATTTTGTATTATTTTTTTCTAGTATCATCTAGTGTCAGACCGCTTGGCGAGATAATAGAAAATTTGAGGCTTGCCGTATATTCCAGAGCATCAAAGAACGTAGATGTCCTTCAACTAGCTTCACACGCAGTCAGATTAATGCATGGTAAATGTAAACAATGTATTAATCTTTATTTTAAGATATTATGTTCAAGATCGCCATAAGTACTAACATACTCAGCAAGATTTGCAATGTCTGTTATACTAGAGAGATGATGGTCCTGTCTGGGTCCTGTTTTACTGAGAATATTCAATAATAGTTGGCAAAAGAGCACAATTGTTTCGCCTGTAGAATTTCCAACGGCCAAGCTTTAAATATATAGAAACCATTCACAAGATATGGATCTTATATTATGGGTACTAACGCGATACATGTACATATCACACCCAGACCCAGGACAATTTAAATTAAGACATTCATTTTGCCCTGGCCAGAAATCGAACTTGAGACCTCGTGGCTCAAGGGCAAGAGTGTTACCTACACCTCAAAATGAAGAGAGCTTCTTCCTTTCTTGTACTCTCGATTGAAGTATTAAAAGGGGAAAAGAAATTTAAAAAACCCTTTTTTTACCTCTTCCCTTTATATTGTGTTGCAGGTATTAGAATGATATCTTGTATGAGTGCCAAGGATCGCACCGGCATGGCCTGCACACTGGACCAGGTGCAGATATTAGCCTCTGATTACCATTTGGCAGAACATGAGTTCACCAGAGCATTAGACTGTATGAGAAGGTATGTCAAATTATTGCAACACATTATTTTCAATAAATATGCATACATGCAAGATACCACGCATTTATTTTGTCACTTTTTTTATCATCACAAGATTTTCCACAAGTGAGTTAGCTATTACAATAAGTTTGTGAAATATACATTTGGATTATCCTTTTTGAAAATAAGTCATTCAGGTTGGGTAGCTGTATGCCTTATCACTCCTGAACTGAAGATGTCAAATACCTGTACGTTATATTTTGATGAATGGTGCCATTGATGAATTCATGTGAGAGCATGTGTGTTGCCACACACACCCTGGAAGACCTTTAATAGTTTACGAGTCAGTTTCACAAGGTGTGAAGTGAACCTATCAAAGCAGATATATCTACCTACAGAAGACATAGAATGTGAATGCTGCGTAATTCAGGACAGTGACCACCTACCTATTCATAATATTCTCACTGATGTGGGATAGCTGTAGTCTTGGTTCTAGGTGATGTTTGTCACCACTTATTGAAGTGGCAGGATTTAATTCAGACATGAAAGCGAACGAACGAACATGACGTTTTATGAATACCTGTATTTCATAGTACATACTAAATCACTAAAAAAATTACATCTTAATTTTATTTTAGACGTGAGGGAATAGAATAGAATAAACATTATCCAAATATGTAATAGAAATTGAACCATTTCCCATCCTGAAAATTTTGTACTTTATAAAATGTTTGAAAACTTTATGGAACTCTATGCAAAAATTCTAGACTAATTCTGGATGCCTTATTTTATTTTTACATATTTTTGTTGTAATTTTTCAGTGAGAGTTGCCGTAAAGAAAACACGTACAAAATAAAGATTCCAACTAAATTCTGGATATCTAATTATATTTTCTCATATTTTTGTTGTCATTTTTCAGTGAGGGTTGCCGTAGAGAAAACACATACAAAAATACAGGAGTTAGAAAGTATGCCTTCAACAAACTACAGCTAATAGCTTTACCCAAGATGTATAGACCACCACCGGGAACATATGGAGCTACTCAAATGTAGATGAAGTATATAGAATAATAACGAGGTTAATGTTGATAGAAACATTAATATTGTAATTACAAATACCTCATTATATATTGTCTGTCAAATAATTTAAATATGAACAAAATGTGAAATAGAAGTACACTAAATTCGTTTCTTCACTATATTAAATTTCAAATTATAATTTGAAAGTTTACATTCCAGAGCAATTTTTTGCAATACATTTTAACATGATTTTAATGTTCCATATATTTTTTAATTCAATACTAAAGATATCTGTTTATTTAATTACTATTTTGCTGATAAAAAACTAATTAAACAATTAATAAGAATCATACGCATGACACTAAAGAAACAAATAAATATTCAACTGTCCTCACAAAGGAAATACATATTTAGACCTTAATATCAAAACAATTTGTTACATCACAGAAATAATAATAGCTTTTGTGACTTATTACTCTGGTTATGTGAACTATTCCTACAGACATCACAGAAATAATAATAGCTTTTGTGACTTATTGTTTTGGTTATGTGAATTATTCCTACAGGCATCACAGAAATAATAATTGCTTGTGTGACTTATTTCTCTGGTTATGTGAACTATTCCTATAGACATCACAGAAATAATAATAGCTTTTGTGACTTATTGCTTTGGTCACGTGAATTGTTCCTATAGACATCACAGAAATAATAATAGCTTTTGTGACTTATTGCTCTGGTTACGTGAATTATTCCTATAGACATCACAGAAATAATAATAGCTTTCGTGACTTATTGTTTTGGTCATGTGAATTGTTCCTATAGACATCACAATTTAACTCATGTATAAAATAGACTAGTAAGTAAAATCCATTCGCCGATATCCAATTGTGTCAAAAATTCATAACATAATATATTTATAAAAAATGTCTGCTGCATTACAGTACTCAACATTTCTTCATATTCACTGTAAAATCTTACATCACAAAACATACATATTCCAAAATTACGCATCATTCCAAACTAACTGCTAATTATTGTGCTAATTCTTCCACCAAAAAATATTCATTTATTTTACTTTACCTTATTTATTTTTTATGTTATGCTAATGTAAACTTAAATTTGTAGAAAAAATGTTTCCTTTTTTAAGCACATAGTGTTTTGTTTGAATGGAATATTTTATTAATTGATTTGTTTTAATGTTTTGCCAAATATTTGTTTATTCGGCACATGATCTTGCATAATATTCGGTATTCGACAAAAATACTATTCGTTGCATCTCTAATTAAAATCAATACGACTCTTGTATTCAGAGTCTTCAGAGTCTGCAAAGCAAAAAACATAATAAATTATTGAATTAACGATTTGAGTCTCACTCCCACGCAAAGTATTATTTTTTTCCATTCATTAGATGTTATTTGTATTGTTGTTATTATTACTTAAATGTTTACATATATAATATTAATTGTTAGTAATATTAATTATGTATCTAACAACCGTACTCACAAAGAAACCTACCTAACTGGGCATTGTCTAAAATCAGCTCCGACTAAATGAAAACCTTCCTCTTAAAGGATTATCTCCGTTTGAAACAAACCCTTAAGAAATAATCTGTTATAATGTGCATTTACTCAATATAATGTTTGGCATTCATCTTTCAGTAATATCAGAGTAAACTAACTACTCGTAATAAACTCATAAACTCTCCCATTCCAATCAGAAATAATCATTTGGCATTAATCTATATAAATAAAAATGAGTTGACCATGTATGTTCCTCCATAACTTGAGAACGGCTGAACCGAATTAGCTGGTTCTTTTTTCATTGTGTTCGTAATTATCAGGAGACGGTTTGTATGAAAGAAAATTTTTGAAAAATCCAATGGAAAATTCGGAAATTTGGATTGTATTTTTGTATGAAAGTGACTTTTGTATGATAGTTCTGCTGTCACATGTTGCCATGAGGAAAAAATTTAAAAAAAAATGTTTTATCTACCATCAACAACTTTTTTTTGCTGTGTTTGTAAATGGTTTATATGAAAGAAAACTACTGGAAAATCTCTTCATGTTAATATCACAGTACAAAAAATTAATGATAATGTTATAGAATTCTATATTGTTAGAAATACTGAAATTGTACTGAAATCGTTTTATTTTAATCCACAAAAATTCAAGGGAAAATTTGGTTGAATGAATCACTTCTCAACTAATTGCAGAGCCTAAACTATTGGAGGAGACATGAAATTCACCCTGGCGACGCCGGGTAGTAACATCTAGTAAGGAATATAAATTGACATTTGTAAGAAATAAAAAACTTTAAAGTCAGTCATAAAGCTGGAACAACAATTATAAAATGTGTTGTTCGTAGTGGGTAAGGTATATCGTTTGTGAGTGCGGCTAAATTTTACTGTGTTTAGTTTTATGTATAATATAAAAATTTTGTTACTTATGTGATGTGCCCAAATTAGTACTTATTGGTGTATGTATACTAAATCTGCCATACTCAAATTGATGCTGACTAAATTTAATGACAAAAAAGTGCTTTACTCAATCCGGTTGACTAAATTTAATTACAAAATGTTTTCTAATAATTAACTTTTTAATAACATTAATGACAAAACTTGATGACATTAAAATATTGTACTTGATTAAGTCATATGTAATGTTAGTAAACTAAATGTTGGCAAATGTTAGTGATAATAACACCTGGTTTCATAAAGATTAAATTCCTTTATTGAGTTTCATAAACCATCTTTAAATTTGGAGACTTTAACTCATTCAATATTCACAAAAACACATGGCAACTGTTGGTTATACAAATTTTCTTAGCAAATAAATAATGTCCTTGAGGAATATGGGAAATCATAATTTTTTAGTCATTTTTAATTTCAGTTTTCCATTTTTTATGTGTTTGGCCAATAATAAACATTTAATTGTCCTGAATTCGACCAAGTTTCTTTAAACTATTGGTTCTTTCTTGAACATTGTTTGTATTATAATGCTTTGCAAATTATTACAAAATTATCGGTTATACATTTTAAAGCACTTGGGAGAGTTTATTGCTACATATATTGCAATATTTTTCAACTAACCTAGTCAATTTGCCAACGATCTTCCAAATATATTAAATTAAAAGACACATTTTATATTTTCTAAAATCAATGTTTAATTTATTAAATTTCCTATGATAAAAGCCATTATAGAATCTTACGAAACCTTTCTACTGTTTTATATAAATCCTAATTTCACTATCACAAATTTTATTTGATTTTATAATCAAGACCCCACATATTATGAGCATGCTAGGGAATTTAAATATTTTTAAGTTATTTCATTAAATTTAATGGTGATCTTTATTTATTTTTATTTCATTAATAATGACCGAGGCCTGCATAATATTAATTAATTATTGTATTTGTGTTAGTGATAATAATTATGTTATACTTAATCTTAATCAATCCATGAAAAATTTGTAGATTATTTTATTTAATTTATATTTGTTATTATAAAACTGATTATGGAGGTTGATTTCTATTGTATGTATATTTTAGTAAGCATAATTTAGCCATTAGTGTGGTGCCCGGCATAGAATAAATCCTGGAAGTTTTTCATAATAAAAGATTCAGCATCTTTAACAAATGCCCCCCTTTTACAGGCACGCAAAATAAACAGTAAAGAGTAGAAAACCTGTTCTTCGCAGGAAACCCTACGGAACAAATTCTGTGCTACTAATTAGTTTAGACCCAGAGTCTATCATTGCAGAAGTATTCTTCTATAATTCAATAGTTTAATCATTTCTCAATTGTTTTCAACTGGCAATTTTTTTTAAATTTCAACTGGTACCAGAAAGATGAGAACAAATGTTCTCTCTTTCTTTCTTCCTGTTATAAATATAGACAACAGGAATAGATTGAACTAATCATTTGCTTTTCTTATTTCTTCAAATTTAAGTCTCAATCCAAATTCTTTGCCTATGTCTTCCTTTTCATTGACATATAAATCGGAACATTTGTAATACTCAAAATTAAATTCAAATATTTTCAACAGCACGAACATTGTCTTTTTATTGTTTGCTCATTTTTATTTACAGAAAACAACATCTGTGATGAATGCCAATTTTATTGTTTCTTTATTGATAATTAATATACAATATTTTATAATATTTACTGTAATTTTTGCGTAACGTACATGTATAATATTTACAAAATTTTCTCATCACCTTGAAACAGTATTATATTTACCTACAACGAATTGTCATGATTGTCTGTATATTGTTATGTGTCAAATTTAATGATAATGTAAATAATATAATAAAAATCTGTATATGTGGGGGTTACTACACTGTGTCTAGTAAATTATACATGTTTCAGTATTGCCATTATTTAAAGTTTATCAACATAATTACATTTTCTATTTTTGACACATTTTGTCGTAATAAGAATTTTCTGTCAAAAATTATGATTGTGAGTCATTATTATTGGATATTGCTGTAACCTTTTTTCGAAACAAAAACGATATCATGTTGAATTTGCATTGTTTTTCTTTGATATATTTTTTTTCCAAGGATAACACAAAATAAAATGTGTTTTCACTATATAACACAAAACATAGTATGTTTTCAATGTGTAATACGAAACATGTGTTCTCAATATATAACACAAAATATAGTGTGTTTTCGATTGTACAACACAAAGTATAATGTGTTTTCAATATATGACACAAAATATAATGTGTTTTCAATATATGACACAAAATATAATGTGTTTTCAATATATAACACAGAATATAATGTGTTTTCATTATAGACGAATATGTCATCAGAAGGGGTATCAAACAAGTGTAGTGTCTTGCAGATATACAGATTTTTCCTGATATATCACAGATCTTACTAAGTATAACTGAATCTTCCTTATGATTACATTAAATTAGTAAAAATCATGTATATTAAATTATATTATTATTCTGGTACTGCATTCCACCTGATAGGAGTGATTTGTGTTATTTATAATATTTACTCATGAAAATAATTAGTAGTAAAAGCACACAGTTTAATTGTAATGTGATTTAAAACTATTTACAACATAAGTAGGGGTTTTTTTCACAAAAAATGCATAGTAACGCTCTACAGTATTTATTCTTTACTGAAAGACAGTTTTGTCTTTTGAAGATATTTTCAATCTCTTTATTTTTCTTCTAAGAATACTATTTTGTTATGCTCATGAGATAAACTAAGCACAAACAATGTTATATTTCTTTTTGGATTTCAAGATAATTTTGTCAAATTATTGAGTGTTGAATTTCACTTGCTCTTTGTTTGCAATATGTTTAAAGGTAAAGCTTTCAGTCGGCATATTGGTTTTCTTATTTTCATTGTAAGCAACTTCCCACTTGAATTAGGTAGATTATAGAGGTGACAGCTTGTGTAGAATATAGTTTAGTGGGAAACACAGGGTGGATGTATACCTTTTTGAATTGTAAACATTGCTCCTTATGAACCCAATTAACAATTTATATGTCATTGACTGATTTAGACAGTGATTATTAGCGTTTTTGACAAAGATCCTAGGACTTGTACAAAATTTTACTTATTTAGATAATGCAATAACCTTATGCCCATTGTAAATTAAGTAAGCAGCAGTACTTAGACTGAGCGAGTCTAGCACACAATTGGCTTCTGTCACTTAATATACCCAAGTTAAACTGTGGATCTGCAAATAAGCGAACCTTTCCTAGCCCAAGAACACGCGATCTAGACTATGGGACATGGAAAACCCTGAATCGACTAAGACCTGGTGTAGAAAACTGCCGTGATAATAGAGAACGATGGGGCTTCCTACAAGACGAATCCGGAGCATGTGACTGTGGGGCAGCACAGACCATGCCATACTTGTTGGAGTCTCCATTGTGCCCTGTCACATGCACTATGGATGATATTTTACACGTATCTTCACCTGCTGTGCGTTTTGTACAGTACTGGAGATCAGTTTGATTGGTTTTTTCTGGGTTTCGACACGATAAATAAATTATAATAAACTGTGTTATTAAGTTAATGCAGATACAATAAATGGAAAAGTTATATTTGTTATTTTGTTGCAGTATAAAATATTGATAATCAAATTATTATAACCAGCTTGTTGCAATGATTCTAAAAATGGCTAACACTTGACAAATAGTCTAGGATCTTTGGAAAAAAGTTTTTCATAATTGTTTCTATCGGTCTTATATATGAATCTTGCATTCAGAAGGTTGTATTGAAATTTTATAAGAAGGCATTCACATATCATTTTACAATAAATTACAATGTTATACTTGAGAATGCAGCTAGAATCTTGACGCCTTGAATTTAAGAATGCGTAAACAGTTTGCAAAGTATTGTGTGTGGGTTTCATAAGAGGTGTTGTGCGTAGTTTTTAAATATTAAATTAAATTCCTTTAATAGTAAATAGACTGATAATTATATTTGACACTTTGGTATGAAAGTATTTACATATACAATATCTTCACCATAATAACATACATAACACTGTTGCATTCATATTATACTACTATTTCTGTATCCTTATAGATCACCTTTCATGTTATTATTAAATTATGAATCTACTTAGTTTTTATATGAATGGCTTGGGATCGAAACTGGACAAATCCATTTTTAGTAAAATATCAGAAGAGCCCAAAATATAAATTAGTTTTGGCTATTTTCAATATTAAGTTCGCTATTTTTCGCATTAATACCATAGGATTCTACTGTTTTTACATAAAATGCAGTTTTATCGAATTCGACACAAATAATATTTTTGCACAATTAGTATAAAATAAAAATCAATTTAATGGATTTGTCTTATTTCGATTTCAAACCATGAATATATCTGCTATATATAAAGTAATATCTACGTACTAATAATATTTTTTGTGATATGTGAGTAGATGAATTTATTATGTAGAGATGTTTATATATTATATATCCAATGTGTCATAATTATTTTGTTGTAATATGTATATTTGTTGATTGTAGTAACTGGCTTGTACATTTAGCACAGATACTCCCATCATAGAAAGACTTAGAGAAGGTGTCACCTTATTTTGTTAATTTTCACTTGACTTGAACCCACAATCCATCGTTTTTGTGATGTGTGCTTTGTCAAATTAAGCTACTGGGCTGTATACCAGGAATCCTGTACAAAGGATTCGAAATTCTCCTATGTAAACCTCCATTGCAGCTTCATGTATTGGTATACTTGTTTTTTTATTCATCCATTCTTGAGACTTACAAATACATACTTATTTTGCATAGTTTTAATTAATTTTTGGTAAGGATATATTGTGAAGAAATTGAAATTTAAATGGAGTTATCATGTCGATCAACAACAAAAAAATATTAAGATTCTATAAAAATGAAAAAGAGTTTAAATTTTCGCTCAAAACTTCTCATAGTATCCAGTAGCAAATGAAATTTTAATATTTCGGACTTTATCTTTATGAAATCAGCAGTAACAGTCTAACAGCCAATTCAATAGTAAAGAAAGTCTCTTCAAGTTTTCGTGGAAAAAACTTCTAATAGTAACTAATAGACCACACCGGGAAAGCTAAGTAGGGGGAGTACAATAGATCTTATAGGTCGCGGTGCATACCATACCCCATAACATAATAATAATAATAATAATAACTAATAGACCAAATACTTACTAAATTTTTGTTTGTTTAATTGGACACAACGCGCCGATGACAAAATCAATTAGATAATGGCGGAATTGGTGAATGTTGTCCATAGACACTGAAAGTGATCACTTGTGCCAGCCTAGAGCCAATTCATAAGCGTTGGGACGCCTTTCTCACTTCTTTCAATTAGATTTTGCACACTGTTACATCGTGAAAACATGCTTCTCCTATCTAGGTGTCTGAAATGTCAGCATACAATTTACTAGCACTTAAATTTGCCAGTTACTATGTACATTGTTTGAAATGTTTTTATTATTCTTTTTTGAATGACGAGACCAACATTTGATGTTTGTTCTCTAGAACTTTTACTTAATAAATAAAATGTATTGTAATTAAATTTTGTCAAATGTAGAACAAAATATTATAATCATTTTGCAATTCTTGTATCTACTAATATTTTCTATTTATTTATTTCCTCATTTTTAAGTGTCTATCTCTTTTGTTATATTTTGTTTTTTTATTTATTTATCACAGTCAATGTTTGGTTAATTTTATTCTTGAGTTATGTACAAAATTAAATTCTGTAACAATAAAAACTTTATAACATTACTTTGATTGTTTAATTAATTACCGTATTTCATAATTTATTCTTTACTGTACATTGATTTCAAGCAAGCAATTACACACAAAAATTTCATAAACATTAATATAATCAATAAACAAAGGGCGTGTTTATCGAAAACACACTTTTTTTCCAACTAACCCAGAATGACTTATAGACTGAGGAAAAAAGAACAGACTTAAAAACACATATAATTACAAAAAAAATGGAAGCCACTTGGCTTGCATATTGTTTGTACACATTTACACAGATTCATCTAAAAATAAATATATACTTTTATAGAATTAAAAGAAAAAAATTGAATGGCATAAGATTCAGAGACTGCATCTGCAGGGCTACTCTTGACACAAATACAATCTTAATCTAGTCTTGATCTTGATCATACGACGCACGGAGGGACTATGGTCAAAAACACCACGCGATCGGTATGCGCATATTTTTAGTCAATGATCACTTGATTAGTGTCGCGTCGTATGATTAAGATTAAGATCGTGTTTAGATTTTGTCAAGAGTAACCCTGCTGGAGCTAGCATTTTCTGGTTTAGAGCCCATTCGTATGATATTGTACAGTTCAAAATCAAGATGGAAGGCCTTCTAATATGTGTAACATTTACATAAAAAATATTTATGCAAAAGGTTTCAGTTGTATATTATGTACTAATTAGATTAATCATTTCCATCTAGAACGTATTGTTACAGATGTATGTGAAAACCAATTGTCTATCAAAATGTTCAAAACAAAATAAACAAGTAAGTTTGACATTTTCACATAAAAAATATATGTATTTATTTGAAAAACATAAAGAAATCAGTATATTTACAAGTGTAATTCCATCTGAAAGGGCATATAAATAGAATAATAACATAATCAACTTATCAAAAACAAAAATAATTAATTACATAATTCGTCCCTCTGCTGACTAACAGTCGTATCTGCCTAAATGTAAATTGTTGAGGAGGGCGTTTTTTGGGTTTTGTCGTGCATATTTTCGTCTCTCCTGGTTATATGAAACAGTGTAAATATATTACATTATTTTATTTGAACCTATTCTTATATATATCTCAGAATCATTATTGTGATGAAATTTTGAGGAATTAGTTGATACAACACATTTTATTTAGAATAATTCGTAAATACGACAACAAATCAGAAAGCTATTCCAGGGTAACGGTAACAGTTACAGATGTGATCTTCAGTGAGAACATGCAGGGAACATATAAGTACACATTGGTGATCATAACTCGATTTCGCCAAAAATGTCAGATACAACAGGTAGTCAGAAGAGGGACGAATTATGAAAACAAATAAATGAATAGGTAGAAATAAGAAATCAATCAATCATAGAGATAAATGTATGGATTCTCTTCAATCAATCTCACGTCCTTCTCAATTTGTAAGATATCTTTCTCTAACTTAGTCTTTCTCATTACTTTTGGTATAGTGTCAATCATCATTGGTAACAGTAAGAACTCTTTTTGAATTTGGGCCTGATTATATTTCAAACCCTACAACAACAAAAAGATGGTCAGGTGAAGTAAGAACATTGGAAGGAAATCGGTACAGCAAGCCCGGAATAGAAAATCATAGGATAGACTAATGATCAATCAATAAAATCTTTTAACTTCACCAAAAATATGTTTTTTTTTTAATCAAAACAAAACTCAATTTAGTCCTCATGTACAAATTACAACAGTATTGTGCAACTCATATTTGAAGAAATAGGAAGGGATTCAAAGTCATTGGTTGTTCTTCACCATTATTGTATCTAGTTCCATGCAGGCAAATCCCACTTTCACTTCACAAGCTTTTTAGCTTACTGTGAATTATGCATAAAGTTTTGGTTTATAATAAAAACCTAGATACATCTTAAAAAATTAGATTCCACAATATTTTAGATGTTCGATAGTTTTTTTTTTTTGAAAAATATCACAAAAATACATATATATTACACATTTACTAAAACACACTTAAAAATCTATTGTTTACTATCCCATTAAAAGAGTTATACCTGTGTATGGGGATAGATTTTCAGTAGAAAACCTAATTCATATCGATCACAAATATGAAATATCTGGTACATAATGACAGTGAACTCAAAAATCTGGCAGGCTCACAAGAGCCTTCAGATTATTTTTATTACAATACTTGTGAATTTACTTACATCCAGTAACTTTTCCCTTTCTTCAACACTCACAGGTTTGCACAGTGGTTCCTGATTTTCTAATTCTTTCCTATACTCATCTTCAAGTCTTTTCCATTCTGTTTTAAGACTCGTAATATATTCGGGGATTTTTCCGTAGCCTTCTGAATATACAAACTTATTTTTTATTATATTCGATTTATGTCCATCTTCTGCATCGACATAAACGAGTCTCGATGGTTTTTTATTCTTATTTTTATCTGCTTTCTTTTTAGCATTGACTGTATTCTTCTTTGTTTTATCATTAGCCTTTGTTTTATCAGTATTTTTTGCTTTATTATGGTCTTTATTCATTTCTAGACAGCAACTTTTTTGTGGCTTGACTTCTTTTGGTTTTCCCTCCCCTTTTCTCAAATACTGACAAGGTGCCCTGAGAGTTACTTCAGGTTGTCCCATAGTGGAATACGTCTGCGGTATGCAAGAAACTTGACATTTCAATTTCTTTTCCCTCTCTGAAACATACCTAAATAAATATATATTTTTTTATTGTTACACGTGAATGAACAAAGCTCGTAGCTTGAAGATATTACGTCTGAACAAAAATACAAAAGAAAGTGCACCTCCGAAAACCATGCCCAAAAAATCTCAAAGATTGATGCGTGCTTTGTAGAGAAATCATTATGATGACTTGAAGAATTATACAAGAACATAATTATGCAGGTATAGTATGAAATGCAGCAAAAGTTCGCTGAGTACACAGACAATGATTAAAACGAGTAATGTTGAACGAATACTTAGTGTAAAAAGATCACTTAGATTTTTTTAGAAAATGCACTTAATTACCTTCTAAGAATAAATAAATTGTAATTGCATATTATGGAGTGTATTTTTTTTAACACTTGCCTATACACAAATATCAGTGTATAGCTGGCGGACTTATCACATACGTAATTTCTTCCAGACAGAGACAACCAGCAGGGTTACTCTTGACAAAACTAAACGCGATCTTAATCTACTCTTGATCTTGATCATACGACGCACGAAGGGACTATGGTCAAAAACACCGCATTACCGCTAACGCGCGATTGGTTTGCGTGTATTTGTGGCCAATAGTCACTTCGTGCGTCGTATGATCAAGATCAAGACTACATTAAGATCGTGTTTAGTTTTTTCAAGAGTAGCCCTGCTGTGCTGTCTCAATTTTGCTGAGACAGTTCTTTTCCAAACTCCGGTTGCGAAAATTCCTTAAGAAACTCCGCGACCCAGCTGGGACCCGAACCTAGGACCTCGATGATGCAAGTCGACTGCGATAGCCCTTGCACCACGTGGCCGGTTTACTATCTACGTAGAATTGTGCCGAATAAAATAGCTCCAGTCAAACTCCCGAAATCTAAAACAAGATCTTCATTTCATTGCTGTAGATTTCCAGTTATCTCTGAGTCCCAATTTCGGTTTATGGAGTTTTTACTTACCTACAGAAAGCACTGGTGCTATTTTATTCCAAAACCAATGACTGTCTCTCATTGTTGGACATTATTGTTATCTGTCTATATTTATTGTTTATTATACTTGATTTGTCTGTAATTGCATTTTATCCTCCTGAGAAGAGCATCGAATATGAAAATGTAGCATAAATGATTCCCCACGAAGCGGCTTAGCCGACCTGCCCTTCTGGTTGCCCATTAAGGCACGCCCGTAAGTTCAAAGTTTTGCTTAGAAGAACAGTACGGATTAAAAGAAGTCCCCTGACTTCTGTGATATCCGTTCTATTGAAGGGAATCTTCAATGGCGTAAAAAGTTTCATGAATGATACTTACATTGGTGACTTTGGTCTTGGTGGTGGCTCCTTATAAAGAATCCGGTAAATCGACTCATTGTGATATGTAACTCCAATTGTAGACATTATGTCCAAAATCTGTCACACAATATTTATACACTTTGAGATTTGTTTTTATTTGTGAAGGTGTTTATTATTATTGTTGAAAAGAAAATACTTATTTAAAATAAAACAAGCATGTAACATCGGAAGTTTTGTATTATTTTTTTTATTTTTTAATGACAGCTCAGATAATTCAATTGTTTCAAAAATTTGACAGAAATGTTCTTATTTTGAATATTTATAATAATTGTATTATATAGGTCAGGGGGTGGACAGCTTATACCATATTGACGTTCTAGATCTAGAACAATGACATTAGACATCAAGCGATCGCACAGATTTATGAAAAGGGTATAGGAATTTGAAATATTGCATGATCTCCTCGGTTTGATTAAAGATTTTTCATCGACTTTTCAAAAACGAGGATCATTTTTTTATGTCTCACATTTTAATGTGTTGTAATTTCACATGTACCTACTCTAAAATTCTAAATTTCTACTCATCGTCAATTTTTCAAAATTGTATAAAAGTTTGAAATGTTTCTCGGTCTTAACTTATTAAAGAATATTTCTACAGAACCTCGAATCTGCAGGGCTACTTTAACGCAATCTAAATACGTTTTTGATCTTAACCCCAAGATGCGCAAAGTGACTATAGTATAGGTATATTTTTACCTTGGTAGATTCTTGGGGCTAGGTATATCACATTATACAACTGAAATATTGAAAACGACTATTCTCAGCTACCGCGGAATTGGCATGCACGATTTTTTGCCTTTAAATAGTCACTTCGAGCATCGTAGAGTTTAGATCAAGATCGTATTTAGATTATGGCAAGAGTAACCCTTCCAGTTAAGTTTGCGCGATCGACCCTAAAACCGCTTGCAATTGACTGTCCGCCCACCCCTGATAGATATTCATAGATACTTAGTTACCTTATATTAAATTCATACAACATTTAAAAACCACATTGTCAAAATGTGGATAATTATTTAGCTACTAACTTTCGAAAAATATCTTTCTCAGAAAAATAATATTGAACTTTGATAGGCTCGTGAGGCTATCTAATCAATAAGTTAAATACCATAACGAAGCAGAAGTATTTTATTTGATGAAATCTGATATGGCACAATGGAGAAAGTTAATTCGGAACATCGAAATAGTTATGTATTAGTCTAAATTATTCATCAGTCCAAATCATGTTGAAAATTCCCTCACAATTGCCTTAACAGCTTCGTAAGTTCCAGTAACAAGTCCAATTAAACCTATTACAAGTAAAATAATATCTTTTATTAAAGTAACCCAACCAATTCCATTTGCACTGCGAGTCTTGTAAATTATTTCAAGTATCGGTGGGAATATCAATGCGACTAGAGTACTGCACGTCGCTCCAATGAAGGAAATGAATATGCTGAGGTGAGGAATAAATTCAGCCATTGAAACTGTAAAAATAAATACAGATATGAGCCATAAACTCGCTTTCTTCATTTTGAAAGTAAGTCAACTAGTATCTTACTTGTGGTATAGATCTCGTGGTGGTATAAACAGATAGATTTGTAGCAAAAAAATAACATTCAAAAATTCATAGTAATTCTAATGAACTTACACGTGAGTAGAACTAAAGCAATTCGAAGACCCAACTCTGGTACAACCTCATTTTTAAATGGTCCAAACTTTGCTTTTAAAGCAGGCCATACAATGTCCACTGGAACGTAGAACTGGATGGGGAGAGTAAGGAGAATAGCCACAGCCAAAATTCCTTGAAGAGCGAGCGTCACACTAGAGAAAATTAAGACAATATTTCTTTAGAATGCAATGAAGTATTGCTTCGAATTCTCCTGATTTCGTGGTATATGGATTGTAGAAACATTTGGCATTTGACTCTTTTTATATTTAGTGTAGACCATTGATTTAGGTGACTACCAACGAAAACAATTGACTTAAATTTTCATTCCTTAAATTGTAGGATCAGAATGTTTTATGTATTAAATTTAATAACACATATAGACTTACACACTGTTTCCTGGAAGGTTCAGTGTTAGACTGCCTTGTACATCTTCTCCCCATTTATAGTATCCCAAGAATCCCGCTGTTACTAATAACACAGTTACCATACTCATACCAACATTGAGAACACCCAGTGGCTTTTGAAATTGCTCAGGTTTTTTCATTTCATTTTTAAGCGGAATAACCTAAAATAAAGAAAACTTAAATAATAAAAATTATGAAACGAATTGGAAGGAGGAATGTAAGATTTTTTTGTAGTAAGTATACAATTATACCAATGCTTCCAATTATAAGAAAATGCTAGAAAATATTGGCATCGAAATAAGTTAAAAAGCTGTAAATAAATCATGCAACTATTCTGATTTCACCATGCGAAAATTTTTGCTATCTTTAGGTATTTTATTGAAAAACCATGAATACTTTTCAAATTGTTTTCACTTACCAAACCAATTGAAACATACGCATAAATAGCTGTTCCAAAGAAAAGAGGGAAGTTTTCCAATTTTCCAAACAGATTTCTTTCACTTATGGAAGGCAGATCTTGTGATGCATAGTAAAAGACGATGCCTAAACCTACAATCATCAGAATATTGGCTACAGCTGATAGAGGAGCTATGAACTTGAGATTTCTCACGAGACATTCCAATACAATTGGGATCAGGATTATGGCCATGTAAATGCGGACTTCTATGAGAATGTCAAAAGATGCGAATATCTGGAATTAAAATAAAAAAAAACATTAAATTCACAGCTTCTGTGTGCTTTTTCTTCATCTTCTTGTTCAATTATTAGTCCCTGCATAAAGGTCAAATCTGGCATTTGGTTTTTCTTCGGTAAATGGTTTTTGTTTTTTTTTTTCACAACTTCTAAATGCAAAGAAATCTAATTGAAAAAGTGTATTTCATTTTGAAGACTGTGAAATTCGAATGCACTTTATAAATGTGTAACGTTTCAGATTTTCAACGTTTTCATAATAATGATGTAAGTATTTATCTATTTGCATTTTGTAAGTGAATTGCGTTTAGATTGTACGAAACTTCTTACCTGTTGTATATTACTCGAAATAAACACAAAGTACACGGCGCAAAAACCAAGTTGCATAAAACACAAACAGCCATTTATGACTCCTCCCGCAGTTTTAGCCCACGATTTCGTCCAAGCTGGTCCAGTTCGGAAACTCATTTCCACCGTCTTCGCATAATCCAATACTTCCTTATCATCGTTTGTTTGCTGAAGGTTTTCTGCACATGTTAACTAAAAAAAATGTATTAATTTAAACACCCATTTACACATTAAAGTAATAGTATTTTTTTAATTGTTGTATTTTTCTTACAAGAATGTGTTGGCAATGCACGCTGATGATTCCGACGAAAACTGTGAAGATACAACCAATTAAAAGCCCGGCGTTCTTGAAGGCATCGCCCATCGCAAATATACCAGCACCGACGGTACAACGGAATATATGTGTGAGTGTCTCAAAATATCTGAAATATTTAGAAATTCAGTCAGGAATTATTATCTCACTTATACGAATGATAGTTTTAAGATGATATTATTTATAATAAAAAACAATTTATTGTCAAAAATAAATTTTACCAAAGAAGTACATATTGCCTTGAGGCAATGTCTTCCAGTAAACCTACATTTATCGATTTATTTAACCATCTACCTATTTATTATAAACCAATCATACACTCATATAACAAATACGAAAACAAACAATATACAGGACACAATGCATTAGGTTTCCTGTTTTAAAGTCTACAGATAATTTAACAATATTGGTAATATTTCTTTAAGCCCATAAAGTTGTCATTTATAATAAAGATTAATTAAAAAAATAAAAACATTACATATTAACTAAAATGTGAACTAAGTCATAGCTATAGTGTAGGACAGTAAAAGCTAATTCTTAAAGGCAGTAGAACTAATAAATAAATCGTATTTCAAATTAAATATTGCCAATTAATCATAGCATATTGAATTATTAAGAACTAAAAACTAACAATCCTGTAAAAAACAGATCCACCTACATTTTCAAAACAAAAACACGAATAAATATTATAAATATATTAATAAATAAATTAATAGTGAAAAGTAAAACAGTGTTTTATTGATAACAAATATGTTTAAAATGTCTTTTCACAATGTGAACACACAAACTCTAGATCATTTGAATAAATATTATGTAGTCTGTATTTAGTTATTTCAAATAGAACAACCAGTGGAAGATTTCATTTTTATAGACGATTTTATAAACAATTTTCTTATTTTAGTATCGTAGAACTATACTTACGTTGTCGGGTATTTAACTGCCTCATTTTCGTTGGTATATGATCCCTCTGGGTGTGTCTGTATTGTGATGTCATCATTGTGCATAGAACTAAAATCATACATTTATGATGTAAGAATAAATTGGCTGTCCAGTTCCATAACTCCACAAGTTGAAATGTCTTATACTGTACTCGACAAATCTATACATATACTCGACAAATCTATAAATATATTCGACAAATCTATAGGTACATATACTCGACAAATCTATAAATATACTCGACAAATCTATAAATATACTCGTAAATTTATAATATTATGCTTTTAAAAACACAACAGAAAATGAGATATACTACACAATAATCGCACTGTTAAAGACATACGTTGCCTTTGTCCCGTTCAATAGTAAAACAATTCGTAATATTTATTTGTGGAATTGAAAAAATGTAGGTACATTTTATTTTCATAACTAAACATTTAATATATAAATGGAACAGTCTATTTTTTAAAGTCATTTGTTTGTGGAATTAAAAGAGAGGCTTGATTGTGTGTATTACCAATTGAATCAAAATTATCGAAATTTTCTACTTGTTTAGTTGTGGAAATAGATAGTCAAAATGTCTTCAACTCTTTAGAAACAGTAAATATTTGTTAGGAATTTTTTTCAAGAGAAACTTCATCTGGTTCTTATTTTAGGATTGGTGAACGTACCGTGAGTAAAGTCCACTTAAAGCAGCCTAAACCGATTCGTAAGCATCGGAACACCTATCCTGTTTACCTACTACTAAATTGAATTTGCACAATCTGTTGATTGCACGGATGAGATGTCTGTTGAGCCATTAATAGGGAAGCCAATGAACACACTGCATGTAATAGACATCCAGGTCATCCTGTCTGTGCCAATAAAAATCAAAACATTAAGGATTGGTAGCATGCCTTTTTGCTGAATTATAATGTTAATTGTCTTACACGAACATCTGCTTTTTACAAGACACTCAAAAACTTATACAAAAGAGTGGTACTTATACCTATTCTTTACCGAAGACTTCAAGGGCGTAAGATATTTTTCACTGGAATGAATTCCTTTGAATATGTATAATCAAAGAAATAAAATAGAAATCTTATAGGGTATCAAGGCCGGGATTAAAAGTAGGTACTAACTTTAAGGGGAGGGGGTTGATATGAATCTCCCTCTCGAAGGTGTTTACCATAGCTTTAGGCGAAATAAGAGGAAAAAAATCAAAGGTAGTCCTTCCTAAGAAATAATTTGCATGAAGAGTATAAAGGACATTGGAACTGACATTTCTGTAACATCATAGGCGAAACGTCGCGAGAATTTCTGCCTACTAGACCAAGGTTATAATATAGCCCGGAACAAGTCATTACTTGAATTAGAACATTTAAAGTGAAACCACTTTTAAAAGTAATGTAGGTATAGTAAGAGGTAAAAATAAAATAACCATAACACAAAACTTATATCTATAATTTTTTTTTATTAATTACAATAATATATTACAATACATTCTTTCCTTTTCGTAATATTTTTTCAGGTACTAGCAAACATGGTTAAAGGTACAATAAAATTATTAATAATACATCTAAAAGTTTAATAATCATCGTTCCACTTTACTCAAATAACTTATGTTCATACTAAAGCATATTAAAATAGTCTGTAAAACGGTCTAAGAAAGCTATCCAACTCTCTATTGAACTCTTTATAGGCCCTTCTGATATTATTGTAATTATTATAATTATTATAAGCTGTTACTCTAACATTGTCTGGAACTGTACCACCCAATGGTCCTGTTGCTATGTTATCTTCTAACGATGATTCTTCTTCTACTGAAGTTGAAGAAGTCAATGGACTTTCATAAGGCTTAGAGTCACCACCAAAAAGAACATTGTTAAGCAATTGCAATAATCCGGGTCTATTGCCGGGTCTGTTGTTATTATTTAGTAAACCTGGTCTATTGTTGATTAGGTTACTTATCAGGCCAGGCCTGTGAGGAGGTCTAAATGGAGGTCTAGATGGAGGTCTTTGAGGAAGTTGTTGATGGTTATTGTTATTATTGCTAACATCAGGGGATAATATTCCTGGTCCACAACCATAACTAGATCCACCTTGATAGTTATGGGTCGACTCTACGACATTCACGTCTGAATAGTAAATATTTACAAGTGTTTTCCCGTTGGGCGCCACTTTATTCGATGGACAAGGCCTTCTTCGTCTCTTGTGACGTCTCTTTGAATAATCGTCTTCGTAATCATCATAGTCACTCGATTGACCGTAATAATAGTTCCCTTGATACTGATCTACATCTTGTATATCGTCATCGTTCACTATTATAGCGCTGCAGACACAGATTGTCACCGCCAAGTAGACCAGGATTCTCCAAATTTGCTGTGAAGATAAAAATTATCCACATTATAATAATAAGTTAGATACACATTTGCAACGCTTTAATTTTAAGATATTTAGTAATAAACATCTTAAATACTTGGAAATATGGTAAAGTTTTATGTTTTTTTTTCATTTATGTTATAAGATACTCAGTCAGGAAACGTATTGACAGATAAATAAATATTTTATTAATTTTATGAACAATTATTATGAGATTAGTTGTTGCAGGCTTTTAATTAATTATTATTAAATGCATTCTTATGAGACAACATTAGATTGATCAAATTTCTAATGAATTATAAAAGAAATTGGAAAAGTTTGATTCAATGTTCTGGAAGATTGGGCAAATATTTCAGTTGTGCTTGTGTGAAAGCGGTGACTGAAAGAAAATACCGAACAATAGGCAACATTTATAATTAAAAGTCCGTTCCAATAACCTAAATATGTACTAAAATCCTGTGTATTGTATTAGATTTTAACTGATAGTAGATAATCAATAGACAGATTATTGTAACTGACCATATTATGAGATAGTTTTTTAAGTACCTACATTAGTGTAAGAAACAAACAATCTCTATAAAGATAAAATTTTCAGTACGTAATATTTTTTTCAAAGACTTCAAACGTATTTGGCAATGGAACTGTTATACCTAGAAAAGAGGGTGGATGATGTGTACTAAGAATTCTGGATGATTGTCAAATCGCATATGGAATGTATTGATTTAAGAAAAAAACAATTCGCCAAGTATTAAAGCTATCAAAAAAATCTTTGAAGATTAGAAGTTCTAATCTTAATCTAGAACTTTTTATTTTAATCTAAAATTAGTCGATAAAACAGCAATACATGAAAAATGTCTTTCTATCTTCTAAAGTAAAGAGAATACATTTAATATTTCCTCAGTTATCAAGTATAGAAAAAAGGTCGGTCAGATGTTTATATTTTACTTTCAAATATACGAATTTGTTCAGTCGTATACGATACGCTAACTCAACACCTATTAAAAATTCATATTTTGACATTGCTTTAAAGAAATATTACTTAATATTGACGTTTGCGTATTTATAAAGTATAATTTTAATCAGGCATAAAGCTAAAACAATGTCAATCTCTGTGTATAATTTGTCACATAGTCAGGTCTAACCAAAGATTTTTATATATATTATAATACCGGTCTAACTAACAGTCGGAACAGTAGGTACGGCTAGATTCTTCAAACTAAATACTCGTATTACTTACAATAAATTAATATTCAACAACAGATGAATGTGGATGCCAACACTGGCATAGTGGTACTAGCTAGACTAGAGAGAGTTGAAATATAAATAAATTGTCACCTAAACGGATAAATAGGACTCCTGAAATATCCGACAAATAGTTATTTCAATAATTAATATTCAATTTTAGATCTTCTCAGAAATAGATAAATTTACAAATTAAATACATTATACCTCTTCCAGAGCAAGTGAATGTGTATGTGTATTTGGGAAGTATGTTTGCGAGGGATGAAAGATACGACAAGGACATCGAAAGAAGAAAAGTCGCCGGTGCTAGAGTGAATGGTGCACTTCGACCCATTGTTAGCAACAGCAATGTGTCGAACATGGCTAAAATGCTGGTGCACAATACCATTCACACTTATGTATGCAAGTGAAACGTGGACGTGGTTGAAGAAGGACGAGAGTGGAATAAATGCCGTGGAGATGCGTTCACTAAGAAGAATGATCGGTAAAACATTGCGGGATAGAGTGAAGAATGAGGATATCAGGAGAATGAGCGGATGCGAGAAGAGTGTTGTGGATAGATTGCGTGTAAATAAGTTACGGTGGTTTGGACATGTTGAGCGAATGGGTGGTGTAAGATTGACGAAGAGGGTGTATTTGTCTGAAAGAGGAGGTGTGAGGAAGCGCGGACGGCCAAGAACCACATGGTTTGAGCACGTTGATCAAATCCTAAAGGACGGCCGCGTGTTGAGTAAGGGAAATCGGCGAACATGTATGAGAAACTGGATGAATGTGGAGGAAGCGAAAGAAGTTTGTAAGGATAGATCTATACGGCGTTCCGTTCTCTCTGCCTACCCCTCCTGGGACACGGCGTGAGGGTATAGATAGATAGATACTTCTTCCAGAAAGTCTGTATGTGTGACATTGTTTTACAAGAACGTTGAACTAAAAATTAATAATAAAAAATCCATGTAAACATAAATAATACATGTAAATTAAATTAAATTTCTTTCACTTTTAACATCGATCCACGTCAATCCATTTTTAATGAAAGGGAATGTTGGGGAGAGTCTGGGCTATTATTGTTTTTAACGAAACACCTTTGATGTATATTTTTAGAAGAAATTTTAACTGGTTAAAATCAGGAGACGCTATAGTTTTTAAATCTAAACAATACCTATATTATTAAATTATCAAATAAAATAAAATAAATATTTATTATTATTTTGTTTTGTGTTACTGTTGAGTAAGACTAACGCACGACCGGTTTCGCGGACTCCGAGTTCGCATCATCAGGTGCTGATCTATACTGAATTAAACAAAAACAAATACAAAAGTTCGTTAAGATTTACAGTGAGGGTGTAGGGGTAGGCGGGGTCGTGTTGGTTTCAGGCGTGGAGTTCTTGGAATATGAGATGGGGAATAGTTGTAGTAAGGGAGACGAATTCGGAAGATTGTGAAGAAGAAGGTCTGCGTTAGTCTTACTCAACAGTAACACAAAACAAAATAATAATAAATATTTATTTTATTTTATTTGATAATTTAAAATGAAGTGTTACAAAGTAAATGCCGATACAATTAATGAAATATATTATTAATTCGCATTCCTTTTACAATATAACAATTACACATTGAATACAATTCGCATAGCATAAAATTATTATGATAACATATGGACAGAACATAACATCTTTATCGTTGTTATTTTTATAATTGATCATTGTATTATGTTATGATTATGTAAATTTAACACATGAGACTATACCATAATAATTAAAAGGCCTAGAAAAAACAACGTCACCTTACTCTGTAGTGTCTAGTGACTTGAGCAAATAACCCATCCATTTCGCAAGATGTTCATTGTCCGGTATCTTAAAACTATCCGGTATCTTATCCGGACAAAACACTAATTTTCTTATACATTACATGTTTGTTTATATTATATACTGTTAATTAATAATTCAACTAATCATTAAATATTATCTATATATTCCACAATGGCGTCTGTGTAGATGTGAGTAGAGCAAAACACAAGACTTTAGTGTACGACTATTTCTATGACACATATTGAATTAATTATTCGTATACTTCCATGCCATCACTGTATTTCCCACAAATGAGGCACGTAGGGCACCAACTGCATGTTATAAACATGCGAGTCGTTCTCTCCGTATCAATAAAAGTAATTCATGATAGGTGGCATTCGTCATCTCTGGATTGTAGACGTTAATTGTTTTATATTTGCGGTTTTGACATTTACAGGACAAGCTTTCGAAAGCTTAAAAGAAATGGGACACTTATTCTTTACCGGGTACTAAAAGAGTTTTTTTTGCTTTAAATATTGTTAATAATCACATTAAATATTAATAATCTCTCGCTCAAACTGAGTATACCAATAGACATAATCATGTCGCAAAAATAATACATCAAAATTTAGCAATTAAACATAATCTTTAAACTCACAAATAGTAATTCCTTATTATTCCTTATCGACACACATTTTTGCTGGGAGTTTCGGGTGATGGATACGATTTACAGCGCCCTTGAGGTCATGTTATGAGTAAACGGCGCTTTACAAATTGTCCATATATATATATATATATAAATACAACCCGGAACCGGTTTTAGAAAATCAAAATTACAGGCTCTATTATGATAAAACCGTAATAACAGATAGACAAATACATCATAATAGACCCGATTTAGTATTACATGATAAACGTAATAAAATAACGTACCTAATAGACATCTCTGTTCCAAATACACATAATATACAAACAACCGTCGCAGAAAAAATACGTAAATATACAGAACTAGCAGGAGAAATAAAAAATATTTGGCATTCTAGATCCGTTTATATAATACCTTTAGTCATGTCAGCTACAGGGGTAACTCCGAAATCTTTAATAAATAATTTACAAAAATTAGATTTACCGGTTAATTTGTACATTAAAATTCAAAAATCTATTATAATAAACACTTGTAATATTGTAAAAAAGTTTATGAACACAGATATTTCAGGCACAATGCTGGTATTATGAACCCGCGTTCTGAGCCTAATCCTTTGATATCCTGTAGGTATATTATCTGGATAGGTGAATTTTTCCCGGCATTAGACTGTTAAGTTTTTGTGTGATCATGACTGATCATATGGAGACTTATCTGGTTGTATAATGCTGAGAAGTGTGGATGGCAATTCAGCCGCCGCGTAAAAATAGATGGAAATAAAAAAAAGTCAATTTTTAAAATGTTACAATTTGAAAGCGCTTAGCAAATTTAGAAGGTAGGTACCTAGATGTATTCGCGCAATATTCCAATTCGCTGCACACATTTAAGAAATATAAAAATAAAAAATACTTCTCATCAATTAATTAATTCATCCAGTCATAATAATTCTTATAAATATATATTTTTTTATTTTATTTTAAAATAGGTACACAAAACAGATAGTAAGACGTACCTACATATCAGTAATAATCCAAATTTAGACTGCCAGTGAGTTTGATATAATAGTGTGTCGTATTTTTTTTTTATATAGATAAATTAAATTTAAAAACAAATCTTAACATTATAAAATTGAAAATAGTAATAAAATATTATATAATTAAATTTTATTACTAGAACAAAACAAAAAGGAGCAGAAAATAATAATTTAGAAACAGAATCCTTACCTTCATTTCGATTGAATAACACTTCAGCGTTTGCAGTTCGAAGTTCGTTTGAAAAAAAAAAAAAAAAATAATGTCAAGAAATTATAATTATTTTAAAAATCGTTGTTGTTTTGTATTGGTTTGATACTTTGTAAGTCTTCATTTGAACGACGTAAATAGACGAATGATGGAAAATACATAACTGTTATGTCAAAAGCAACCTACTTCTTTGAAATCAAAGAAAGTAGGAGAATGCGTAGGTTCAATGTTTGGTCACGTTGAGAAACCTGTAGAAGTTAATAATTCGCAATAATGTCCAGGTAAGGATTTTCACTAACCTATGTTGTATAGATTAGATATTGTTGGGTATAAAAGTAAAAGGGAACTAATTATTTGTACGGCTATTAATCCATTCGTTCGGCAAGAAAAAATCAGCATTTAAGTGATTTGCACAGCAAACAATGTTTTCATCGGCAATAAATAAAAAATAAGCGCAAGACTTGTTTTACAAACAAACTTGGTTATATCAGCAAAGTAACACAACAAAATAATTAATTGACCAGCAGAATTGTTATTTGAGCAGCAGAATTATTATTTGACCGGCAGAAAATATTAGATGAACAATATTTTTCACACACCGATTTACCTTCGGATCCACATGAAGTTTTTGTGATTTCTTACCAAATTAATGATGACTTCGAAAATAATGCCAGTTTCCGCTGTGCTATATTAACGAAATATCTAACCGGAATGTCGAAAAACGCTAGTGTCGTTCATTCAGATGCTACATATAAAATCATATAAAAAGATGCTACATACAAAGATTTATTATTTGAACAAGATTAAAAATTTAGCTTTCACAAGTTTAATTAAAATTAGCTCACGGTTTGCTGCTCATTTATTTATTTTGCTGGACAAATAATCATTATGCCGGTCAAATAATAGTTTTGCCGGTCGATTGAATTTAGAGTTTTACAATATCATATTATTTGCAATAGAAATATAATATTCTCGCTGGGCATAAGTAGCACATCAACATGATATATTTATCGGCAGAATACATTTTTCTGCTGAACATAACATCAATATTATGCTGATCGTTTAAATGATGGCCAAAGTAAAATCACCAATCTGAGGATTGGTAATAATATACTCACGAAAGCAAAAAAACTTATAGCATACCTAAATATTATTTCCTCTCAAATGCATGCAATTTTTATTCCCGTATTTCACTGAAATGGTGACCACACAAAATATACGAGAATACCTACTCGAATATACTTGCAATGAATACAATCTTAAAAAAATAGAATGTGCTAGTGCTGAGTTTGCTTATGTAATGTTTCTACCCCAGAATTCGTGATTTTGTTTATAGGTAATAATAATTTTTTCATGGAGCACCAGGCGAAGAATTGGTCTCTCACTCTTATATTTATATTTTAGGGTCTCTTGCAAAAGACAGATGTTCGAATAAATAAATAAAGACATTTTACATATTAAATTTAATGATGGGTGTTTGTCACTCATCCTAAATGCCTCAATTTTTATTTTAGAACAGCCAGCATGTTTTTGCATGCAGCTGGTCTGCTAGCTACCCCACTTGTGGGATATGCCGTGATGATACATTAATTCTATGTAAAAATTGGTAAATTTTGTGACCTAAGACATTTATGTTGCAAGGTTTGAAGGGCACTGTTTTTTTGTGAGGTTCCTTTATGATTTTCTCAGCTAAATAGGATATGTTGAACCTCAGTATAAGTAGGAAAGAGACCATTAGCACCTTAATGTTGCGGAGTAAAACAGCATAATATTATTATTATTATTGGAACATGTTTTTGAGGAAATTATAACTGCTTTACTAGTCTATGCCATATAGATCAATGGTGATTCTATGAAAAACATTATGCAAGATAATAATATAACGTCACCTGCTAAATACATCGTGTCCTTGTATTACTTATAATTGAATGTATAAATACTTTTGTTTTCTTTATCCCGCGGAGTCCCTGGCAAAGAATAGCTCTCTCATTCATTTCTGTTATAGATTTCGAGTGTCCTTTAAAAAGCAGCAGGTATTGTATTACTTACGTTTCAAACATTTGACATTTTTATTTTCAGAGGCGGGCGGTGTGGCGCGGAGGTAACGCGCTTGCCTTTGAGTCACGAGGTCCCGGGCTGGGGAATTAATGATTTATCCGAGAAATTTCAGGGCCTTCTTGGAGTTTGCGGATGTCTGGGTGTCTCGGTGGGACCTTCTGCGTGAGCCGGGCTCACCCCCGGATTACCTGGATGAGCTTGATGGTTGATTTTGCCTTGTGTGATCGTGGCTGTCGCGAGCGAACTCGTTTCTTCGTTTTTTGTGCTGTCCTGTCTCCCTTGGTGGAGAGTCTTAGGTCAGGGAGGGATGTCCCTTGGGGAGGGAAGCGTGTCTGCGAAGACTCCGGCATCGGCGACCCTCGGGTTCACCGGCATGAATATCAAAAGAAGTTTCCGGACACCTCAACTTGGCTCTCTGCTCATAATTTTTATTTATTGTTTTTATTTCAATTATTTTGTTTTGATTATTGATTTGTTGGAAATGCCTTTGTAAATAATATATTGTTAGTTTTATATTGTGAATGTATTTGCTTCTCTCGGCTAGAGGGACATCGAAGGAGTGTAGTCAAAAGATTCCACACATGTAGGTTATGGTGGTTTGGTGGTTTTTTTGGCCGGCCAGCCCCTCAGGCTGCCCAATGCCTCCGCTATGGACAAAATTTGCGTAGTGTAGAATTCGGATAAATGGAAGAATAATGGTATGAATGAATGCTGTACTTTTGCAATAAGTAGTTAGATCATTTTTATTCCATACTCACATACACAATCTAAGCATTTCTCAAAAGTGCGGTAGCCATCAGCACACCAACTACATGTATTAAACATGCAAGTTACCCTCTGCGAACTAATAGATATTAAGACAATTGGGATTCTCATCACAGAAGATGTAAAATTTATTAAACGTAATGTTTTACGAATATTGCCTTTTACAGGACACTCGAAAACTAACAGGAGAGAGTGGGAGGCCAATTCTATTGTACTGTACCATCACGGCTTATTCTTCAAGTGGAGTATAGCCAGCAGAACATTTGCATGTAATAAACATGAGCAAACTGTCCTTACCGCGCTAATCATCAATATACCTATATCTTATAAATTTGATTTTCAAATTTACATACTAACGAAGACCGGGCTATACTCGCCCATTTCAAGGAATTTGCGTTCCATTGACTCGGCCATTTCAAGACGAGATACCTATTTGAAATAATAACTCACTAAATGCCGTACTTTGTTTTTTAGAAGCGAGAAAAACGGCAAAAAAGAGTGTATGAAAAAAATGTGAAAGAGATAAAAAATACATTTTTTGCGTGAGTTTGAAAGAGTGAGAAAATGTTATTTACCGCCAAAATTGTGTACCATATTAAAATTAATTATGAAAAGTAGGTACTATAAATATTTATGATTAATTTGTAAAAATAAGCACAATCAGAAAAATTTTAAGTTTGTGCAAATAAACACATTTAAAATATTTTTAAGCTCGTGTAGAAATATAATTGGATAAATGGAAGTCCCCAGACTTCTGAGCTATCCGGGTGGTCGGTGGGTCTCCTTCAATGTCCTTTCCGTGCCAACAAAAAAAATAAGACATGCAAGACGGGTGGCAAATCTCATTTCTGAATTTAAAATGTTTTAAAAACACTAAAAAACGTAATTACAAATAAAATACATACCGCATGGCCAACTCCCATTCTCTACTAGGGAATTAACGGGCTATTAGAATTGGGTTAAAAATACATAAATAATTTTGAATTACGTCATAGGTAATATGAATTATGTACCTAATTATGTATGTGTCATGTAAATGTATGTTAGTGTCACAAATATATTCACATGTCGCCACCCGATAGTTAAATTAGCCAGTTTACTGAATTACTAGGCGATTAAATTCACGCCGGCACTCAAATTGAATGGCTAATAGAAGAAGTCTGACCTAACGTAGCGTGCATCAATCCTAGGCCACAGTGCTAAACAAAATTGAAAAATAAATGTTTTCTTTTATTTTTTTATTGTCTCAAGGGACAAAAACAGTTTAACTTAACAAAATATCAACATTCAAATCTCATCAGTGAACAAACCAATCAAGGTCCCGCAAATTACCAAACCGCATGACGAACACGTTGCAAGCAAACAGTAATGGCATGCGATTGAATTCGTGCATTCAACTAATTGCATAGCCGTTTAGTTAAGAGGCTAATCTAACAATTGGGCGGCAACACATTCATAGCCTCATTCATAGCTTTGTATTTGTATTGTATAATAAAAATATAATTCGTAACTATTTATAGTAAAGTGTGTATGGATAATAAATTTATAGTATGCCAATCGTGGGTGGTTTTAATTATTCAAATAATACATAATACATTTCTATATAGGCATAATAATATATTGTTGTAAATTATATAGATACGCGGATTAACTGAGCATATTCAACTTTTTTATGAAGAGCTCATAGGACATCAAAACATATAAATACTTGGTGATGCGGTTGCGTTGTTCAAAGATGAAGATGACAAGAAATGCAAGAATGTTCCACTTACCTTTTGGCTGAGGAGTCTGGAACCTGGAATCGCCTTGCCTTTCACACAAATTCACTTCTTTGAATATATATTAATAATTTATTTATTTGTGCGGTAATTTTTAATAATTAATTTATGCGGGTTTGTATATTTATATTATTAATAAGCGGTGAAATTATATTGATGCGGTATAAGTTTTAAGCGATGCGATAGGTACTGATTCACAATGAATAATGGTGGGGAAGAAAAAATGATAGGAACACAATGTAATATGATTGCTACAAGGATGGGAAGAATTGTAACAATTTTTGATAAATGAAACATTTCACACAAACCTTCTCACCTCCACATAGGAACAACCCGAAATCAACCATAAATTAGAATTGGCCCAAACAATACTTTTACTTTTTTGTTAATGTCCTATTATAACAAGACGAAAAACTTTACTCTCGTAAATAAATCGAAAAGCAGAATAAAACATTTGTTTTATTTATTTCTTATGCGTGATGATTTGCGAATACCTACCTGCCTTTTAGGGTCGGCGACTGAAAAGCATAAGTACACAAAAAAGTGGGGAACTTAATTTTTGCCAGGATTCTACGAAATTTTATTACTTTCACAGTTTGAATATCTGAGAAATATGTGCGAATCAATATTATTTAGTAGATATTATGTATGAAGGTAGATATGCATTTGCGGCTGATATTCGCAGCAGCACCAGTAACAACAAGATACCAAATAAGGAGAATAGGGTCAGTAACCTAACCTAACCTAACTTAATATACATATTATAATATTATATCTATACCTATACCTATTACGTATTGCAAATAAAACCAACACAAAACCTTACGTAATGTAGAGATGTACATGTTGTATACACTTACACTTTTATAGTTACATAAAATAATTTATTATAGCATTAGGTATAGTTGGAATTTGTGGACTCACTAGAGGCATATGCGATTCTTTGACATTATTCGACCGACCGGATTAAACAAAATGTGTTATTTCCACCTCCTCACTTCCTTCGGATTTTTTCGACGGGAGTCCTTCAGGTGAACTTAAAGCCCTTCCTTAGAAAGAATTTGCATGAAGAATAATATGGATGATAAAGAAACTGCCACTCCTGAAGATATCATCGGTCTTAGGTGAGGGAGGGTACAACCGTGTGTGTGTACGTACCTACTGCTCTCATATTGATAACCACCTTAGTTGCTCGTTATTTGTTTGTATCTTGAATTATTTATAAGTGTTGTTATTGTATTTGTAATCGCACTCAATTCTCCTGAGAAAAACATCACAAAAGCTAACGGAACACAAAACATTTCCGTGAGGCAGTATGGTCATAAGAACAAAAGTTTTGCTAGGCAGATAAATGGAAGTCCCTCGACTTCTGAAACGTCCGGGCATTTTTTTATTTATTTATTTCATTTATACACGAAAAAGCCTTTTACATGTTGAACAAAAAAAAATAGTAACAATTACAACAATTTGACAGACGAAGACATTAATTTACAGTTACAGTTTCATGCAAATAAATGAAAAATATATATTTTGGAATAAAACTCAATAGGTATGTAGGTACAAAAACGTAATTTAAATTTAAAATGATTATAATAATTAGACACACAAAAAGAATATAACAAATAACATGGGAGAGATTTTTTCACGATATATGATTTTATTCGAAGATTATTGTAATTTAGGTACCTACCTAATTAATTCCACCACTTACCCCTGGATGTTTCAGTTTTCATGTCATCCAGTCATTCTAGAGCAAAAGTTATTTTAATCCAAGAGTGGGCTTGAGGTTGACCTTACGGGCCTCCCTCTAACAAAACACACTCGAAAATTAATGCTCCCTTGATGTCTCTTGGTGGAAAATCTCTCACCGAGGACGATACACATATATAGACAATATATACAATTTATTACGTGATATACCTAATACATAGAAATAGATATTTTCTAAAATCCATCTTACAGTTTCGTACGAATTAAACTATTACAAAATGTATGTGTGCTTACCTAATATTATGGTTACAAAATGTATTCAAACTCACTAAGGACAGCAAGGATTATTTTAGAAGATTATGGTTTAAAAAATACGGTTGATTCATAATAATAAATGTATTACTGCACACTACGGACTTATAATCAAAATAAAATAAATTTGGCAGCAAAAATGCATTATACATATTATTTTATATCCTACCTTTTATTTCCAAGGTCTACTTCGTCCATAGAAAATCCTTCCTTGTTTTCGTAGCCATTCATGATGCCCTAGTCAAAACAAAAATCTCACTAGAAATACTATTTTTCACATAAATATAATTTATTTTTATTATTTAATATAGTTTGCTTATAATAATTTTATGACACTGCTATAAGATTGTGTCCACTTATTAAAACAATACAAAGATTCACACCATTATCACACATAATATTAATGTCATTTGATTAATCGTAGTATTTTATAAATAGGTATTATAATAAATCACGCAATATCTGTAGAGCCATTAGGTATTTATGTGTTAGTGCCGGTTTGAGGGGGAAAACTAAATAATAATTAGCGAAAGTTTACATACATCGCGCATTCAGCGAAAAAACTTTCGGAATTGGGTGCGTGCAGATAGTAGGATGCGAACGTCAATCAATCTTCAATCATTCAGTGACAATTCCTAGCATTCTCCGAAAAATATTCGAATGAATGCCTTTGTAACCTGTATAAGGTCGGAAACGAAGGCATTCATTAGAGTATTTCTTCGGAGAATGCTCCGAATCGTTACCGAATGATTGAAGATTGATTGACATTCTATCCTACTATCTGGACGCAGTCATTCAAGAATAACCTGCACACGAAGCTGTCTTTGGGGTTTATGAGAGAGAATTTCGAAACTTTCAGATGGTTTATTGATTGTGCAAATCACTCGTTTTGTAAAAGTGTTGATTGCGGATTCAAGTCCCATCTGAGGAATTGCCTAAATAGGCGATGTTGTCTCTTAAATCGAGGATATCATGAAATATTTTAAATTCCTAAATACGAAAATTTGACGATTTGAGGGAGTGGAGGGCGTAAAAATATGAGACTTAAAAATGGTGCTTAATTAGGTACGAAAACTCGACCAAATCATTAAATTTTTGTAAATGTCATACCTCAAAAATGCCCCCTTTTGTTAAACTTATTTATTTTTGTGGATGGAACGACTCTGTTTAGGTGAAGGTATATATTGTAACAATTATTATATTAAAAATTTATATGTACCTATAATAGGTCAGTTGAAGAAGCACCGATGTCACAATATCTTTAGTAGGTAAGTGTTGATAAGGATTTAATATTTAATGTCTGTGTTATATGCGAATGCGACATAAAGAGAGCACCATTGAACTGTGTTTATATAAATATTAAAAAAATTGTTCTACTTCCATTTTATCTTCTACGTATACCACAAATTACTGATATTGATAACGAATGTTATCCATGAACAACTAAACTAAAGTGATCACTTTCAGCAAAAGCTTTCACTTTTTATTTATTCATTCTTTATTGTACATTATTATTAGGTTGTTGGACAACATGTACCGAGATCTAGAGGAGCTCAATGCTAAAGACGACTGGCAATCTATTGCTCAAGATAGAAAGGCTTGGAAAACTACTGTTTCGAAGGCAGAGGTCTTGCAAGGGCTGTTCGGCCATCGGAAGTAAGTAAGTTTACTGTACATTGATTAAACACAATTACTTAGAAGGTATTGCAAAAACGTGACAGTAGAAAGACACCGCGGAGAACACACAAGGAACAATAATTAGCAGCCCAGCGGAAGCCCTGCCTCCGGGTCATGACCTACCGTGGCCAATGTGGAAAACCCTCAACAGGTTCAGAATAGGAGTGGGACGCACTAGGAAGAATCTTCAGAAATGGGGTTTGTCTGAGAGCATAGTGTGTTACTGTGGAGAGAAACAAAATACTGGGCATCTCCTGACATGTCCAATGACTCCCAGACAGTGTCACTGGGAGGAATTTATGGAGCGAACTCATCTGGAGGGAGCTGCAAGAGAGGTCGTAGATTTCTGGGAGGGAATAGGAATATAGATTTTAATGTTTTTTTTATCGTTTGGTGACCGACACGAAAAGAAGAAGAAGAATGTGAAAATATTAATTAATGAACAGTCTAACAAAAAAAGACAATGTTACATTATTTTATTTATCTTGTCGCTAACATCATGACGATGATACGATCTTTTTTGTTATTATTTTTGCCCGTTTACATTACTTATTGACAATAATATGTAAAATTAACAATCAGAATTATATGACATTGATGAGAATATCTCTGATATCATAAAATAAATCTACATTATTTTGTGCAAAGATTTTTATACATTGTTTTGGTATAAGGCTTCTATATACCTTTCCATACATGTACCTCTACAACATAATCAGTCGAAATCACTAATAAGTAATAACTCAACTAAGTGTTAACCCAACTATTAAGCCTGACTAAATGAATTAAGTACCTATGATCTAGGCATTGTGTGTTCACATTGTATAGTGTTTTAAATATAGGTGTTTTTAATATAATACATATTTAATATTAACACAAAACACTGTTAACTTTTCACTATTAATTTTATTAATCTCGAGTACTTTCGTCAAGTTAGCTCTACATTTTCAAGAGAACTTTTTGAATTAATTATGTAGCGAATTAAGGATATTTTTTTCCAACAAAAAGCCTGGGTATTAAATTTTGCTAACCGTTTTTAGATTATAACATTTTCATTTGCCCCGGAAGAGCACCCGGAAAAGAATCAGTCTCCCACTCGTTACAGTAAGTTTTCGAATGACCTGTCAAAGGCAGATATTCGGAAAACAAAAGACATTTTACGTCTCAAATTCAGCAATGAGGTTTTGCTACCCATCCTGAATAATATTCAGGATATTATCTTCATTTTTCTCTTTGCACGGAAAAGACAGCTCTTATATGTATTGTATTGTACTTTTACAGGACACTCGAAAACTTACGCAACAGAGAGTGAGAGACCAATTACTAAGCCGGTTGCTCCACGGAACAAAATATGTAAAATTGTTTTATTTTAATTTCCTAACATAGGTACCTACTTAATGAATTTCCACCAACAACCGTCGGTCTATAAACTAAACTTTATCAGTATTTTAATTGTCGGCATAAAATCGGGAAGGTGTACCTTAGACAAATATGTACCTACCTAAGTAAAAGTAAGGTTTTAATTTAGCCTGAGTAAAAAATTGATTTGTGAATAAGGTTTTTCATATAGTCTGGGTTAATTTAAGACAAGGCTGATGTTGGAACAAGCTGCCTCTGTGTCTGTGAGAGGAGGTGAATGGAGAAAGTTTTAAAAGAGGGCTGAAGACACACCTTTTTGCTGGGAGTTTCGGGTGATGGATACGATATACAGCGCCCTTGAGGTCATGTTATGAGTAAACGGCGCTTTACAAATTGTCCATATATATAGTAGCTTAGTCTAATTATGCATTGCGTTGTTCATCGCCAATATATAAAAAAAAAAATGTAAAGGTTTCAATCGAAACCTACATAGTACCAACTCTATCTCGGACGATATCAACATTTGCATCAAGATAGCACACTATACTTACATACTCAATCTGACACCTGTCACAAGAATGTAAAAAAAATTAGAGATGCGACGAATATTCGGTATTCTGTCTATTCGGCAACATTTTTTTCTATTCGGCCGAATACCGAATATTTAGTCTATTATTCGGTATTCTGCCGAATAGTTTAAATGTAAAACTGGAAGGAGCTAATAATCTATAATAATATTTATTGAGATATTAATAAACACATAGGAATAGCTTGTAGATATTATTGCTATTTCATTGTCAGCTGCAGATGCATAATTTTATTAATCTTCAAATATCTAATTAATTAATTTAATTTGATATGGAGTGATACAAAATAATATTATTTTTGTTGTTATTAATATTGGAACACAAACATTTAGAAAAAAATGTACCGCGCTGCAAGTCTAGTATGTCTATGTTGGGTTAGTCGGAAGATATCGTGTCTCTGCGATAAACTCGACCATCCTGCAAAATTATTTATTTATAACATTTTTTAATCTTATTATTTTTATCTAAATATTTTGTACAATAAAGTTTATTATTATTATTACCTACACGAAGATGCGCGGTCGGGGCTCGGGAGTACCGCACGTTCTCACCCTTGTTTCGCCTAATATTCGGTTGTTCGGCACATGATCTTGCATAATATTCGGTATTCGGTCAAATATACTATTTGTTGAATCTCTAAAAACTAAATGACCTTATGAAAAATGTGTATAAAGAAATATGTAGGTACACTCAGCGGATTAACTTTTTTGTCATTTTGCATTAATGAATTATACCAGACAGCTCAATATGTCTGCAGGTATACGATGCATTTTTTTTTATAATCCTTAAACCAACGCATTTTTTTATTATTCTTCTATTACTACAACTATACCATCTCGGCATATTATTATCCCTTAAGTGGGATAGCCAGCGGACCAAGTGCGTGTAGCAAACATGCAGATTTTCATATCTGTACCATTTAAATATATGACATTCAGGATGGGTGACATGACTCATAGCTGAATTATAGTTAATTGGCCTATACGTGAGGTTTTACGAGCTAGCTGATTTTTACAAGACGACAGAAAAGAATGAGATTTATTCTTACCGGGGCTCCTCGGAGTTTTAATAATCCTATCCTATTATATCCCTTCAAGCCGCATTTATCGTGAGGTAGATAGAGAAAGGAATGCCAATTTGCTCTATTCTTACACACTTTCGCTTCCTCCATGTTCATAAAATTTCACGCATGCACGCCGATTTTTCTTACTTAATATGCGTCCATTGTAGAAAAGTTAATGCTACTTACCTAATCAAGCCAAGCTACATGGTTCTCAGGCATCCGTGCTTTCTAATTCTTTTTTCAAAATAATGTGATTGTCTGATTCCATATTGGAAAATCTGTGCTTAAACCATTTACTATTTAAATTAATAATTACGCCATGAAATATTTTATACATAAAAGTATCTAATTCTCTTTAGAAGATATTGGGTGTTGGGTGTTGAGGGCATGTCACAAATGATATTGTACACCATGAGTTTGAGTGTACTCAAGGAAGATGTAAACCTCTACTTAAAGAGATGAGAACTCGAAGAAGAGGTTTATAAAGTAGAGACGTTTAACAAGATTTGCTTGTGCTGAAAAGTGTTAAGATGGGAGAAATCAAAATTTTTTGAGCTACTGCAAAATATTTTTGAATATTTATAACAACTTTAACTGTTTTACACTCGATGTGCTCAATGTAAACTATTTTTGCAAGGTTGACAATTCAATATTAGAAAATGCAATTTACCTTTACAGTTCATTGCACATCGGAGGTTGTGTTTATCACTTATACAAATACCTTACTAATATGCGATATGTTGGTAAATTGCAGGGCATAATAGACATCATAGTCCAACAACGAATTAGTATTGAATTGTCTTTCGGATTGACAAAACATTTGGTTTTGACAATGAATCTCTCGTATTTTGTCATCAAACGATTATTTTTCTTTCAGATAGATCATTCGTCATTTGCGACGTACAGACAGCTGGATGCGAACGTCAATCATCAATCAAAAATCTTAAATCTTTCGGGTACAATTCGGAGCATTCTCCGAAGAAATATTCAAATGAATGCCTTCGTTACGTCTTATGGATGGGTAACCACCACTCTTCATATCTCGAACTACGTTTAACAGTAGGTAAGCACAAAAAGATGATCCAAAACAGTCAGAGAACAGGAAAATTATAATTTCATACACAAATAGGTACAATAATGCACACGTAGTAAAAAGGTGAAGGCAAAATTACACAATTATCATTCAAATTGAAGAAATGTTACACGTCTTTTTTCAGATGTTTTACGAATACTCATTTCTATCGCGAAACACTCAAAAAAATACAGAAAGGAGTACCTAGTAGATCTACCTATTTATTGCCGGATAATTTACGGATCAAAAATTTATAACAAAAAACATAACTTGTATTAAATTTATTTCATTGAACTACAATCTGTATAATTAAATTATGTATGAAAACGAACCTTATTCACATTAAAATTAACTTGAAACATTCAATTAACGAATAACAAACAATTATTATACCAAATATTATTGTATAGGACTATTAACATTATGGACTGCGAATTGTATCTAGAATCTAGATACATTTTGACAACAACAAAAAAGTCTACTTAGGTAGGTATGTTAGCAATAATAGTAGGTATGTATACCTATTATATTGAATAAACTTAGGTAATGTGGAACACCATAAATACCTATCGAGTGGGTATATATTGCAATATCTCTGTCACCGTGTACTTGAATAAAATATATTTGTTGTTATTATTATTATAGTAAATATATATTATTATTATTGAAAACGTGTTTCCCGCGTAGGTAGCGCGTTATAACTGAGAGAGCGAGAGAGCAATCAGTAGGTATCAATATTATTGTAAACCTACCTGTTAATATATTGTATACTTACATATAATTTTATTATTATTATACAGGTAGAATAATAACATGTATTATTTAACGAGTACAAATTGATGTTTTTTTTCATGTTGACATTATTGTTATAAAAATATTATTGAAAAAATTAAAAATCAAAGTCATTGTCAACACCTACTTGAGTAAAATGCATGTTCAACAGTAGGTACCTACTCAAAAACAGCCGTAGTAGGTACTCAGGAGGAAAATAAATATTTAGTCTCGGTTAACTGGTCTTGCCTAACTATGCTGTGAATAAAAAGAAACCGAACTCTCATTTATTTTTTCTATGGTGAACCTTCTCGATACTAGGTATTCTGAAAATCGAAATTCTTAATGTTGGGGTTGGAGTGGCTTGCGGACCTGAAAAGTAGCAACAGGCAGTAGATATTTCCAGAGAAGGTATTGGGGCGCAACGGGCTCCCGAACAAAATAACACCAGAAGAAGTTTATAAGATGGTAATATAATATAAATACAGGTATAATTATTTTTTAATGGTTTATCCCGTGGAGCACCCGGTAAAGAATTGGTCTCCCACTCTTCTGCGTAAGTTTTCGAGTGTCTCAAAAAATTGTGGGGCTGATTAAGGCCCAAATCAGAGGTTATTAACACTTTTTTCCATGTACCTACGTACCTGCAATTTTTTTTAACTTAAATATGGGTATCATACATCAAGATTTTTGATCAGTTATTAGCACTTTTTTCTATGTAGGTACCTAACATTTTTATGTTTCCATAATTAATTGTAGCCATATTGGTGATAAATTGTCTCAACATTTGTACATTGATTGATTGAATAAAGTATTTATTATTATTATACTGTTAAATAAAAATAAATTCTCCGAAAATTCTCTACTTCGAGAAGTTTACCGAGAAATTTCTCGGCAAATTTCTCGAAAAATTATTTCTTGAGAATTCCACAACACTACGTAAGATATAATAATTCTTACAGAGCTGTCCGTAAATAACACATGGTTGTATTATAATATTGTTTAACTAAATAGTTATACCTAATAGGTCCTACATACCATGTGTTAAAAAGGGATAGCTTTCTAAGAATTACTATATCTACAGTGGTTCGGTTTATCACGAGAAGTTCACAATCTTGTTATTTGTTATGTCTATTTATTATTTTAGCTTGATAAAACTTCTGGGGAGGTCTCATATAGCCAAACATAATATTATTTGGAATAGCGGTTAGTCTTTGTCTGAAGTACGGCTAATTGTTTACAATGTAATACATTTATATTGTACCAATATACTCAATCCAGCATGATTTGTGCAATCTCTCATTGAATGATTTAATACAATAAGAATATAAGTACATATTAATATATTACTTAAAATATATTAAGAATTTGTCACAATTTATAGGATTAGTATTAGCCTCCACTGAATGTATGGAATATAATAGAGATGTCTCCCATCTTTTCTGTAAATTTTCATTGTCTTAGGTTATACCTATGCAAATATAATTTACAGGCACCAACGTTTGACCTACGTTCGCTTCACTCTTCACTATGCATCGCTTTTTAGTGCGACTTAGTAAGAGAAAGGAGTTGACCATGATCAAACAAATATTGAAACTACCAATGTCCTTTCACTGTTAAATAGCAAATAGCTCTTTAAAGTAAATAACAGTTAATAATATATACA
Source organism: Athripsodes cinereus (assembly GCA_947579605.1). Taxonomy (NCBI): domain Eukaryota; kingdom Metazoa; phylum Arthropoda; class Insecta; order Trichoptera; family Leptoceridae; genus Athripsodes; species Athripsodes cinereus. The sequence continues at coordinate 1,377,778 of OX388329.1, forward strand.
TAGGTAGCGCTTATAAGTGGTAGATAATTAAATAAAACCAAGCTAGCAGTTTGCGAGTAGGTATTTGCTTATAATGTACTCACTTAACAATGTTTTAGCATAAGTTTTGAAGAAAAAAAGGAGAATTTATATTCAAAATGGACAGGACACTCGGAAATAATGGAAAAGAGTGGGAGACCATTAGACCAATTCTTTGCCGGGTGCTCCGCGGAATAGGATAACACCTAATTAAATTACGTACATACTGTTTTGCTTTTATATTCTACATTTTTGGTGTGGCCAATCTACAATGAAGGATAATAATTTACATTAAAATAAAAAATTGAAAGTAGGCATTAAATTTTTTTTTTTTTTTTTTAAATTATATAAGGCAACTCAACCTACATGGGCTGATTTGTGCCACTGGACTAATTCCTGACAATATCTAACTGTTTAAAATTGTGGAGACTTTGATTTTGGAGATCTATAATACAATACAATTTCTTCGAACAAACTCAAACAATCTTCTATATATCTCTACACGTCCTAAGGATAGAAGGTGTGGTATACTAAGTGGATATGAGATGTCTTGTAAAGTGTGTAGGTCAAGATAGAGATCATAGGCATCCATGATTGGGCAGCCGAAAAATACATGATCCATTGTCTCGTCGTCTAGTCCGCACTCGCACAATGGTGAAGAGGCCATATTTATTCTAAACAGATGACTCTGGAGTCTGCAGTGACCAAACCGCATTCTGCAAATGGCTGTGATCAGTGGTCTTGGCAGACGTCTGCCATGGTACCAAGGATTTGGTGGGAAAGAACTCTGTATACTACTGTACCATGCACCTTTGGTTTTTGAGTTTAATCTCCAAAGTGAAGTCCATTTAAGTGTTTTGTGTGTGGAAATGATTTGGAGAAGATCTTTCACTGGAGATTGAAAATTTACAAGGACAGTACCACTTATTGCAGCTTCCTTTGCCATTCGGTCTACTTCCTCATTCCCTGAAATTCCACAATGGGCCGGAATCCATACAATAACAACGTCAGTATTTAAATTTTTAAGTTCAAATAGAAGTTTCTTAATTTTTAAAATTAGTTGGCTGCTATAATCCCCTGTGAAAGGGGCGGAAAGGCATTTGATTAGTGACAGGGAATCTGAGAATATAGCAAATTTGTTAAATGGATTGTCGAGACAGTTCAGTGCGTATGATTTGCACCAAGAAAGGGCTTCTTGCATTGCAATGCATTCCGTTGTAAATACTGAAGTTTCTTGTGGGAGTATATATGCGAGTCTTTTACCTAGCGAGGGGACAAATATGGCAGATCCACACTTCCCCTTAGATTTTGAACCATCAGTATATATTTTGATATGGGTTGGCCATTTCTCTTGCACATTGTTAATGAAATTCTGATTAACCTGTTTAGCCGGGAGTCTTTTTGCCCTATCTACACCCACATTCTCCACAATATTATATGACATTTGCAAAGCCATAAATGGTAATTCATATATCGGACTGGGATAAGGGAATCGTGGCCCTCTATATAATGCTAGAATAACCGGTAAGCCGGCGCATAGGTTTGGTAAGTCTTTATTGAACCAATATTGACTTGATAGGCATAAGTGTTTCAAGTTGCTAATACTTTTAAGAAGGGGGTGGTCTATGTACGTCACTCTTTTTATGAGGAACCTTTCCGCCAAATACTGTCTCCTTAGTGTTAGTGGCATTTCGCCACATTCGATTTGTAACGCATTGATCGGTGTAGAATGAAATGCACCCGTTATGAGTCTAAGACTTTTTGATTGGATCATTTCCAGCTTATTTTCCAATTGATTTGGGAGAGGGTCAAATATAAAGCTTGCGTAGTCCAAATGACTTCGAATTAGAGCGTGATATATGTTTTTCATAGTGGAAGGGTGTGATCCCCATGAGATTCCTGATACGGCTCTTAGAATGTTAATGTTTTTTTCGCATTTCGTCGTAATGTAATTGATATGGTGATTCCACGATAGTTTTCTGTCAAGAATTACCCCTAAAAATTTTATCTCTGTTACCTGTGGGATTGTGATACTGTCTACGTCAATTTTTATTGTTGGGTCCCGATGTTTTCTGGAAAATGCTAAAACTTTTGATTTTGAGGGTGATAGTTCCAAAGAGTTGTTACAGAGCCATTCATTTAGTCTTTTGATGGCTAAGTTCATGGTTTTAATGGCGGCATCTATATTCTTATGTGAAGTGTACAGAACAATGTCATCAGCGTATTGCAGAAATTTACATTGTCCTGAGAGACGTGCCTCAAGGTCTGCACAGTAAATATTAAAAAGAAGGGGACTTAGGACCGAGCCCTGAGGTAATCCCTTCCATATGTTTCTCTTGATGGCGTCTGGTTCATTCGAAACTATAATTGATCTTTCAGAAAATAGATTAAAAATAAGTCTGGAAATCAAAGGGGAAACCGAGAATTTAGTGAGTTTTTGGTACAGCTTATGGAGACAAACATTATCGTATGCTGAGTTAATGTCGAGGAATAGAGCCACCGTTGTCTGCTTATGAGTCATCGCTATTTGAATATCAGTGATAAGAGTACTTAAACTGTCGACGCAACACAGACCCCTTCTAAATCCAAATTGGGAGGAAGGCAAGATGCCAATTCGCTCCACATACCATTCCAGTCTATTTTTAATTAATCGTTCTAATATTTTGCCTATACATGACGATAGGGCTATGGGACGATAGGAAGAACCCAGAGCTGGGTCCTTACCTTTCTTTAAAATTGGGATGATAAGATATTGCTTCCACTCTGTTGGAACAATGCCAGTATTGAGTATTTCATTAAAAAGATTAAGGAATTTAGAGAGGAGAGTTATAGGGCTCTTTTTGAGTAATAGGTATGGTATTTCATCGACTCCTGGAGCAGAATTTCTAGACTTATGTAAACAATTTTTTAGTTCGTCTAGAGTAAAAGGGCATTCAATCTGAGAATTGGAAGAAGCGGATTCTATGGATTTAGTTTCCAGCTCCGAAATATGGGGTACATAATTCGGGGCAATTTTATCGATAAAATCATTTATCCAAAGTGATGGGGGTTGTTTTACACTTAGATTACATAATGAACCTCTGTATCGTCTAAGCTTACTCCAGACATAAGATGGCTTAGAGTCGGGAGATAGGGATTCGCAAAACTTTTTCCATCCTTCGCGTTTTTTGCTTCTTAGTTTTTTCTTTACTTTGGCCTGAATGGCTTTGGCTTGGTAAAAGTTTTCCATACTCATGTTTTTCCTATATTTGTGCATAATTTCCCTTCTCTCTTCAATTAATTTGGAACACTCTGGGTCCCACCAAGGAACATTTTTTACTGTTTTAAAGGTAACGCTTTGTCTTCTTGGAATACTGCTATCAGCAGCTTTATATAGTATTTGGGTTAAGGCAGTATAAGTCTCTTGTATGGAATTACTTTGGGACTGCGCCGTATTTGCACAGAGCATCTCGTGTTCGATAATTTCAGAAAAAAGGGCCCAATCAGCTTTAGAAAAATTGTAACGGTTCTTCTTGTTATTTGGAAGAGTAGGGGTTGATTTGATTAAGTTTATGACGATGGGGTAATGATCACTGGACATCGGATCATCCAATATGGACCAGTTGCATAAAGAGGCCAAGTCATTGGAACAAATGGTTATATCAACGGCACTGGAGTGTTGGTTTGGAGTGGACATTCTAGTTGGAGATCCATCGTTCAAGATACATAAGTTATTTGAGTCCACGAAAGACAACAAGCAGTTGCCTGCCCGGTCTGTTAAGTGGCTACCCCATACTAGGGAGTGGGCGTTAAAATCGCCCAAAAGGAAGAATGAAGACGGAAGTAAGACAGTAATAGAGTTCCAGTAGTTTGAATCGAATCCAGAGTTTGGGGGAATGTATGTCGAAACATATCCGACGCCATTAATGCAGAGCGCAATTACCTCTAAAAAAGGGTTGTATGGTAAGGTGATTAATTGGAATGAAAGTGATGCATGGATAAGAAGGGCCACTCCACCTCCTTTTCCTTCAAAACGGTCACTTCTAAGGCAATGAAATCCAGGAATTTTGAAATGGGTATTTGTATGAAGCCAGGTTTCAGATAATGCTGCTATTTTTATATTGTATCTGTTTAGTAAAAAGATTATGTCTGATTTACTGGGAACAGCACTTCTGCAGTTCCATTGAAGAATTGAGATACTAGTAGTCTTACTTTCGATATTACAATTTGAAGAGGGGTTTTTTGGAAGTTGATTGGAATCGTTATTTGTCTGTAGATAGGCCATTATTAATAATGAGATTTAGTAAGGGAACGACAGAGGCAACGTTGGACGGTAGTTCTTCTGGTGATGATAAGATAGACATCAAGACTTTGGAAAGTAATTGAATGGTGGTTTCTCTATCTATCTTATTATTTGAAAGTGGTTGGGGATCTGAATTGGATTTGGTTAATTGGTTTATTAAGCAACCGTCTGTTGCCATAGAGGGTTGACCATTGCTGTAGGACAGCAATGCTTCATGCCCTTTTTTATCAGACGTGTTCTCGTATACTTTTGTTCTCGGAGTCTTATGTATATACACAGTTTGTCTTTGTGAAATAGATTGGGGTTTGGGTGTCGTTGTTTTTGTTATTTCGCTGTATGAAGTAGTATTAGGTGCACATATTTTGTTTGCTTGGTAGTATGAAATATTTTCTTGGGACATGGTTTTCTTAATTTTCTTTTGTCTCGCTAGTTCAGGGCAACAGAAGTCATTTGCTGAGTGAGGGCCTGTGCAATTAATGCATTTCAGTAGTAGTGTAGAGCACTCATCTCCGAGGTGGTCTAGGCTACATTTAAAACATCGTGTTTTAGAACGGCATTTTTGACGGGTATGGCCAAATCTACAACAGTTGTAGCACATGACAGTGGGGAAGGTGTATAGTTCAACTCGAAGGGCGTTGTAGTACAGATATACGTGTTTTGGTAAGGATTGACCCTCAAAGGTTAGCACGACCGTCTGTGATGGTGTCCAGGTTGGAGGGTTTGAGGAATGGTCTTTTCTGTTGAGCCTTCTTGCTTTGAGTACTTTACCACTTTGCGGTGGCACCACTATATTTTTCAAAAGTTCTTCTAAGCTTATGTCCGTCGACACTCCTCGAACCAAACCAAATTTTAAAATCTTATGTTTGGGAATATATGCACTGAATAGGTTTGTTTTCAGGAAGTCAGACTTTAAGAACTTATTAGCGAACGTTGGCGTTGAGAATGTTACTAGAACTTTACCTCCGCCTTCGGCTTTTACACCGTCAGCGATAATTCCGCCAATATCCGACCTCGACAGAAGTCCTCCAAATGTAATCGGGTGAAGGCGTTTTTCACTTTGAACTATTACAGTATATGGTCCTGGACTTAATAGTGGATAAGTGTAGTCTATCTCTGGTGTATTTTCTTTACTTTGACTAATATGTTCATTCGACTCGTTTTTGCGGCGTTTGGACTCTAAGTCTGGCCCCCTGTCAGGTGGGTCGTCCGTCTCCATTGTAAACTGAGTAGAATATAAGTGTTAAATAAAAAGGGAAAAAAGAAAAGAAAAAAAAAATTGGTTTCAATAACCTTTACGAAAAAAAACCAACAAAACAAATCAAACCGTGTGGTTGCACCCTAACTTCCGCCGTGTGATCACACCTTAACTAGTGTTGTCACATGTGTGGTGTCAATATTTAATACTACTGGCAAAACAGATTAATGGCCTTCTACGCAGTGCTGGCCGCCTTTAGGCATTAAATAATAATAAGGATAATGTAAAAAAGGAAACTATATGAAAAAAAAGGGTAATAAACAACGAAGTTATTAAATTAGATGGGCTTATCTGGTACGGCGAAAATCCACGTCTGTCACAGACCGATGTCCACCATAGAAAAAAAAAAAAGTAGGCATTAAATATTATACTCGATATGTATAATTTATCTTTCTTATCTTTGGCCTGTTTCTTTTTTGGAAATCTTTTATATTTTCGCGGGTATGATGTTTTGTAGTATTGGCTATGGTTATTTTTTTTTTACTGGCAAGAGCATTCGCAGTCATTGACATTTTTTTTAAACCTGGCAACATTGATGCAAAAACATGTATTTATAGTGATGTCCAACACTTCGATGATATAAATAAATAAATAATAAAAATCGATGTGAACAAACCATTAAATGTGTACTATCGCAAAGTTAATTGCGTACTTATTTAATCTAACTATATCGGAAAATGAATTCTGGGTTTATATTTATCAAAGAAAATCTTAAATATAGCTCACCGCCTTTTTCACGCCGTTTCGCATGCGGCATAAGCTGGAGGGATCGTGAGCCACTTATATCTGTCTTTGAACACATTTTTACTGCCATGCGATTTCTCATACATGCACTCTTATTTAAAATGCCCAGCACGCACTCGTCTTGTAAGATCTGTAGGCCTAGTCAAAACACATTTGAGCGTTACGTTTTCGTTCCAATGTTGATGACGTTGCGAGAACGTGTCAATTTTCGTAACTAAAATACACAAGTAGCTACGAAAATTGACACGTTCTCGCAACGTCGTCTACATTTGAACGAAAACGTCACGCTAAAATGTGTTTTGACTAGGCCCACTGCTTTATACAAACGAAGTTTTGCAAGCACAAAATTAAAAATATTTGGTTCCTTTAAAACTCTTATAATTTCATCAATCATACTTACTGCAAGCCCTCTTCTCTCCACTGCTGGATATAGGCCTCTTCAAAACTTTTCCACATTTTCCTATCTCGAGCAACACGATACCACTGTTTCCCCATGATCTGGACAATATCATCAACCCATCTTTTTTGGGGTCTTCCTACGCTTCTTTTGTCCTCCCACGGTCTCCATACAAGAATTCTGGAATAAAAAAATATTTTTTTTTTACTTTCATGGCAAAGCAACGTTAAACACTGATCTATGGATAATGAAACAACAACAATATTTTTTTCATAACGTCTCAAAATTACTGTATATTGTAAAGATGTGCGATTTTATATTTTCTATGCTACAATGTTGTGTTGACTCGGCATCACTACATAACGCTACTCTTGTTTATCACATACATCGCGGTCGGACGGAAGAGAGAATTCGCCTTCATTTTACAAAACTGTATTTTGTGTTGTGGTTGCTTTTCTTGTAATAATATTGTAAAAGTGAGCCTTTATTGGGCGACTGATTAATGATACATATTTGTGATAAATAATATTCATTTACTGTGCCTCAATATATCAGCTAATGACATTTAAAACATTCTATTAACTGTTGTAGTTATTAAATTTGTTGTAAGAAAGTGTTGGCGTTATCGTATAGTAGGATAACTAATAAAACATTCAAATAATAAAATAAATACACAAAATGTCTAATAAAATTGAAGCGGAATTCCAAGATATAGTGGACAGAGGTGCTTGGTCCACAGTTTATCAGGTAAATGTTAATAAAATGAATATAATTTCAACACGATATAACGCTTTTTTTTTTTGCTTTTGTTGAAGAGTGTGGGATGTATTGGTGATGCCTAGCCGATATTGTATAATAATGAGTAACAATAATCGCTGTATATACCTTTTATATTACATATCACAACATTTGTAATCATATTCTGTTATATTTACAACTTTCTAATCGCGTTATATCGACGATTTGAAATATTAAAATTGTAATTATTAAGATAGGTCGCATTTCCGCCGAACTTCGTGTGACATATATTTCTGTGAAACACTTGAATTTCTCAGAATTCCTTTTAGTTACATTGTAATATTTTTGGGAATTTCTCTGAATTGTTCAATGTTCAATTATTTCGCAAACATTCTTATTAGCAACATACATTACTTGTTTATTTTTTTTATTGTGATATTTAAGTGCATATTATAATATTAATTAAGCTAGGTTATGTCATTATTATGGGAATTATTTGCCAATTCCACAAATTCTTTTCAAAAATGTTTTTACTACTATGCAAACAATGAGTGTTACTTGTCTAATTCTAAGAAGTATTTGATGTTTATTTATTTATTCATTCATATCAATAAACAAGCAAAAGTATTTGTTTCATAGAATTGCAATATACTATGAGTTTCAGAACACCAAGGTGATCACTATATCTAAATATCAATGGCAGAGTCTTTGACTTTCAGTTGAAAGATTGTAGGTTCAATTTCACCCGCTGCAGATTTACTCCACCCTCATGACATTAGCACGTTGATTGTTGTGAGGGTGTCGGGTGATTTTGGATTTAATTTAAAACAAGATACACTCATTCTACTATTATATCATCACGGCATATTCCACAAGTGGGGTAGCATGCAAACCAGCCGCATGTATCAAAACATGCAATCTGTTCGCTCCGTGCCAGCAAAAAAACTAAGGCGCCTACTACACGCACAAGTATCACCACAGTTCTGTTTGCGCAAGCTTCTCGCACGAAAACACGGAACACGGACGTAGCTACCACACGATACAGTTAAGTATGCGCAAGCCTCATTCTACCCGCAAACGTGAAGCGAGACCTATGGTCGTTCTGCTTCAAACTGTTGGCGTCAAAACGATAAAAGAAAGTGCGGCATGAACACTGAACACCCAACCACACAGGCAGGTAAGTACGCGCAGGCAAAATTTCAAGCAAGTCGAAAAGTACATTAGCCGCGCTGTAGGGTTTGCGCGGGATACGGTTTTACCAACTACACGCACGGTGTTCCGTGTACAAGTCGGCCTGCGCAAGCAAAACTGTGGTGATACTTGTGCGTGTAGTAGGTGCTTAAGACATTCAGAATGAGTGGTAAATCTCATTTCGGTAATTCTCATTGCTGAATTCAAGATGTGAAATGTTAAAGAAATTTCAAACACCTGTCTTTTACGGGACACACGAAAACTTACCAATTGTAGAAAACCAATTCCTTGATAGGTGCTTCATAGATTCATTTCTTTTTAAAAAAGTTTTAGAATATGCTGCCCTTACGGGCCGTTTCACCACCTCTGGATAAAGTTCTAGATAACTATCCTTAGGATAAATTTATTTACAAGATAAAGCGTTTCACCACTTACAGATTTCTTACGGATTGTTATCCGCCAGATAGCAGTGGCAACGTTGTAATTTCATGCGTTTGTTGCATGAATGTATGCACGTAGGTAGGAATATATCGTGCGTTGCCTAGGAATATATCTAGGCAACGCACATGTAAACAAATTTTGACAGTTTAACACTATCTGAGACTTATCCGCCGGATAACTTATCTAGACCTTTATCTATAGGATAGCGCTGTCAGGGAGTCTTGAAACGCATTTTTCGTTTTATCGATTTCGAGTTTGCCTTATTTTAATATATTGTCCATGTTCAAAAATACAAATATATAAACATCCCTCTAGGTTCTTAATCCGCTTGCCTATGAGTCATGAGGTCCCAGGTTCGATTCCCGGCCAGGCCAAAATAAATATTAAATCATCACAGCATATTCCACAAGTGGAGTAACCTGCGGACTATCCGCATGTAGCAAACGAAGGAATGATCATATCAGGAAATTTGCGGATGCAAGAGTATTGCTGTGAATAGTATTTTGGACATGTAGAGTGAACAGACGATGATAGAATGTAGAAGAGGGTGTATTTATTTGAAAGAGTGGGTGTAAGAAATCACGGATGTTCAAGAACTACGTGTTTTGCCCACTTGTATTAAATTTTCAAGGATGGCTGTGTGCTGAGTCAGAGAAATTGGCCTGCAAGTATGAGAAACTGGATGAATGTGGAAGCGAAAAAAGTATGTAAGGATAGATCTGCATTGCATTCTATTATCTATTCCTACCCCTCCTGGGACACTGTGTGAGAGTATAGATCAGGGGTCGGCAACCTTTTAGCTGTGGTGTGCCAAGCCACTCTACCAATATGATTCAGGGTGCCGCCTTAATTCTAAATTATATAATGGGGTTCTAGAGGAGAATTTTATATCAAATTTATCTTTTAAACATATTTATTAAAAAAATAACATAAAATTCTAACATAAATTAATTTTTTTTAATGCGAACCTTGTCCCTGATTACTTTGTAGAGTGCCATTCAGAACCCCATCGCGTGCCAAGCCTGGCAGGCGTGCCATAGGTTGCCGACGCCTGGTATAGATAGATACGTATATACATGTGTATTGTCGTATTAGTATCAAGATATAAGATCTAAAGGAGTATTCACACTTGTTCACTTTCAGTGATCACTCGGGATGATCCTCCGAAATGAAAAGGTTTGAATAGACTAACTGAATCTTGTTTACTCAATCTGTGTAAATAGTACTAAATTAATTAATATTGAAATTGTTTATACTTCTAATATATTTTCATTTATGGACATTTTGTTCATGGAATGGAAAGAATAACACTTTCTACATGTAATGACGAGCCAACAATTCTAATTTTGAATTTATTTAATTTTTGCCTATTATAAAACTATATTTATTGAGTTACAATCCATTGGATTGGTCTGCAACGAGTTTGGATTTTCTTCTCCATTCCTCCCTATTTTCAGCCATTATCTTTAATTCTACGTATTTGCCACAGTTCATGTCCTTCTTCACTTAATACATATAATTGTCTCTTGGTCAGCCTCTATCATTTCTGCTTGCACTCATCGATGGTGATGAGCAATCCTGGGTGCCTGATGTTGTGGCCAATCCAGTTAGCTCGTTGTTGGCTGATTTTTTCAAGGAGTTGCCTACTTTCGCCTACTCTGATTTACAACACCTCTTTGTTTTTAACATGTTCCGACCAATGGATAATATTATATGTATTATAAAACTAGCTGATCAATATATTGTTGTAAGTTATGTTGTCCGTGTAAAGATAATCCTTCAGGTGTTATCAGTTGTCACGATGATGTCAACTTTTATCTTTTATTTACGCGTACAGGTGCCACACCAATACGTATAGGTATTACACACATTCACACAGTAAAGCAGCACACACCCATCTAATCGTAATATTATTTGTAAGCTAAATCTTATGTATCTAGATTATCGATATTACAATCTTAGCGCCTATACGCACCTCACACGATTGCGAAATCAAATGTAATTCATAATTTGAAAATAAATTATCAAAATAAAATTACACCCACACATAGTAGGACGCACAGGGGCAATGTCACCCAAGAACAATGTGCTCAATTACGTGGATCAAATCACCAGACCAGGATTAAAAAGGGATAGGCGTGTATTGATTAGAGAAATTGGCGTGTGTGCATGAGAAATTATTATTATTCTAAAAATATCACCCTGCACTGAGACCATAACAGCTTTTGGCCAAGGAAAAATGGGAAAAAAAATAAAAGCAAATTCGAAAACGGCTAGACAGAAAAAAAAAAACACAAAAGAGATATCATTAAAAAGAAACAACAGAATCAAAGGAGAGTCGCTATCCTGGCGATAAATTGTATGAATGTAGAGGAAGCAAAAGAGATGTATAAAGGATAGGTTTGTATAGCGTTTCATCCTCTCTGCCTTCCCCGCTTGGGATACGGAGTAAGGTTATAGATAGAAGTATGAATCAGAATCAATGATTTCACAACTCAATGGCAGTTTTCAAACATGCATAAAAATTGGTCTTTTCCGTAAGTTTTCGAGTGTCACGTAAAAGGCAGGTGTTCGAAAAAATCAAGACATTTTACATCTTAAATTCAGCAATGATGTTTGCCATCCATTAATAAAAATAAAATAAAATAAACTTTATTGTGACAGTAATAATTACATTGTACAAAAGGCGGGTTTATTGCCAAATGGCAATTTCTGCCAACCAACCTGATGTTGAAAAGAAATAAGAAAAATTATATTCTGAACGTCTTAAATATTTGTCAGCTCGGAGAGGACAGCTTGCATGTTTATCACATGTAGCTGGTCGGCCAGCTAGTAGTAGTAGTAGTACTATACTATATCACGCCATATCCCACAAGTGGGTTAGCCATGGAATAATACCTCATAAAATTCTCTTCAGGAGTGAGGAATAGTATGTCTATAATCTTACAAGCTCTGCAGTTGAAACATTGTCGCGTAACACCATTCAAATGTCAACTATTACGTGTTGTTGCGTTGTTGAAATTTAACTGCCGGTCTTGCGAGGGTATCAATTCAATGACCATGTTTAAAATAAAATAAAAACATAATAGGCGTGCATGGGACGGACCGCGTTTATAAACTTTACGATTTTGTTATGAAAACATTGAAGGTGAAAGTAATAAACAATATTTTTTATTATTACAGTCTCTAAAAACTTACGTGTTACAAAAGGTATCTCACTTTCTGTAAATTTTCGTGCATCCTGTAAAACCTCAAAGTACACACATACATACACATCACTGTTTCATTCATCACACATATAGAACAAAAAATAACTACATTTCACCTATCCTAAATGTACTACTATACTATCTATACTATACCCACACGCCATGTCCCAGGAGGGGTTGGCAGAGAGAATGGAACGCCATAAAGATCTTTGTTCCGAGACTGAGTGCAAATACCCTTTTTTTTTAATTTTCCCTACCCTCCATAAAATTTTAATTACTTTTCTTGATTTTACCAAATTTCGTTGTTGTATTGTTTTATTCTATTATTAATATTAATTGATTGAGTTCATTATAGTTATTATTTGAGAAATATATGAAAGACATAATAGAGAATTAACGTACATCTGATGTTTGCTGTAGGTTTTTCTCCTGGCATCTTGATGTAAATCGGTTGGATGCTTGGGATCACTAGTACTCTTTGAGTTTCTATTCCGGATGCATTGGGGTGTTAGGTTTGCCTGTTAAGAGTTAACCAATAACGCCTGTAATAGGGCACATCTTTGTATTAAACTTTGTTTCTGTTGTATTCTTTGTGTTTATATGTATATGGTGTGCATGGGAATGATGGATGACATGGGAATTGACATTCCTGCAACATCCATGGGTGAGGGAGGGTGCAACCCTTAATCTATGTATATCGTCGTTGCATATTCAAAAAGGGACATGTGAATTCAGAAATTTTTTGACATTTCTAGAATAAACTGCTTATAATGACATCATAACCATTTTATATAGTGATTTTTAGTATCCAATATTAAAATTCAATACTTAAAGAATAATATCACGTGCCAATAAAAAGTCCAAACTACAATTTTAATGCCTTAATGAACAGTTTTAAAAGAGTATCCCCAAATAAAAATGTGTGCACATGTCTCTTTTTGAATATGCAACGACGATATGATGTGCCTGTTAGTGTTTGATTGTTTTCAATAAATAAAATAAATAAATCTATTCTTCCAAACTTCTTTCGCTTATTCGACAGTCATCCAGTTTCTCATACATGCACATTGATTTCTATTACTCAACACACAGTCGTCCTTTAGAATTTGATCCACGTGAGCCTAAATGTCTTAATTTTTATTGGCACGGAGAAGGATAATCTAGAAATCCCTCCTCTGATTCATAATCCCTACAACATGTTGGGTGTGTGTCAAATATTATTATAAATTTTGTTTTTTTTTTCTTTTGTTATGTATCAATGTTTTGTATATTTTTTTGTAAGTAAATTTGTTTTAACTAGGTTTATCTCAATGTGTCGTGGTTAGATGGAAGAAATCACTTTATAGTGATAATCTCGCCACTGCACATCGTCCTAGTTCTTAAAATTTTATATTATTTTGTACACAGTTATGTAATGATGATGTGCAAAAAGCATAAATAAATAAGAAATGATTATTACACGCAATTAGTTTGCTGGCTACCTCACTTGATGGGATATGTTGTGATGGTATAGTAGTAGTAGAAATCATTCTAGTACAATTCAACAGGTAAGTGTTGTACATAATGGCATTGAATGATTTTCTTATCAACAATAAACTAGAAACACAGGGCACAGTGAGTCATACATTTAACAACATAAAGTACAGTGGAGAAATATAAAAGTGATACACCTTTGGTTTTAAATGCATATTCAAATTCGTTTATTTCCTCAAATAAGCATATACAATCAAATACATTTCAAATATCCATAATATGCCAATAAAAGTAATTCCACTTTGCCACCTCGCTAGGCTAAAGCCTGTGTTGAGACTGACAGTACAATCAGTAATATATGTGCAAAAAACAAATTTAGATATTGTAATAAACATATTAGATACAACACACCAATAGACTATAGAAATCAGGAAACAATTGTGTATAGATAAGTAGCAATATTATAGAGAAATAAAAACTTGTTAGAGGATAGATAATAGATTTGTGCAGGAAATTAAATCGATGATGAAGAAAATAATCAAGTAGATGTCATCATCTACTTGATATGTACCATCACAATGTTTCGATTGTCACTTCCTCTGTCATTGCGTACATCTTTTGCTTCCGTCATTCTCATACAATTCCTCGTGCATGCTCTCCTATTCAGTGTGCTCAACAAGTCTCAAACTGAGATATGACTCTTGTGTTATGGATACTTACGCTAATATACACATGTTTGCAATGCACTAAACACATGTATATGTAATGCCCAGCCCCAGGATGAATTGAAAAGTTCAATATATTTCTTTTTGTCCTGGAAGGGGAACGAATTTGGGACCTCTGCGCCACACCAGTCTTCAAATAGTTATCTTATTAATTAGTTCTAGTGTTATTCCGTTATATTGTGGATGTTCTTTATGATAAAATAAATAATTATGCCACCACCTAGAGACTTAATAATTTCTCTCGTTATTTTTTTGTGAATATCTCAGCGTATAGGTTCTTTTATAATAATTTGGCATCAATATCCCATAGGAGGTTTCATTGATCCACTGACAATATAAGACATCTTCTGTTAAGCAATTATGAGGCATACTCCCACTCATTTTGAGTGTCTTAATTTTAATTGATACGAAAAAAAAAACCCATGGAGCACCCTGTAAAGAACTGGTCTCCCACTCTTCTCTGTTAGATTTCGAGTGTCCTGTAAAAAGCGGGTGTCCAAAATTTTTTTGACATTTTACATCTTAAATTCAGCTATGAAGTTTGCCGGCTATCTTGAATGTCTTGATTTTATATTGGCACGAAGAGGACAGCTTGCATGTTTCTTACATGCAGCTGGTCTGCTGGCTACCCGACTTGTGGTATATGCGCTGTGATGGTATAGTAGTAGTAAAAAAACAACCAGCAGTGATATTCCACGCAGTTTATTCACTGGGTACTTTATATTTGTGAGTGATACTATGATAGTTTTGATAGATAGATTACGATGTATCGGTTTTGTTTTCTCTTATAGTACAAACTATTGTATTGCTGTACTGTACAGTACTGATTGACTGGTTGAAATTGATTATTTACTACTACCTACCAACTCTTATATATATAGTTGTTATAATAAAACAGCACGGTTATTTAATCATAATTGTATTATTATTATTGTACATTATGTCCGTACAATATTATATTATGTTAGTTGTGTATGTATGTATTATGTGTTATATTGTTTTCCTCCTTCACTTCACACTATGTTATATAAAGTATAGTAACACGTTTAGGAACAATATGGACTGAGTGTTTAAACATTGTGCAATCACGTTGCAAGCGATAGATACTAGGACCCAATATTTCCTTGTGTACCCCTGATATATATACCCCTTATTCTGAAGCACCCTAATTTCTACGCATAAGGACAAATTTGTGTCACCTAGTGTTGCTCCAAGGAAGTACCCAAATTGAAATTTTAAAAAAATATTTATTTTAAGAGATGCACTTGTGGTGCGTCAGCACCTACGTGCCTATAAGGCCGACTAAGCATCTACATGACCACACAGTAGAACGTCATAACACATCTACCATCTGACAACTATATAAGGAGAACTCTACGAGGTACAGATATCATAACATCACACCAGTTCCATCGGATTGTATCTGGACATCGCATCAGTGAGACCTTCACTTCAAGATGGATCTACTCGTCTTGTGATCACTATCAAAAAGACCTGCTTCATTAATCTACATTGTTCTCTTTGTTTACCTTATAGTAGATACGCTCATCTACAATACACTCGTAGAAAACTTATATGATAATACAGACATGTAATTAGATCTGGCTGTATCCCCCAATTAATTGTGTCTACAGCATACAGGTTGCATTATAAAAAGAAAATACACTTTTATAATGGTTTACCCCTATAAACATAGCATATCCCAGAAGTATGATAGGCAGCAAATCAGTTGCATGCAACAAACATGCAAGCCGTCCTCTTATTGCTGACAAAAAATTAAGAGATTCAGGATGGATGTCAAACGTCGTTACTAAATTTAAGATGTGAAATGTCTGCATTTTTTCGAACACCTGTCTTTTGCAAGACAGTCGAAAACTTATGCAAAAGAGAGTGGGAAACCAATTTTTTTCTTGATGCTCCACGGAACACTAATAAACTTATACATATGGTATATTTCACACACTTTTCCGGCCTCACGCACATAAGGTTAACGTGCCGGCAAACTCCCCTTTCACGACACAAGCTTTTAGCTTTCTGTGAAAGGTGTATAAGGTTGTATTTGGGTTTATAACAAAAATCCAGATACATCTTTTAAAAAAATTAATATCTTTTCAAAAAAAAACTGTCCTGGGTCTGAGTGTTACATGTATATGTGTTTAGTGCATTGTATATATGTGTATATAAGCGTTAGTACCCATAATACAAGATCCAATCTGAGTTTGGGACTAGCTCGATCTGTGTGAATTGTCTATGCATGTTATGTTGTGCTTTACTAATACTGCTATTGTAAGCCTTCATCGCTCCACTGCTGGAAACGTGCCTCTTTGAAACTTTTCTGCTTCCTTATATCACGAGCTACACCAATGCGCGGTATAATTCGTTGACATAATATATTGATTTGTTTGTGTTGGACTGTAAAATTGTAACGTTTGTAAATGAGATATGATTATTAGTCGTCGTTTGTTTTATGTATTTGCTACAAGTTAGTTTCAACAGAAGCAATATTATTGTCGCTCGTTGCGTGAGTAACAAACAATATCCCCATAAAAGTTTAACACCATTTGTTTTATGTTTGTACACTATGGTCGCTTTTACCAGACAAGTTTTGAAGAAACGATTCCCTCTGTACAAGTAGTCATTTATTGAATGTTTTCAAATACGGAATAACTCTTATTCCAAATTTTATACTTGTCTAACTAATAACAACTCACTGTCAAATAGAGATCAACATTGTACCAACTTCAGGCTTGTCACTTTATGCTTGATTAAATTATTCTCTGGCACTGTTATTTGGTATTGCCGCATCATTTAGACTTATTTTGGGTATAGCATCGTGTAAGTGCATCACAGAAGATATGTTTTGTGAATAATTTAACTTAGATAATAAATATTTAAATAAAAAACACTGTTTACTTTTTTTTTAAATTGTTATAATATTAAAAGCTTTTCGGACATACGTCCATCTTCAGTAATAATTACTTATAACAATAATATAATTACTTATAACAGTTATATGTAATTATTACTGAAGATGGACGTATGTCCGAAAAGCTTTTAATATTATAACAATTTTAAATGAAAGTAAACAGTGTTTTTTATTTAAATATTTATTATCTAAATTAAACTGAACTTTCATAGTGTTTCCTCTTCGAAAATCGAAAAGTTAATAATTTAACTATATAACTGATATTTTTATGTGTATTTATTTGATATATTGTAACCAGGTTCATCGGTAGCCTGGAGGTAGAGTCTCGGCTTCGTGAATAAGGGGTTCGTGGTTCGATACCAGGTGTCGGCAAACTCCCCTTTCGCGACACAAGCTTTTAGTAGCTTACTGTGAAAGGTGTATAAGGTTGTGTTTGAGTTTATAACAAAACCCAGATTTATCTTTTTAAAAAATAAGATTGAAGAATAATGTAATAATAAAGTTTTGATTTAACCGGGAATAACGAGCTGTTTCGTGAATAAGATTTTTCATAACATAGTCAGGGTTAACTTTAGACGTGTCTAGTTAGCCTGGTTTAAATGAGCATTATTTTCATTGTGAGTTTGGATTTTAAGTTAGTGTATGCAATAACAATAATTATTGTTGTGCCTCAGTAACTCATAATATGGGCTAACCTCATAAATAATATTGATTTATTTGGTCTACATGTTATGATACTATATACCTACTTTGTAAGGCAGTAAAATATGTATAATACTTATAATGTATGTATCTGTACGCCGGAGCGAAACTACACTATCTCAATGGATGCCATTTTTCAGTATGGCCGTTCAAAATGTTTTCAACAAAATTATTTTTGCTTTTCACGTCATGTTAGTTAATATGATATTTCTCTTAAATATTATTGTGAATGATTGCTTTTTATCAAATCTCACACTTTTTTCAAAAATTTCGATTTTTTTCAATTTTGATGATAATGGAAAAAATTATATCTTCAAGAGCTGGTATCTGTCTTTTATTGTTACCTAAATTATTATCAACACCTCAATTTTAGTGTTTTAAAATATTTGTTGTAGTTTTAAGCTTGTTGGATGTAAAAGAAAATTAATTGAACTATGAGAGTTTGTGAGAGAGAGAGAGAGAGAGAGAGGTGCAGCACAGACCATGCCACACTTGTTGGAGTGTCCATTGTGTCTTGTCACATGCACGCACATCTCTACCTGTTGTGCGTTTTGCACAGTACTGGAGATCAGTTTGATTGTTTTTTTCTGGGTTTCGACACGATAAAAAATTGAGCTATGGTGGATTTCACAATAAGGGTCGCATTGAGATATCGGGCAATAATTAATGTGTTGTAAACCACCAATATTTTCCGATACAGGTCAAATCCCAGTATAACGAACTTCACGGGACCAAAGAATATGTTTCGCTATACTGAAAATTCGTTATAACGAATGCTAGATGTTTACTTTGTTTTAGGTACCATTATACCTACCTACCGCTATCATGTTACCAAATACAAACAGCATGGGTCATTTTTTGACGATTGGTTATTATTATTTACTTGAAATCTAAAAAAAATACATCAGTCAACATAACAGCTAACTGCCTTTGTATTAATCAATGTACTTATTTTCTTTTTTATTTTATTTTATGACAGGAAATGAAACATCGATTGTTAAACTGTGATATTATTTATTTTATTGAAGTTTTAGAAAAGGTCAATACACATTACAAAGTTAAAATTCAAATGAAATAAAATTGAGGAAAAGGATAAAAAAGTGTAGGAACTCAAATAATTTTATTTTTTAACAAAAAAATCTGGAATCTTTGTCTTGGCGGCATGTAAAATAGAACTTTCTAAGTTTACAATGTTCTTGAAAACATTTTCCTGAACATTGTAAAGGTACCCCCGAATATTTTTCATTCCAAGTGAATAATTATTTCTAATTATTCTTGGATTGAAGAATATTCTTCTATTCAATTAATTTCTTCTTAAGCGTGAATTGGCGACGTGTTGTTTTGTCCATTATCAGTAAATATGATAAAATTGTTTAAAAAAAGGATGTAGAAAAAAGTTTAATAGACTGGAAAACACTAAAGAGGAGTAATGTACAGTACAAAAAAATCAAATAAACACGATAAACTTAAAATGTTTTAAAAAAAGTTTAAGAAACAGTGAATCACAAAGGATAAGTGTATAAAAAATCTAAGAAATGAACACAATTAAAATGTAAAAACAATGTTTCAGAAAAAAAAAGTTTTAGAGACAACAAAACAACAGAGATGAGTTAGGTACTTGTAAACCATATGTTACATAATCTGAGTTCCTAGAAATTTTATCTAAAATTGAACCATCATTCTAAAAAAAAGTTCCTTATTCTGAGATCGGCTTCGCTATAATGAATTTTGGTTTAGTACATTTTGTATGAAAGATTTTCGGGGACAATTTACAGCTACGTTATACTGGAAATTTCGGTATTCGTTATTCTGGGATTTGACCTGTATTGAGTTTCTCTAAGTCAAGGCTCTTCAGCTCTTTAATAATTTCTAATGCGTTTTATTATGTGTTTCAGAAAATTCGTCAGACATGTGATAAGTACAAGTACACATTTGAGGAGGCTAAGAAACCCAAGAACACCTCCCTGAACCGTTACATGGATGTCAGTCCATTTGATCACAGTCGTGTGGTGCTGCAGAGAGGCTCACAGGATTATATCAATGCCAATATAGTCAAGGTAAGAAACGGAAACAATTTAAAAATATAACGGGTTTTTCTGCAAATAATCATCGATCCAAAAATATTTCTTGCTGTGTCTTAATTTTTAATTTTTTTTATGAATTTTTTTATTGTATGCTATGTTTGTAACTTCCTTTCTATTTTTTTTATGTACACAATGGGGGTTATTCTGAAAATACGACAGTATCGAATCGCATCGATTGATTCGATACTATCGGTTGCCATGCGACACCTATTCGACAATACAACAACAACGTAATAGTTCAGAATAAGGTCAAGTTTAAATAGTTCTATGGAAGGCAATACTATCGTTTGCAAGCAACCGGTCGAATTTTCAGAATAACCCCCAATATCTGTTCATTGACATGGTACTAGAGGTACCTATATGTTCTACTAGTACTGAAAAAAAAAAAACAAATTCTGTCAGGTTTTTTGTTACATGTTCTACCGACGAAGAGTTCGTCGGTAGCCTGGAGGTAGTCTCGGCCTCGTGAACCTGGGGTCCGTGGTTCGATACCAGGTGCCGGCAAACTCCCCTTTCACGACACAAGCTTTTAGTAGCTTACTGTGAAAGGTGTATAAGGTTGTATTTGGGTTTATAACAAAAACCCAGATATATCTTTTTCAAAAAAAAATTAAAAAAAAAAAATGATGAACCCTGTAAACGACCTACGGGAGACGTTATAAAAAATGAAAATTGAAACTGAAAAAACAGCACATTTCTATATCTGTCTACAATATATCTAAAAAACAACATTTTATTTATCCTATCACTGTGCAGTCGCATATAAAAACTTCCATAAAATATTCATAAGTTACCTGGAGAAGATTGCTTGAGCATTGTGGAAGCCTTTGGGGGCATTTTTATTGATTTCCATGTATACTGTTTCACATTTATATCTCAACATCTTGTATATATGTTTTGATTTAAATATGTGTGTTTTGTTTGTATTAATATTGTAGATGGAACGAGCCAACAGGAAGTACATCCTGACACAAGGACCTCTGCCAGCCACCGCAGGACACTTCTGGCTGATGGTCTGGGAGCAAAACTGCCGAGCTATCCTCATGCTTAACAAGGTGGTGGAGAAAGATCAAGTAAAATGTCACTGGTACTGGCCATGTGATATAGGTCCACAGTACGTAATGGACTTCCCGGAACAAGGACTGAAGGTGGAGCAGTTGTCTAGTGAGGATCACTCATATTTCTCCACCAGAGTATTCAAGTTAGTAATATGTTTCATTCTTTCAACTGCACTTGCAGAGAAAATTCATATTTATATGAGAGTTAAGGGATACGTACACTATGGAGGTAGGATTATTTTAGTCAAACTAGATACCAAACCCGTAGACACAATTTTGATCCAAGTCTACATGCCAACATCTAGCCATAGCGACCAAGAAATTGAGATTCTATACGAAAACATCCAAAAATTGCTAGATGACACAAAAGCAGAGGAAAATGTTATTGTAATGGGAGACTGGAACGCAGTAGTAGGGGAAGAAAGGGAGGGATCAATCGTAGGAGCATATGGGTTGGGCACTAGAAATGATAGAGGTAACCGTCTCATTGAATTTTGCGCCAATAATAAAATGTTTGTAGCCAACACCTGGTTTCAACACCACTATAGACATCGCTATACATGAAAATCTCCCGGAGACAGATTTCGATTACAGATTGATTACATTCTTACGCGTCAACGATACAGGAATCAAATTAAAGATTGCAGGAGCTATGCAGGTCCGGACATTGATAGCGATCATAATATGGTTGTGGCGGAAACCATACTGAAATTCAAAAGGCTCGAGAAGAGAACCACAAAAAGATGGGACCTAAAGATGCTAAAAATAAAGGAAGTAAAAGAGAAATACGACGAAAAAACTGAGATATGCGATTATGTGAGCAATGATAATGTAGATAAAGTATGGGGGAAAATTAAAGAGAAAATAACCGCAGCGGCAGACGAGGTTTTAGAGAAAAGAAAGCCGCAAGCTAGGAAAGAATGGATCACAGACGACATTTTAAAAATGATCGAAGAAAGAAGGAAGCTAAAGAATTCTCAAACAGAAGAAGGGAAAAAAGAATATAAAGCCCTTAGGAATAAAATTAACAGAGAATCCAAGCTGAAAAAGGAATGTTATTTGCAAGAAAAATGCAAAAATATCAACAGAAATATAAAACAAAGGAAATTCGAAACCGCATACTCTGAAGTAAAGAACTTCTTCAATGAAAAAACACAGCCACGATGTGCTATACAAGATAAAAACGGCAAACTGCTGTTTGAGGACGAACTGATCGTCAAAAGATGGAAGGAATACCTAGAACAATTGTACAAAGGAAAGAGCATACTCCAGGAAAGCAAAGCACTGGAAGCAGAATATGACGTAGAAAATAATGGAGATGACATCTTAAGAAGTGAATTTGATATTGCATTAGCAAAGTTGAAAGACGGCAAAGCACCAGGTATCGACCTGATTCCTTCAGAGCTGCTTAAATGCGCGGGAAAAGGCATGCTTGATACATTGTATAAGCTCGTCTGCAAAATATACGACACAGGAGAGATACCTGAGGACTTTGCCAAATGTCTGATACGAGCGCTTCCTAAGAAGGCAGGCACGACAAAGTGCGAACAACACAGAACCTTAAGCATGATATCACACGCTTCTAAGATACTCACCAACATTATAATGAAAAGGGCGGAAAATAAAATAAACGAAACACTTTCAGAAGATCAATTTGGATTCCGCAAGGAGACTGGTACAAGAGATGCAATCCTGAGTCTCAGACTTATTCTAGAAAAGAGAATAACAGTTAATAAAAACACATATATAGCATTCATCGACCTAGAAAAGGCATTCGATAAAGTAGAATGGGAACAACTTTTTAACATCCTAAACGAAATAGGAATGAGTTACAAAGACAGAAGAGCAATCTGGAGCCTATATAAGAACGAAATGGCCGTAATTAAAAGCGGAGAGAGCTGCGCAGAAGCAAGGGTCGAACAAGGCGTAAGACAAGGATGCTCAATGTCGCCAGCTCTCTTTAACTGCTATATACAGCGAGCCATTGATGAACTGAGAGAAGAAATGAAGAACTGGACAGGAGTCAAAATAAATGGGAAAAAGGTCGACATGATCAGATATGCTGACGACATAGCACTGCTCGCAGACTCCGAGATGGAGCTGAACGAAGCCTTAGGAAAAATGGAAAGTATTCTGTTGTCAAAGTACAACATGAAAATAAATAAAGAAAAAACAAAATGTATGGTCGTTGGAAAAGAGGAAGCGACTGCGAACATTGCCATAAATGGAGTGAGCATCAAACAAGTAAGTGAATTCGTGTACCTGGGCAGCAGAATAAACCAGGATGGACGCTCCAAATCGGAAATTGTAAGCAGAATAAACCAGGCAAGGATTGCCTTTAACAAAAAATCAAAGATATTGGAATCCCCAAATATTGACTTAAGCGTAAGGAAGAACCTTACTAAAGCCTTTGTATGGAGCATTCTGCTTTATGGTTGTGAGACATGGACCATCAGCAAGAGTGAAAGCGGACGGCTGGCGGCCTTTGAGATGTGGTGCTACAGACGCATGCTCAAGATCCATTGGTCGGAGCACGTCGAAAATGAAGAAGTATTAACCAGGGTAGGCGAAAAAAGGCAACTCCTTAAGAGAATCAGCCAACAACGAGCTAACTGGATTGGCCACAACATCAGGCATCCAGGACTACTCATCGCCATCGCAGAGGGTAAGACCGAGGGGACAAATGGCAGAGGCCGACCAAGAGACGCATATATGGACCAACTGAAGAGAGACATGAACTGTGGCTCATACGTAGGGCTAAAAAGACTGGCTGAGAATAGAGACGAATGGAGAAGAAAAACCAAACTCGTTGCAGACCAATCCAGTGGATTGTAACTCATTATATATAGAGATGCAACGAATATTAGGCAACTATTTGGTATTCTGTCTATTCGGTAACATTTTTACTATTCGGACGAATGCCAAATATTTAGTCTATTATTTGGTGTTCTGCCGAATAGTTTAAATGAAAAACTGGATGGAACTAATGGCTTGTAAATTGTTGCAATTTCATTGTCAGCTGCAAAGGCATAATTTTATTAATCCTCAAATATCTAATTAATTGATTTGATATGGAGTGAAACAACATATTTTTTTTAAAAAGATATACCTATCTGGGTTTTGTTATAAACCCAAATACAACCTTATATTAAAGGGGAGTTTGCCGGCACCTGGGATCGAACCAAGGACCCCTGGTTCCGGAGGCCGAGACTCTACCTCCAGGCTACCGACAAACTCAATATATTATTATTACGATTAATTTTTTTTTTGACAGTTCTGTCAAGCTTTAACACAAAATACAAAGCAATATTCAAGTCCCCACACAAATTTGATAGCACTATTTATTTATCTGTCAATCTCTATCAATGTACAAGATATTTATAAAATTTTTAGCCTCAAACCTGCCCAGAAGAAAAGGCGTTGTATAGTGTATAAATTTTTATAAGGAATAATTTTAATCAAGCTTAAAGTTGGAACAATGCTAATCCTTGTTTGTGAAGAACGAATCTTTAAGCAAGTCTAGGAGTTGAATCAGTAGCTATTCCGTGATTTTACAAACGAAATGTGTTTTCCAGGTTAACAGACGTCGACAGTAATACATCCAGAGAGATAATTCACTTCCACTACACAACGTGGCCTGACTTTGGTGTTCCCAGTTCCCCACACGCATTCCTAGAGTTCCTATACAAAGTGAGAGCGTCAGGATGTTTAGATCCATCTGTGGGTCCCGCTGTAGTCCACTGCAGTGCTGGGATAGGGAGATCTGGAACATTCTGCCTTGTTGACTCTTGTTTAGTGTTGGTGAGTCAGAGAATTATCTAAATACTTATTTTACTGTTGCATATTCAAAAAGGGACATGTGAATTCATAAATGTTTTGACATTTCCAGAAAAAACTGCTCATAATGACATCATAACCATTTTATAAAGTGATTCTTGGTATCAAATATTAAAATTCAATACTTAAAGAATAATATCACATGCCAATAAAAAGTCCAAACTACAATTTTAATGCCTTAATGAACACATTTAAAAGAGTATACCCAAATAAAAATGTGTGCACGTGTCTCTTTTTGAATATGCAACGACGATATTTAAAATAGCTAAATGAGAAAAACATTTTTTTTGGTGAAATAACAGCTTATTACGACATAATAATCATTATTTAAACTGATTATTTTTATCAAATAATAAAATTAAGATTTTCACTACATAATTAAAAATTCATTCAGAATACGCCGTAAAAAGAATATGTAAGGAGATAATTAATTTATGTTTTTGAATCGAATTGAAGAAAATAATTACAAGATAAAATATGTATAATGTGTACTAAGTTGACTAAATTAATATATAGCCGGGCCTGGGTGTAGTTTATTTATATATTCACCCTTTCAACCTGAACGCAAAATCACATCTATGAATCGACGCCATGTTATAGGGAATATTTACAGTATTGAAGTTGATACCTTCACCGTTTTACAGTACACTGAGAGAAAATGTGCTGTGACCAGATTTCTTCCAAAGTACCTGCTTTCCACTCAGGATCCCCTGCTGCTTTGGTTTTCATGTTCTTATTTTTCATTACTTGTTGTTATATATTTATTATTTCTTGAATTGTTATGGTACTGTAAAGACAGTTTTGGCCGTTTATTCTGTTAATAAATAAATAAATATTGAGTTTTACTTTTCTGATGAATGTGTTTGTATTGCAGATTGAAAAGGATGGAGCTGACAGTATTAATTTACAAGAAATCCTATTGGAGATGAGAAGAGACCGTATGGGACTCATACAGACACCAGACCAGCTGAGGTTCTCCTATCAGGCCATCATAGAGGGAATCAAGAGACTGGACCCGGAACACAAAGTAAGCGCCAATTTAAAAGATTAGTGTATTGTGAAAAACGGTTTGTCAAACTTGGGAACATTTTCTTTTTAGCTATATTTACAAACTTTTCCTGATGCCTAAGACTACGGTTGCTGTGGTATGGAATGGTTTGTAATTCAAAATAAGATATAAGATTTTATTGTCCGCGAGATGTTGCGACTCCTATCATGCATCCTTGTGGTGGTTACAAATTAAAAAGCCTACATTTTTATATTTCTTTGTTGAATGCTAGCTACCTTATGTTAAAATATTTCAGATTTGTGATTTTGTATAGTTTTTTGCACCCATTCTGAATGTCTTAACTTTTATTGACGTAGAGATGACGACCTGCATGTTTATTACATCTAGTAAGTCTGCTGTCTACCCCACCTTACTTGTGGGAAATGCCGTGATGGTATTAGTAGTATTAATAGAACTACCAACTAAGTATCAATATGCTCAAAATTGTATTATTCCCTTTATTCAGAGATTATTATTTGTTGTTTGTTTTCAGACCCCCGATTGGGAAGAGCAAGAGACCCCTGTGGATGAAGATGGTCCTCCTCCACCTCCTCCAAAGCGAGGAGAGAGCTTACGCAAGACTCCAACGGGTCCCCTACCAGTCATTCCTTCAAGCGAGTCCGCTGGAGACCTTACTTCAGAAATTGATTACAACAATAAGGCCAACAGTAAAACAGAACCACTTAGTAATGGCTACAGTAACACAAGTGATGTCACTGGTGGCGATGCTGTTAATAAGAATACATTTGTGCCTCCGACAAAGGAGTTACCTAAAGTACCAACGTCAGAATCTGACAGTGAGACAAGCGGAATGTGAGTTTGTTTTTTTATTTATTAATGTCATGTTTGAGTCTTCTTGAGAAGAGTGTGTGAGTTGAATTCTATCTTTAGAATAGAAAATACTTATTTACTCCTAAAGCTCTTCCTGACCACTGCTGAGCGTAAGCTTCCCCCATACTTCTCCAAGCAATTCCTGGGCTTTTTGCAAACAGTCACCAACGATTTTTCTAATGAGTATTGGTCATAAAATGGTAGACCATTATATCAATATCTCAATTTATTGAAAACGCAACACAATGTCGTTTGCCTCCTAGTAACAGATATATGGATTGATCAGTTTCATAAGGTCACAACTGAATATTTTAAAATTTAAAGGCTTGTCATAATTTTGTGGCATTATAGCGATCGTCTATTTTTTTTTAAATAATATCAGTTTCTACAAATTGTGATGAGCCAAAACACTTGATTTTGAAAATATTTTATTTGTTGGACTACGAAACTAGGAGATCGATATGTGATAAATGGTAGTAGGCACCCGAGGTTTTGGAATAAAGACAGTGCCAATAATCTATCTATCCATTGCTATCAGTCAAAATCTTATATAAATATGTAGGATTTTTACTGACAGTAATGAGTTGATGGGTTATTGGAACTGACCCATGAAATTCTAGTACATTTTGTACAAATTTCTGTTTTTTTTTTTGATAGCTATAAATTTACTTTCTACTCCTATGTGTTCTTTGTGACAGATATAGCTTTGTTACTTCCTAGAGTTAGTTTTTTCAAATTGTATTTTTGTTGTAGAAATTCTGATGAGGAAGTTGAGACAGGTGTTGTGGATGAGAGTTCAGAAGGTCTCAGAAAGAGAATGAGAACAATACAACAAAAGGCGCTGCAGGAGAGACTCCAACAGATCAAGAGGAAACAACAGAAGGCCGAGCACTGGCACTCAATGAAGAGGTCTCTGTACAAACCAATGGCATTTACATTTGGTCTCATCATATGTGGAGCAATCGTCTATTACTATATAAAACACTGAATTATTAATTATATTAATTACCCCGTGCAGTCCCCGGTAAAGAATAGGTCTCCCACTCTTTTCTGTAAGTTTTCGAGTGTCCTGTAAAAGGCAGGTGTTCGTAAAACCTCGCGTATAAGACAATTAACATCTACATTTTAACCATAAGGCATGTCATCCATCCTGAATGTCTTATCTTTTGTTGCACGGAGAGGACAATCTCCATTTTTATTACATGCAGTTTGTTTGTCCGCTGGCTGCCCCACTTGTGGGAAGCGCCGTGGGATGTTATGAATTAATGAATGATTATTGAATAATATTATTTCTAATTATATTATATACAAGTAACATTCACTTTTCACACCCATCCACGATATTTGCATCATGAATTCAATGCCGCTTAGCCACGTCCACGAAATACTCAAATTAAGTGAACTTAATATTTTTCTTCTCTTTTTTTTCTTACTATCATTACAAATTTTATTGTTTCTACTTTTATTGATTCCAAAGTCTGAATGTTCTGAATGATTTTGTTAATAATTGACTCCATCTTGAAACCAAAAACTGTCACATGTCATAATATCACCATACATCCATGATTTGCTAAGTTTCCAATTGGTTTATGGTACTAATATTGTAGATGTGAAAATCACCACCGCTCTTTATCTTTTTCTTTTTTTATTTTTTTTTAATGTGAAACCAAGGTTTTAATTACTGCCATATTGATGTTTACATATTTTTTCTTTTCATTATATTTATTGCCTTAAAAGTGTTGTGTTTAAGATATTAACTTGTTCCATTAGGTCATTTATACTCGATTCATTTAATTCTGTTGCTATATTACACATTGCTTCTTCGCACCATTGATAAGGAAATATGGACACTTGCACATTGTTGCGTAGCCCATATTTCACAAACAATGACAAATATTTATCATATGAAACATCCACAATGAACACGTTGAATAGATAGCTGCTTTTGAAAGTTCTCCTCATGTGTTTTTATGTAATTTATATCCGTTGTATATTGTGACAAAACATTACACACTCGGCATTACATGTATAGCTTTATAATTCAACATGTAGGGTACAATTTTTTTCATGTGCTTTTATATATATATTTATGTAATTGTCGTTGTATACAGACTGATTAGAAGGGGCTTGTAATAGTAATTGTATAATATATATATTATATGTACTAACAAATTTTGTATTAAACTAGTAAGTAATGTATTAATACTACATATTGTTGTATAGATGTCACATTTTTTATATTACTGAGCACTGTTGAAATGATATGGAACAAACTTTTATTGAAATGGAACAGTTTTGTTTGAGCGTGCTCACAAACACAAAATAATTATTATTTCTTCTGTTTTACTTGTGACATTCATATTGATGAAAATGTATTGACTAGGTGCATCATGAAATGCAAATTTTACACATATTTAGTTGCGCATGTGATATGCATTTTTTTGTGGTTACGTTTTTTAGTGTTTTTAGGGATTAAATTCATGCAAATAAAAACATTTTACATCTGATATTCAGCGATGAGGTCTACCACCCATCCTGATTGTTTTAATAATCTTTTGAACGGATAAGACAGCTTGCATGTTTATTACGTGGTACTAGTCTGCGGGGTTCCCCGCTTGTGGGATATGCCGCATTGGTACAATACGGTATTAAAAATAAAAATATACACAAAATATCGCATACAAAAGAGTTCATATAATTACAATTTTGTTTTAACCAGTCAAATATTTAATTATTCACGCGAGCTTTTATAAACTTTCAACGTTGTTTTACGGTAGTTCCTCTTCTTAAAGTGAATAGTTAAGAATTATGGTTCATTGAAATGTGTTTGTTCCACATTATATTGACAGTGTTATGTAATGTGTTGTATTTAACACATCAATGTCTCACTTTGTATTTTTCAATGAATTTATATCACTGCCTCTGTTTTGTTATTGTTTCTGTGTAACAATAACATTGAGGTGCAGCCGTACTCATAAATGAGGAATAATTAGAGTTCGTCGGTAGCCTGGAGGTAGAGTCTCGGCCTTCTGAACAAGGGGTCCGGGGTTCGATCCCAGGTGCCGGCAAACTCCCCTTTCACGACACAAGCTTTTAGCTTACTGTGAAAGGTGTATAAGGTTGTATTTGGGTTTACAACAAAAACCCAGATATATCTTTTTAAAAAAAAAAAAAAAATTGTTTCTGTCTTAGACCTGACTTAGGTGACACCTTTATCACAGACAGTAATCGGGGTGTTCCCACACTATGCCTGACATAAATTATTCCTTATATAAAAGTCAATATATATTTTCTTATAAATGTTAAATTTAGAAATTTCTGTATACAACATTGAGTTGTACTAAAAACCGTTTTGTAATTTGAGATTTGTAAATGTTAACCGGGCATAACAAATTGTCTTTTGTGAGAGACAATTTTCATTTAGTCAAAGTTAACTTTAGGCACGACTAGTTAACCAGATTTAAATGTGCATTTCTTTATGAGTATTGCTGGTGTTGTATAATTCTGATTTAGTATAATTCATTCATTGATTCATTCGCATACAATATTATTCAATGGCCTTTTGTGTGTCACAATTGAGTATCGTTATGCAGAAATCAACCAGGCAACGTGAATTATTATGGAAATATATCCTCTAATGTATTCAGTACAATGATCTATATTTCTAAATATATTTTTATTGTGATTTGGATGCTTCCTGTATAACAATAAGAATAATAATAAATGATCATTTAAATAGATTTGCAGCCTTTTTCATGTTGTGTTTGTGTATGGTAGATATGGTGAATATGTATTACTACATATTACATAATACATTTCTGTTTATATACCATTAAATGTTATGCGTCATGTGACATATCTTCTTCTATTGTACCTTCATACATACTAATATTAAAATACTGCCGTTAATCAATTGTATAGAACATTGCAACTATTTGAGTTTCCGTATATGTATAAAGTTTATGGAATAATAACCTGTGAATGACATGCTTTGATGATTCTGGAAGATGTCAAATTCATGATATTTTAGGAATACCTGTTTTTTACATATATGACTCAAAAGTTTACAGAAGAAATCTGAGTAACGAAATACAACAAAAACCTAATATAGAAAACATAGAGAAACCTGATATAAAAAAAATTATTAGATAATATTATATTCACCCAATCGTTGGTAGCCTGGAGGTAGAGTCTCGACCTCGTGAACAAGGGGTCCGTGGTTCGATACCAGGTGCCGGCAAACTCCCCTTTCACGACACAAGCTTTTAGTAGCTTACTGTGAAAGGTGTATAAGGTTGTATTTGGGTTTATAACAAACAAAACCCAGATATATCTTTAAAAAAAAAATTAAAACCGACATCAGATAGTTGCACATTTCTATTTTGCTGTATACTCAATTGTTGCATTCTATTCACATAAAATTTGACATTTCATTTATATCAAACTATGTTTGTTTGCTTACAACATTGTTTTGATAATATTTTATATATCATTTGTCTATCTATCTATCTATATACCGCAGTGCATTCTCGTAGTTTTTTTCATTTCATTTTAAAATTGAATCATCACTAATATGGCTTACAATAGACGACGATTTAAATGCTATTGAATAATTTGTGTTTTCACTTTAGTACAATTATCACACAACGATTAATGTTAGGTGGATGTTCGTATATATACTAACAAATTATTTATTTATTTTTGGTGGCTTTAGTATTCTATCACAGCTTAATCTATACATTTTGTTTTATTAAAACATCGAAAAGAAGGAATGTGTTAAACATTTTGTCGAGTTTTTTACCAATAATGTATGTTAAGATGTTTTTGTAACACCAATTTTTGAATTATAACATGATTTAACTTCGTGGTAGAAGTTAAGAATTGTTTTTTTTTTTAATAAAACAAAATAATAGAATCATCTTTTTTTTATCTGCAGCTATTTTCTTTGTCTTCGTGTGAAATGAATTAAAATAGAAAAGATGAAAATTTAATTTGATTAATTTTACAAATTAATAGAGTTTGGCATAAATTGATTAGATACTCGATAATTCCAATATATCAATCACCCAGTTCCTTAAACTGACAACACGGAATTCATATATTTTGACATGCGGCGACGCGTTAAAGTTTTGAAGCACTATTACTTTGAACCAAAACCACAAACAAGTAATGTGCGAATCTAATACAAATATATTACATTTTTATAATTATTTATTTGTGGGATCGAAAAAATATCACTTTATACAGATTGTTGTAGACTTACGGAGTTGGGCGATTGATGTAATTATTTTTGATCTCGGTTTTTGTCTTAAGAGATGAGTCCATTAATTTCACAATGTTCGTACGCTGACAACATACTGATCAATATGTCAACTGATTAAATGACAATTGCCTTACTAAATATATTACTATTTACTAATATGATAAGAAGTTTATGACATTTTTTAGAAATATGTTGGAGTGTATATGTGAAATAAGATCATTATCACCCCTAATACATATTGTAAGACTATCAAAGGTAGAAGGGCAAACTCGCCATTATGGTTGATTCACCCTTTTCCTTCTCGTAATTATATAGATATATTATACATATACAAATTGCTGCTATTTTTTTTGTATTATTTTACTTGAAGCAAGACGGTTTAGGAAGCATATAATAATAAAAAAAACATTCACTAACTATTAGTTATGAGTAAAGTGAGAATATTCAGGAATTCCTGGTTCTATTCACAAATTATCATTTAAAAGTCAGTGAAAAGAATTCACGAATCGATAATTTTATTTGCAAGCAATCAAGAAAAAGACAATTGAGGATATTAAATTCTCAACCTGGATGGTTTTCGTTAATCAAAATGTTAATTTTTTTGATCAAATTTCCATGTTTATTTGTTAACTGTTCTTTTGATTATTCAGGAATTCCTGCTTTATTATTATGTATTAACATACTATCAATAGGTAATTATGAATGTTTAATAATTTCTGTTTTTTTTTAAACAATTCAAAATTCGTGAGATTCTATATTCCATTCTCAATACAATTTCACCCGGAATTGAAACATAACATTGATTTATGTGTAAAACAAGAAATATGAAAAAATTGTCTTGTTTTGTATTATTTAAGATAATTTATGGGTTATTTGACCTTATGTAAAAGATTTCCTATCTTTTATCATATAAATAGTGTGGAAATTTGATGTTATAAGAGAAATTGTTCACAAAATATCCTATATTATATGGTTGTCTGTGGATGTTTTCTCTTTATTGTAATAGCAAAATATGAGTGTTTTGTTGGGCTGTCTCATTTGTTGTAGGTGTTTTGAGTATTGGGGAGTATTTCTAGTGCCATCAGTTTAAACATAAACATAATTTTGAAATATAATATATACTGAGTGACGTATAATGACGAGAGTGACTATAAAGTTTTTTATTTGAGATATGAATTGTGATAGTAACATTCTACTAACAAAGAACTTGTCATTGTGTAATTTATATTTAGAATTAATATTAATATTATTATATTACAATATGATTAGACTACAAATATTATCTTTATTAATTAACTATACATAGTCTGATTCACGTTACACTGATAGAAATGCGTACAAAGAAGTTTATTTTGTTAGTGATTGACCTACTAAAAGATTGGCCAGTTTGTCCGAAGTACAACCATAACCTCATAGGGAATTTATTTATTTGGAAGTTATAATTGTATTGATACACAAATAGTAGAAATTTTTGTATTGCAAATTTTGTTTTTACTCAAATGCCTTTTAAAAAGTTCAATTCTGAATAGAATAATTCCCTTGATTTGGTAATAATTTGAGAAGCCCTCCCCCTTTAGACTATTCATAAAAAAAATCTCGTTTCTTTATTTTTAACTACTACTACTACAGATGTTTACAGAGCGCTTTGACGTTGGGCGTCATTTGAGACAATATGTTCATATCGCCTTTAAATATACACCTTACACTCTCTTTTTTTTATTATTAAATGCCAAGACTCACAGCCGCATGTGAACGAGATTGTATATTTTTTTCTCTACATTTTCTTACAGTTGGGAATCACGATCCCTTGACAATGACAATGTGTCATACTTTTCTATCCTCGGCACTGTGCATTCCTCTGAAGACTGATGGAGTCACAATCTAATACTTTACTTAGCCCGTTTGTCTCATTTCAAACCTTTCATTTAATTTTATCCTAAATGCTTACAATATTATGGGTACTGATTATCGTGTATCATAAAAAAAAATTAGAGTCAATTCATCAATATGCATACCCAAATGATTAAACTGCGTGTTTGCGCATATGAGCTTACAACTGCATATGTATTTCTATCAGTTAATTAATTTAACTATTAAACACATATTATATACTACTACTAAACACAATAGGTTAGTGATTTAAGCAAAAATAATATCATTTATATTTAATTAAATAGATTAATTAGGTACAATATATGACGTTATATATATTTTAAACTATTAATATTATTATTCCTAAGTGTTAATATGGACGTGATGTTTATTATTTACTGTCTATTCTTACATAATTATGGTTTTAAGTAAGTAAATTTATGAATGATTTGTTTAAGTAATTGTGTCACATATTTACGATAACACCTTTTTCGTTAGGTACGTCCCGATTAGGGCTACTATGTTATTTTTTCTCCGTTCTTCTCTTTATCAATGGAAAAGAAAAGGAATGAGAAAAAGTAATATGTTTGATCTCTTTTGTTTCTATTTAATTTACAATGGCAGGAAAAGAGAAAATAACACTTTTTGTTTGCAGCTTTGATAAAACACAACTCACAAAAGTTCACAACTTATATAGAATTTTATCAATCACTATTTAAGTTGTTTTTGGAGAAATATTAATTTATTTTTTATATATGATTTTTATTTTTACTTTCATTATATGTATTTGTTTTGTTGTTCATGTAACAGAATCGTCTCAAGTATTTACACATTTCCATAAGCATGTTTACACACAAAAACGTTTAAGTACATTTACATATGCCAATAGTTGTTATCTGTTTAACATGTTATTTAAAGTTTATTTTTGATAGTTTCATTAATAATATTTTATTGCTTATTTGTTAGTCAACAAGTGATGAAATCTTGAAAGTAATAGGCCTATTTTTTATTAGGGGGTTCAACTGTTTTGGAAAAATATATTTTGATAGAGCTCATTACAAGGAATATGTCTGTATACTTAATTTATACTTAATTAAATTTTAAAAAAATGTTTGTTTTCCATAGATCAGTCCAAATCTGCTATCAAACCACTCAAGTATGGCCGATAATGACATAATATTAATATTTTATCTTTACAAACGTAAACAAATATATAATAATAATAATAATACACACATATTACTGTCAAGATTACGATAAATAAACAATATAGTGCGTGTACGGAATAGAATCATATTATTATTATTATGATAGGGTAATAGATAAAAATACGATAACTTAAACGCCAATCTTAATTTTTCTCTAGTATTATGTTTTGTTATGTTAAATCTTTTCTTTTACTAAGGATTCAATAATCAAAGTTTTTCTGCAATTAAACACTGTATAAGATTACAATCCTACGCATGTAAATTTAACACATACTCTATCATAAAATATATAGTAAGGCTTTAAGACAACGTCACCTTATTTGGTAGTACAGTATTTTTAAGTTTTCTCATTTAAATACATTCCTTTATGACAGTCTTCAGACAGTTATAATCATAATTTTTCATATTAGAACTATTGCAAATCATATTCGTTGCACTTTCAAAATGATTTATGTGAGCCGCACAAAATTTTGACGTGTCCCAATCAATTGTTTATTGCCAACCCTGTCTGTAGTCATTGATCTTAGAATCATGTTTAGCTGAGAAAGTCCAATGATTGCCAAAAAGAGCAATGTGCTTCTACAATTTTTTCGACAGCCTAGTCGTCCCTGTTTCATAATACACTGTCTTGAAGAGGTAATAACAGATACACAATAGCAAATTTAAATATTTAATAGATTAAAATTTTATACATATCTTTATTTATACGTAGCCAGTAGAATTTAATGAACATGCAAATTGTCCTCTCTGTAACAATACAATAAAGATATTCACAACATTCCATTTATATAATTAATAAAAATAATTAGTTTTAAATAATGACTCTTAATGTTGTAATTAGTAATTTATTTCATACATGTCAAAATTTTGCATAACTCTTATATTTCATTTTGAGTGTTCATTACAAAGGGGACATATTTTTATGTAGCGACATTGAAATTTTGTGATAATGATTGTCTCGTTCAATTGTTTTCATATTCCATCCGGGTCCTGATTGAAGACATAATACATTATTGTATAACAAATATTGCTAACATATAATATTATAATAATAATCTGTACGTATTGTGTATTTAAACACTAAAATGTTTTATAATGACACGAGGATGTATTATAATTATTAGAGATCAAATTATATGCAATTGCATATTTGCATGCATATAAGGTTTTGCATATTATTATGATAATATTTTAATGGTAGATATATATGTATACTCTGATTTTTACATATTCAGCAACGAGTAATTTTATTAGATTCTATTTTAGTAGTGGATAAAACATAACCTCAAATTACCATACTCTGACCTTTTTGTTTTTGCATTTTACTGAATTTTGTATTTGCGTGAGTGAAGGTGTTAAGAATATTACTCATCTA
The DNA here is from genome assembly GCA_947579605.1 of Athripsodes cinereus. Classification (NCBI taxonomy): domain Eukaryota; kingdom Metazoa; phylum Arthropoda; class Insecta; order Trichoptera; family Leptoceridae; genus Athripsodes; species Athripsodes cinereus. Next base: position 1,414,455 of record OX388329.1, read on the forward strand.
CACAACCAGCAAATTGTGCAAACTCCTTTTTAGTAAGAAACAGGAAAGGTATTCCAATGCTTAATAATCGACTTAGTCTAGTTTAAGTGCACTTTAACCTTAGTACGTTCGCCAATCTCTACGAATTCCCATTTCAAACCATTTTGTTTGACATCTGTCGAGCATAAATGTCAACTAACAGCAATTATGTTTGACATCTTTGGAGAATACATGTTAACTAACTGCAATCATCTTTATGATTGTGTTTGAAGCGTTGGTAGTCTATTGTTGATTGGCAACCTGAAGCGTCCATTTATATAGATATATATGGACGATTTGTAAAGCGCCATTTTTTCATAGCATGACCTTAAGGTTGCCATATCGTGTATCTAATTGGCTCAACAATGCTCTGAATACAGGAGGTTTGGAGTTGGAGTGTTGAATGGAAATTATATTACAGTTTAAGTCACAGTAATTAAAATATGGTTTCAGAAAAGTTATATTGATTATTTTTAGACTCAATGCATATGATCTCTTTGAAAATTGCATATAATCTGATTTCTACTAGGTAATTATCAAAAATAATAATTATATGAATCTTAATTAACTTAGAAATCTGGTTCTCTTAAAAACTGCATAATAATGTTACGACGATAATGATGATAATAATGTAAATTGTGAATATTTTTTATACTTTTGCATATTTCTATTCCGATGACGATATAAAAAATTAAAAAAAAAAATTGTTGTATTTAATAAAAACTCCTTTTTTTTTAACATATTATTAATAATGCTGTTGTCATTTTTATTGTATTTAAAACATGTACTTTTTTTATATTTTGTGTTTAATTATTGTAGTGTTTTGATTTTTCTTAATATTTTCAGTATTATAGATTATTTTCATAGTGCATTCATTGTATTGATATATTTTCATTTTATTATTTTTATTTAAACTATTACTTAATTTTTTATTTTATTTTGTATTGTATGTAACTTTTATATGTTTCGTGTTCTTATTATTATAATATCTTTGTAACTTTTTTTTTTTCGTATTTGTAACATTGTATTAATATTTTTTCTTTGTATTTTCAATTGTCAACAATTTCAATTTATAAACAGCTCATAAAGTTTTGTTTTGGAACTTTTGACAAAATATTAGTGAAAAATAAATTCTGTTGAATAATATAAAACTTTGCCAGTACATTTCAATACGCTTAAAAGCTGGCTTGCAAATTTTCCTAGATATGATTAAATTACATTTTGACGACCGGTGTGGCTTAGAGGTAATGCTCTTTCCTTTGAGTCACAAGGTCCCGGGTTCGATTCCCGGTCAGAGCAAATTGAAGAATGACCTTTTTCAAATTGTCCTGGGTCTGGGTGTTCCATGTACCTACATGTGTTTAGTGCATTGTATATATGTGTATCGTAGTGTTAGTACCCATAATACAAGATTCATATCTTAGTTATGGACTAGCGCTCGATATGTGCGCATTGTTAACATATCTAATGTAATTATTTAAAATAACAAATTTCAAATTACACAAAATCCTCGCAGAACCTCAAAGAACTGATCTGTGCAATAAAAAAATATGTCCGCTAAATACTAACATAATATATAATTTATCATTAAATAAAAGAAATTTAAATACATCAGCACATCTTTAGTGGATCCATGAAACCTATGTGTCAATTTTTCAAAATGAGATATTGATATTAAATTATTCATCTGGACGAGCGAAATTATGCATCTACAGATGAAATAACCTATTTGGCGAGATATCCACGGAAAAAGTTATTGATAGAAAAATAAATATCTTACGAGTTGCCTTTTCTTGGATAATTTGTGAAAACTCACTTATACTTTAAAATAAATTCTGTGTAATTTTTCGAATCATATCTAGAAATTCAATATACTAAAGAATTTCTAAGACATCTTCCACACAACGAATCAGATACGTAAAAAATGTCATCCAGTAAAACAGTTTTTTTGATTTCCTGTAAGATCTTGATAAATCACATAGGAAGTTGAGTGAATCCACCTATGATATTTGATTACAGTTGTAATGTCTTTTATTCACAAGTTCGGGTAGATCTGGTTTTAAACAAAGTTTACACTAGAATAATTACTAAGTATTGTGCTTTATTTTAATTTCTTTATATAATGAACTTCCACCAAGAACCTTCAGCTGATAAGTTGAACTTTAATTTAATGCTGTTTATGAATTGACTTTGTTTCATTAATTACGTAAATAGTAATTTTCTTTAATGAAAAATGTGTAATAATTTTTTTTGTGGTTTAATGAGGATGTTGTTGTCAGTTGCATATAAAAAGAGAGATTGAGAGAAAGAGAGAGAGCAATCATATATAATATTATTATTATTATTAAATACACATTATTTTAGACAATAAATAAAATCTCTTTTCTTTTCATTGTCCTTACGTAAAATTACAAAGTTCTTTAACTTGGGTTTATTTATTACAGGAGAAAAACGGGCGACTCCGTTCCTACACGAGAGAAGTAATGAGGAATTCATAGGTAAATTTTGTTTTAATATTTTACAATTATTATTATATAATAAATTGTATTTAATTTATACTTTTAATTATATTTTTGCGCTTGCGTCTGCTGCGATAAACCATTTATTTTTGTATTTATAATTTATTATTCAAAATATTTTGGACAAAAAATGTTTGTAACATTTCAAACAATACAGTTTTACTCATTAATATAAACTTATAAAATTCTTAGTCAGTTTGTCCATATCTATCAATAGGACAAATGACCATACAAATGTTTTTGTTTTTTTGTCCATGTTTACAATAGAGCTAAAAGAGAGATATATAATAACATTAGTTTATTCACTTGCATTTTTTTTTGTGTCAATAGTAACATTTCTGTAACAATTTAAAGAAATGTTACTCTTAAAATTTAGGTAACAATTTGTGCTGAAAGAAAGTGGTGACTTATGAATTTGAATTGCAATGTAATATTTCATTTTAAAAACAGTTGTGTGTGTGTGGTGAGTCAAAATAGTGAGTTAACATTATTTGAATTTAGTTTAAATTCATTATAAGTCATTTGGTAACTTCGGTTAGGAATAATTAACTATTGGTTTGTGTAAAATCTGTGTGTCTGTTATATTTAACATATGTTGTTTATATAACAATATCTGTTAAATATATTATATTTAACAAGACTGTGTTGTTACTTTTATATGTTACTTTGCTTGTTATCAATGTACAGTAAAGAATAAATAAATAAATAAAAAAATATTGGCAATATGTTAAAAAGAGACAGCACCCTAATGCATTTCCTCTCGCTGGGAACGCTTTATTTTTTCACAGTAATATAAATCTTATTGTAATGGCAGAATTTGTTCAAATAGTGCAGCACAGTCTTGTCATATATAAATAATGTCTTTGTTTTGTTTTGAAATATCGTATTTAACGGTTATAAGAAAGGCCACTAGTAGTTTTCACACATAGAGACAATGATTTTAGATTTAATCAAATAAAAATGTATTTTTATATTTTAAAAATATGGCAACGTGAATGATTTATAATAAAAAATTATAAATCTAGACACATTGTATATTAATTATAATAATTAATATCATTTTTAAACAAATCAATGTAATGTTTTAATGTTAAAATTTTTTTGTAATGCATGTTATTCTTGCAACAATTTAGGGCACTTTGTCTGACCTTTGTGTCGATTAGTCGTAGATTCGCACATATTTGTGTTGACAATTTCTTATATACTTATTCTTATCTGCGTATTGGAGATAAACTACATTGTGTAGATTTTTGGTTAAATTAAGATTAACAGTATTTAATCCTCGTTACATCCATTATGATATTCATCCATGATGAAAACACATTATATTTTGTGATATCCATGGATAACAGTTTGTCAAGTCTTTGTGAAGAAGTAAAACAACACTAGTTTGATTTGATATTTGTATTTATATAAATATTATAGCCATAAACAATATCTCACAATCACTTTTGACAGTTAAGTTATTTTGCGTTAACAAAAATATTGTGACAAATTCTAAATATAATTATTATGTTGACAAAATGGCCACACTGAATAATGACATTTCTCTACATAGTGTAGTTAATTTTCGACAAACAGATATTGTTTCAAGTAAATATTGCGATGATTGATACAAAAATTTATATAATTACTATTATTTTATTGTTGTTTAAGTTAATTTTCTACATTTAAGTGATATTGAATATAATCTACCTAAATGTAAGTCAGTATAAAAAGATTTGTAATTTCTTACAATAAAGTTTATACGATGATAAATGTATTTGGTTTTATTTTTTTCCCAATCCTTGCAGCGATTTGTATGAGGATTTATGTAAATGTGTCAATAATATTACTTACTGTTAGAGAGATGCCATACATGCTTTAAATAGTGAATTTATTAAGTTGGAAGTGTAAGAAAGTCATGATCATGAGAAAAATGTTATGAAACTTTTTTATATACTTATGGCATGGATAGAAAGATCTGTATGTTTATGCAGTTAATCTACTATCAAAAATAAATCCATTGGGAACCCAGTGAAAAATTGGTCTCCCACTTTTTTCTGTTAGTTTTGCAGTGTCCTGTAAAAGGCAGTTGTTTGAAGAAATAAAGATATCTTAAATTCAGCAACGAGGTTTGCCATCTGTCCTAAATATCTTATTTTTTTGTTGGCACTGAGTGAGGACAGTTTGCGTATTTATCAAGTGCAGCTGGCCTGCTGGCTGCCCCACTTGTGAGATATGCAGTGATGGGATAATATTAGTAATTAACAATCTTACTTATGGTAGACATGATCTAGTTATCAACCTCGACAAATGGTTTTTTGACAGAATGAAAATATTTTTGACACATTGCGTAATCCCTTTTATAAGTGGGAAGAATTATATTATCATTTAATACTTACACAAAATAATATCAATGATTATTCAAAGAAACCCATCTTAATTTTTTAATACATTCAAATTATTTTGACATTCTAAGTCCAAGACTATCATTAGACTACTGACCACTTCAAATGTGCCTTTTTATGACCAGAGATATCTCTCGAATCAAAAATTCAATAAATTTTGATACTGCCATAAAATTTTGATAATAATTTACTTTGTACGGCTTCCTAATCAACACAAAAATTTATCTCATATCTATTTCCCAGTTCCATAAACCAACGATTAGAAATTTATCAAAATTAAGGATTTTCACGATTAATTCTATAAGCAAAAATTCCTAAATTGTATCTAATATTTTTTATTAGAAGCATACTTTATTTGGTCCAGGTTTTTCGGTAGATAGCCATACTGCTTTATAGCTTTATTTTGACATATCTTGGAATATTAGAATTACGAATTGATTGCTTGTGGAACTATGGGATCGATGTGTTGATTATGAATTATGTATCATTCTTCCCACTCAAGTTAAGCAGCCATACTCATATACAAGTGATAATTGCTATTCCTACTGTTTTAGACCTGTCTAAGTACACTTAAATTGAAATAAGAAAATACTTTATGCCTGAGTAAAATTATACTGTAGAAATATCAATATTTGAATCCCGGAATAATAATATGTAGTTGTACCATAGAAAAACATTTTTTGTGAGTAAAGTTTTAAATATATGATGATAAACATTGTTTACGAGTATGGTTTTTCAGGATTATTTTTAGACTATAGTTAGTCAAGTTTAAATATTGTTGGTGGATCTATGAAATCTTACATGTGTCAATTTTTTGAGAAATGAAATAATGATACCAAATTATTCTTCTCGTCCAGCTGCATCAATGTGTTCTTAAAAAAATGATTCTATGAATTTCTCCAGTTTGTGCCTAGAAATTCAATATATCATAACATTTCTAAGACTCCTTCTACACAACGTATCATAAACATAGAAAATGTCATCCAGCAAAACAATTTTTTTGATCTCCTGCAAAATCTAGATAAATGCGCATGGCAGGTTTCATGGATCCACTGACGATATGCAATTTCTCAATGAATACGGCTGTAACAAGATATTTTTTAACTATACATGTCTTTCTAAATTTGGAGTGTTTTTTTATTCTCATTTGATGAATCAACTAATCAGGTTTTATATCTTTGTTTCAGGGACAATATTGCAATATTATTAATAGTCCTATTTATAATAAGGTACTTACTATCAATATGGTGACTAATTGAAAATAATATATTCATATCTTCACCTGCTGATATTGTCACAATGATATCTATTAATTATATTTGATAAAGAAATTTAAACACTTTTCAAATAATCATTCATGCAATTCGCTCATTTCCAGCATAATAAACAAGTAGCGTACAGCGTAAACAAAAACAGAGAATCATAAATAGTTGCAATGCAAAGACTTTGTTCTTTTTTTTTTTTGGTTTGTGTACTTTTCCACAAAGCTTTTGGGAATTCAATTCTCGAAGCTTTGCAATTGACAATCGGTTTGATTATTTCATATTAGTTGTAATACATACTGTTTTCAAGTATGCTGCAAAAGGCATATATTTGTAAAACATAAACATAGAGACATACATATTAACATATTATTGACATAAAACTTCTTCAATTCCTTATATTTCATGACGCAGAGAAGACAAATTCTATATTAATTGTATACAGTTGATCAGCTCACTTGTGGGATATGTCGTGATGCCATGTAGAATGATTGACTCAAACGAAATCTATAATATTATGCTAAAGAGAATGATAAGAACAAAAGAAGAATTCATCTGTTTTAATTTTAATATGTATACAAAATTTAAAAAATCTGCTATAATTTTCACTGTGATTATGTATTTAATCAATTAATAAATTAAATACTTCTTGCCCAGAATTTTCGCCTTGCGGCATTATCAGAGCAAAAGAGTTACTAAAATCTATTTTTTATTTTATTTTTTAGTATCTCTTGCCCTGAAGAAGCCTCAAGGCGAAAGTGCTTGGCAATAAGGGTATTAAATTTATTTGGTTAATTGATTCAACTTATAACCATAGTGAAAATTATGACAGTGTTTTAATTTACATATTTTTTATTCTAAAAATTTCACAACATTAATGTATTTACTATGAATTTAATAAATTATTTATTGTCTTCTTTCAGGGAAGATTCTCTTTGTTTATATTTTTTTAATGAATTTTGACATTCAAAATATCATTATTATGTATCATGTGATTTAAGTATTTATCAATGAAGTGAATTTTTATATTTTTGGGATTATCTGCACTAGGATTTTTACAGTGCATAATTTTATTACAAGTACCTACTGGGTTACTTTTGAATTAGTATTATATCTTGACTCTACTGTGGTTCAAGATTTAGCTTTATTGAAATTTGTAGAACTGGACTTTTGTACTAATTGAAAACATTTTACACATCAGGTATACTGGGTTAGTTGAAAAAGATAACGACTTTGCGATAAACACGCCATCAGTATGTTGATTGTACTTAATTTGAAGGTATTTCTTTGTGAAATTGTCTGTAATCAATGTACAGTAAAGAATAAATAAAGAAATAAATACACTATTTATTTACAAAACAATCCTTTTCATATATACTGCTTTAACTCTCAACATATAATGCTTCTATGTTTATTAAAATAATTACTTGTTTTTAATTATTTCTATGCCTACACTGCAATAAATGTACTATGATTTGATAGTTATTTGAAATAATAGGTATATTAGCATTAAAAGTACTATTTTGTTAAATTTTTGATAGAGTGAAAAAATGTTTTCAATGTCTGCAGTACGGTCATACAGTGAAGAAAATTAATACAATTTCAATTGTATTAACACTGAAACAACATGATTTTTTCTTTTCTTTTTCCAAAAAAACATTTATAAATCCACATATTTCAGACAGTCCATCTTGAGAAAAATGAACAATGTTTTCAATGTCTGCAATTCGGTCATATAACAAAAACGGTGAATACAAAACTCAGGTCAATACCAATCAAAGGGATGTGTTTCCATTGACAGTGTGTGTAAAAAAATGATGTCTTTACAGTACAGGAAATACATTTGTCAACTATTTGTTCTGCATTTTTTGATATTATTGCAATATTGATAATTTTGAATCCCTCACTTGATAAGAACTCGAAATTTTATACAAGTTGTTGCATGCATTACATTTTATGTATTTGCAAATGTCTGATTGGAGTTGTCACATTTATAATAAATGGGTTCAATCTCAAGTAACAATAATGTTGATCTGTTGTTGTTAATCTTCTTTATTAAAAGAGCAATCATCTTATGACGAGGAAGTTTCTCATTCCCCCATTGTCATTGTGATTGAGATACATGTGGAGATGACACAGATTGTTCTAAAGTTTTATGAATAAAATAATAATATGCCTAACAAATGGGCAAGTCATAATTTAATTGTTTCAAGAGAAAACTAACACAACGATGTAATTTAAAAACATAATATGAACTTTAATGATAAAGGAATGTTTGCAATTTTATTCTGTTTCAATTTATTAACGTATGGTTGTTGTTATAATGATTGTTTATTTGTTACGCATGTAGAGAACATTTGAAAGATTTTATTTTGCATATTATTCTTTTTTTTATTTAAAGTAATTTAGTTTCTTTCTCAGTAAGGCACTACTTATAGAAAGAATATTTTTATGTAAATAGTAAAGTTTTGTACCTGAATTTAAATAATAAAAAAATAAAAATATTGGACTTGTTTTATTTTTTAACCAAGAAATGTGACATTATCCACAAAAAATCCATGGACATGTAGGTATATTTTTCATAGACGAGAAAAAGAGATTGCAAATTTTGTGTAAATTGGACCCAAAATGAACATTTGGGTTATTTGGAAGAGATCGCGTCTTTGTTATAAACTCGCCCTCTGTATATTGATTGTATCTAACTTGAATGTTTACCTTTTATGTCATCAATGTACAGTAAAGAATGAATAAATAAACATGGACAGAAGAAATACCTACATACGCTCATAAATCAGTTGATAACTTCAAAAAGAGGAATATGAAAAGTTAACTCTGAGGATTAAAAATTTTAGGGCATAGTTTTTCGGCGAAATTATTTCGATCTGTCAAAGTAAATAAAAAGGTTGAGAACCGTAGGAATTGTTTGTTCCCTACGGTCATGTTTCACAAAATTACCATCAAATAGCTTCTGCTTTGACAGCGGCCGATGATTAAACTCGAAGCCTGATTGGTTGAATCATTTATGCAGCAACTTCAGGTTAATGTTTAACGCTATCAAAATGTTGTACACATGCGCATTCAGGGTGTCACACGTCCCGAGTCTCGTAGTTTTGTATGTAGTTGTGATATTTTGTAGTCCAGCCGAGTTGAGTGCTTTCGCGACCAAGATGGCTTCTTGTTGTGTTCTCGAGTGTGATGTGTAGTGACAGTTTCATATATTGTTATTGTTAATGACGGCTGTGAGATAATAAAATTATAATGGCAGAATTAAGTATAGATTTGTCCAAGTTACCGGAGGATGTCAAGGAAAAATTAGCAGAGTTGGAATTAGAATTGTCAGAAGGTACGTACTCGCATTTTATCATACATTTTGATGGTGTGTGGATATCCACGAAATTAATCAATAACAACTCGTGTGTGAGATTTGACAAAAACACATTTTTTTATGTTTTTATCACTGAAAGTTGACACATTTGACATAAGTTTATATCATAGCATTCTAAGGAAATGTCTAGTGTTGTATTTACATTGGAGTGTATAAGGAAATAAGATTAACATCGGTCAAACTGGCTGGTACTGTATTCTGTTATATAGATCTGACGGTGAATTAATAACAAATTATATGACTTAATATATCATTTACACTGTGGATCAAGTGCCCTACTATTCATTAGTTGTATCTGTATGGATTTAGTCATACAAAGGGTCCCATATATTGTTTTCAAAACATGTAAATGTGGACAGGTGTCTAGGACTGTCTATGTGCCATACTGAAGTTACAGGATATTTTGAGTAACATACTGATTGTAGGAGGACTTATAATAATAATAAATTATAATCGGTGTGTAGAAGTCTGAAAATTTGTATCTAAATGTTAATAGTAGGCATTAGTCACAATGTGACCATCACCAAAGTTTAAATTGACAATACCCATTACCAATCTGAATACATTAAATTAAATTGCAAAAGTATTGACAATTTTATTTTGTCCAATTCTCAATTGCCGTGTGACTTGAAGCCGTAGTTTCATAGTGTTGTATTTAACTTCCATGCAGAAATTTTGATGTACAATGTTGACAACTTATTTCGTTTAAGACATGTGCTATCGTAAAAACATACCATCATTGCATACCGCAAGACAGACACAAAGAGGATCAAATAGATAATACATTTTCGTTTTATCACACTCTTTAACTTATTTCTTGATAAATGCTTTGCTGTTCAATATGCACCGCACGTGGCCATCCATGAGTATTAACATAATATTATGATATACATTATCCAGCAATCAAATATTAGGCAATTACATATCTGAAAACTCTTTAAAATATAAATGGAAAATGTTATGTAGGTATATATTTTGCAAGAGAGTAAAGCATAACATGAAACTCTGAATATAACCTGACACCATATGCATATTATTTAATATGGTATCATCATCTGTGCTTAAATAATAAACAAACATACAAATATTGTATAAACATTGGAATCAAAATAAACAAACAAGGTATTGATACTGACAAGCTTGTTGAAAATGATAAATATGTATAAAAAAAGGCAAGCAATCTCAATTTTATCATATGATTAATATTAATATATTGAGGTGTATCGTATAATCTACACATATCTTATCTCGAATTACTCAATTTATGCAATCTTTCGTGTCATAGATTTAGTTATTTACTTGTCGATGAACTTTTGCAAGGCCTTTCTAAACATTGCAAAATACCGAATCACATCCAAAGCCTTTTGATCTTGTGGTGCAGATAATCAGTCATCTTTAGCGGTTGCTTTGTCGTGGGGGGAATATCTTCATTAATTCTATACCTTCAAATTCCTATTGTAATGCTCAATCTTGGATCGAGCACTATATCATTGCTGCAAAACTCAAATTGCGATTGTCAGGCGACTCACTACAAGAATTATGATGGCATGTGAAATACCATTGTTTGTTTATAACTACCTATAATAAACACATGTCGCCAGATTTGCTTTTCGTCAACAGATGTCAACAACATCTTATACATTACGAGATTGTCATACATTATGTCCCCGTTATATAGTTGTAATAGCCAGGTTACTGAATGGCGGCGTACAGACAGATGGATGAAGAAATATTCTAATGAATGCCTTCATTACTTTTCCATGATACGTAACGAAGGCATTCATTCAAATATTTCTTCGGAGAATGCTCTGAATTGTCGCCGAAAGATTTAAGATTTTTGCTTGATGATTGACATTCGCATCCAGCTGTCTGTACGCCGCAAATGACAAGTGCCTGAATTCAATTGGCGCAGTATTTATAAATCCTAGCGTCACATTTTCCAAATAAAGAAATTAAATTTCAACAATCGGGCTAACTTCAATCAGGCAGAATGTTGAACGTAAGGCGCGTCATTGTGATTCAATTAAACGACTAGCCATTCAATTGAATGCTGACATTTTGCTTACCGCCTAACCATTGAGTTTACTGACTAATCTAACTATCGGGCACCGACACATACACAAATTACATTAAGGATAATAAAACAATTATCATTATATTATGATGTGAAATACACTAAGCACAATACACAAATAGAGATTCATATATATGCACTGAACTACATACACAAAAAAGGCATGTTACTATTTTATTTTGTTATTGCTTTTCAACCTATATCTTGAAAAACCTTGAATACTGTTGAACATTTCAGGATTTTCTGCTTGGGGATATAATAGTTTCATTAATTGAAATATTCCATCATATCATTCTGCTGAAGTGCATCAGTAGGATATGATCTCATAATTTTATCCTTGTCGGAGGACCATTCCTCTCGGTCATGTATATTTTCTTGGTCATTGCATCCTTTTCATACTACTGTAATTTATTCACTTATTATATCCCTCAAAACACAATACTTTAAATATTAAATGTACACATATATATTGAAGGAGACCCACTGGTCAGCCAGATAGCGCAGAAGTCTCGGGACTTCCTTTTATCCGTGTAATTAAATGTTTGTAATATTATATCAGTAAAAAATATTTGAATTTGAATTAATCGCAAGAAACTATAATGTACCATGCCGGCATATTCCACAATGTGCTAGCCAGCGGACTGACTGCAAGTAATAAATATGCAGATTGATAAAATTGATTCTAATCGTAAGATTAATATTTACATCTTAATCAAATATCATAAAAATGTAATGTATAAATCTGAACCAAAAGTTATTTTGCTGTTATAGGATAATTACATAATATAACATGATTATTAAAGTACTAGTATTGTGCTTGATTTTGCAATACAGGTACATTGTATGTCCACATTTCTTGTATATGTCCTTGATTTGAGTGAATTGTATTCACTGTTATATAAGTTCGTAGGTAAATTGCTCTTGTTGGTAATGCACATGTACATTATTTATTTTATTATACATACAGATAACTAAATGCATTTTAGATAGATTCACAAGAATAACTAATAAAATATTATGTTTTTTCGTCAACCAGTTTGAGTAAATTTATTTTTTATTCAATATGACCAAATGATTAATTCAATGACGACTCTTTTTTACTTTTCTAGGTGTTATATTAAAAAAAGAAATACTTTTATGACATTCGAGACATTTCTCAGTGTCACCATTACCTACTACATAAATACTACACTACTATCTTATTTTTTCTATAAGTATATTTTTTTGGTCCTTTGAACCGGATTATGTTATAAATAGGATTATGAGAGATTTATCGCGAAATAAATGGAGTAGCAGAGAATGAAACAAATAGAAAAAATATATGAAAACATCGGTATTTCTTTAGTGTGTGATATATTTATTTAGAAAGAGGCGTATTTCGTCTACTTATATTGTAATCCGTCTCGAAGGACCAAAAAGTATTTATGTAAGTACAAGTCGACTTTTTTTATTCTACTTATTTCTAGAGAGCAATCTCGTTAATATGTTGTTAATGATTTGTAAGTAAGTATATATATAGTAGAAGATGAGTAGTTCAATTATAAATACACGTACAGGTCTCTGAGTAGGTAATAATAAGTAATATCAATAATATATTCAGATGTAAAAGAATCGCAAGTGTTTGTACCTAACACTGTTGCTTCAAGATGACTAATACCAAGTGGTCACGCTATAGTCAGTCCCTCACTCATTGTTGTATCCATTTTGCTAGCACCTATTGCATTTATTCTCGATTTTCAAAGATGAATCTTCTTTAAGTTTTTTTTTTTTATATAATGTAATGCATTGAGCAAAAATACATATTTTAAATAAAGTAATTTTTTAAATAAAGTAATTTATTCGCTGCGCAAATACATATTTAAATAGACTGCAGAAATCAATACTAATATTTCAATTTGGATTTTTTAAGTAACCTTTTTCGTATAAAATTAGACCGTTGAAATTCTCTATATGATATTTAAATGTACTGGTTTAGGTGTAACATCAATTTAATATCTTTAATTCGGCGATTGATATTGCTTTTCACTCTGATGTAGACTTCTCTCTCTTTCTATTGTTTTTCCTTCATTTGCTGTCTTCCCACACCGCCTTCCCACAACTCTCTGTTTGCCCTATATAATTAGGTGAACCATAATATTGTATAATTTGCGTATGAATTACATATTGCACAAATTGTTACATACTTGAAACATTGTGACAATGTACAGCGGATATTCAATATTAATAATAGTAGTGTCGCTATTATTTGGACTATGCCTACAGCAGAACTCACAAAGAATATGCACATTTAAAACTTTCTAACTAACTATGCCCAAATATATAACCCTGATTAAATGAAAACCCTCACTTATAAAACAGTTTTTTAATCCCTGGTTAAATCAAAAACTTACAGAACAGTTTATTTTATGATTCATCTACTTAGAGTTTTCATCATTTTGTTCTGTTATGTCATTTTTTATTTATTCAAATAGCAACTTTTGATTAATGTTCATAATGGGACAAATGCTTTGACATTATTATTGTAAAACATATTATATACCTAGCGTATTATGTTGAGACATTTCTTAGGAATTATTTTAGTGAGGCATAAAATCGGAACAACGCTAATCTCTGTTTATGACTGAGTTATCAATTAGACAGGTATAACAGTAGGGATATTGTTATTCCTTGAATGTTGTTAATACAGCTGATAGTGTTGTTGTGTTTGATAGATAATCCAGCAACTATGAGCATACTAATATTGTGTACCACATTGTTGTTTGTGTAAATTTACTCTACGTGTATCGTACGTGCCGTGAACTAGTATTTCGCTATAAGCTTGTGAAGTTTGGCATCATCTGACGTTTACCCTTCTACTGTTGAGTTTTACGGTGGTTTCTCCTACAAAAATGGGGGTTAATAATCAGAATTGTATTAGGTATTAAATTAATTCCTTCCTTTCCTTTATGCAGCCATTCCTGTCCACTGCTGAACATAAGCCTCCCCCATATGTCTCCAGGTATTTCTGTCTTGAGGTTTCTGCTAACAATCACCAGCGATTTTTCTAATGTCGTCTGACCAATATATGCGAGGTCTTCCTCTACTCCTTTTATCTTCAAATCAATATGGCCCGTAAAAATGTTTTTAATCTTCATATTACACCTTCTTTTATTAGGAGGACCAAAAAATAACTGCGAATAGTGAAATTGTCTGTAGGTTTTTCACATTGCGAATCGCATTCTCGAATAAAATTTTAACCTCAAGAAGTTTTATTCTTCGCCGAAACCTCATTTTTGATTTTGCACCCAAATTACCTCTGTGGGGTTACACGGCTAGTGTCTAATATTCGCTGTCAAATAATAAAAGACGTATCCATTCGAAAAGAAGTACAAAAAAATATCTCTAATGTACAATATAAATTGAGGTGATTTTTCCGTGTCGCCGCTATTTCTTTTTTTTTTTTTTTAATAAATATTTCTTTATTCAATCAATATCATACAAACGTTGAAACAATATATCACCAATTATCTTCAATTAAGTTGCAGCAGCCTCACTAGGTTGCCCTGTATCGAGGCGTGCTGCGTAAAAAATATATAAAAAAAACATACATTCACCAAGGATTAATACATCTTACAAAAAAATAAAAATGTATAAAAATAATCACATCAGCAAATTAATAAATCGATAACAAATGAATAAATGGATGAATGAATAAAAGAACAAATGAACAAATGAATAAATGAATAATTGACTAAGTGAATAAATGAATAAATGTATAAATGAATACATGAATAAACTAATAAATAACAGGTTAAAATAGATAAATATATACCAACAAACAAATTAATCAATAAATAAATAAAGTAGTAAAAGAACAAATGTACAAACGAACAAATGAATCAATGAACAAATGAATAAACGAATAAATGAATAAGTGAATAAATGAATAAATAAAAGGTAAAAATAAATAAATAAACACGAAATAAGCAAACAAATCAATAAATAAATAAAGTAGTCAAAATAAAATTGTCAATAATAAAATAAAATAAATAAAATCTGTATACATAACATAAACAAAATATACTGCAAATAACACAAACAATCAATACAGCAAGGTAAAACACAAAAATAAAACAAATCATGCACTTAGTTTATATTAAAAAATGAACGAGTAGGTATATGTATATTTTGTCAGTAAATAAAAATAAAATAAATAAAAACTATACGAAAAACATAGAGGAAACTAAACAGCAGACTTCATAATAGGAACAGTAACAAAAATGGAACAAACAAACAATTCGATCCATGTATATTAGTCAATCAAAGAGCAAACAACAATATAATCAAACATTGAACTAGCAAATGAATACACTACATACAAAAAACAAATGATAAGAAACAAGTCAGTATAGGAATTAGTCAACAAATGTAAAAATTAAAATGAAACAGTATCAGCCAATCAATAATTCAAGTAACATGAGTAAAAAGTTTGCTTTTAGCTTCAGACCGACCCATCTCCATTAACCAGTTTTTAATGTTTCGTACAATAACGCTTAGACTCATATTGAGCTTAAGATGATCAGGCAACGAATTGTACAGCCTTGGTGACAGATAAAATGCTGATCGCTGTCCAAGAGCCGTATTGACAAAGGGAACGACACTGACACCCCTTGTTATGGATCGAGTGTTATGACTGCCTTCAGCGATAGTTCTCTCTGTCCTACTTGCAGCGTAACGTTTAATTGTATCTTTAATATAAATTTGCCTGGCATCAAATATTCGAAGACCTTTAAACAGTGGATCCGATGGATGCCTGTACGGTGCATGACTCATCACTCTTACTATTGCTTTCTGTGCAACATTAACCTGATACATGTGAGACTCAGCGGCACTACCCCAGCACTCTATCCCATAGCTCATCACGGAATCACACAATGCATAATATACCTCTCTTAATCTATCCTTATCCAAAATATTCCTCAACACACAAAAAATATGTATTAGTTTTCTTAATCGCTTAGATAGTCCCTCTATATGAATATTCCATCTCAGATGTGGGTCAATCACCAAACCCAAGTACTTAATAGATTTACATGCAGATATATGTGGACAATCGCAAATTTGTGTCCTCGAACATGTATGCAACACTAACGGAATGGAAGAATGTGGACCACCCGAGGATGTAATAGAAAAGGTCATATATTTAGTTTTTTCCGTGTTCAGAGCAGGGATGTTGCGGATGTCGATTTTAACACATCCGCGGATGTGAATGCGGATGCGGATTTTTGAAGGCTCACATCCGCGGATGCGGATGCGGATGTTTAAGATGTTATAGAAAAAAAGTAGCAACTATCTTAGTTGGTAGGCCCCACTGTCAAATATGTGACGTAATTGTCGCTGCAATACGTCACATATTTGACACGGTTATAGCTCGTGGAATACCCAAAAACACTTTACTCAAAATGATGGAGTCATCGTCTACCTGAAAAATGATTTGTCCGTGGAGTCACTGGGAACAGGTGAGATTGTTGAAGATGCAAATTGTTTGATGATTAATATAAAAAGATCAGTGAGTTTAATTGCCATTTATAGATCACCATCATTCCATAGTGCAACAAGATTTGTACATTCTCTTGACAGGTTACTGTCGACTTTACCACGTGAGAAGCAGATAATTTTAGCGGGAGATATGAATATAAATATTTTGAATGGTGACTGTGGACAAGCGCAACTCTATCTAGATATTTTGGCGCAACATGGATTAACTTCTGCTGTAAATGTACCCACACGAGGTGAGTCTTGCCTGGATCATATTATGATAAGAACAAACTACAAAATGGTGGGAGTGGTGTGTGAGAGCGCTATTACTGATCATTTCCCGGTTATGGCTTTTGTACGTTTGGATGCTTCGGAAAAATCAAGTAGGATGCCAAATAGGAAGACTGTGGTTGATTATAAGATGGTTGGCAGAAATTTGAGTAATACTGACTGGCGAAAAGTATATAACATCACGAGTGACGTTGACATGGCAATGAACAGTCTTGTTGAAGGGATTCAAGCAGCAATCAAGAACGGAGGAAGGGAAGTTGGAAGAAAAATTGTTCGTGTACGTAGGGAATGGATCACTCCTGGTATAGTACGGTGCATAAGAAAGAGGGATAGATTGCATAAGGTTTCGCAGGTAATGAGTGACAATGTGGAAATGAGACGCCATTATACGACGTATAGAAATGTATGTAACAGAGTAGTCAAAACCGCAAAAATCATATACTTTCGAAACAGAGTTGCTGAAAACAGGAGCAATGCACGGTCATGTTGGAAAGTGATGAAGGAGTATCTAAGTATGTCAGGACAGGAGAACAGGGGAAGCTCGGACTTACTGGGATCGACTTTACTCAACTCAAATGCTGAGAGATATCGAGTGTTGGACAAAGTCAATGAATATTTCGCTACGGTTGGTAGCAATTTGGCAACTGATAGACTACGGGAGTTGGATGTGAGTGAAGCGCAGTTGGTGAGAATGGTTAACCTTCCCAAACAACCTTCAGGATCCTTTTTTATCGAGCCGACAGTGTCTACAGAGGTGATAAAAATTATTGATGAACTGAAGTTGAACTCAGCCCCGGGAGCCGACGGTATTTGCGCTAGAGTTGTAAAAGACTCTAAATTGATTCTAGCGGGACCCCTTGTGCATGTATTCAATCTGAGTGTATCGAAAGGGATCTTTCCGTCGATTTTAGGTGACGCCGTTATATGTCCTATCTTCAAGAGCGGAGACCCACAGGTGGCGTCAAATTACAGGCCAATATCTCTTTTGAGTGTACTATCTAAAGTTTTTGAGAAGCTAATTAAGGTGAGATTGTTGAGGTTCTTGAACACAAACTGCATTCTGTCTCCCAACCAGTTTGGATTCACTCAGGGAAGAAATACGGAGGACGCAATTACTACTCTAACAGAATATGTATCAGGTAATTTAGACAAGGGCAGGAAATGTATTGGTATATTTTTAGACCTGGCAAAGGCTTTCGACACCGTGTCGCACGCAATCCTACTCAGGAAACTCGAGCAAATAGGTGTCAGAGGTCTATCTCAGAGGTGGTTTACTTCTTATTTGGCGAGACGGAGACAGTCGGTTCGTGTTGGAGAGTGGAAGAGTGGCGGTCGCCCCTGTGGAGCCTATGGAGTTCCTCAGGGTAGCATACTGGGGCCTCTTCTGTTTTTGGTATACATAAACGATTTTTGCGAAAAAAGACTTTTAGGGGGTAAAGTTATCACATTTGCGGACGACACTGTCCTTTTGTTTGAAGGTAAAGATTGGTGTACCGTTTCCCAGCTCGCTCAACGGGGTTTTAGCGAAGCAAGCTCGTGGTTGAATGAGAATCTATTGACTCTGAATACGGAGAAAACTAAAGTGGTTTGTTTTCATATAAGAGCACGGTCACTCCCGACCAACGATGTTGAGATTCATGTACACTCAGATTATGGAAGTTCAACTCAAAAAATAGAACTCGTGCAGAATGTTAAGTATCTTGGTGTACAGATCGATTCGAATTTGAGCTGGAAAGCTCACGCTTGCATTCTAAATACACGAGTAAGAAAACTCATATACTTGTTCAGGCGACTTAGAGAGATCCTAGATTTCCCATTGTTGCGCTCGGTGTACTATGCGCTGTGCTACTCCATTGTGAATTATGCAATTTTGAGTTGGGGGGGTGCGGCCGCAAGTGTGTTGAGTTCGTTGACCAGGGCACACAGAATAGTGTTAAAGGTGATGTGTGGACATCCCTACATCTATCCAACGGGGGATTTACTGAGGGAGTGTCATGCCTTGGACGTGAGACAGATTTATATTTTAAGGTTAGCTGAATATCACCATAGAACAGCACCTGCGATTCCGTCTGCTACGCACCTGCATTTCACCAGACAGGTTTCTGATCAGAGACATTCTCAAGTGGAGACAAATACAACCTTCCGCCAGCGATTCCATACTGTATTGGCTCCGAAGGTGTATAACTCACTTAAGTCAGAGTGGAGACTCTTGCGGGGTGACGGCGCATTTAGGGGTGTGATTAAAAGGCATCTTGTTGATATTGGGGTGGATGAGTCGGAGGCCTTACTGAGGTTTTTGGTGTGATGGGGTGAGTGTTGTTGTTGTTGCTTTTTTATTGATGTTCTTAGATTTCTTGGATTGAGAACTTGTTCAGTTACACATTCGCTCACTCTCGTATTTGCCCGCGAACTCACACATTGTCATACATAGCTTTTTACCTGAACTAATAAACTAACACACTGTTGAATCAGCCGCTAACCTATTGACTCGCTCATTCACTGGCTTTTGCTGGCATTCAGGGCTCATTGCGAAGCCCAGTGCACTGGCGTGAACATTGGATAACTCACCATCTCATTATTGAAGACCAATATACTGACGCTCATGAAAATTATTACTAACCCAACTAACACAGCCAATAATGACTCATTCGCAGACAGATTTCACTCATTGACATTGCTAGATTATTCTCTGACCCATTTTTGCATTGTAGTGTGTGTTTATTTTTGTAATTGACCGTATTGTGGAGACATGTTTGTAAATAATTGATTTTGTTTGACTAGATGTTTTTTATTAATTTATTGTAAGGTTTTAGCTTTCTTTTTATTTTTGCTAACTTCAAAAACTCTATTGTTTTGTATCTCATTTGTATTTCTGCCACAACACAGCCCTATGGCTAGTGTGGAAGAAATTTTTTGTGATTGTATTAAGTATGTTCAACTGTGTTATAATGAAAATGTAAAGACGATATTATTGTTTGAATAAAATTATTATTATTATTATTATTATTATAAGTTTAATAATATTATGGATTTTTCGGCGAAATATTTTCTTTATTTTTTGTTATTTGCAAAAATAAAATAAAACCGGCAAAAATAAAAACGCGTCGGAATTTGTCACCATTTTTTTCGTTCCCATTGGTTAATGTCAAGTGCGAACGGCACGCGCCATTCGCCGGCCCCGCCCCATTTCTTTCTTGCCGCAAATTGTCTTACATCCGCATCCGCATGAACATCCGCATCGATTATTGCGGATGCGGATGCAGATGTCCAAATACATGCGGAAGCTCCGCATTTGCGGATGCGGATATTCGCAACATCCCTGGTTCAGAGTAAGCAAGTGATTCTTAAACCATACCCCAACCCTGCCGATACCAATCTCAGCCAAACCATACACCTCCTCCCACGTCCTTCCCTTGAACATCAACACCGTATCATCCGCAAAAGAAATAACAGATCCCCTGAACCTCATATTACACAGATCATTGATGTAAATGAGAAAGAGCAGTGGACCCAGTGTGCTGCCCTGAGGAACGCCACACTGTACCTCCCTTTGGGCACTCAACGTTTCACCAACTCTACTCAATTGCATCCTACCAGATAGATAACTCCTAAATAGATCCAGTGCCAGACCTCTGATTCCGATAAAGGTAATAGCGGTGATTCGTAAAATCGTTTTTTTTTTCGTGTCAACCGATATCTTCATTACACGCAGTTTGTTCACTGAATACCCCCTTTGTTTTGGGAGCCGACTTAATGGTATAAATAAATATATATTTTAAAATATGTACAAAAACCGAAAATAAGAACTATGTAAAAAGACGGTTCTCTCAAATGGCAAGCGCAGGCACATATTATGTATTTTAACAATTTTCTAGTTAATTCATTGTTTTTAGGTAGAGGAAAAAATATAAGATCATGCTTGTGCCTATAATGATAACAAGTATGCAACAACAAAAAACACATTGTTTTAAGCTTTATTGTGATTAAATAACACAATTTATCGGACAATTAATATATTTCCGTACAAATTTGTATGAAATTGAAACTGTCAAATTAGTTCATGGAGCGCACCACCAGAAGGCATACGTTTCGCTTTATGAGCTTATTGTTTGGAATGCACGCACTGTTTTGTTTTGTTATCCTATGTGACCTGAATACGCAGCTTTATTATGCAATATTATTACCATCCTAAATTATGTTAAATAATTATATACATTCGTATCACACGTATTTCATCCGTCAATCTCAGAATTCTATCTCTGAATATTGTTTAATCATAATAATAGCTGAATAAACAGCGTTTCGTTCTACCGTGTATAGATTAAGCAAAAAGAGAGAGACATATTTCTACTTGACAACCTAATAAGTCGAAAGACATCTCTCTCTCTCTTTTCTTTTTTTAATCTTAGTAGAACGAATCGTTTGTTTCAATTTATATAAATATGCTACCGTACTACTTGTGTACCAATAGGTACTACAAATTTAATAATTGTAATGCATTGATATAACATAATAGATCAATGTTGTAATGACACTTTATTGATCAAATAACATTCATAAACAATTTAATAGCTTATTGGCTAAAGGATCAGACCTAGTAGATTTTCCCATATTTATGTATTTTTGTGTAGTTTTAAAATTATTATCATTATTTTTTTTGTTTTTATTTTTAAATTTGTCTTTTAATGAATTTATTATATTTGTATTTAAATTTTAAATTTTATTTTTTGACTTTAACTGGAGAATGTTTTGTCTGTTTTTATGTTGTTTTTATATTTTTGTACATGTGTTGAATGATTGTGTGACGTTGTAAAGTTTATCTGTATACTTGTAAAGGCCATTGCCATATAAAAAAAAGGGAATACTTTCCAGCTAACCAAAGAATGTGTGATATCTATTATGTTACAAATGTGTACAATTAATACTGGATGTGAACAATTAATACTAATCGTAATTCTAATTATTACTGTCTTAGTCCTAAGTGGAATTATGTTTCCTCTTATAAATACTATAAATGAAGGGTTGGGGCAAAGATAAAACTATTTAGGGTAAATCATCTATGTTATGTATAAGTTATTTTAAAATTATGTAACGTAGGAGAGTTTCTGTTCTTATTTCAATTCTGTGGAAACAGGATTAGTGTCTCGACGCTTCAGAATCGGCTTAGGTAGGATTAAGCTTCTTTGAGCGTAGTACGTTATCTGTATCGAAATAATTCAAGTGAATTTCTCAAACACATCTACTATAATAATTAGCGCAAATAAAGTGTTTGCCAAATTTCGCTCTCATAAAACAAACAATTCCATCCAGCCGACCTTGATATAATTTATAACAAAATATTTAGATGTGGAAGTAAAGCTATTATCAAAGGATGAAATTAAAAACAAAATACGTATACCTGATGAAAGCTTGTATATATGTAATTGACATAGAGAGCTTATTCTGCCTTATGGGTACCTATGCCTTCCAGCCAACTTAACTTTTACAGAGCTGTCTATTTGCACAGTTGACTATTAAACATAATATCGTAATAATGTATTTTAAACACACTGCCTATAATAGGTGTAATATAAATGCAGTTAGCCTCTGGGCCATATTATATTATTATAAACAGATATGTATATAGGCAGTCTGATTTATTTAAAGTTTTCGTACAAAAAATACCTTCCGCATTTCAATGTGTGTAGCTCAGGGGTCGGCAACCTTTTAGCTGTGGTGTGCCAAGCCACTCTACCAATATGATTCAGGGTGCCGCCTTAATTCTAAATTATATAGTGGGGTTCTAGAGGAGAAGAATTTTATACCAAATTTATCTTTTAAACATATTTATTAAAAAAATAACATAAAATTCTAACATAAATTATTTTTTTTGCTTAATATTTCAATATCAGGGGTATAATTTGTGACTTTTAATTTCACACAAGATTCTGAATGTTCAGTTGTTAAACGACTTCTTTGTGGACTCAAAATATGTTTCATGTGAGAAAAAATTTGTTCACAGAGATATGTGGAACCAAAAGCGGAAAGGAGAGCACATGCAATTTTCTTTAAACAATTAAATCTTTCCGGCAATGACATCCAACAATTTAATATAGCAGTCGATTTTTCCATACAGTCATCTTCCAGATTTTTTCGTAATTCCTTAAATTTTGTTTTCCATAATTCTGAAGATATTAGTTCGATAAGTTCCATTTCAAAATTATCAACATTCATCCACTCAAAAATTGAAAAATCAAACGGGATTATTAATGGATCTATTAAATCTGGTTTTATGAGGAAGGAAAATATAGGCACATGAGCTTCAAAGTCTTTTGCATCTTCTGGAAAATTCATCTTTAGGTCCTTCAACGTAGGTTTTAAGTTCATCTTTGTCTATGGTCGATTTATTTGCAAGCGCGATAAATAATTATAATTAAACATTTTCTCTTATTTAAAAATCACTTCGTCTCGATATTTTCGCGATTTCCCTGATTACTTTGTAGAGTGCCATTCAGAACCCCATCGCGTGCCAAGCCTGGCACGCGTGCCATAGGTTGCCGACGCCTGGTGTAGCTTATGTTTGATAAAATCATTATGAACTAAATCATATTTAACTGTATTACCTACACTTATAACTAACGTATGATATAAAGTGCTGAATGCTAGAACAATTTAATTTATTTACTAGCTGACCCGGCAAACGATGTTTTGCCATATACTAATATAGCTATTAAAGAATAGGTGTCAATGGTAGAAGAGTGAAAATTTAAGGCTGTATGTATTTTTTAATGCCTCGCAATAAAAAACATTGTCCAAAAAATGAAAATTCGGGGTGGACCACCCTTAACTTTTAGGGGTATGAAAAATAAATGTTGGCCGATTTTCAGACCTACCTGATATGCACACAAAATTTCATCAAAATCGGTCTAGCCGTTTTGGAGGAGTATGATAACAATCACCGTGACTCGAGAATTTTATATATTAGATCAAGGGTGGCCAACCCGCGGCCCGTTGGGTGTCTACGTGCGGCCCGCGTAGCATATGCAGACTTTTAAAATAATAGTCGGTACAAGTACCCGTTCCTTTTTTGAAAGAGGTATTTTGAGAAAACATTCTTAAAGAAAACCGAGGAGTGTTGAAGCATTTCAAATTCCTATACCATGTTGAAAATTTGGCGATGAGGGGGGGGGGCAGAAATTTTAAGGTGAAGTAAAATTATCAAATGTTCCATTTATGGAGTAGGTTGTTGTGCGGCTCGGTAGGAAATCTCATTCTGAAATTTGGCCCTATTGCTGAAAAGGTTGGCCACCCATGTATTAGATATTGTTTATATTATATTGTCTTTGTTTTGGAACATAATAATATCATATCTTATTGTCTTAGGGCCAATATTTCGATTTGTCCATAGGGTGATGTTTAGGCGAGTAGAAATGGAATCACCTATTCCCACGACATTTTCGTAATAAAACGATATATATTGTTGAAAGAGGAACGTCCATGGCGTCGATAACCTTGTGGATAATAGAACATCGCTCTTTTAGGCCAACTGTCACTGCACATTCTCAATAAAGCGTAATCCAGCCGGGACCACTGTCTCTCCTGTAGATGTTCTAGAGACTACAGAGATTTTTGTTGAATACATTGGCGCTGAGTATAATTTAAGATGTTGTGATGGTATAATTATTGTCTTTTAAATCATAAGAGTCGTATAATCATTCGTACAATTATATAGTGAGCTACAATCCATTGGATTGGTCTGCAACGAGTTAAGATTATCTTTTCCATTCCTCCCTATTTTCAGCTAGTCTCTTTAGTTCTACGTATGTGCCACAGTTCATGTCCTTCACTTTGTCCATATACTCCATATAGGTGTCTCTTGGTCGACCTAGCCTAGTAGTACATTTATGGACATATAGGTAAATAATATGTTTTCCAGGTATTGGGATATTCGTTTTGCTGTTGCCTCGAGTTTTCGGCGAACGTGCTGTCACCATTTCAATATCTGAAGTGATGTTCCAATATCCAGACAACATGATAAGGACCTGAAGAATTACTAAACTAACATTATCATTTCCCACATTCTTAGAATTGTCGAGACGTACTTCAGTGTAAAACGCATCGGTAGTGATGCCATTAAACAAATTAATAAATGAATAGTTGTTGATAATTATAATAAGTGACAGATACACTTAAAGACACTTGTATCACATCTCTTAAATAATTGTTACATTACGAATGGTATGGTAGAAGTATAATATTTACATTATCGGGTGGAATCTCGGTGAGAGATCATAAATCAAATATGAATCGTAAACAGAAATGTTCAGAACATTATTACTACTTCTACTACTACTATACCATCACGGCATATATCCTACATGTAAAGGTGGTCAGCGAGCTAATCGCAAGTAATATACACGCGAATTGAACTCTCCGTGCCAATATGAAACTTAAGGCGTTTGTAATGGGTGGAAAACCTCAATCTGAGTTGTGGAAATGTTTAGAATATTTACTAATTTTTTTATTGTTTAACCGGATTTGGGTGCACTGAGAAGAATACTAACGAAATTTCACAACGAATCATTGGTACGTACTATCAGATTAGGACCAGAGATCGTACAAACGATTCATTAGTACGAATCTATTATATTAACTCTTTGCAAACAAGTTGTTTGTAAATTTACCAATGATTTGTTTGCGAAGAGTTAATATTATGGATTTATACCAATGAATTGTTTTTACGATCTCTGGTCCTAATCTGATAGTACCGTACCAATGATTCGTTTTGAGTATTTTTCTCAGTGTGCAGATGACAAAACCAATCAGAAACCTCGATTGGAGAATCATGTCTACACAATGCAACGTTGTGTAGAATCTAATCGGAAGAAGTGAGAAAGGTGTCCCAACGCTTACGAATTGGCTCAAGATTGAGATCGCGATCTATTTGAGATCTGAAAAATGAGATCCCAAAAAGATGGTTGCTTCTAAGGTTTGCATAAAGCGTCTCTCGATTGGTGGACCTTACATCGTGACAGTGAGAATGGTGGAATTGGTGAACGTTGTCCATGGACACCGAAAGTGATCACTTAAGCCAGCCAATTCGTAAGCGTTGGGACACCTTTCTCACTTCTTCCGATTAGATTCTACACAATGTTGCATTGTGTAGACATGGTTCTCCAATCGAGGTTTCTGATTGGCTGAGTTGTGGATGTTGATTGTCTTGATGTGAGGTTTTACGAACCTTTTGCACGACACTCTAAAAGTTACAGAAGAGAGTGAGATACCTACGTTTTTTGCTGGGGGATCCTGATCATTATAAAAACATACAATTATTTATTGCAAAATGATATCCGTTTAGTCTTCGGGAGAGAATAGATCTTCCATTCTTTTCTCTAGGTTTTCAAGTGTCCTGTAAAAAACAGTTATATTAATTTTATTTTATTTAAATCATGTACGACGTGAGCCTTTTACATGTTTACAAAGTATGACAGACAACAACAACAACAATAAAAACATTGGTACATAATCACATAGGTGCATTGCAAATTCAGTATATTATAATTTCTATGTAATGTAATTTGCAAAACAAATAATGCCACGCAGCCGACACGACCTTTCTTGAGAGGGTCCGTGGCCGCGTGGATAAGCCGTCGGCACCAAACGGAGTCTAATTGGTGTTCATTGTGGTTATCCACTAGGATGTATTGATAACTGAAATGATGGATATACTTTCTATGAGTTATTAAGGGTTGTCACGTAAAAGTTACACTGAAAAGAAAACAATAGGTATACAAAAAGAAAAAAAAAAGAAATAACATATTTACTACCAATTAATTTCTAATAGGTAAGTACTGGTATAAACAATCAGATAAAAAGAATATAAACACTAATACAAGTGTAAAAGACAGAAAAAAATAAGTATTCATATATTCATAAAATGGAAGAATATAATAATATTGTTGTTTGTTGATTTTATCTGTTGTGTTTAGTTATGTATGTTTTGTAGAGCACATGAGGGTAATATAGGGATCTTCACTGGTTTGCTTATTGCTAAATATGTTATAGACCATTGTATTTTTTGTATCAACTGTATGTATCCTGTAAAATTGAAATAAATAAATAAATAATATATTATTTAGAAGCAGTAAACAGGTGCAAAAATATTATTAAGAAAAAGTATATTGTCTATAAGGCTCTGAATATTATGACACCTTAGTCAATTTCTGAGATCTGAGTTCTCAAGACACCTGCAAGTAAACCACTACGCTCAGCAAAAATATCCACCAATATGCTGGACGTGATCAATAGAGCCGACAAGGTCTGCTTCTATGACAGGGCTTTTGGTGTCGCAGGACCCGTCATCTGTAATCGACTCCCCGAGTACATTCGTAAAAATCAATCAATAGACCATTAAAGGTCACGTGGTCTTGTCTATGGATTTGCTTATGCTTGTAGGGCAAATCGTCAGATTGCGCAAATCATCCTTGTAGGATGTTATGCAGTAAGAGAAAAAAAAGAAAGTCCGACGACAAAATAATAACAAAAACGACACTGACAGTTTTTTGATTATTAGGTATTCTTTAGGCGTTGCACCTTTTTGATACCTTTTTGTTTGTTCTGTTTTTGTTCCGTTGTTGTCCTCCAAACATTTTTCTGTGACGTCATCCTTTAATGGTCTATATCTATAACAACGTTCAGTATCAAATTGAGGACATCGCTCTTCCAACATAGTTTCCCGAGTCCGAGATACCTAGATACTCCATCAAACGGTGCCGAATTAATCATCCGAAAGACAGACATACAAAAAAAATATTTTGGCCAATTTTGTTTCTGAGGTGCATAGGATAGAATTTATTTGTATGTACGTACGTAGTACTTTGTGGATGTTGTACTGTGGTTTGTTATAGTAAGTAGGCACCTTATGTTCCGAGTGACAGTTAAGGGAACTAATAAACTAACAAAGCATCCTAGGAATGTGTTGTATGGGACACTTTTACTGTAGTGTTTTATAAGTGCTGGATATTATTATTAGTATTATTACCATTAGATGCCTCGTATTGTAATCTCTACTTTATAAACCATAAAGTCGCTGGATCCATTAAACCTCCCATGTGTCAATTTTTTTATTTTATTTATTCTTTATGGATCAGAAAGTTGTAACATTAAATATAACGATTAATTACAACTTATAAATATTTATTTAAACTCTAACGTTTTCGCCCACTACAATGGGCATTCTCAAGAGTACTGAATCAGTATAATATAATGTCCTTTACAAAAATTGAAGGTGGTCACAGAGGGGGGAGAGGGGTGGGTGCAGGGATTGAAGTAGAAGAGTGGGGAGTGGTATTGGTAGGTACAACATTAGGTGAGACGGGGTAAATCGGTAAATGTAAGTGGACGGACGGGGTAACGTTAGAGTTTAAATAAATATAGTGAAAATATAACAGTGTTTTAATTATTTATAAGTTATTAAATATGAATTTTCACAGTGTTAACACAAACACCCTTCAACAAATTAATTACAACAATGAGCAAACCAATCGTGATCCCTTTCTTACCAACTAATAAACATAAATTTGAAGTACTTTATATAACCGGCCACTTGGTGCAACGGCTATCGCAGTCGACTTGCATCATCTAGGTCCCGGGTTCGATTCCTAGCTGGTTCGCGGAGTTTCGTAAGGAATTTTTGCAACCGGGGCTTGGAAAAGAACTGTTTCAGCAAAATTCAGACAGCACTGGTTGTCTGGAAGAAATTACGTAAGTGATAAGTCTGCCAGCTATACTGATATCTATGTATAGGAAAGTGTAAAAAATGCTTATAAAATGAGGTATTGATACCTAATTGTTCATCTCGTCGTGTCGCGTTTATTGATGAAATAATAATCTATATGCGCTGAAATATCCATGGAAAAAGTTGCCGAGATATATTGAATCTCTTACGCACTGCTTTTTCTTGGATAATTCGTGAATTCTCATGTGTGATTAAAAAAATGATTCTGTAAAATTTTTCGGATCATACCTAGAAATTCAATATATGTAGGTACTATAAAATTTCTAAGACACCTTCCACGTAACGAATTAGACTCAAATAGAAAATGTCATTCATTCAGCAAAACGGTTTTATTTATTTCCTGTAAATTCTTAACAAATGCACATAGGAGATTTCATGAATCCATCGACGACCACTTGATGTTGAGTTTAAACTTACAACTAGTTAAT
This sequence comes from Athripsodes cinereus, assembly GCA_947579605.1. Classification (NCBI taxonomy): domain Eukaryota; kingdom Metazoa; phylum Arthropoda; class Insecta; order Trichoptera; family Leptoceridae; genus Athripsodes; species Athripsodes cinereus. Next base: position 1,444,115 of record OX388329.1, read on the forward strand.
AAATACTCCCAACTTCTCAATGTGGGTGGTGAGGAAGAAATTAAACCATCAATATAATGAGTCTACTTGTTCCAGAATCTATTAATTTATTTATTTATTCTTAACACTTATCAATTACACTTACAAAGTTGTCACTGAAACCGTAAATAAATAATAAAACTGCTGCTGGTACCAATCGTCACAAGATTGTTATTTTATATATGTACAGTAATACTATTACATATCAATACATATGTACCATCGGAAGGGATAGAGTGCCACTTCTTTCTGTCCTTGTACACGCTTTTTGCTTCCATCACACCCTTGCAATTCCTCGTACATGCTCTCCTTTTCATTGTACTCAGAACTCAGAACGTGTCCGTTTTCTAAGATCTGATCTACACGATCTAACCATTTAATCTTTGATCGGCCACGTCTCCGAGTACCAGATTTCAAGATGTTAATCAATGATTTACAAAGGGGATGGTATCGGCCTCTAGTAGGCGTTGGAGCCTTTCAAGAGGGCGGTAAGAAATCCGCTGAAAAAGGCGCCGCCTTCATAAAAAAGAAACGCCCTGAGGAAGGCACTAGAGTTTTGGTTATCTCACAAAGTGACCGGTGGTCGATAAAGTTTGGTAACCTCTGATGTGAATTATACTGTTCTTTACATTACATGTGTGATTAATATACTGTTTTTTTTATTCAATTGAGTATTGACAAATATATCTTTAAAACCTTTCCTACTGCCAATAAATATATTTTCTTTGACATAAGCAATTAGACATCTGGATTGGAGAACCATGTTTACACAATGTAAAATTGTGCAAAATCTAATCGGAAGAAGTGAGAAAGTGGTCACCGAAAGTGATCACTTAAACCAGCCTAGAGGCAATTCGTAAGCGTTAGGACGCCTTTCTCAATTATGTCGATTAGATTTTGCAGAATGTTTTGCGTAAACATGGTTCTCCAATGGGTGCGTCCAAATAGTAGGATGCGAACGTCAATCAATCTTCAATCATTCAATCAAATCGAATTGTCACCGAATGATTGATTAACTTTCGCATCCTACTATCTGTACGCATCCCTTCGAAATGTTTAATTGGTTTTTTCATCTGCACGTGTCCAAATGTGTCCAAATCCGGTAAAACAATAAAAAATAGTAAATTTTCTTAACATATTTAGAACAGATTCTCTGTTAATAGATCACATCCATACAATGATTAATTATTTTTAACCCTATTAACTATTCACGGCCGTTTATATTGAAAGTTATTAAAATTATATTAAACATGGTAATGCTATTTTATTATTTTAAATGTAAAAGACCTCCTGAGACAATTATATATTGCAAGTTAATTGATTGGTCTGTATCTAGTTGCGTAATTTATTGCAAACATTGCAAGGAAACAAACAAACAAACTTATTGCAAATATTATAAGCATACAGCCATTATTACTGGAGTAGTCTTACCCGGCATCGCTCAGGAAATAATAATCTAAATTATTTTTGTCGGCATTTCCTTTTTCTGTTAAACTCCATATGTATGTATCAGTAGGTAACAATAAAAAAAAGGGTCATAAAATGTTGCAATGAAACAAAATATCGATGATTTTTAAAGCACAGAAGATACAATATGTCCACATTTGACAGTTTAGGGAAAACAGGTTTTGAAAGTTTGAGATTCTCAATTAATGACGAAGCACTCCTCGCGACAAGGTAGGGATGCGGGTTCAAGTCCAGTTCGGGGCACTACCGAATAAGGTCGCATTGTCTTTTCTAAGCCTCATATGGTTGTTTCATGTATTAAATTTACATAATATATAACCTCATACAATGGTTAATTGTAAAAAATAACATCGATATAATATTTCTCTTGGTAAATGCTATTTTTGAAATGTTTTTAGTCTAGAATATGCCTAAAGGAGGAGACTATGTGTAGAGTGTAATATATTTTTTCTTTTTTGAATAATTACGGTTAGGTACTATGAAGTACATACAAACAAACATAAACAAACTTACTAAAATATTTGTGTCGATTATACTGTTGTGTATTGATGTTATATATTGTGAATCGAGTTTGCTTTATACGTTACAGATGACATTGCAACACATAACTACATACACCTACGCGACATTCACCGCGACAATGAAATCGAAAATTCATACATCGAATGTTTCGGAGATTGTTCGTAATGATTTTACGAAAATAGCAGGTATGACAAAATTAGGTCAGAAGAAAGCCTTTAAACTTAAACTTTTGTGTTTGCAATTTAATTTCACTTTAACTGGAGGCACATTAGAATGATGTGTACACTGTAAAGCGAGCAATGGATGGACAGATATTTGGCTTTAGTTTGAGATACAGAATAAGTAATGAAACAATTCGAAAAAAGACAAATATGGTGGGTATATATAATTGATCGTCTCCAAGCTAAAATGGCAGTAGGCGTTTCATATGGTTGGAAGAGAGAATGGCAGATGGAAACCTCTAGAATCCTGGAGTGGTGGCCATGGAAGAGAACAAGGGAAGCATAGAGAGACCCTACAAAAGTAAATTTTGTTACCATATGTAGGCATACATAAATTTTGTAACGGTTTAAGTCCTTAATACGTATTCGTTCGTAAATGTAAGATAGACTTAAGGAAAGATGTATATACTCGTATTTATATGTTAAGATCGTTAAATCGTTTATGTTGTGTATATATCTGTGTCATCATTGGGGTGAGATTATCCACCAAGGGACATTAAGGGAGTATTAATTTTGTAGTGGGTTTTGCAGAGGGAAGTACGTAAAATCAACCTCGAGCACACTCTTTGATAAATAAAAAAAAATTGCTATAAACTAACTGGATGACATAAGAACTGATATTCTTGAAACAGTTGTTCAGGGATAAGTTGTGGGAACTGCGTCCTTAATGTAGACCCTAAAAAGATGGGCTTATAACATTGTCAGCAGATTTATTACATACATATCGACAATAGATGCAGATCGAGTTAGTCCCAATCTAATATACGAATCATGTATTATAATATTATGGTTACTAACTTGACAATAAATACATACATATTATATTACAAACGAAACATAATATATACATGTAAAACTTAGACCCAGGACAATTTGAAAAAGGTCATATTTCATTTTGAACTAGTCGGGAATCGAATCCAGAACCTCATGACTCACAGGCAAGGGTGTAGTTACTCTATGCATGTAATAAACCCGCAAATCGTTCTCTACATTTTTTTTTACATTGAAGATGACTGGCATACCTTGTCGCTGAATTAAAGATTTTAAATGTCTTTTTCGTGATGAAGAAGTATTTCTTAGTTTCTTTTCTTTACTTTTTGTGTTTCTTGGTATGTTTGTAAATCTTCACCCATGTGGGCTGCGTCGTATCCTATACAGTCTTGGTTCCAGCGCTTGGTTGACAGCCAGTCCACCATATTAATTTCATACGAAATATCTCTCATACATATTGTTGCATCTTCCTTCTATATATTGCACTTGTTGTGACGAAACGGATTCTCCCCATTTTAAACATTTCGTTTATTTTTAGATAGTTAAGTAATAGAAGTTGGTACTTGCTATAATTTCATGTTATTTTTTCTCGAGTCCGTTCATTATAATATTATTATGCGAAGAGTGGGTGCTTGGCTATTTATACACACAGTGAGTGTAGATAGCTACCTATATATGTGACACCCGCGGTGCTGAAATACCTAATGAATTATGCAGTTTGTGGGGAAATCTCTCTTGTAGTCATCACTGTAAAATTATACGATGTTTGTGTTGAGAAAATGTGTCGAGAAGAAGATGGGAATCGTCAAAATATTATTTTATCTATTTCTAGAATACTACGAAAGTTTAGATAAGAGCTCAAATCGTGGACTCAATACCACAATCTTGCATTTTGATGATTTTGAGTTATAATATGTTCCAATGGCTTAATGTTGGAGTCATTTTTAGAGTAATTATGAATTAAGAAAAAAATTGTGTATTGTGTATTAGTTCGTCGGTTTCTTTGAGGTAGAGCTTCGACTTCATGTACATGAGGTGCGTGATTCTATCACAGGTGCCGGCAAACTCCCCTTTCACGACACAAGCTTTAAGCTTACTGTGAAAGGTGTATAAAGTTATACCTATTTGGGTTTATAGCAAAACCGGTCAATTTCTACCATAGGTTGTCCAATAGTATCCAGTTTGAAAATATATTGCATTAATTAAAAGTTTTGGCGCCCAACGTTGCAACTGTTGAAACTTCAGTAAATAACACGCACGTACTAATACACAGTACAGATACGAGTATGTATTATTAAGTAATTATTATTGATGCAAATTCTGTATATAAATATTTACACATGTTCCGTTCCCTTACATCCAAACACTACTGAATGATATTATGTTTTGTATCACTGCTGGTATAGGCCAAACACTGCAACCAATCTATCAATGGGTACACACATAACAGTGTTATTATTATCACTGCATAGTCTACGAGTACGTTAATCTATATATATAAAAGAAAGTGGTGTTAGTTACACCATTTATAACTCAAGAATGGCTGTACCGATTTGAATGATTTCTGTTTTGTTGGATTCTTCTCCGCCCCGAATAGCCGATATGCTATTAAAATATCTTACAAAGTCACAGGAAGAAAAATTACGAAGAAAATTATTTTACGCCATACATTTTTAATTTCAATAATAAATGAGTCGTATAGTAACAAACACAACAATCTCCACAAAAAATCAAAATTGAGATTTTGATTGAGTCATATAGAGCATAGACTATAGAGTTATTTGAATTATTAAATCAGTAACAAAAACAACGTTTTCACATATAAAAGTTAAAAACAAAATTACACTTGGTATCAAAAAACAACAATCTCCAAAATATTCGTATCAAAAGCAACAATATCCAAATTGACCAATGGAGGGCTCCTGTTCTTGAAATACTTCAATACATTTTGGCGGTGGTACGTCTCGTGTCGTGTAGAGGATTTTATAAGTTTTTAGGTGTTTTTTTTATTTTTTCGTTAATTAAACCATTTTTATTTTAAATATGGAATGTTATCCTACACCTGTGACCAAAAATATGGCAAGAAAAAGAACGAGAAATCCCTCAAATTGGAAGCAGAACATTGCCAAAAAAAAGAGGTAAGTTAAAACTGTATACAGTGACGGCAACGTCTTATTTTTTGCAGTAGGTATATATTTATCCTTATTATATTGTGAACATTACTTTTTTATACGACACACTTCAAATATTTTAGTACTTACTCATTTGATATCAGCGATTTTTTTGTCCTGTTTTTAGATATTCCGCTCGAGAATTACCGATCTATCCCAATCATCAAAAAGGGTAACTAAAATCACTTACAATTAAAGATTTGTTTGACTTTCATCGACATTTTTATACAAAAAAAGATTTTTTTTATCAAGATGCAATAATTTTAAATAGATTTTTATTATTATTATATTACAATTTTTTAATTATTTTTATTATTATTATTACATTTAAATATTTTTTTAATATTATTTACAAATTATATTTTGTAATAATGCATGTCAATAAATGTCTATAAATTATACAAAATTAGTAATGAAAATATATATTCATTGTACTTATTCCATATATTCAACAAAAATGATAATATTGGAAAATAGCCGCCACTGTCCATCTTGTCATTCGTCCTTGTCACTCACTGCACACGTGAATCAAACACTTGAGTATCATAATCAACAATCTCACACGGTGTAAGAATCATTAACAACAATGTCCGAAACTCAGTAACAAAGTCAGCAATCTCCAAATGTTATTTCGTTATAAATGCTTAATTATTTAATATTTTGACATTTTTAAAAATAATTATCAAACTATATGTCGGTATGTTTCGATAAAATAATATATCTCAACAATTCTGTTGAACATTTTAAAATAAAACGTTTATTTTGATTCCTATAAAACTACCTACAATGGAGATTGTTAATGTTTGATACTATACGACTCAAATGCAATATTGAGAATTATACAAAATCAACGATGATGTTTTTTTTTATAGATTGGCCTATTTATAGAATAATTATTCTATACATTTTCAAATTGGAATCGTTATCCATACAATTTAATATCTGTGGTTTAGAAATCTCAATTTTCAAAAATCATGGATAAGGATTTTTATAAATTTAAAATGAATAGGTATTTACCTAAAAAATAAATTAGTACCTACATACATTACGTACAGCAGATAATAAACAAATCTGAGTTATGTATAATTGTTCAACATAAATGAATTTTATTTTTTTACACTCTACGATGACACACTTGGATAATTACGGGAATTTGTAAAGAGTTTAAAAATATATTTAATCATTCCTTGATTGTTAGGCGGTGCGAAGTTCGCTGGGTCAGCTAGTACTGTATTATATTATTATTGCCTATTAATACTATGCATAGTTACAAACGCATTCCCTAAGACCGGTAAACATTCACTAATGAAATATTACGTTTAGGTATACATTGGAGATATCTAGAATATCGAAATGTTTGTAGATACCAAATTAATGCAATCCATGATAATTTAACTTCCTGGTTTCATTTCATTTCTTTTTGTTTTAATTTTTCTGTTGGATTATGACATACTCGTGTTATGAATATTTATTGATTTGGTTGTAATGTTCTTGTTAATATTCAGTTACGGCATTCCACCTGATACACGAGTGATTTGTGGATGAACTGTGTCGCGATTATATTATTTGTTGTCAATGTGTTTTTGTTACAATATACTATTTATTTATTTTATTTTTTATTTATTGGTAAAAGCACATAACAGATAACAACTATAAATATGGTTTACAAAAATAGAAAAAGGTCGTTCATAATTCAGTTGTCATCCACAAACATGTACCACAGTTAAGTCAATTATTTAAGTATCACCCATTCCGCTCATTCATGAATGGATGGAGGGTGTGCAGCAGATGTGGATCATAGAATAGGTGTGGGGTGGTTGAAATTTAGAGCAGTATCGGGAATTTTATGTGATCCTAAAATGCCAGTAAAACTTAAAGGTAAAATATTCCAGACTATTGTCAGGCCCGCGATAATGGAATGCTGGACTCTTTATAATACTTTCAACAGGCAACTTAAGACGGCAAAGATGCGAATGCTCAGATGGTCAGCAGAATTATCATTAAAAGATAAGATAAGAAGTTCACGCATTCGTGGTAGCATGGGTGTAAATGACATAAATAACAAACTAGAAGAGAGGCAACTAAGATGGTATGGGCACATTAGACGGAGACCACCGGAACACACTGTAAACAAAGCCACATCAATAAATCTCCCTCGACATCCATCAAGAGGGAGACCAAAGAATACCTGGATGACACAATGCAATAGAACCCTGCGGAGAAATGGCCTGGATGAAGAGGATATAGGAAACAGAAGAGTGTACAACCTCAGAACGAGAAGAGCCGACCCCAACAGCCTTCAGCGGCAATAAGTTGGGACAGTGCCAGGAAGAAGAAGACATTCCGCTCATTCATCTGTTCTCACTAGCATATCGCTAACACACAAAAAATATAGTTTGAAACATACAAAATAGAAAAGAAGAAAAAAAACGTACAAAAATTTGGTATTATGGTATAAAAATGTGTTTTCTTCTATGTTGATTTTTAGCGAGAAAAATAATAATAATAAACTTTATTGCACAATAAGGAGAATACATAATTACCAAGTTATAAAACAAGCGATGTCTTCCAACTAGCACACAGAAAGATGTCTTTCGTCTTTTAAAGGCATTGTAAATACTTGAAAGAGTAGAAAATCAACTTTGTAGAAGAAAACACTTGTTTTTTTTAATTTCATAATGGAATTCTCCTACCCAAACACCCACACAGTGAATACAAAATATCTTTCTAATATACCTACTCTAACGTTTTGTAGAAAAGATATATGATATCTCCACGCTTTTCAAGAATTCATAAGACTTGTCTCCAGACTATATTCATTACCAATCGTGGAACATTTTACCTAAACTTTTAAAATTTAATACACGCTTAGGAAAATTGAGGAATCATGTTATTATTAGGTCTGAAAAATGTTAATGTATGTAAGTTTTATTGCATTGGTGGTAAAGAATATGCCTCTTACTTATTTCTGCAACTACAACTGCAAGATCTCACTTATAAAACAACCACCATTTTGCAGTCGGTGTCCCACTTGCGGGCTATGCCGTGATGGTGTATAGTAGCACATATTATTAGTTGTAGATATTATATACTCGTACTATAGAATTATAAGTGCATGATTATTATGTGTGCATTAATAAAATAGACAATATGTTCACATCACATCCTGTCAAACATATTATTACAAAAGTTAATACCGTTATTGTAGGCACGTTGAAGTAACAAATTGTAACTTTCATTTATAAAATAGTTGACCCATTTTGCTCTCAATGGAAAAGCAAATACTGGTAAATATTGGGCATACCTTAGTTGTTTGGTGGAATCCTCGGCAAAGTGTTGGAGTGACACACTTTTCTGTAAATTATCCAGTGTTTGTTTACTCTCATTTACTTTACTTATACAGCTATTCCTGTGCACTGATATGTACAAAAGCCTCACCCATATGTCTCCAGGCATCTCTGTCCTGGGTCTACTACAACCAGTCACCAGCGATTTTTCTAATGTCGTCTGACCATCGTGTTGGAGGTCTTCCTCTACTTCTTTTATCTTTACAGTGTCATATAAAAACCAAATATTTGTTGAAATAGCTTTATTTCTCGGATATTTCAGGAGTCCAAGGACTCCTATTTATCCGTTTAGGTGACAATTTATTAATATTTGAACTCTCTGTAGTCTAATACCACTATGCCAGTGTTGGCATCTCCGATCCTACCACGTCAGAGGGCGGGGGACCCGGCCGACGTAGTAGATCCCATCTTGAGACCCACACATCCACGAATGCCTTAAACCAAATATTTGTAAAACATCACGTATGATACATCTGAACATCTTCAATTAATATATTGATTTGGTCGCTCCTTCTTCCCACTCAGCCCTTTCCACGCCTTCCTTCTACAGCCCCAGTTATAATTACTCTTTCCAGGTTCTCGAGCTCTTTTCTTGTAATTTTCCCAAAACATCGCAAGACGCGCTGTCTGCAAATAGTTGAGAGTTGTGTAAAAATGTTAAGCTCTCTGAGGCTGGACTCATTGGTCCCGTGTTCAGTCCAATGCACTCGGAGCAATTTCCTCCAGCACTCTCTTCACTTCGCGCTCTCGTTAGCTCACACATTTCAGCCCCGTACAAAAATAACTACATACTTTATCAATATGTTAAAATTATTGTCTAATTCGTTTTGATTTTCAGCTTTCTGCCTTTTACGGGACATTAAAAAACTTTTCCAAAATAGTCTGATCTTTGCTGGGTGTTACACGTACTACACGTACACATTAAAAATCATTCGCATAATTTTATACGTTCATTGTTTACATCAAGGGAACCAAGGTCATTTATATATATTATCGCTATTAAATTACTTTACCTAATGGTGTATGAGTATGTGATTGTATGTATGTATGTATTATTATGTCATGGATTTAATGGGAGTATCAATGTAGCGCCGTTTATTGCACAGTCACCTCAAGGCCATAGGCAGCTTCCTGCTTACAGAGGTCGTGACTGGCAACACAATGCGACGGACTTTTGCATATACTTTTTATTCTTGCGCTCTCATGCGCTCTTTTACCTTGTACCCCTCATGGTACAAGGTAAAATAATCAATTATCACAATCTCAAAAAAATAATTTTTAGCTCAGTCGGTAGAGATTTCAAAAATAAAACAAAGAGTATTGGAAAGTACAATTGACTATACGATAAATGCTCAGGGTCGAATGGGTTAACCCAGATCTTATCACAAAGACTTCAAGACTTTTCTCTCTATAAATTCAACAATGCATATTGCCATTAAATCAACGGTGCCTTCCAACAATCCCCAATAAGAAGGAAAGATTCAGAAACAAAATAAAATTGCTATTTCATTATTTTCTTTTCAATTTATTCCAAACCTCCAGTATTCGGTGACACCTTTGGTATGGTCAATGAATTTACATACATTTTATATAAACTTTCTCGACAGTAAAATAGTAAAAGATTAAAACCTTGTTAATCATTTGCTATGTGGCAATCTAACTAACCCTTAGATTAAAAGTTTAAAATTAAATAATGATTGTGGCACATCATCCTTACCTCCTACCCTTTCTTTTCAGAAACGACCTACATATATCATAAAGTTATCAAACTCTGTTTGATTATACAATCTACATTAACTTTAGAACAAAATATTTATATATAATTATGAATGAATGAGAACAACCTGATCAATTTATCTTCCTTCGAGTTCCACTTCACTTCCCGTTTCCCGAAATTGAAGGTTCCTTCCTGATAGGTACATAAGGTTTATTCTGGTATTAGAGGAAGTCAGCATCTTGATAATTGAAAGATATTTATTCTCTTGTTAACTGAAGAATTTATTTTGGTAACAAGATATATCCTGAATAATTGAGAAATTCATGCTGGTACTAAGACATAACTTGAATTCATTCTAGTACTGCGGCGTATCCTGAATAACTGAGAAATTCATTCCGGTACTGAAAGCCGTACATCCATATTTTTGATGACGGCCTGAATTACCACTGATTTTAATAATTAAATATGATTAAACTGTCCATCGACAAATAGAACACATTTCTACAACTAATTTATACATTAATCAACCATTTTAAAATGGTAAGGTTTTTTTTTTTAAACCTTAATATTCACTATCGCATTTTGCGATCTGCCAATTTGGAATGTCGAATACAAAAAAAAGGAAGCATTTTGCTTTCGACCGCCAATATTGAGAAATCCTCCCACCACGCATGCGCGGCGTCGCGTTATCAATTTCTGTCTTGCCAACGAACAAAATCATTTTTCTATAGTGATATAAAAATATCGCTACATATTACCACCCACGCCCACCAAAAAAAATAGTGAAGCTATTTTTTTTTATATCAGGTTATTCTCGTTCTATGTTCTCATCAACCCTATAACTTACTCTACCTTTTTTTTTTAAAGATTAATCTAAGCACTGCACTGGGCCCAGCCTTTTCTTTTAAAGAAAAACTGTAATTCCATAGGCGCCAATCTTGGTTTCGTTTAAATTTTAAAACTTTAATTTACATTCGTTTCCGAATATTCGGGTCAAACGACTTCCAAAATGAACAAAAATACCCGTAAATAATAAGTACTTAATGATAAGAAAATAATTTCTAAACCAGTGCAGGTCTCATCTTATCTTTGCATTTATATATTACACTTATATATTAAATAATACATTTCCATTTTGTTACATTTACTAAATATCTTTTCAGATCTACTACATTTATTTTAAATTGTTTTGTGCCACAATATTCAAATATCTTCTACTACAAGCTCATATGATTTGCCACATTTTCCTTAGCTACATAACAAATTATATTAAAATTTCTTATATCTAAACTATATACATTTTGTGCCTTCTTTTTTTTTTATTCAACATTCAAATACATTAAAATCTGTCTGTATATTATGCATTTATATTTTATATAACATTAAAAATATTTGATTCAACCTTTTGAATTGACTCACTTCAACATCATGTCATTTTCCTTTCTATTTTCATGTATGAAAATATCAATTTATCATCAATTCCATTTTCCTGCCATGTCTTATTCTCCCATCTCTCCTCAGATAAGCACATGCAACTACAACCAAAGGTTCTCAATCCCTTTCTTTTTTTTATTTCCCTTTTATCCGTAAAATTACGTACTTTACTAATATATTTTCTTTCGAAAATTTCTAATCAACGACCCCATTTCATAGTATAAGTTTCTCTACTTTGTTAAATGAATTTAACAATCGTATACACAATTATTTCGTAATTACTCGTTTTTTTTTATGGAGATAATTAAGGATTCTCTTCTTTACCACCGTATCCCCGATTTTAAATTATGTATACTATAACTCCATTATCTACATTTTCTCACATTACCTATCTCTATATTTTTTTTTTTTTAATATTTCCACTTTCATATTGAAAATTACATAGTCAATATACTCACAAAAGAGATATAACGAACATCAACATTTGACCTTCTCGACATATTTCATTTTCAAATTCCCCTTTTACTATTTGACTTTAAATCGCGAGACTATTGAGTACTACAAACCTATCATTTATCAACGTTGCAAATCCTTACTTTCATTCTATTACAATCATTCACTTTCATCCTTCGTCTATCTTTTTCCCCTTTCACCGCCTACATACCTACTACTTTCATTTGATTCATAATTAGACCCACAAAACGTTTTGACAAGACGGAATGATCAACTCTCATCTTAGATTACAAACTTCTCTTATTGAAATTCATAAAACATGACCCAATACTCATTCCTTGAGCATGAATCCAATTCACTACCATATCATATAAGCACTACGCATACTCCTATATACGTCTTGCTAATTCGTATCTCTAGTTTATAAATGTATACACCGCGTATAGCTTGACACACTCGTATCAGAGATTATGCCTTTATGCATACTACAAACTTTCAATACAAATCATTACACATCCCAGTAATGACATTATAACACATGACCCATCTTACAGAGAATCATATTCTTATCTCACCTTTTTATCTGACCCTTTCTGTATTATGTACTCGCGTAGAGTTCATATTATCGAAGAGTCTAAATAATTTTGCGAAGCGATTTTTTTCTTTTTAATTTTATCCAACCCTACTCTTTCGTAATTCTACGTACTATTTACTACGTAATTTTTTTTTTTTTATCAAATTCATCTCCTTTTCCCCATTTCATTAAACTTAAATAGCTATATCCTATAATACCTAACTAAAATTTATACAGTTTTTTTATTTACATTATTTTTCAATTTTCAGACGTGTTCGTCTTCTAATTTTCTCCCTTTCTTTCATTTTGTCGTTGCATTTCTGTTTTTGCATTATAAAATTTGTTATTGGGATTCACATCCCTGTTTTGCCTTAGTCTTGCAAAACAATTTATATATACATGTCCGGGTTTGTTACAAAATCTACAAATTATATCCTTCCTATTTGACCCTTGTCGATCAAAAACTCCTTTGCTACCATTCTTGTTACCATCTTCATGTTGGTACCTTTGATTACTGTCACTGCCATTTTGAATTTCTAAATTATCTATCTATTGCACTAAAATATGCTAATCCACAATTCAAAACTTTACAAAAAAATATTTTAAAAGAGATAATACATTAAATATTAAAGTCTTCCGTTATTCAAAATTACTCTTAAATATCCCCATATCTATATAAACTAATATCATTAATATTAAAGTTTCAATCTCCACATTGATTTAATATATCCATATTAAAATTATTTGAAACGACTTTATCGTGTTAAATTGATTATGTAAAAATATCAACAATCTACTACGTCCATAATAGTATAGTTTACCCTATATATAAATATTATCATTCGATATTAAAACATTGAAATCCAAACCTTTGTATCTTCCGTCCGCTTTACAATCTTCCGTCTCTTTCTAACTACAGTGATTAACAATTATTATGCGTTGGAGAGAAAAGTACCTTCCTATCACAGTATGTACGGAATAGCATCAGAATAATAATAATATTATTTTCGTATAAAAATTCTAATCATACATATTTATTTCAGAATCGGACAATGCTCAAAATAAATTATTTTCTTTATTTATTTTTTTTAATTTAAAATTAAATCTACTTTGTTCAACGTATTCCTTAGTTGTGAGTTGCAATAGCCGTACCAAAAGTATGAGAAGAATTCAGACAAGGCAATCAATCAAATAAATTTTCAATTTAAAATATAATAAAAACTCACCAGAAGGTTGTTTAATAAGTTAATAGGTATACTCCTTTTTTTGAATAAAATTAAAACTCGCAATCAGCTTTCTGTATTTTGACATGATGTTGGGTTTCGTCTTTCCATATCTTATCACACATTTCCAATCAGCAATTTGAGCTAGAACATATTTTTTTAAAACATATTAAATATCAAATTCAAAATCATTTTTCACACTTCTTTTACTTTTTTTTAACAAAATTTTATTTTTTTTGACTATGGTAATACCATTCAATTTTATACAAACTCAAAATAAAATCCACAAAATAAATTGATAAATAGATAACTTTTATCTACCATTTTTCAAATTAGGTATTCCACGAACAAAATTATTTTAAAATATTTTCAAACAATTTAAAAATTGACATATATTTTTCTTTGACTAAATTCCTTTCTTCAATCAATCATCTCAAAGCATGCAAAATAACATTAACTCAACAAATTAAAATAATAATAAAATATTGAGTCTACCCATAAATATTCTTTTTTTTTATTATGTTACATATTCAATAAATATATTTAACTACCGCGACTCTAAAAAAAAATGTTTTGTTACATATTCAAAATTTTTCATTCTTTTTAATTTACCTACAGTATTTTTTAAACATTATGTTACAATTTCTTTTATACTGATAACAAAATATAATTTTTAAAATTAAAATCGGAACACAATTTAACCCTTCTGCCACCAAAATTCAAATATTAATTTTGCCACATAAATTAAAATTTTTAAAACTTTTTTTTTTTTTAAAACAAAACTTATTCTACTTACAACTATTTATGAATGCTCTTTTGTATTCAAGACACCAAATTAGACAATTACTAAAAAAATCTTGAGTCTAAGTAACAAAATTTTTTGGGTTCAGCGCGTCTTTACATTCTACAAAGGTTGGCTGACATTTTGGGTGACATGAATATGCGACCCTTCTGCCACCAAAATTCAATTCAACTTAAATTACATAAAGGTTGGCTGACACTTTGGGCAACATGAATATGTGACCCCTCTGCCACCAAAATTCAATTCAACATAAACTACATAAAGGTTGGCTGACACTTTGGGTGACATGAATATGTGACCCTTCTGCCACCAAAATTCAATTCAACGTAAACTATATAAAGGTTGGCTGACACTTTGGGTGACATGAATATGTGACCCTTCTGCCACCAAAATTCAATTCAACCTAAATTCTACAAAGGTTGGCTGACACTTTGGGCGCCATGAATATGCGACGGACTTTTGCATATACTTTTTATTCTTGCGCTCTCATGCGCTCTTTTACCTTGTACCCCTCATGGTACAAGGTAAAATAATCAATTATCACAATCTCAAAAAAATAATTTTTAGCTCAGTCGGTAGAGATTTCAAAAATAAAACAAAGAGTATTGGAAAGTACAATTGACTATACGATAAATGCTCAGGGTCGAATGGGTTAACCCAGATCTTATCACAAAGACTTCAAGACTTTTCTCTCTATAAATTCAACAATGCATATTGCCATTAAATCAACGGTGCCTTCCAACAATCCCCAATAAGAAGGAAAGATTCAGAAACAAAATAAAATTGCTATTTCATTATTTTCTTTTCAATTTATTCCAAACCTCCAGTATTCGGTGACACCTTTGGTATGGTCAATGAATTTACATACATTTTATATAAACTTTCTCGACAGTAAAATAGTAAAAGATTAAAACCTTGTTAATCATTTGCTATGTGGCAATCTAACTAACCCTTAGATTAAAAGTTTAAAATTAAATAATGATTGTGGCACATCATCCTTACCTCCTACCCTTTCTTTTCAGAAACGACCTACATATATCATAAAGTTATCAAACTCTGTTTGATTATACAATCTACATTAACTTTAGAACAAAATATTTATATATAATTATGAATGAATGAGAACAACCTGATCAATTTATCTTCCTTCGAGTTCCACTTCACTTCCCGTTTCCCGAAATTGAAGGTTCCTTCCTGATAGGTACATAAGGTTTATTCTGGTATTAGAGGAAGTCAGCATCTTGATAATTGAAAGATATTTATTCTCTTGTTAACTGAAG
Source organism: Athripsodes cinereus (assembly GCA_947579605.1). Taxonomy (NCBI): domain Eukaryota; kingdom Metazoa; phylum Arthropoda; class Insecta; order Trichoptera; family Leptoceridae; genus Athripsodes; species Athripsodes cinereus. Next base: position 1,460,115 of record OX388329.1, read on the forward strand.
AATTTATTTTGGTAACAAGATATATCCTGAATAATTGAGAAATTCATGCTGGTACTAAGACATAACTTGAATTCATTCTAGTACTGCGGCGTATCCTGAATAACTGAGAAATTCATTCCGGTACTGAAAGCCGTACATCCATATTTTTGATGACGGCCTGAATTACCACTGATTTTAATAATTAAATATGATTAAACTGTCCATCGACAAATAGAACACATTTCTACAACTAATTTATACATTAATCAACCATTTTAAAATGGTAAGGTTTTTTTTTTTAAACCTTAATATTCACTATCGCATTTTGCGATCTGCCAATTTGGAATGTCGAATACAAAAAAAAGGAAGCATTTTGCTTTCGACCGCCAATATTGAGAAATCCTCCCACCACGCATGCGCGGCGTCGCGTTATCAATTTCTGTCTTGCCAACGAACAAAATCATTTTTCTATAGTGATATAAAAATATCGCTACAACAACATTCGATAAAACATTAAGTAATTAACATTTTAGTCCATGTAATTGTGACCCGTTTACAACTTCACGTTATTATTAACAATATTCATTGTATTGGTGCGTGTATAGATATTGGACAGTTCCCATATTGAATTTATTTTTACGTCGACTATCATGTCTCTTGAAGAAACATCTCAATAATCAATTTGATCATTTGGCAAACTTGTGTTTCTACTTTGTACATTAAAAGTTTATTCGATCCGGATAAATGTAAGTCCCCAGACTTGTGCACTATCCTGGTAGTTGGGGGTCCATCAATGTACACTAAAAGTGGTAAGATATCTGGAAATCTGGTAACATGTTATTTCGTTCGTTTTAATTCTAAACGGGCAATGAATAGACATACAAAGGCCGTTCAATTGATACCTAGTTCAAAATGGTAATTCTGAAGCAGTGATACTTGTTTTCTGTCGATGTTCCCCGCAGTAACGTTCGGGGCTCTAATAGTTAAACGTATTTTGCTTTACTATAAAGTATTTTTAATGCTAAGACTCGTCTTTACGAATGCGGTATGAGATAGCGCGGTTTACATGTTGATGATTATTTTATTTATAAAATCGTCCTTAGACAATCATAACTTTCCTTATAAAACAGTGTTTATCTTACGCATGTCATCATCTACCGCGCACAAGTGTATTGTAAAAGAAGTATAAAATTCCTGAAATAAATAAATAAAAACGCAGTAATACCTCAATCCACGGTGTGAACTGTCTTTTACATACGAAATGGTTAGGTTCGTCGCAAAAATAGGCGGGATTTAAAATGTTAATTTGTTTTTTTAATTAAAACTTCTCTGGATTTCTTTGTGTTGTTTTTTACTTAATTAAAATATAATTTGAAAGTTTTATCTTAGTTTTTGATGTGTTATTTAAGTGATTTGTTTACAAGAACGAAAGTAAACAAAGTTGGGTGTTTTGGGCACGTGGAATGAATGAATCAGGACAGAATGACAAAGAGAATGTAGGCATATATATACTCGTAAATGGCTGTAAGGAATGGTGCTAGGAAATGTGGCCGTCCGAGAATTAATTGCAAGACCATAAAAATCAAGATCGTCCAGGACGGACATAACATACATAGACAATTCGCACAAATCGAGTTAGTCCAAAATTAAGATATGAATCTTGTATTTGGGGTACTAACGCGACGATACACATAAATATGTAACACCCAAACCCAGAATAATTTGAAAAAGTTCATTCTTCATTTTTCCCTGGCCGGAAATCAACCTGAGACGTCGTGACTCAAAGACAGATTGAATAGGAGAGCATACATAAGGAATTGAATGACAGTGATGAAAGCGAAAAGTGTCGAAATGGTAAGTGGCGTTCGATCCTTTCTACCTACCCAGAAATGAAAACAACCTGATGGTGATGATGATGATGATATGTTTACTTACCTTGGCAGTTATATAATTTTTTGAGGGCAAAGGCATAAAAATAATTTCTCTTCTGCGTATAAAATAAAGTTTTCCAATCTCATTACAACTTGTATGGCTTTTCCATCTCCCCAAGTGAATAAGTAAAAGTTGCCAGTGTAATTAAAAAAAAGGAAAGTTGACGTTTTGTACAAAATAAATAAAAAAGAAAATCTACAAAAACATAATAAATTAGAGTGTTGATCGTTTCGTTCGTTCGTTGTGAAAATTGTAAACGCATAAATATATAATTTATTCATATTTTTTTTAATAATTGGATTTCCCAAATATTGATTTAAGCGTTAGGAAGAACCTCACTAAAGCCTTTGTATGGAGCATTCTGCTTTATGGTTGCAAGACGTGGACCATCAACAAGAGTGAAAGCTGACGCTTGGCGGCCTTTGTGATGTGGTACTGCAGACGCATGATGAAAATCCATTGGTCGGAAAACGTCGAAAACGAAGAGGTGTTTATCAGGGTAGGCGAAAGAAGCCATCTCTTTAAAAGAATAATCAGCCAACAACGAGTTAACTGGATTGGCCACAACATCAGGCACTCAGGCCTGCTACTCATCACCATCGCGGAGGACATGAACGAAGGCAGAAATGGTAGAAGCCGACCAAGAGACACCTATATGGACCAACTGAAGAAGGATATGAACTGTGGCACATACGTAGAACTAAAGAGACTAGTTGAAAATAGGGAGGAATGTAGAAGAAAATCCAAACTCGTTGCAGACCAATCCAATGGATTGTAGCTCAATATAGACCATTAAAGGTCACGTGGTCTTGTCTATGGATTTGCTTTTGCTTGGGGGGCAAACAGTCAGATTGCGCAAATCATCCTTGTAGGATGTTATGCCATAAGAGAAAAAAAGAAAGTCAGACGACAACTACTACTACTACTACTATACCATCACGGCATATCCCACAAGTGGGGTAGCCAGCCGGGGTAGTCAGACGACAAAATAATAACAAAATCGACACTGACAGTTTTTTTGATTATTAGGTATTCTTTAGGCGTTCCACCTAATATTACACCTCAATCGTCTGTTGTGTTGGGATGCCTGATGCCCCTCAATGATTTTTCTGTGACGTCATCCTTTAATGGTCTATATTATGAACATGTAATTAAAGGAAAAAAGAAAAAAATAGTTTATATAGAATTAAAATAGATTTAATAATTATAAAAACACTGTATTACATTCACTATGAACAATACTTGACTCAGAGGTCTTTATCTGACTCATCATCAGTGAGTTTTTATTAGAAAAAATTCGAGGAATAGAAAAATTATAGTTGTTCGTATAATGTAGTATAAGTTGTCTAGAATCTATGGACGTGGGTGTAGCATGGTATTTGGAACGAGTAGGGGTGTATTGGTAATAAGGAGAAAGGTGGGAGAGTATATAGGGGGAATTCGAATATTAATTATGTCATTGAAGCGGATGTTTTTTGTTTTTTTATTTCTTTGAACTCTAGAAGATTCATATTCCATCGCTTTGAGCGTTTATGCAATAATTTTCACAAAGTCGTTTCATAAAATTATTTCATGTACCATGCAATCATGACGTAGTTTATTGTTTTATAACAATAGATTCTTTCTTTTTTTTTTTTTTAAAGATATATCTGGGTTTTTGTTATAAACCCAAATACAACCGTATACACCTTTCACAGTAAGCTAAAAGCTTGTGTCGTGAAAGGGGAGTCTGCCCGCACCTGGGATTGAACCCCGGACCCCTTGTTCAGAAGGCCGAGACTCTACCTCCAGGCTACCGACGAACTCTTCTTATATAATCTACACTTTACGTTTTGTTTTAATAAGTCTCCAAATTGACACTTTAGCATTGTATGGGGCGAAGAGTGAAAATTATTTAAAAAATTCAAATTCAATTGTTGCAATGCGATGTAAGATTGTATTGAAAATACATTAAACTTTAGGTTATGTCATAAAATATGTCGAAATTACTTTCATATTTTTTTTCATGCGGTTAAAGTGAAAGGACACGGGCTTAATTCAGAATCAGCGACCATTTTTGAGCCTTACCAATGAAATATCTCAGCCCTTTGCCACAATACCCATTTTGTGGTTTGCGTTAGCGCTCCTATATTTGTGAACTTATGTCACGCAAAAAGCATCCGGCGCCATTTACTCACATCCTTGCACACATTTTTTTCCTTATACACCTATTGTAACTGCATACATATCCTCAAATGTAACTCTCCTGATCGATGTGTTCTGTACCTACGTTTCCATCCCGTCTTCTCCGTGCCAACAAAAATCGTGAAATTCAAGATTCAAATTCTTTATTTTTCGAACACCTGCCTTTTACAGTACACTCGAAAGTTTACAGTACACTCGAAAATCTCTTATCCATAAATGTATCAATGGTCATGGTAGCAAAATTTAAAGTTAGAATGATTTTTATTAACCTTTGAGATAGTTGCGTCATGCGTGTATATACCAATTTACCAATCACTTAGTTTTTACCACGTGACATGCAGTGGATTCGATCCCGGAATCCCGGTCGTATTTTAATCCCGAAATTTTCGGGATTTAGGTAATTTAACGAATCTCGTGATTTTCGAATTTATATAATTTTTAAAGAAGTCAGGAATTTGTGACTCATTCGCATTAATGAATCGCCGACAGCCGAAACTTGTGTTCGTATTTTAAAAAAGCACCTTTCTGTGTTCAATATCTCACTAGATACCGATATTGTGGCAATAGTCACTGATGGTCCAAATGTTCTGCTGAAGGTTGAAAAACTTGTTAATGCAGAACACTAAATTTGTTTTGCACACGGTATTCACTTAGCCTTTTGTGATTTATTGTTTAGGAAAATAAAAGAAAAATAATTTTAAAACTTAAATACATCGCCAAAAGATAAATAAAAAACTGTTTACTGACTTTTTTTACCACTTCTTAATACCAATACTATCCCGGGATTAGAAAAAAAGGTCGGGATCTAATCCCCTAGTGACATGTTACACACAGTAGATACAGTATGTTAAAATATACCATAGAATTGTAATATTTATCATTATAACGATATCATTATGGACATGCACACATTTCGTGTCGTTCCGCATGTTCTACAAGTACTCTCCTTCGCCATCGAGTCTACTACAGTTTACCGTCTCGTTGGTTCGATCTGTACGTAGTGAATCTATTACTGTCATCTAATTTAATTGTATGATTATTATATTACATATTATGTCATGTTTTTTGATGGTGTATCATCTATGTTCTACCTGCCTAATTACGCATATAGTTTGGTTCAATTTTATTTTCAACAAAATGAACGGGTACGTGATAATGATGATAATGTATACGGTGTATTTTAAAATAATTCCAATTTAGATAGATTAATGTCATTTTAGACGTGCTCTACTACACTTTTAGATTATTGAATGAAAATAAATATCAAAAATAAATAATTATACAGTGAAAGAAAATAGTTTCAGTTTGATCTAGGGAATTTAAAACATCTCTAATACTAAAATTTTACTCTACATACACCTGTAATTTGGAGAATTGTATCGTTGTCTGGCACCATCTAGTGTTCTATAGTTGACAATAAATGATAGATTATGAAAATAATTGCTGTTAGTTGACATAATTCAACCTTCCTTTTCACGAGACTTGTCTCTAATAGGAGGATGTTTAGATTTAAGTTTTTTTTATAAAATAGCCTATGTATTCTTATATCTGTATATAAAAATAATATGCTCGACTGATATCGAAGATAATGGTTTGAAATAGGAATTGGTGGTATTGGTAAACATACCATACGTTAAGTGTACTTAAACCAGCCTAAACCGATTGAGAAGCATCGGCACACCTTTCCTGTTTCCATCTACCTAGTTAAACATTAACAATCTCTCTGCTGTTTGCCCTGTCCCAGGACTGCGTCGTCTTTAAATCCTTATTATTGATTTATAAAGTTGACGATTTCATAATTATTCACACTCTAAGGATACTATGATACACAAATACACACCACAAGGTATTTCACAGGCGTTGTTGATGCTCTTTTAGAATATCGTATAATTAGATGTAAATGGATGTCATAAGATATTGTTATTGTTCGTGCTATTAACCTTTCGATATTAATATATGACGCAATTTAGACTTGCTAATTACTCAGGCTTTTTATTCGGTCATACAATTTATACCCGACGTTGTTGTAAGAGTTATGAAACTGTTTGAAATAATTATAAGCAAAGTGTCATAAATATAATTACTTTAATATTATTTTTGCAAATCATCATTAGTGTTAGCATAACAATATAAAATTTAAGATACTAGAATGATATGCAGTGGCGAGATTATCACTTTCAAATGATTTCTTCCATCAAACTACGACACATCGAGATATACCTAATTAAAACAAATATACTTGTATATACCTAATACTATTAATAATTAACAAAAGAAAAAGAAAACCAATGTCAATGGATTAATATGATTGATAAAGATTAGTATAATCCATTATTAAAAACGGAAACATATATTTGTTATTGTAGATTAGCAGCTCTGTCTAAGAAGTGGGCGAAGTCAAATTGATTTATTTATAGGCATAGAATAGCAAGATAGGCAGTCGAATAGGTGTTGGAAGATGGCGGACCTTCTGATTTCATAATATATGAGAATATATGAGTAGACAGGAGTAAGGAGTGTTGAAGAATGATTTTTAACTGCCCAAAACACGGAAACTTGTTAACATGGAATGGTTTATGTCGAAAAGACCCGACATTACACTCGAAAATGAAAGATCATATCGTAGAGTTCTTTCCTCCATTATTGTATGTTGGTACTAAGTAGTGTGTACTGGAATACTGGATACTCTATAATCATTATATTATACTGACTGCTATACGGTTGGATTTTAAATTACATTTGTATGATAATAAGATATTATTATTATTATTGTTTTATGTGTGTGCGATGGATGGATGTAATATTATGTTTGGAGACAGGAAATGTCAGTCATATTGTACGATGAAGAAACCGCAAATCAGGAAAAATCTTCTGTATAATGCTATTGACAGAAGGTAAACTTATGGTAATTTTATTTCGTTGTAGGCATCGTATAGTGTTGTGACTAATATAGAGTTTGGGTAGACATTATTAGGTTTTATTATACATATATTATATACATAGTTCTGTTTTTAATTTATTTCATTGACACATCTACAGGTTTTGTACAAAAATAATATATTGTTACAACATACAAATCATAATTTTATTATTAACCCATTTACAAATTGCACATGTATATTCTAATATACATAACATAGCTAAAAAGAGAGTTAAAATATTAATCAAACATCAAAAATCAAAAGATGAAAAAACAATAACAATAAAAAATAGATTATTGTGATTGCAAATAATATAGGTGACTTCAGACTGTAAGCTTAGTAATTCTTAAATGTATTTAATATTAGTTATAACAAGATTGTTACTGTCATGTTTTATAGGAGAATGAGCGGATGCAGGAGGAATGTAGTGTATAAAATGCGTGTAAATAACTTGCAATGGTTTGTATGTGTTTATCTCGAAGAGGGAGTGTGATAAAGCGCAGTCGTCCGAGAACTACGTGGCTTGACCACATGGATAAAATTCTCAAGTATAGCCGCGAGATATTTTATGAATGTAAAGGAACCAAAAGAAATAAGTATGTAAGGATAGATCTAATATGGTATTCCATCCCCTATATCTACGTCTCTTGGAGTACGTCCTTAGGGTATAGCTGTCTATACTCTAAGGCTCTATCTGTGATACATATGTGTCTTCCAAATATGCAGATTTTTAAATTGTCATCAACCTGAACGCCATTACTAAAATATTTGTCGAAGATTAGTAATAATAAATGTCAAGACTATTCTTTTAATACCTAAATATGTATTAAAAGACTATTCTTTTAATACCTAACAAAGTTCTGTTATGTAACTTGGTGTTACGAAAATGTTGGCAAATTGCTTGCATCTCTTTTTCTTATCCTTGGGCAATTATTAGTCCCACGTGGTGGTGGGGTCTGCCTTTCTTATTTGGTTACGCCACTTGGTTCTGTCGAGTGCATCCTCATGGGAAACGTTGCAGTTCTGCATGTCTTGTCTCACTACTTCACGCCATCTGCGCTTTGGCCTTCCTCTTGGTCTCTTGCCGGTAACCTCGATACATTAGGCTTTATTGCGTACACACTCAGGTGGTCTTCTTGCCACATGGCCATACCATCGCAATCTGCTCTCTTGTATTTTATCCGAGATATCCCGCTCACCCAGACTCCCACGAATGTAAATTGGCAAATTGCTAGAATATTTTGTTTAACGTGAATTGGTATATGAAAAATTTGGCGGTAATCATAACCGGAACATTGAGCTATGAAAGGCAAGTTGAGGCAAATCTTTTGACCCCAGCAGGTACTACATCAGGTGTGCTGTGGACCATGATTCTAGTTACTAGTACAATCTACAACATGGTGTACTCATTATACTTAGTTGTATTTAGTTTTCTTTGTACGTTATTGTCAAGTGCCATGTGATCTCATAATTCAAAATATTGTGAAGATATATTAAAAAAAACATATTGTATATTTTTAATGTTATTGAAACTAATCTCATTATGAGTTAGTACATAGAACTGTGAAATATTTATACTACAGTCCTTTATAAATGAATGTTTCCACATAGAAAATTGATTTAAGTATCATTAATTCTGAGATATTGTTCTTTGAAATGTGTCAATTTTATTAAGAAGCCAGACCCGTGGAATAGATAAGGCTAATCTGTGCACTATGCTGTTACAGTCAAATTTGTTTCTATCAAATTGTAGTACGTATACTTCGAGTAGATTTGACTTAACTTATTATAGAAATTATATGTCTCATTGCGTGTATTGATTTTCACCTCAAATTTAGTAGGTTAGTTGCGCCCAAACATTATTTTCGAATGTGGAGCATTCGAACTTCCTCCCTGCTAGTAGTTATTGGACCCCGCCAGACATTGAGCAGGTAACTAACTATGCTGTAGTGGCATCATAAACAATGCGGATGACTCACTCTACACAAACGAGTTTGTAGTCGTATGATTGTTGTAGTAGATGCTGGTGGTGTTATAATAATTTCTTATAAACTGCACCATTCTCCGCGGCTGACTAATCCAATATAATTCGTATCGTTTGACAGTTACATATTATAGGTTCGCTCGGTCCTATCTGGGCTTCTAGGAAACTGATAATTCGTTGCTTCGAACGGAGTAATGATGTAATCCATTATACACTTTTTGGAACACATATATAAAGGATTATAATTGCTTAGACGCACATTTAGGTCAGGTGTTTTTTTATCATTATATCTTTCCAAGCATGCTCTGTCTGATGTTCTCTTAAAACATCCTCGAATTCTATGCTGTTTTGGAGAAACTTTTTTAAACCATTTGTCTTTAATATTGATTTTATATTGGCACGGAGAAGACAGCTTGCATATTTTATATGCAGCTGGTCTGCTGGCTACCCCACTTGTGGGATATGCCGTGATGGTATAGATAGATAGATAGATAGTCTTTAATAATTTTTCCTCTATATTGCGTACCATCCAGATGGAAGCCTAGAATGATAGAAAAAGAGGTATCAGTAGAATGTGATACGTACAGCTGTTTGCCGGTAGTAATAAATGCCGTTTGCTCAAGACATTGAAATATAAGGCAGACGGCTCATTCATCAATGAACGAAATAAGTCTATCGAAGATAATGACTATGGTAAAAAAGACGGGTTATATCCTATAATGAAAAGAGTTGAATGATTTAAATCTCATCTAGTATCTGAATTTCTTTTACCTTCTTCTTTTTCGTGTTGTAGATCATCGATCTGTTGCTCGAGTTGCTTCCTCTTGTTATCCTGAACACCAGCTGTCTCTCCATCTCTTTGGTGTTCTTCCTCGAGGCCGTAAACTAACCGTTGTCTCCTTTGCAGCTATAAGCACGATTCTGTTTTCACCCAACGGATCTAAATGGTCTCTCTTTTAACCGATTTTTCAATACTTGAACTTACTTGAAATTTTCAAAAAACATAGATTAGATTAATGATATAATCTTAACTTTAATGTTATGAATATACCACTTGTATCAACAAAGATCCTGTCTCCCCGGAGAAGTTTACACAATCCGTTGCATTGTTAAAACGTAGCATCTGCTAAGTGAATTGAAGTGTTAGCATTTATTTTCTCACTGTTCCAGATTCCATACAGTTTGTATGTCTCTAATACTGCTACTAACACATACCTACACTGTGTATGTTCTGATCTTGTTTCATAGATATTTTATTAATAAGTTTCAGAAATACGAATATTTACAACTTCTCACACGGAGTTTCTGTGTTTATTATTGTATAAATATCTTTAAACCCGGCTTAGATCGGTGAATTTATCCAATTGAAAAAAGAATTGTTGTTTGTTTGGACAAATTCATTTGTAGTAAAATGTCAAAAGACACCATATTCTACTTGGACCTTTACAGCTTTGGCCAATGTGCTCCCAGAGAAAACAAACATTTACAATAGTGTGTAATCGCTGGTTACTGGTAGCAGAAAGCCCAGTACTGTGGATATATATATAACTATAAACTAACTATAAAGCAAAGTAAGTGAAATACTCAGTGGATAGATAATAAGTGCCCTGAATATAGTCGCACACTGCGAGTAGTCCAGTCGTAATTAGTCCTAGGCGAATGTCACTTACTGAATATTCCATAGACAGAGTAGAAATTGTATAACATGCGAGAAAGTACTTAGAACAATGCGCTAACTTCACGTTGTTTGGTTTCTACTAAGTGTTTCACCAATCTTTTGTCATACATTACGCTGAAACTACACTCTATGTCATACTTACCCATTTAAAGTACGTATAGAAAACTCCAGGAATATGATGGGAAAGTTTTGTGAATAGTCTAGTTCAGTGGTTCTTAACCTGGGTTCGATCGAACCCCAGGGGTTCGGTGAGTCAGTGTTGGGGGTTCGGTGAGTCAGTGTTGGGGGTTCGGTTAAAATCATTTTAAAGGCAAGAAAGTTTTGCGAGTTGGAAAAGAATATAATACTCCGATAATTCCTTCAAACCGCCATCACAAGTTTGAAAAACATTGTTGCCAGTTTATTCTAACAATCCAAATATTACATCTGGCAACACTAAACTTAGTAATACCAACTTAAATGGATAATAGCCTATGTTTTTTTTATTTATTTTTTTCATTTTGTACACCTTTATATAAATATGTACCATGTTTTGAATTTGTAATAATCTAATTTTATTTTTCAAATTAGGAGGGGTTCGGTGAATGCATATGTAGCTGGTGGGGTTCGGTACCCCCAAAAAGATTAAGAACCACTGGTCTAGTCATTTACTTGTATGTCTATCTCTATACCCAGGACAGAGATTCCTTGAGAAATATGTGGAAGGCTTATGCTCAACATTGTACATGAATAGCTTTATAAGTAGGTTATATTAAGATTAGATGGGTTTTGTGAACTTTCAAGAACACTACTTGTTAACCAAGGTGTTATTGTGCCGTCTGTTTTGTGTTGTTGTTTAGGCGTGTGTGAATGTGTATGTGTATAATACACAGTGATGTTGTGTATTTAATTAATAATGTATGGGAGCTCTCGGAATGAATATATAGGTCGTGGTAGTGCTATGTAATATTATGTATTAGGTAGGTATTTATTATTATCAGACACTGAGCAACTCGGTAGCTGCTTGCATCAGTGAACGAGTGAGCGAGGAAGCAATGTCCGTCCCGCACATAATAACACACACACAATACAACACAATATCGCATCACCACCGGCGACAGTGGATGGACTATTAACTTGTACAGTATACACTATAATCCTCGTATAAATGTTTGAGTTCGTTTGTTTAGAATATACAAAAAATATTTATTTGTTTACTTCTACGTTCTTTCTTGTTGAAAATTTAGTCGAATCTCATCCCATACACGAAGGCATGTGCAGTCTCTGCCCAACTGTTCACAACAGTAGTGTGAAATATAGTTGTATATAGTATGAAATACAGCAGGGTAACTGCAATGATTAAACGTGCAAATTGGTATCTCTATATATCCCCATCTAGTGCGGATAAATAGGAGTCTTTGATTCCTAAGATATAGGTAGGGGTGTGTGGTGGGTCCTTTCAATATATTATATCTCCATTAATTTAAATTTTTCATAAATTTGGACTAAAGTTAGTTTGGATTTAAGTTCAATATCAATAACATGACAAATTTTCAAAACACCATTTAAAACAAAACATCAAGTGATGTCTCAATAATTATATTCGTCATTTTATAAGTCAATCTGTGATCGTATCCTGAGCTAAGCCTGGTTTTAAACTTGTGGTTCTATCAATATTATTATTATTGGTTCATTACTGCCGTTGCGTTGTGTAATATTATTAATATCTCATTATAAAAACCACTTTTGTCATCACTTCATACCACAGGTGTGGGAGATATTTGGCATCAACAGAAACTATAGAAGATTATATTATTTGTATGGCCATTTCGAAGACATGCGAAGCATTGTACGCACGATGTCATTTTGTATGTATTTTGACGGTTTGATAAATTTTGTGCAATGAATGGCCAGTAATTTTGTTGTTTCTTAATGGTTCATTCATTCATACCATCATGGCATCTCCAAGAAATGGGGTAGTCAGTAGACCAACTGATTGAATCGGATAAATTGAAGTCCTTAGTAGTCTTCGGGCGGTAGATGAGTCTCCTTCAATTTATGTAATAAACATACAATTATCCTTAATGGTGTTTTTCAGAATATTGGTCTGCATTTTCTCAGAAGATGATAGAAAGGCAAAGAACAATGGATATATTATTACCCTCTGCGTGTCACTTCTTGAAAACTAAATGTCTTTTTGTAATCCATTATGTTACATTAGCTAATAATAGTGTTTTTCTTAATACCTGACTTACCAGAACTTTTTGAATTGTAAATAATGATTCTTTCTCAGAAATAATTTGCCTTGAATTTCAGATGATGGCTATAGCTAGTTTTGCAGGTCTGTACTGTCCAAAACAACTGTCTCACTCACTTTGCCCCAGTACAAACTATCGCATTGCGCAGCCACAACAATTGTCTACTTCCATCCCATCTTTTTCCTTCTGTTGAAAACGTAATATTCCTACAATTTGCAACCATTCAATTCTTCCATTATTTGTTTCATTAGGATATTGAGGTAAACTTGCAGTGCATATCACCATTATGCCGTTCCCCTTTCGGGGTTATCAGAAAGAATTGAGCGCCACTTATTCAAATTCTTGCATACACCCTTCGCTACTGTCACTGTCATACAATTATTTATCATGCATGCTCTCTTACTCAACACCTGTCCATCCGTAGGGCCTGGCTGATTTGATCTTTTCATTTAACTCTCGGACAGCCACGTCTTGGAGCACCATTCCTCTAAGTCATTTATTATCCTAAATTTCATTCCACACTCTTCACGTGTGACACTATTTCGCACACTGTCTTTCAGTCTTAAACAACACTTTCAATCTTAGAGTGTCATGATAATTGAAACTATAATTATAATATTTGCAACCTTATAAAGTTCTTTATCTTTCATCATGTCATTATTTATCTCGCGCATATTATTATATAAACACTGCTATTATTAACAATATTGTTGTAAGTACAAGTACAATATAATGTATCTATAATATTATAGTTGACGGTCCAGTGAGACTTTCGCAACCGCAACATTGATAGCGATGTCTGACACACTATGTACTAGGTGAATACAATATGTTACCGTCCGGTATTTGAATTAGCCGGTCAACTAAATAGCTGCGTATTCAATAAAATGCCGGCATTTAGCCGTTGCATCACAATTACGCTCCGAACGTTCAACGTTCTGTCTGCTACCATATTACCTATCTTTTGATGGCAATAACAATTATTATTATTTGGATGATTTGAAAAGCGCCGTTTTGTGAAAAAAATCCACCTCAAGGGCGTTCATACATATTGTGTCAAAAGCCTGTCATTTTTATAAAAATGTATTGCGCTATCGTATCGACTATCTGTGTAATACGTATCAATAAAAATAGACTTTTTATTAAATGTGCAGTCTTATTTGACAGATTTGTGTGTTAACTGATGTAATGGGCCTGCTGATCGAAGCTAGCCTGGTTGTTGAAATTTTGTTAATTTTTTGGCACTGTGGCACTAGGATGTTAAACATCGCATTAAACAATTGGACTAAACTTCTATTATTTATTAATTTACTAATATATCCACGGCGTGAGCCTCTTACATGTTATACAATACACAAAAAACAAATCAAATCCCTCATTCACAACACTGTTGAATAACAACAATTAATGTAGAATTAATATAAATAGAAATCAAAATATATCATTTGTTACATTGGTCGAGTCAAATAATTCTATTATGGAAGACAAATGAAAATATATGAGTGTCGGTTATAGAATATCAATAAAAAGTTTTACAATATGTCAAAAATATAAAATTGCAATAAAGTAAGGAGATAGGTGGAGTAGAAATGAAACAAATATTAGCCATACAATTGAATGTCGCCCTTCACCTAACTGTCCAGCCATTCAGTTAACTGGCTAATTCAACTATCGGCCGGCGACATATATTTACGACCATACAACTAGTATTTCAATGTTATAATATACTTTATTATATATATGCATATTGTGAACTAGCGCTATTTTACCTGACCTTGCTAAGGAAATAAACTACTAATTGACCAATAATAAACTCTTGCTGATTGTTACGTGGAGTCCCCAGAAAAGGATACATCCCCCACTTTTTAAAGCTCAATATTTCAATCTGTCCTGGGAAAGTCAAGTGTTCGAAAAATGAACGCATTTGATGAGTTTTGCCATCCATCCTGAAAGTTTTTTCTTTTTTTGTTTGCACGTACAGGGGTTTGCATGCCATGTTTATTATATGCAGCTGCTCTGTTGGATACCCCACTTGTAGGATATGCAGTGATGGTACTGTAGTAGTAGTAGTAGATATCAGTGAAGCTTTAGGGTGATGCTTCCCCTTAATTAGCCCTTAATTTGGTCAAATTTGGTTTTACACCCAATCAACTTCACAACTATTTTACACCAAAATGTATGTGACATATAGAGAGATTCTCAGTAAGATCTATCAGCCTGTACATCGATGCATTATTATAATTATAAATAACGCTATGTAATAGATTACATGGTATACTATATATTGTTACATATCAATAAATAAGATGAAATGTGTACTCTTTTTAACCTAAAACATGCCTAAAGGATGAGACTATGTATAGAGTGTATTATATTTCATATGTCATATCTAATTATGGTGTATAATGGAGTGCATACATATATACAAATGTACAAACAGACTTAAGTGTTTGTATGGTGTTCTATCTATCAACTGCGAACATTGATCAGTTTCACCACATTCATTCTATTATCTGTTAAATCATTATTGCAAATATTATCAACTGTATTGAGGTGTTGAATAAATATTCATTGTCGTTTTATTTTATTTATTTAAATTTCTATTTCTCGGATCAAGATAAAATTTATTTTATATCGTACTACTTGCTTGCATCATGTATGTTTTTCGATGTCTGATTACAAACCATTAGACTTATTTTTTTACTTGTACATATCTGCAATTCATAAATCGTTTTGTTAGGTTTTTTAAATTAACCAGTTTTTTTTTTGGAAGTAAGATTTTTCTAGTTAAATTAGGTCATAATATGCATTTTGTTTGTGAGCATAGTTGATAGAAAACAGTTTTGTTTATCAGTTACACTGCGTACTTATTCTTTAGACAACATCTAATTGAATTTCTTGTAGAATGATTCGTATGTTGATATTTCTTCAAAACTGAAAATTTCAATAGAGACGTGAAAACTGTTCAGTTTTGTGAATTCTATTTTGAACTGTTTGATTGAAAATATTTTTTTTACCTAATTTATTTATTGGCTCTTTAACCCTCGTGAGTTCTTTTAGTCGCTATTTTATTGGTACACTCATTTCTACATTACTAATTTTTTCCTTTTTCTTGTTTTTCAACCAGCAATAACGTTAATAAAACTTTAATCTAGCCATACTTTAATATTACTATTGACCACAATTTACCTGACTTTAAATCGTATTACGCAATGTAACAAATCATTTTACATGTACCTCTATTAGCAATCAAATTTACAACGATCTTATTTGAATGTTTTACTTGACATATATATTAATTATTATCTCACCAACACTTATTTTACCTCTATGACTATTCTTGAATTGACATATTTATTATTTTGTTTTGATTTTTATTCATCTTACAAAACTTTAATTACTATAATTAATATTGTTTAAAATACCCAATATATAATCATTCCTTTATCATACAATCGATTACATTTAAATTTCCTACTGACCTGAAATACTTTAACTATGTTTGAATATTAATCGGACATAAACTTTTTTCTTTCTTATTATTTTTCGTCTTTTTGTTGTTTTTATATGATTTATTAATTTTATATAATTCATTCGGGTTAGTTGGAAGACATCGCATTCTAGCGATAAACTCGCCCTCTGTACATTGAATAATTGTATAGCTAATATTTTAAATTTATAATGATATTTTGAATTGATTTGAAATATTGTAACCGATGTACAGTGAAGAATAAAATAAATAAATATATTATTGATGTTAAACATGTCAAAGGCTAACGCTGGAAATGTATGATAAAAAAGTAAAATATCACAAATATTTTTAGTTACATGCGAGATCTTGTTGTATCTCAAAAACTCAGTTAATCAAATATCAGTTTTTGTATGTTTTATTCAATGCCTATAATTGGAGCTTATTAGCAATACTCCAAACACTGTTTACGAAATTTCAATTCTTAAATGTAAAAGTGCGAACGTGATATTGCGAAAGGCTGTCTAGAGGTTGTTTTATTGGAAAGTATTATACTTTTTATCGAATTGTTATACAACAAACTGCATTTTTGGTAATGAAATGATAATGTAGGAACCTTATTTTCCTTGTCTAGTCGAGTTGAAAAGCTCGTCGCAACCTAGTATTTCTTATTTATTTAAAAGATTTCCACTAGTCGTCTTCTTCCTTCAAAAAAACTTTACAAACTGTGTATTCTGAAAACGCTATTCGCAGCAGTACCCTAAATATGAACCAAGTTATATTTTGTATGGCGGTACATGAAGGAGATGTCAGTAAATAGAAATGACTTTATAGAATTAGTACAAGACGTTCTTTCTTTATCAGGCATGTGAATTCTTTGTAAATACATTCTTGGAAATGTTGTTACTCGTGCGGTTAAGCGTGTTTTTTTAGCGGTTTTTGTTAGTAAAGAGATAATTAATTGCGAGTAAGTCGGTTAATAATGTTTTGTCCGTATTGCAAATTTGTTATACGTAATTTATGTATCATAATGTGACCAAGCATCCTCCTTTTGGAAGGAGAGCCCTCGTCTTTGAGTCCATCTACACCCTTTACAAATTTTGAAATATGAGACTTAATCATTTTTATAAACTCGACAAAATCATCATCTTTTGGCAATGTAAGGCCTAAAAAGGTTTCTCGCTTTTGAAAAAATGCCCAAAATTACCAAATTCAGGAATGGTATGAGTAGGTAGGTACATTATATTTATGTAACACATAAAAGGACCGTCCTCCTTTTTGCTGCCAAAAAATTGGTCACTTTATGTATCATGAAATTTCCAGTGAAAGTTTTAAGATAAGACACCATAGAGACTATAAAAGACAACATTTCATTATACTGTTCAACACTATGCCTTTTTGCGTTCATTGAAGAACTAAGACATGTTCCCTATATCTCCATGTCTCTTTCTATTTTGAACAGACTACATTCAATAATCACCACAGATCATAACAGTGAAGCTGATGGTTCTGGATGATTTTGCTTTGACAACGCATAACAGTCTTTCACCCATCTTAAAGGCGTTGGTGATTAATAGTCCACCTTTCAATTTAATCCTGAAGTTAGGGACAGTTTAGTTGTCCGTATTTCTTTATAATGTTTCCTTAAAAGGTACAGTGCAATGTCCAGCCATGTTAACAATCGATTTTCATTATCAAATAATATATTCTTTGTCTCTGTATCGCATGTCCTTATTTACACATATCCGGTACTTGTAACTCACACTATCCTGGTGATAATATCACAACATTCCTTTATTGCAAGTAATTGACTTAGTACTAGTTCTATAGTATTTTACCATGTATCCTTTCTATTTACTGAATTTGGACAAATCCCAACCTACTTAAGGCAGTGTCGATAGAAGCAAATCTAGATAGACTATATTGAATAATTGTTTAACGATATCAGCTGTAAGTTTATGAATAGATGTTTGTTAAACATACAGTGATATAGTTAGGTGGTCACATAATGTGGAGTTAAGTATTGAAAATGGACATCCTTTCTAGTAAAATGTCAACAGAGCTCAAAAATCAATTAGTTTTGGGCTGATTTCCATGCAAGCATTGATTTAACCGCTATTTTTTATATAAACTACATAGGATTTGATTATTTTGAAGAATGCAGATTTATAGAACACAACACAAAGAATATTTCTGCATACTTAGTTTGAAAGTATCATCTTTGGATTTGTCTAGTTTCGATCCCAAAACGCTCATATGTCTGCTATAACTAATTTTGTTCAACGCATTGATGCATTTTCAATACCATCTTTTGAGTTGATTTGTCTGTATCTGAATACTCTCAGACCTTACAACTAACTTAAATATTTAAGATATTCAGTATGGGTGGCTTTCCTTATTATTAAGAATACAATATGTGAAATGTCATTTGTATTGTATTTTAAAATATTGTTCTTTTGTGTGAGATATTGTATATTATTAATGTTGTATGTTTATTTTGTTCCAGGTGAGTTATGTTTGTCTCTACTGTGGACTAAGATGTTACCTGAGGAAGTACGTATGTAAGAAATGTGAAAATAATAACTTCATATCGTATTTTGTATTACTGGGACTCTGGTGAAAGGGATTGCGTGCTACCTTTTAACGCGTGCATTGTACCTATATGATTTTAGATTTACACAGTTGACTCTATGGTTTTTTGACGGCTACGTTTCCTATTGGCTTTTTTACTAGAATTATGTGAACCGATAGTGATATATTTTTTAGTGGTGGTAGCCATTATCAGGAAATTACTTATTAAAATCTCAAAAAGGCATATTTAATTGATAAATTAGTCTTAGAGCAGTAAATAATGAAACGTATAATGAATAATGTATCAGCTAGTGTCTTGTTTGTTTACTGGCGTTAGACCAATACATCATAAATATCTTTAATTTTAAATCAGTTGCCCAGCAGCTGGAGAAGCCTCAAATATTTTCCACTTGTTTATGTGACTGATCACTGAGGACACACAAGTAGGTAAGTGTGACAGTACTAATTACTCAGCGCTATAGTCACACAAACACTTGTTTTATCTATCTATACCTATCTATACCATCACGGCATATCCCACAAGTGGGGTAGCCAGCAGATCAGCTGCATTTAAGGAACATGCAAACTGTCCTCTTCGTGCCAATATAAAACCAAGACATTCAGGATGGGTGGCAAGCCTCATCGCTGAATTTAAGATGTAAAATGTCTTAATTTTTTCGAACACCTGCCTTTTACAGGACACTCGAAAACTTACGCAGAAGAGTGGGAGACCAATTCTTTACCGGGTGCTCCACGGGATAACACTTGTTTTATCCTGCAGGAAACGCTTTTATATCCTATTGCTACAATTTCTTTACTCCAAAACTTGTACTATTTGAATCAATCGAAACGTGTCATTGGTCTACTCATAAATTCCTTTCTTGACATATCCAATCCAACCGAGTATTCCAACAATTCTAATGCCGGTGCATTTTAGTATATTTGAAATTCCTCTCTTATCTTTCTACTGTCTTTATCCTTTTGTCTCTCCCACGTATCATCTCTCTGACTATCTCACATTATTCTAAGCAGTGCGATAACGCGACATACTTATTTATTAGCGTTAGAGAACTGAATGTACCTACTGGTAGATTGGTGAACTGGTTGGTGTAATTTATGATCCCGAGTGGGATGCGCAAATATTATCAACTCCCTACGTACTCAAAGATAGGTACACTCTACATATATTCATTATATTATTCGCATTGCTCACAAGAGCATCTAAATGTTATTACTCAATACTAAAGAAGCGATCACAGGTCAAGGCTCTACTTACATTATATTGAGTAATTATTTTTTATTCCTCGTAAGTGGTAGATGATTATTTATAGGACTTGAATAGCTGCACTCGTTCGTTTTTTATAGCCATTAATGAAGAAGTTGGGACGCACCGATTTATTTCCAAACCGTCTATGTCAATTTCAATTGACAACAAGTTTGTGTACAATAAATAATTTTATCCAACATTTAATTGAGATTTAATCGAGGAGAAACTAATAATTTCATAGTACGTACATATGTATTGGAGTCAAAATTCACATTCAAATAACTTCACGATATATTACTACAAAAGCTGCTGCTTCGTCGAAAAGCGATATTTATCATTTACGACCCAAAGAATCTTGTTTTAATCGAATTTATGCCATCAATTCAAATTTTACTTTTTCCTGTAATTCAGTAAATCAACACAAACATTCTTTCTATCTAAAGTCAATCTTGAATACATTCTCTTACTATGGGTAGATACTTTTTGTTCTTTCGGTTGTAATAGATCGGCGATCTGCTCGCTCGGAATAATGTTTCTCGTGCAATGCCGAAAACCAGTTGTTTTTCTATCATTTAGGTGTCCTTCCTGATAATAATTGTCGATCTAATGTGGTGTTCTCACTTTGGCGAATATCGCCAGGGCACCAAAATATCGCCAGCCATTTGGACCGTGTGCACAAAATGACAGCTAGTCTGAAACGATAAAAATCAGTAAAAACTATATCGTCTCGAGTTGACCACCTTCCAAATTTATCGTCCGATTGAACGATTCGCGCATGCGCAGATGGGCGCGTCGTTCATATCTATGGTAAAAACTTTATAACCTATAAATTTTATTATGTTTCCCGCTTCGTGACAGCTGTTATCTTTGTTGTTGGTTTATGGCGTTTGTTTTCTTAATTAAAAGGCGCCTTATAACCTCCACTATAACATTTTTGACAAAATAAACACTTCGCGATCTCCATCTCGACGTCCGCCATTTTGAAAACAGTGTCAAAATCAAAGCGCATCTGACAGATCGTTTCTATATCGGTGGACTGTGTGAACAGGTGTAACGATCAATGGATGTCCGGCGAATTTTGATTTTTCGCCTGGCGATATATTTTGAAATTCGCCTGGCGATATTCGCTAAATGTGAACACCCCATAACGGTGTCACGCCCGCGGCGATTAAACTATCCTGTCATTTTTAATGTAATCCACGTGATCTTTTTATAACTATCTTCCTTTCCTAGTCCAAATTATAACATCCTCAATTTCTTATTTTGCAATATTCCCGACTATCTCTGAGATACATCATACTTACTGCTAGGTCTCTTCTCTCCACTGCTGGAAATAGGCCTCTTCAAAACTTTTCCACACTTTCCTATTTCGAGCAACACGATAGCACTGTTTTCCCATTATCTGGACAATATCGTCAACCCATCTTTTTTGAGGTCTTCCTACGCTTCTTTTGTCCTCCTACAGCCTCCATTCAAGAATTCTGGATGTCCATCTGCCATCCCCTCGTCTTACCATATAACCATCCCATTGCCATTTCAGCCTGGAAACTTTATCAACAAGTGTTCTCTGTGGTACATCATAAGTTGTTTAATTTGAATTGGTCATCTTCTACGTGATGGTATCTATCGTATATTATGTAGTCTCACATGAAGTAGTTTGTATTAGACAAAACTATGTGGGTACTGCCATCATTTAGTTAGATGGTTGTGACTCCGTCACGGATATCATCTGTAACGACCATTGTTTGCAGAACGAATCGTCCCAAATCAGCTGTAACAATGTTCTTGTCTTATGCCAAGTTTACACCAACGTATTGCAGATGTAAGAAAACATTGTCACTGGACATTTTGAATCAGTGACAAGACAATTAGCGAATTGGTTCAAGAATATTGATTTGGTATATTTTTATTAAGATTTTACCATATTTTTTGTAACGAAAGGACCTGTTTATAATTTAATTTATTAATTTTCTTTTGAAGAACAGTTTGCCAGAGGTCGTCTTAGCAATAAACCGTGCCGTTTGGCACCTTGTTTATTTGATGTATTCTCTCGTTTGTTATTTTTTAATTAAACAAAAACATTGCACAATGTATGTATGTTTAATAATCGCCGGCAAAGTATTTCTTCCAAAATAGAGCATCTTCTATGTTGACAAACAGTTGTCAATTAATACCCAGTTAGATAGATTTTATGACATACAATGTTTTAAATACTATCAAATAAATAAAAAAAAAATACCAGTGATTATTAGGCAGAAATGGTAGAGGCCGACTAAGAGATACCTATATGGACCAACTGAAGAAGGACATGAACTGTGGCACATACATAGAACTAAAGAGACTAGTTGAAAATAGGGAGGAATGTAGAAGAAAATCCAATCTCGTTGCAGACCAATCCAATGGATTGTAACTCACTAGATATATGTAGGTACTTAATTAATATTAGTGTCATTTACAATGTGATAATTTCGCGACACGTTTCGTTAAAACATGATTACTTAATTTATTAACAGCTTTTAAGTTTCACCAAACTTTTATTGCAATGGGTGTTGAATGAAAACGAACTATGTTTATTTGGGTGTGGTATACCTACATCAGCTAACATTATCATCGAGCAGGTGGAAACCTTCTATTACGTGCTAGGTGATGTCACACAATTTATAAACTGGTTGAGATGCTCGACTCATTTGAATGGCCAGTGTACACACTAGCACTATGTGTTTCATTAAACATACCTACAATAACATGATATGTAATTATAATGTCATATCAAATTCTCACCTAATTCACATCATTATTATGTCACATACAGTTGTATAAACTCTAGATTTTCTCTTAGTAATCCCAGATAACACGAGCACATGTGCCAAGTATCACCCATTTCTATGTCACTATTCATTAAGTTGCATCTGTTTTGTACATATATAGTGAGGTACAATCAATTTGATTGGTCTCCGACGAGTTTGAATTTTCTTATCCATTCCTCCCTATTTTCAGCTAGTCTGCTAGTCTCTTTAGTTCTACGTATGTGCCACAGTTCATGTCCTTCTTCAGTTGGTCCATATAAGCGTCTCTTGATCAGTCTCTATACCATTTCTGCCTTCGGTCCTACCTTCCGCGATGGTGATAAGCAGTCCTGGGTGCCTAATGTTGTGGCCAATTTAGTTAGCCCGTTGTTGGCTGATTCTTTTAAGAAGTTGCCTTCTATCGCGTACCCTGATTAACACTTCTTCGTTTTCGACGTGTTCCGAGCAATGGATTTTCAGCATGCGTCTGTAGAACCACATCTCAAAGGCCGCCAACCGTCTGCTTTCTCTCTTGCTGATGGTCCACCTTCACTCTTTCTGGTGGTCCACGGTCATGTTTTGTATATTTGTGTACTATTCTACAAGTATTTAGAATTGCAGCCTTTTGTAGAGTGACGTATGTTGCTGTTTGTATTTGTACTATTGTAATAATATCTTTCTTTTCATTTCTTCCTGCAATTCTGAGTGCTATTAATTATAACATCGGTTAGTTTAATTCCCTGATGATAATAATAAACACTGCGCTTAATGTACTCGTTCTAGGGAAGATATTTAATTGTAAAGGTTACAAAGGGCTTGAACTGAGTGACTCTTTATCACTTACGAATAATAACAAAGTCAGCTTTATGAACTATTTTATTATCAAACAGTAATATTATATGCATCAAATTGCACTAGAGAATCAAATTAGTTTATTGAAATGTAGATACTTTTATTTGATTTCATTAGCCATAGTGTTACTACATCCGCTATGGTAAAAACAATGGATATTGCCTCTCTTTGTTTTCATACAGTCCTTGATTAATGATTTAAACATTCCAAACTTCGATTTGCTACAATAGTGTCGTGTCGAACTATATTATTATTACCATTATACTTGATTATGGTCAATATATCTTTTTAGTACTCTGCAATGGTTGAAAATAGGAAATATTAATCGTCAAGGATTACTAATATACTATTCCCTCACAAGTATTCCAACTGGGGTAGGAAGAGAGGACGGAATGCCACACAGCTCTATCCCTTCATATTTCTTTCTTTTCTCCTTCATTTTTGGCTTTGTGGTTTGACCAAATGGATCAACAATTGTTCCATTTGGTCAAGCCACGTAGTTTGTGGACGTCCGCACTTTCTTACATCAACTGTTGCAAATAAATACATCCTCTTCTAATGATAATAGTATTGCTATGCTGTTTCACTCCGTAACGCTGAGATACTTGCTGTCTCCTTCGTACTTAAACTTACGTATTGCACATCCTGTGCACCTGACAAAGCCATATAAAAATCTCTGCAAAAAAAAACAATGCTTCTCAAGCCATGCAACACCAATGTGTTTGTTTTCTCGCATTGTCAATATTTCCTTTGAATTTATAATCTACTCGTATACAACATACATAGAATGTTACAATTTTGATTATTGTCAATTAAATTTTGATTTTCTATAATTTGATTTACCTAATGATTAACACCCAGCTATCATATTTAGATGGATATAAAGTTGGTCGGATTTGTCAAAATAGGTAGAATATTTTGATATTTTAAATTCTAATGTGTGTTTGAATTTTTAAGGTAATTTTTTATATAAGATTTGTATTGAGTATTTTATAGTAATTTTACAAATATTCTGTCAACTTTATTGTTATACAATTGGCTCTCATACCGTATAATGTATCAATAAATAAAATAAATAGATTGATGAGTCAGAATCACATTTTTAACGTCGGGTGAGAGAGGATAATTACTTCATATACAGGAGATATTGTAAGTCTTCAAATTTATAGCATAGGTCAGAGGCATTCCGTATGTGGTGGTGTAAAATCTCCTCCATAGTTAAATTCTCAAGATTCCTGCTAACACCATAATAATAATATCATTTCTTGGGTGTGTAGAAATAGTTTCGTCCTGCCGGCACGGTCGCCACTTCTGACGTCATTATATACCTACATATTATATTATGTTACTACTATACTATTATTTTACAACTCTATTATGTGTTTTAGACAGAACTTAACAGCGTTAATCATTAAATTAACCTAGTTAACTGTTGATCCTTTAAAACTAAAGAATTAAATTCGTTTCTAAAAGTCATTTTTTTTAAATATAAAATAGGTACCGTTGATTCAAGAAGCTAAACAGTATTGAAGGTCCTTAGCGCGAAAATTTCATGTGTTTTCTCTTAAGTGCCGTTCCTGTGATGGATACTAGCTTTTGAAAAATTAATTTGATGTTCCTTTCAATTTGAACAAAAGTTAGGGTTATAGTTAATTATTTTTGAGTTGAATTTAAAGGTGTATCACAATCTTACATATCTATCCTTATACCGTACCTCATCGCCGAATTTGCTCATAATTCACAGTAATAGCTTTTCTAGGTTCTGTACAGGACACCTCTCACTTGGATTTCAGGAGTCGTAGACTCCTATCCTTCCGCAAATACAAACCACATCTCTCCTCATGGACAGGTCTGAAGGATCAGCCAAAAAACCTGCGTCGTGGGAATCTTTTTTACTACACTCTCAATTTTATGTACTTACCCTTTTTGAAAGTTAATTTATGAAATGAAAAGTAAAAACAAGAATGAAAAAAAAAAAACAAAAGTAGGAGATTAAGAAAACATAAATATAAAAAAGTAAACGTTAAATAAAAATAACTGAATAACAGAAGGCCTAGGTGAGGTGTCTAGAGATGCTTTGTTTGGCGTTCAGGGGGCACAAGTTCGAGAGTCGTACGGGACAGTCAAACTCAAAACAATTTTAAAGGATGTTAATTAACTGATCAATCTATTAATCACTATTGACGAGTTAAGCTTTTAGGTTCTTAGTCTATATGTATGAGAGAGGGAGCGCCGCCCGTATAATTATATCTACATGCTCGTATTTGACTATGTATCTGTTTGTCGCAACGAAACTACACAATGTCACGAAACGCCATTTTTCACCGTGATCGTTCAATTTTTTTTCATTTTCAACCAATAATGGATAATCCCTTTAAACCTGTAGGTACTATAAATCTCGAATGAAAATAAACTGTTTGCATATTTATTACTTGAAGCTAATCTACTGACTATTCAACTAATGGAGTGTGCCGTAATAGAGTCTTCTTTTCTTCTCCTTGGGCAATTATTATTAGTACCACATGTTTGGTGGTGGGGTCTGCCTTTCTTATTTGGTTACGCCACTTGGTTCTGTCGAACGCATTCTCATGGGAAACATCACAGTTCCTCATGTCTTGTCTCACTACTGTAATAGAATTTTAGCGATAAACTCGCCCTCTGTACATTGAATTGTATAAATGATATTTTCTATGTAAATTTGTATTATTGTAAACAATGTACAGTGAAGAATAAAATAAATAAATAAATAAATAAATAATATTTGTTGTTATTCAAAATTCAAGATAAATATGTTAAAAATGACATAAAACAAGCACCGTAACATTATTATGATAAGATGTCGCTTGTCAAAATTCGACATGATTTTGTTTCGCTCTCACATATAGATACAGTAAGTATAGTGCACTGAACTGTTATAGTTGTCAGCTGATAAAATCAGATCACCAATACATACACCCGCGTGTTTTTCAGGTTGCTAGTGTAAGACACAATACCTCTATACTACGAAAAGAAAACAGAATACATATATTATTATGACACTGTCTTCATTGTTACATATTTATAGATTTCCAATAGTTAAAAAAAGGGAAATATTATAACGGGCGACCGAAAAAACAAATGGGTCAACTAACAACAAACTTTTTTTAATTATACGTAAGTATGTTTGTTGATTCATTCGGCGGCGTTTAATAATGGAGCATCCATCTTAAGAGCGCGGAAAACTATGTTGGAAGAACGATGTCTTCAGTTTGCTCATGAACGTTGTTATTGATTGGTTTTTACAGAGATCCTCAAGGAGTGGATTCCAGAAGATGGGTCCTTTATTTACAAGCGTAAAATGGAAATACTTATTTCTGATACGTGATGTTGAACTGGAAATGAATATACGACTGTAAAATGCAATGTCATATTTAAAAAATACATAAAAGACTAGAAGATGTATGTACCTAGTAGTGTAATCGTAATATTTGCTAGTCTGTCATAGCGTTATGTACATGTATTATTAATTCACACTGTATATCTTGTTACGACACGACCGGCCCTCTATACACTGCAGACGGTCATTAAACTAAGTGGTCAGGTGAGTCCCTGCTGTCCTGCGATTGCTTCAACATAATCCATAAGTTTAACAATAATAATCACTTTGATAGAACCGCGCCTTCTTAGTTGCCTATACCTACCCATTGTTTATCTTCAACTTAAACAAACTGCATCTACAGCGATAAAGTATTGTACTGCTGTTTTATGCTCTTTTTGAAAAACTATTAAGACATATTGTTGTTTGTCAATTGCCGCTGACCAACCTTTAGTAAACGAGAGTTGCGGTAGTTTAATGTGTATTTTATTGCAAGTATTTTACCCGTTTTCTCATTTATCCCTACTCTCAGAAACAAATCCATTTCATTCAGAATGGAGATTATGTGGCAAATCAATCACCTCTGTCCACAATATTACAAATAACGATCTGATATTGTTGTTGCTGTTAAAACAAAATTAAGCGTTGGGCGTGTCAATCCTGCTCGAAGGACCAAATATCAACGTATCAATGAAATAAAGACATCTTGGATTTAAATTAAAAACTAATCTCGCTTTTGCACAATATTTTATTTATTTGGCGAAGCAGTTTTACAACTATTGTACATAGATTATTGTCGTTGTATTCATAGATAAGTAATTGCGGGTGTAGGACTAATTTGTGTCAACAGTTGTTATAGGAACAATGTACCGTAAAAAAAGAACCTCGCGTGCAAATTAACGGTGCTCTGGCAATCCTGACATATTTTTTTGGTGTTCCAAAATAATCGTTCACATAGAATAAAAGTCTTCAATGCTTTGTGGAACAAACCTCTTACCTGGTTCTTGTATATTCATATTAATCACTAGGTTCTACAACATCACAAAGTGTTGTGATGACGTGTTAGTTTAATATAAGTATTATGTATTGTTTATATTATGATGAGGAGCTCAAAGCCAAGTGCACCGCGGAACCTGATATCTGTGGTTTAACCACAAGGCTTATTACTACTTGTAGCTAGTGATGCTGTATGTACAAGTGATGAAACGGAATGGACGGATATTGGATACCTGGTGGTTTGGAAATGTTCAACCGGATGTCCGCTATCCATGATTTGTGTAGTTTTGAGCAATAATGTTCCATGAAGTTCCCAGCAAAAATACGACTCCCACTTTCTCTTTTAATGTTTGTTTTTAAATGTCCTATAAAAGACAGGTATTTGAAAAAAATATTGTCTTACAACATTTTACACATCTAATTCAGCAAAATGTCTTTTGTCATTTTTTATTGGCACTGAGTGGGATATTTTTTCCACGCAGCAAGTTTACTTTTGACTGCCATATTTGTGGAAAGTGTCATCATGAAAGCACTTAAATACGGGTTCTTCTATCTATACAGATAAATTATTATTCTCCGTTAGTCAAATATGTGAAATGGTTTGGAAATTTCAATCAAGAGATATGACACTGCGGGGCTTCGAATCCTTTTGCCAGCGCTGTTGAGTCGCATGATTTGAACCTCTGTACGTTCAATAATTAATTCCTTGTCTAACTACATAACGTTGCCGGATATTCAGGTACCATGCAAGTCGTCTTGTGCAATATTATGTTACCTGTATGTACAATTTATTATTTATTCTTAAGTTATATAGTTGCTATAAATCGAGATTAAACTACGTATTGATAGCTCTAGTCTGACCATCAATTTCTTCTCCTATATCAACACTTTTACAGTCTCTTTCTTCAGTTTATGACTTTTCATCACATAAAGTTTCAATGTGTGTAACTTTTTATGTTTGCCTTAAGTTTATTCGATGAATAAACTATTTGTTTTATAATCAATGAAATTTGTTAGTCGATTAAGTAAGTTATTGTCTTTTTTCTGCAATAAATTTAGATATTGAAAATACAATTTCAAAAGTTCACACAAGATGGTGGGACTGTGATCGGCACAGAGAGGTTAACGTTTTTGGTTTGCAAAAGCATCAAATTTATTTATTCGACTACTGAGTTATTTAGATTTGTGTCAGGTTCTTTCAATGATGGTCACGGAATAAAATTAGCCATTCTATCTTTCAATCAAAATCGTCTATCAAACTTTAAATGTTTTTAATTTATTGGTTCAACAAAAGGCACTGTTATCGTTTTTCCATTGAATATGACGTGTTTAAATATTAACACGTGAATTAATTCATACACAAGTGAACTCGCAATATCCACCGAGTGAATTTCATTATTTTGTGTAGTGGGTAGCGATACTAAGCACCGTTAATCAAATTGTAACTTCATTAATCTTTCATTCGTTAAAAGAATAGTTAAAGCCGTTATTCGTTACTTTTGTTGCAAATACTACACAATTACTTACCGTTAAATCTAAAAAAATATCCTGCAATAATTATCAGCAAATTCATACTTGAATCTAAAGTCCCCGGCGCTTTTCTAAACGCCAGTAAGTATATCTGTTGGTTCCATACTATTTTATCGGTTTTGCTAACTCTTTGAAGAAGCGGAATTAACTTTACAGAAGCTTGTTAAATCTAATGGGTTCGTAAACGAGTTTTAAGATATATTTAAAATATTTGATTAAACATTTTTGTATTACTTTGTTAACGATTAACTGGTTAACAAGTTAACGCTCAGCCCCGGTGTCTGGTAGTGGTATACTATGTCGGCCAGCAGCTAATAAAACAGTAAGTGAACGCATCAATTTCTCGATAGCACGCACACATCCATCATTATATTTTATGTTATAATATATAGTATTGTAGTATGTATCTACTTACTATATTCTAGACTAACCACCTAGCCTATGTGTCTAAGTAACAAATGTGTACTATGCTTGTGTTAGTAGCAAAGTATAGATATAACTATGTACGTAAGAGATTCCTTAACGCCATACGTTGTGGTGCAGCATGGTCAGTAATTTATTCCAAATTGACTAGGGTTGTCAATGATTTTACAAGACCTAAGCTTATTGCACCTTGTGGAAGAATATATAGAAATCTTACTGTCAAATAGCTCTTTATTTTACAAATGTTAAAAGACACAGCTGTATTCGCACTTAATACATAATCTTCTTCTTCCTCTTTTAATAGATCTGTTTCTATGGCGTCGAGGTCTCTTGGGGCACGGAACTCCAACTGTCTCGGCATATCTTTGAGGTCTTCCAGGTTGGCTAGTTTAGGTTGGCACGTTGTTTGCGGCTACTTGAGGGAGTCTGTCACCGTCACATACATAATTAATAAACATATTACAAATCATACAAAAAGGTAAAGAAAAAAAATAAACAATGTATATAATATATAATGAGTTACAATCCATTGGATTGGTCTGCAACGAGTTTTGTCTTTCTTCTCCATTCCTCCCTATTCTCAGCCAGTCTTTTCAGCTCTACGTATGAGCCACAATTCATGTCCCTCTTCAGTTGGTCCATATACGCATCTCTGGGCCGGCCTCTGCCGTTTGTGCCCTCGGTCCTATGTATTTAATAAATAATGTAAAAAATAGATAATTAAACAAATTTGAACGAATGAATATGTGGGTATGTCTGTATTAAATAATATTAGTGTTTTAGGGTGCAAAATAACGGATCCTCAAGCTTTTGGACTTTGTACAGTGTACCTATTTAACTCATCTTTCCTGCATCTGTCTTGGTCTGACAAACGATTCGTGTGCTTAAGTGTAATTTGCATAATACTCATTTTATATATTAAGTTAGATGTACCACGAATAGTTTTTTATGCGTTTTATCCACGGATAACTAATTGTTTTGTGTGTAAAACGGAATTAACTTAAGACATTCTTAAATATGAATTTTCTTAACTGAATACTGCTATTAGGGCCGGTCTTATAAACATGCGTTAGCTACATAACCGATGGAATATACCGAAAAAAGAAACAATCGGTAACTTTTGCGTCTTATAAACGTCCGTTAGCAATATTTCGATAAAAATCTGTAGGTTAGCAATACCGACTGTTTTGCCAACGGTTTTGACACTCGAACCGTCGGTTTATATGACATTTCTTAATTTTACAACCTACAACCAGTTTACTATTGTTCTGAATTATTACTACTAATTGTTCCTGAATTTAAACAAAATAATATATTTTTCAAACGTGATTACACAAGCTGCGAGGTTAAACTTCAATAATGCGTGTGTATTTGACCGTTGCTATGCATATAAAAACAATAAATCGTAGCAACACCAGTTTATTTAACATGTGGATGACAAATGGTCAAATACGTTTTATAAGACACCCGTCGGTTTGTTTGGCTATCAAACTGTCATCCGTCAGCAACTTACCAAAATGCTAACGGATATTTGATATAATGTTTATAAGATCGGCCCTTAGTCTAATAAAATTCGATAGATTTTATGCGGTCTGCATTGTAGGTAATCTTTGTTTGTGTGTTGTCGTTCATTGGTAGCCAGCCCTGTGTTTGCATCTTTTGTCAATAGTAAGCTGTACTTATTTGCATAGAAACTCAATGAAAATGGTAATAATTATTATACAACGAACCCACAACTCATCATAAAATATATTATGTTATACTGCGTGTGTTGGGTTGTCTCTATTGTGAATTAAGGAACGTTTTTATAAAACTCGATATATGCCAAATTTGTAATTTTGTCTGAGAAATGGAATAACGTTTTAGAGATATCGTATACACGCATCCGATAACGCCGAAAAATAGGTTAAAAACATTAAAACGAAATCTATATTGAAAATTTGTATTTTTTTTCAAAACTCTAGATATTCGATGAATACGAATTATATTTCAATGCATTTTGAATCTAGTAGCGGAGAGAAATATTCTTCTACTGCAAGTGCGAAGGTTGCCAATCATAAGGGCTATTTCCACTTTGTTAACTGTGGATCTAAACAGCAACATGATGCTACTTTGGAACCGCCATCTTAGATTATGCTGTCAAGAAATTCTTTTCAGACCGATCCTCTTCTTCATAATAATATTATACTCTGAATTTTCAGTTGTAGAAGTTGTTATTTTTTCCTCTCATTTACTTGCAGATTAGCTTTCACGCTATCGAGCAACACTAGATCCTTTTAAATCCGTATGGGGACAATCAAACTCATTGCAAAATCTGCCTCTCCAAGCTATTTTAAGTATTTTTCTGTATATCTGGGATTCAAACTAGAAATATTACAAAAAAAATATTTTGTGTATAAATGCTTTTAACGAGTTAAACAAAATCATTTCTCAATGTGTATCTGTGCGGATACATTTTGTGTTTTATTATACTTTTTACATGTCCCCGCCCAATAGTTAAATTAGCCAGCTAACAGAATAACTAGGCGTTTAGTTAAATGCCGGCATTCTATTGAATACCTAACCGTTTCGTTGAAACTCAACGAAGCGCCAAACACTCAACGTTTAGCCTGATTGAAGCTAGCCAGATTGTTCAAAAATTTGTTTCTATATTTGACACTGGCGCTAGGTTGAATAAACGTTGCGTCAAACAATCCGGCTAGACCTCTTGTTGGTCATTCAATTGAATGCCGGCGTTTAATAATCCGCCCTAACCATTCAATTAAGTGGCTAATGTAACTATCGGGCGGCGACACATATACTGGTTACAATATGTCCTACTACAATCTACACAGTGCATTGACAATATTCATCATCTCATAAATTATTTACAACACTAACCTACTACATATGTACGAGTTTTTTGTGTTCTAACAACAACTCGCTACGTTACGCTGTGCTGCCACTATTACGACCAACGACCGGGTTCATTGTTTGTCAGTCGGGACTCTGGAGTAAGCAGCATTATGATATACATAGTGATACAATATAAAATTCATAATATTCACACATAAATATTTGAACTCGTTCGTATGTATGTTTGTATGTCCTCAATGGACT
The DNA here is from genome assembly GCA_947579605.1 of Athripsodes cinereus. Taxonomy (NCBI): domain Eukaryota; kingdom Metazoa; phylum Arthropoda; class Insecta; order Trichoptera; family Leptoceridae; genus Athripsodes; species Athripsodes cinereus. The sequence goes on from OX388329.1 coordinate 1,493,378, forward strand.
CTGAAATTAGGAAAGACAGAAGTAAAATAATACACTCTATACGAGGTCTAATCTTCTGGGCAGGCTTAAGGCCAAAAACATTTGAAATATCTTATGTATTGATAAAGACAACTTTGTTGAAGATAAAACATTATCATGTACAGCGTCCTCGAGGTGCTATGGCACAAAGATGGCGCTTTAAATACTCTCCGTTATTATTATTATTATTAAAGAAATTATAATCGCATAATTTGTATGAAAAATCTATGGAAGGTGGCAATATTCATAGTCAAACAATTTTCATTGTATTGAATTAATTTCACAATGGATGTAACAATAGTGAAACTAAATAAATAGGAATTCTTCTCATTATAAAATATTGTAAGTGCTTATAATAAAAAATCCTGAATTATGTGTGTTAAAATTGTCTTAACGTTGTTGTTGTCTCCAGCGAGATTTAACTCGGTATAAGTCAATGGAACTTGTACTAGATCGATAGCAAACACATAACATTACGTAATATAATAATTGAATATGATGTATAAATATTGTGATTTGCATGCGAATATATTATCATCTAAATATATTATTATGTACAGTGCTGCCAACTCGGATTTTGAAAAGGACCGTAGTTGAGACTATAAAAGTACCTACCTATATTTAGGATAAAAGTTTAAGATGCCTGTATTTGGTATTTATGGTCGATTTATCAAAATTTCTATCCCGCTTTCCAGTTTTTCAAAAAGGTGAAGGAATTTGAAATATTTCACGCATTCTTTTTTGAGAAGTGTGACATGCGAATAGTCACATTCATATAGATTTGAGAAAAAATTCAAAAGTACGTACTCAATCTTTATTGGCATGGAGAGAATATTTTGTATCTTCTTATTCTTCTCCTGCCGTATCAGGTCCCCCCGACGTTGGCAATCACTCTGGCGAAGGCTTCTCTATCTTGCGCGACCAGGAACAGCTCTCCCACATGTCTCATCCCGGTCCAGTCTCTTATGTTGCGCAGCCAAGACGTTTGCCTTCTACCAGGACCACGCTGCCCCTCAATCTTCCCCATCAGTATCAGCTGGAGCAAACTATACTTATGGGGTGTTCACATTTGGCGAATATCGCCAGGCGAATTTCAAAATATATCGCCAAGCGAAAAAACAAAATTCGCCGGACATCCATTGATCTTCACACCTGTTCACACAGTCCACCGATGTAGAAACGATCTCTCAGATGCGCTTTGATTTTGACACTGTTTTCAAAATGGCGGACGTCGAGATGGAGATCGCGAAGTGTTTATTTTTAGTCGAAAATGTTATAGTAGAGGTTATAAGGCGCCTTTTAATTAAGGAAACAAACGCCACAAACCAACAATAAAGATAACAGCTGTCACGAAGCGGGAAACACTATAAAATTTATAGGTTATAAAGTTTTTACCATATATACGAACGCCGCGCACATCTGCGCATGCGCAAACCGTTCAATCGGCCGAAAAAGTTGGAAGGTGGTAAACTCGAGACGATATCTTTTCTACTGGTTTTTATCGTTTCAGACTAGCTGTCATTTTGTTCAAATGGCTGGCGATATTTTGGTGCCCTGGCGATATTCGCCAAAGTGAGAACACCACATTATCGCCCCGCAGAACGTGACCCAGATATGAAATCTTCCCAGATACGGACCTTAACGTCCTTCAGCAGCTGTCTACTGCAATTGGCTCTTCTCAAAATATTTTGTATCCTCATCTTAATTTAACGCTGTTGCAGGTGTATTGTTTGTTTTAAAAAAAAAAAAAATTGGATTAATTAGAAATGGTTGTTAAATGTTTTCTTGCTGTGTGTTTTTGTTTGTGTAATGATGTATATGTGTGTAATGTCTATTTAGTAATATAAATGTGTAAATGAATTACATACAATCTATTGACTACCCTGTTCGTGGGGTTTGCCGTGACGGCATATAGATGGATAGGGCCACTACGTATTACTGGATTTGGCCTACATAGGTTCATTACAAATGTTCATACTACACCTATGAATTATTTGTAGGTGAAAATAGAATATTAATTAATTGCATATATAGCTATGTGTGCGTGTTATTATTCAACATGGATTGTTGTGGTTGTGTAGTACCTACCTTACTTCGTAGGACCTAACGGGTTTCTTATTACTGATAAGTACTATTTAGACCAGCAAAAGGCACCGTTAATCATAATTTAACCTTATTAATTCCGAATCCGTTAGATAAAAGTTAATATCGTTAATTTATTGAAATATGACAAAATTAGAGTTAGTCATAACATTTATTCTAAAAAGAACGTGTAAATAAAACTAATAAAATGTATTCGATTAATCACTGGATGACCCCGTCCCTATATAAAAAAAGTTTATGATTCAACGGAAGTTTTCTTAAGGGAAATAAGCGTTACAGTTATTGTTTTGGAGATTAACATTATAAAAAAACGTGCTATGAACGCATTTGTTCCAGAGTACCTACATGTCCTACATGCTTTCCACTGAGGATCCCGTGTAGCTTTTGTTTTCATATCTTTGTTTTTCTCTGCTTGTTGTCATAATAGGTACGTTGATTTATTACAAGTACCTATGCAATGTATTGCCATTGTACTTTAAAAGCTGATAATGGCCGTTAATTCTGTTAATAAATAATTTAAAGTTTAACTTAGTTTAACATAGAATAATTTTAACGGATCTTAATTACATCATTAATCGTTAGTGATCGGATCTAATTAAGACTTGTTTTAATTATAACGATAATACGAGTAATACATTTTAATTAGGTAACGCATGTAAAACAATAGTAGCACTCCACAGGTTATGTTATGGACACACAACCATGATTATGATGTAAATTACAAGTAACGTGGTCTATAGTGTCCTATTATTCCTATTGTAAAGAGTATGTTGATATTATTATAAATAAATACTTTCTTACACCTACAGCTATACCTGTCCATTAGTGATCGAACATAAGCCTTGCCCGTATTTATTCAAGAATCTTCTTCATGTAGAGTGTAGACCAACCAAACTCAACGCCATACATAAGACACTCCACAATATGCTGATTCATTGAATTTACCAATGCACTGAGGCAAAGGTGATAATGGTGATCTAGTTATTGATCTCTCATAACGAAACTCTGGTTCAACCTTCCATGGAAACAATGGTCCACATTTAATAGACCACGCCCTTGGCAGACACACCAGAGATTGCAAGAGCACACCTGTGGAAAGACACGGCTGAGAACACACAAGGGACAATATTTAACAACCCAGTGAAAGCTCTGCCTCCGGGCTATGACCTACCATGGCCAATGTGGAAAACCCTTAAAAGGAGTGGGACGCACTAGGAAGAATCTTCAGAGATGGGGTTTGGCTGAGAGCATGGTATGTGGCTGTGGAGAGGAGCAAAACACTGAGCACCTCCTGACATGTCCAATGGCTTCCAGACAATGTCACTGGGAGGAATTTGTGGAGCGGACTAATTTGGGCTGCATTATATAAACATGCAAGCTGTCGTCTCCGGGTCAAAAATAAATAAACGACATTCAGGAAGGGTGGCAAACTTCATCGCCGAGCTAACACCTGCCTTTTAAATAGCACTCGGAAACTTACGGAAGAGAATGAGAGACTAATTTTTACCGGGTGCTCCACGGTATCAGTGTCTAATTTATGAAAAAAATTACACTTGGAAGGTTTTATAGATCCACTGACGACCTGCACTTATTCATTATTATTATTATTAGTCACTTTTCTTTATCTTGTAACACTTTGTTATGTTTATTATCGGTGCAAATATAATAATTATAGGTAAATTGATTGATAATATAGGTACTCTTATTACAAACAAAGATACAATCACACTGTAAAACAAACTTATCATTTTATAGTCGTAGATATCTCCTACATTGTCAGATACACTCACAAAGAGGATGATAGTTAGACTCGGCTAACTAGACAAGTCTAAAGTTAACCTGGACTATTGTCCTGTAAATAGCAACAATTTTACATCTCAAATTCAGCGATGAGTTTTGCCACACTCCCTGAATTTATAACATGCGGCTGGTTCGCTGGCTACCCCTTTAGTAGTAATATAGTAGTTCTAGATTTTCAACAATTTAACTCATCGTGGCAACAGGTCCATGCTTGCTAGGAGGGAATGGGAATATAGATTTTATTTGATTAAATGTTTTTTTATTTCATCGTTTGCTGACAGACACGAAAAGAAGAACAATATGAAAATTGAATAAAATGAAACAAACAAATATATTTATCATCTAAAAATATTTTTTCTAGTATTATTAAGTCAGGTATAAAAGTTATTCCGTGATTGTTAATACGGGTGTATAAATTTAGCCAAAGATTAATATATCTAAATACATATTACATATTGTATTGTCTTCTAAGTAGTATTATATTATTATTAGACCACATAGATAACATAGTTATAGATACAATTACATTCATATTCACTGTCATATTATTATTGTTGTAGGTAATGTGTATGTGTGTATGTGTCTATCATTTATACCTAATACATATGTTATCATCAGAGGTGAACAAATGCGAATCTCATTTGGTGAATAACAATTTGCGTTCGGAAGAACCTGATTAAAGCGTTTGGAGTATTATAGTTGGGAGAGTGGTTAGTTACCTTTGCGATAAACTCACCCTATATGTATTGATTGTATCTAATTTGAATGTACACCTTCTATGGAATTGTATGCATTGTGATCAATGTACAGTAAAGAATGAATTAATACATTCTGCGATAGAAACTCGAACGATCGGTAATAGTGTAAGCGGACGTTTGGCTGCCATTGAGATTTTTTTTATTTAAAAAAATGGGCAACATACAAATACAATTTTACAAAATATAACATTGTAAGGATTTAAACATATTTTTTGTACTTGATCAGTCCATCATTGAATTCATTGTTATTCTTTGATAACTGCCAGTACAGTACAAAATACATAAAGAAAGGAAAAACAAAACAAATATATCATTCCTGTCTAATGTGGCTCCTGGACATACAGATTAAGTCCACGGACCTCACTTTCTTCAAATTATTATATGTGTTAATTTGGTGCTACAGACGTATGCTGAAGATCAACGGTAGGCTTAAGGGCTTCCCTCTGCATTGTTTATTCTATAAATGTGCTTAGGTGGAAAATCTTACATCCAGGAAGACACACACACATTCAGGTATACAAAGTAAATAGAATATTAGCTTCATCGACATTCGGTCATACTGTTGGTAGACTAGGAGTTTACTAACTTCATGGAAGAAATTACATCTTTGAATTAATACATTTGATTATTTGCCTAAGCAGTGTAGACCAATATGAGATGACGTCACGTAAAATATTTTAAGAAGTGGACCACCAACAATAAAAAAATTACCAACTTGACCATAATTTGTTAAATACTCAACCGTCCATAAACAAGCATCAAACAAAAATGTGCTCTCCGTCAAAGGTTTGAAGTTTTTTTTATATTTAATTTCACTGACACAAGACATTGCCTTAAGGCAATTAGTACAGGACGCTTTTTGAACAATTAAATTTTGACAAAAAAATGTGTTTATGATGATTATAAGGACTAGTGTATTTCTATGAAAAAACTTTCCGCCTTAGGGGAGGGGTGTTGGGTGGTGTGTCCTAACAGTACGGAATACTAACTTGTTGGAAAGGAATGGTATCCTCTCACGTGGAATGTTTTTTTAAGGAATTTTACCTACAACCTTGTTATTTACGATGGCTTCATAACTGTCAGTCATCTATCACTTTGTGCGTGTTTTGTCATTTTTTGAATTTAAATTTCTTTATTTGAATCCTGGATTATAACTTATGGCAAAACACGAGGCTAATCACCATCAAAGCGCCCTTACTGTCAGTTGTCATAACAAAGGAACACGCGTAAAGTTGCTGCCTCTCAAATATTTGACAGCTCTGTTAAAAAGATCACTTGGCTCTCATTGGTCTATAGCGATATCTAAAATATTACTTGCTTGTTGGTAATTTGCTAACGGCAATGGTAGATGTGTTGTCAAAAACGATTGAAATTCTACTTGTAGGTACATCACAACGTTTTTTTTTATTTGTACACTTTCCTATACGCAGATGTCAGTATAGCTGGCGGACTTATCACTAACATAATTTCAACTTCTGCCACCAGGTGGGGTAGTCAGTAGGCTATCTACACGTATTAAATATTGCAAGGTGTTTTCTCCGTGCCAATAAAAATAACACATTCAGAACTAAATCGCTGAATCGCTGAACACTAAATCGCTGAATTGATGATTTTATGTGATATTTTGCGAACACTTACCTACCTTTTTTTTACTGTTAATAAAATTTGAATTTAGAAAATGTGATACTTGGTTTTCGATAGATATTGCCGGCGGTATTTTTCCATATACCCATCCATAGATACGACACAAGACTTGAGAATTAAAACACAAAATCTTGGATTTTAATTTAAGATAGTGTATCGCCTATATTTTAAAATTTCTTTGTTAAAATACAAAAGAAATGTTCTCGTTTTCTTCGCACACGTCCATTGTCTGCCAACCCCTGATACACCTATGTATATAGATAAATACATATTATAGTGTATACTCTAAGTACTCGTGTACTCATTTGCTTACATCTGACATATGCTAACTTTCCTATGCTTATTACCACTTTTCACTATACGTTTTGTTCACTATATTATTATGTTCAAAAATAATAATTCAATTTACCTACTGGTGTATATATATAGTGAGTTACAATTACAATCCATTGGTCTGCAACGAGTTTGGATTTTCTTCTCTATTCCTCTCTATTTTCAGCTAGTCTCTTTAGTTCTACGTATGTGCCACAGTTCATGTCCTCCTTCAGTTGGTCCATATAAGCGTCTCTTGGTCGGTCTCTACCATTTCTTTATTCGGTCCTACCCTCCGCGATATTTGATAAATATATCTATCTATATACATATACTCTCATGCTGTATCCCAAGTAGGGTAGGAAAACAGTATAGATCTATCCTAACATACTTCTTTCGTTTCTTCTACATTCTTACAACTTCTCATACACGCACGTCCATTTCTCTTAACACACGGCCGTCCTTGAAAATTTAATCCTCTTCGATCCTCCGCCATGTATATAATATTACATCCGTTAAATACAGTTCATTCATTTATACCACAACGGATTTTTCTATTCTAAACAAGGTGTTATCCTTTGGACAGGTCTTAGGCTAAAAATAGTACAAGCTTCTTCTGGGATCGTGTTGGTTTCGAGCTGTAATGATTCCAACAAGAAGTGAATTTTTGTAAATAATAATACTCAAAATTTAATATGCTGTTAATATTAACAGAGAATATGGATGAAACTGTGAGTACATACTTATTTGAATCGTGGTGTTGACAGTTTTAAATGATTTCCTCAATTTTTACAATTTCTTCAAGGGTTAATTTGTCCCTTTGAAGATAATTATAATAATAATAATAAACGCTTTATCGTCAAAATAAATTTGTTCAAAAGGCGTACGTATTGTCTTGAGATAATTTCTTCCTGTAAACCTTTTTGATATTTATTTCCTTGGCGAAGTTGAGGGGTAAGGTTCTTTATTATTTAATATTTTAATATGATTTTTTTGCTAAAACCGTGAAGTACCTATAGGTATAAACACATTCTGTGGTTGTATCATAGCAACAGGAGAAGGTTGCGAGGAAATCGAGCAAAAACATGTTATTACGGTTAGTGCTTCTTGGAAATTTGAAGTTACGTGTGTATGGATTTTCATAGAAATTGCCAAATATCATTTTCTTTCGATATTCAAATATTATTTGAGTAACTCATTTAGTTTTACGCGATTTCGCTCAAAAATTACACGTGTATAAATATATACAAATCTTCATTTCACGAATGAGTGGAGTCGTCTTTATTTATTTTTTTATTATTACATTTTATGTATTGTGATTTGTTTATTTTGTTATGCATGTTTTGTTTGAATATGACGTGATTAGACGGAAGACATCACTAATATAGTGATAATCTCGCCACTGCATAATTTTATCATTACAGTAAATTTATTTGTTTATTTTGTTATGTAACTGATGATGAATAAAATTAAAAGAATAAATAAATAAACTTTCCAACAAGGAGTGTTTTTAATATAGTTCATAAATTCCGTAGAAGTCGTCAGCATTGAATTGATGAATCATAATAATTATTTCGTCCACACCGTGTTTATAAATCTTATCGGGCGCCCTCCGTGTAATGCTGCAGTAATTTCTATCGTAGCTCAGAACCTTTACTTTGTAGATTCCTTCAAAAACATCTATTCGTAGTGTTTGCCGATTTCTTCGCTAGATGGCGGTAGTCTTTCATATTATTGATCCTCATCAGTATTTTTTACAATGTTATTCATCAACACCGAGCCATACGAAAAGTAAAGTAAGTACAATGTTGATGTTGTTTTCTGTGCATGAATAATAATTAATCAATTTGAAAATAATATTATTATTACGTGCCTATTACGTACATAAATTAAATTTTTTTTTTTTTTATTATTAATTCAATGAACCTTGCATCCCGTTTTCAATGCCGTTTAGGAGTTTCCCCAAATATATTATTAATTGATTTAATTTGAAATTCATTGATTTATTAATTTATTGTTTTAATGTTAAAAATGAACGATTTATTATCCTATTTGCCTCCTCGTGTAGACCATTTGTTTTCGATTAATTATACTTTTGTTGTTGTTTCTATTCTGCCTTTGGCAATCTTGTAAAATATTGCAACCTTTGTATTCTTCTCGAGAACATAGAAGCTCTTAATTGTTGTCCATTTAATATTAAAAACGATTCAATTTATTTAATTAGGTATTCTCATAGTCGAATAGCTTTTGCAGAGCTTTGACCTTCTAAAAAATAGATCTTCATTGTTTATAATCACATTGATCTTGTGTAATTTTTACTTTATTATTTAAACTTAAACCTTTGCTTCAGACTTGGGTTGCCAATTTGTTGTCTCCTCTAGATCTTAGGTGACGTTATCCATTTATAAATAATAATAACTAGACAACTTTTTTAAGATGCGCCGTTTTGTGGAAAACCACCGCAAGGACTCATTCAAGAATCATAACACCTCCTGAACAATAGGGTTTTTAACCTCGCCTTGAAAACCTCCACACTCCAGAATCCGCTAATCATAGGGAATTTTGTTCCACTGCAACGGACCAGCTACACAGAAGGCACGGTCAACATAGTTAGTCAAACCCCTCGACGCTTCTAGATCTTCTCTGTCTTTAATTATATCTTATTATTAAACACAAATGACATCAAACACGTTAAAAGTATTAGAGTTTATTTTTTGCTGAAGTTTGGATTCTGTTTAGAGTGATTCGGAGTGAGACTTAAACATTTTATTCTTTATTTAATTATTCATTTATTCTTTACTGCACATTGATCACGGACTATCAGATCAATAGACTTAGAGAGGGTAAGTTTCTCACATTGGCGGAATCCCTTTTAACTAATCCAAATTAACCCAACTGACCCGATTCTTTCTGTGAAACAAACAAATAATATCTTGTCTTTGGAGAGATCACTAAGAATCTTTATTTAGTCTCAATATTAGAACTTAGTGTTTAAATCTGCACCCAGCTTTTGTAAAAACTCGTGTAATTTATGGTTGATTCAGAATAATTGGAATTGATGCGTTGTATTATTTCTAGCAGAATTCTCTAGGAGGTAAACGATATTACAAAAACGTTGAAAAAAGTTTAAAACAGGTTTTGCAACACGGCTCGTAATGGTGTAAAAAATAAATGAAGTGAAACGAATTCGAAATGGAAGTAATATGTATTATAAAATATTAAGATACTGTTGTTGTAGGTACTCGTGTTATATAGAGAGCAACTGCTTGACAATAGAGCTGGACATGACATCTTGCAAAATTATTCGATATTAATTGGGCACGAAATGTTTTGAGGCTTATATAGATTATAGACGGAAGACGTGAAAAGATCTAAAATTAGCTGGTCTGGGATGCAGTGTGAAGGAATCGAAGGGAGCATGCTTGCTGTAGCCTCTGGAAAGAAAAGGTTTAAGTGTAGAACGAATACAAACATTAAGAACATCCTGTTTATTGTGTTGGTGCACAACTAGTAGAATAAATAATTGGATAGATCAAAACAACCATTTCTTTTTACTATAAATTAAATAAGCACGATAAACACGTCTTTTGACTTTTCCTTCTTTCCAAGAAATGGAAAAACGTCTCTATCGTGTAACCTCCTTAGACTGCCCACTCTATGGCACCTTCCGTGTGGGTAAACTTGTTAGTCCCCAGACTTCTACACTATCCGGATGATCAGTGAGCCCTTCAATGTTTTTTTTTTGGACATTCTCGAAACCATGACCCAGCCGTAGGACCATCGTCTCTCCTGTATTACAGCCGGGAATAATAAATATACTAAAGTAAATGAAGCGAAATAAAATTATTGATGTGTAATAGTATTTTTATATTATCAAATATTATTCGAATACTTGTTGCCAAGTTACAGAACCCTTGGAATATTGATACTTTTCGTATTATTATTTTCTTATTCTGGCTAGCAACATCACAACAAATTCGTAATAAGTTATACCCTGGAGATAATCCGGGAAATAGGATATAATACTTATAATATAATTATAACATACTTTGCTACTTAATTAATTTTCATTACTTCCCGTTGAGAAATAACCATTTTCATTTTGAGGACTAATATTTGTGTCGAATCGAATTAAACACGTTTCATTTGCTGGCTCATTATTGAAGATACGTATGATGTTAGCAATTGGGTTTCTGCTTCTTTCGTTTTCTATAGAATTATGTCAATCTCTAGGATCTCAATAAATAGGTCGTCCTGCGAAGTAAACGAAAGATGTCAATCTCTAAATAATAAATACTTACTTTCGATGACCTAACAGCCACTGTAGAGCCTTGGATTCCAAAAAAAATATCTCCCAAGTCTTTCTATCTTGAGCAGGATACTACTTGACCTCTTAAGCATTTAGCTTCTCTAGATCGCTCTTTACGTTCTCCATTAAATGGCACTTGAAGTAGAAAAAAACACAAATGTTTATAATTGGCAATAAAGCATAAAACAGTAAAATAATGTAATTAATTTAAAATAATAAATATTAAATTACATTAAGTCGCCCGTTAGCTTAATTGGACAAAGCACATCTCGCGACAATATTAAATTAAGATAATAGGCAACAAACATTCACGCGATAAATAATTGTCTAAAATAATACACACAAAAATAAATAATAAATCAAATGTTTTTGTGTTAACACTTTGGAAATTCATTATAATTAAAATGATTTTAAAACACTGTATAATTTCCAAATTAAATTTATTCACCTCAAACGTTTTCGCCAAGGCTTCTACTTGGCATCATCAGGAGGACTAATTAGTTTAAGTTCAATCATTTTAATTTAATTAAAATAAATAAAGTAAGTAAAAATGTCTCTTTTAAACATTATATTGCTCCTCCATCTCGCCTAGCCTAATTGAGGTGTCCAAAAGGCAACATATTGCAAACAATTGATAATATTTATGTGGACATTTTAGTATCTACATTTTACCTGGTAGGTACCTAAATATCTCTTGCATATTGCTTGCTTACTATTTATTATAGTTACCTACTTGTATAATGTGTAAGTATACAAAACTTGCACTAGGACCGGGTGCAAGAATTGTTGCGAAACAAGACTCTATACATAATATTATCTACGAGCAGCATTATATTGTTATGTTTTTATGTGTGCATTATATCATGGGCGTACCCAAGATATTCTCTAGGGGTGGGGAAACAGCTTAGTCATTTTTTTTTAATTGTTACAGCTACATTTCAAATGTGCGGACCTTTTTTGTTTAGTCTCAGTTATCACGGTTAAGTAATTTGGTGTACATCCAAAATTACTAAACCCCTGTCGTCTGATTGTCGATTAGGTATTGGAATTTGAGATATTTCACTATCTCTTCGTTTTTGTATAACAATTTTGAGTAAGAAAGTTATTTTTCGAGTCTTTCTATCTATATACCTACCCTCACGCATTGTCTCAAAATGGTATAGGCAGAGAGAATAAAACACCACGTAGGTCCTTATTATTATTGTATTGTTTTTTTTTTTTTTTTGTACTTATGCATGATAATTTTATCGTGTATATGTATACTACTAGAAAATCATATAAACACTACCTCGGTACAAACTAGGCCTAATGAAGTAGCTCATTACGTGATTTTTTTTATAGGCAATATATATTTCGTTGAATAAAGGTTTATTTTCAATATTCTTACGCAAAATTTTCTTATTCTTCTACAGAGGCCATCTTCTAACTTCGATGACAAATTTAAATCCGATACTGTAATATTACTAATTTTGTCAATTATTTTTCTATTTTTTTACTATCGAGATCGCTGGTGGGGGAAGGGCAGGCAGTTCTGTACACCCATGCATAATGCAGCGAATAGTTGTATAGTTGTTGATACACGAAGGACATTCGAATGAATTCATTATAATGCTAGTACCTATATATTATTATTGTCTTTGCAATCTGCTCGCTTGTTGCCCTGTAGTTGGAATACCTCTTTATATTTACCATTGTATCGTTCATGTACATATTTACTTATCTAGATAGTTATACTTGGCCTGTGTCTTCTTTCTCCATCTTGGATTGGTCTGCAATTATTATTATCATTCCTCATAAACCTCATATTGACTTCTGAATTCCACACCTTCCTTCAGGACGCCCACTACGGCACCTTCGGTTTGGTAAATGGAAGTCCATAGACTTCTGAGGTATCCGATTAGACGGTGGGTTTCTTTCGATGACTTGTTTTATTATTTTTATGGAGATTACTACCTGTACGTCTATTGCACTTCTAACCGGCATTTCGGACTCTTTTTTGTGCACTTCTCCCACTGCGCGACATGATGGATGGCAAATCTCATCGCTGACAGTGCACTACAGCGAATATCCACTGGTTATCACACTCGTGGAAAATGTCGTGAAAAAATAAATGAATAACAAAAAATATTGTGTAATAGCATTAGGTATTTACCAGCCATCTCATCATCAAATGTTTATTCTCCATAGATTAAGTTATAGGTTTCTTAGTTGTATATGTTTTTTTACTTTTTTTTATATTTTCTATATTTTAATAATTATAAACTCTGTACGTTCAAAAAGTGAAAATTCATACTGATTATATTTTATTTTTATTACGCAATAGAGTTAATTTTTCACTTAGATTTATTTAAAATCTCGAGTACCTACTTTCGTCAATGTAGATATATAAATTGACATTTTCATGTTCTCTTGAAAATGTCAATTTATATATCTACATTGATGAAAGTACTCGAGATTTTAAATAAATCTAAGTGTAAAACTAACTGTGTTGTGTAATAAAAATAAATATCATTATTTTTTGTTAGATGATTGTTTTGTTAAAGGCTTATAGCCGTTTATTGTATAAAATAAATAAATATGTAATACATTTACGGTTATATTATTTTGTTAATACGGCGCATAATACCTTAATATCCGTTCAGAATAAAAACTTACACTTATTTTATTTATGAAAATATAAGTAAATAATACCTATAAGTTCACTATAACTGGCATGCATGCTGTGATGTAACATCGGCTGTGGGTTTTACCGACAATTTTTATATAAAAAAACAAAGTTACATAGGTGATGTTATATAACATCGCGAATCATTTAATACCTACCAAAACCTTCCAAAGAGTCAATAACTATATGTATGAAGTATTCATTTTATTTAGATGGGTACCTACCTGCATTGAATAATCTTAAAAATGATGGATTTTGTGAAAATTGACGGTATCTACAGAGAAATTGATAAAATGTGGTTCGTCGGTAACCTGGAAGTAGAGTCTTGGCATTGTGAACAAGGAGTCCGCGGTTTAATCCCAGATGCCGGCAAACTCACGACACAAGCTTTAAGCTTTCTGTGAAAGGTGTATGAGGTTGTATTCGGGCATATAACGATATTATTACCCAGATATTTTATCTTTTTCAAAATAAAAATAATTAATTTTCATATTTTTTCTCAGTTCACTCCCAGTCATTTCTGGATGCGGGCCTCCTACATTTTTTCCATGTCGTTTGATCCATTGATGTCAATATATCCCACCGAAGTGACCATCCGACTCATTATTTTTTACTCAAATATCAATACAATACACATGAAAAAACAATACAATTATTGTCGTCCAAATAGGCTAAACCTGTGGTGATTATTTTCCCATTCTCTGGGTTTGATTACTTGGTCTTCATTCTATGAGACTTCTTGATTACTATACTTATACATTTTGATTTTTTTGGCTACATGGCCCGCCCATTGACATCTTAGATTTGTGCCACGTCGGGAGGTGTTACTACATACCTTAGTTTGTTTTATCGGTGCACTGGTAGTAGAATTCTATAAAAATTAAATCAATTGAAACAAGTGCTTCCTTTTACTAAAGATTAAACATAAATGAAAGAATCGTCTTTAGAATTGTTAGGTCATTGTTTGATTCTGACCCAACAAGCCGAATGGCGTCTTTCTCGTGTTTGTTTAATCTGTAATGGAAAGAAACGCTTGTTTCAATTTATCCAATCAAAGTTGAAATTTTATACTGGTACATTAGATTACCATGAGAGTTTTTGGCCGAGTAATCCCCTCAATCCATGTAAACAATGTTTGAATATTGTAATAGCAGATAAAAAGATGTCCTCCGACTTTTGAAATATCCGGGTAGTGTAGTATTTCTCTAACAATGAAGACAATAGGTTAGTTCTATTAGAGTTCGTTTGTGAACGTTTTTATTTTATTTCGCGTATAGGTGTTATTATGCGAAGATAATAAATGCGGTACACATTTCGTATTGTTTATTAAAGGTTTATGACGTTAGGTAAATTAACGTTGGAGGACGGGAGTCTCGTCTTCTGCAAGATGGAAAGGTCAGGGATCAGTTCTGTGCTTCGTGAGAGCGAGTGGGATGTTGTGTGCTTGTTGTAATAAGTACAATACCATACCTGCGACAGACTATAATACTCCTACAATATCGTGTCGTGTGTCTTACTTTGCCTTCCTCAAGATGCCTATGTAATAATATGTATGTGGTTTTTACATTTATGCATCGGTTCTCAACCGTCCCTTGTGCTATGCTCTACCCCCGCATACACTACTCAATCATTGAACTTATCTCTTCTACTAGGATTACGAGAATACAATAGACTATCTATCATTACCAGTTAACAGAATATGCAAACATATTGCGTCATTAATAACAAAGTTGTAAGTAATGCGGTTGTTATTATTATTTTAGTAATGTTTAGGAAGTATTATTTAGTGACGATGTAGAGAGTAAAGTCCGAATATACAAAACCTGTATTAGGCAAATAATGACTAATGGCGTTGAAAGAAGACCAGATTCAACAAGAACCAAAAGTCTACTCAGTACGTCTGAGATGAAAACCTTGCGTGTTGTTGCGGGTATAACGCTCAGAGATAGAATCGGCAATGTTGAGATAAGAGGAAGATGCAACACGGAAGACATAGTGAGATGGAGTGAGGAGGTGACGATTTTGGAGAGAATGCAGACAGCATGACTGACAACTGGATCGTCTTTATAGCTGCAAAGAAAACTCAGCTGACTCACGTTCACAAAAAAGACCACAAAAAAGATGTAAGGCTAGCTTGTCCACGGCGTTTTAAGGAGGAAAAACTTCCGAAGCAACAGATCAATGATGTACAACAAGAAGAAGGCGAAGAAGATTAGAATGAATCTTAGGTTTTCAGTAGTTTCACAGAGCGACGTTTCACCCATATTTGTCGTGAGCATTTTCAAAGGTGAAATTACTCTTACAAATTATCCACAAGATTACGGGCAATTATTCTGGAAGAAGAAAACATTCCTACTGTTATTAATAACGTCGGTGATTGATAAATGGAAGTCCCCACACTTCTGTAATGTCCAAGCGGTCGATTGGTCTCCTTCAATATTAACACTGGTGGTAAAAGTCTAAGATTACAGTCCAATAGTTTTTATTTTTGCAAATTATTTTCTCAGACATGAGTTACAAAGTGAAGTGAACAGTCTTATTTCTAGGTCAGCGTCCAATGTAAATATTTTTGGATGTTGAGACAATTTGAACTTATTATTGCACATAATTATTATATATTGTGTAAAACTTTTTCTCCGCAAGCAGCCATCAACCAGTGTAGGAGACATCATAATAATGATCTCATATCTCATATGTATGTATTTTGTATTATGACGACTCGAACACATTTCTTTCTGTGAGGTAAAATCATATGTTATAGACCCAGCTGCTGTGTAATGGTCTCAGTTCTAAAGAAAATCTGTCCAATTTAGAGGAAATAAATAATCGAAGTAATGTTAAAAGTGTATCTCATAATTATGGGACCGTGTTTTAATAAAGTTTTCCCCCCGACGTGGATGATCACCTGATAGAAATCTTAGGCCTGAGTCAACAACACACTTTCGTCTCACGTTCCCGCTCCGTTAGCGTTCGGGTGCAGACGGTGTTGCAAGCAAGTGTCAATTTCGTTGCTAAGATACACAATAGTTACGAAAATTAACACTTTGGCGCGCCATCGTCTGCACCCGAACGCTAGCGGAGCTTGACGCTGCTGGAACGTGACGCGATAGTGTGTTGTTGACTCAGGCCTCTTGTCTGTTTTGGGCAGCAGGAAACAGCTCCTCCACTTCTCTCATTCTGGTCCACTCTCGAATGTTCTGAAGTCAGGAAAGACGCTTTCTTTCAACCTCTGTACGGCCCTCGTTCTTCCCTCTGTGACCAGTTTTTTGTTGTTGCTTTATTCGTTTTAGATTTATAAAAATTATTTACATTTTACGCTTGTCAATAAAAGACCCGTCATCTGGAATCAACTCCTTGAGGCCTTCGTAAAATCAATCAATATCTTTCAGTAGCAAACTGAAAAACATCGTTCTTCCAACATTGTTGAGATGGATGCTCCATTGAACAGCGTCGAATAAATCATCTGACACATTGTCAAGCAGCAGTTTGGCAATTGATTATATTTTCGTTTCGTTTCTTGTACTGTAGTAAGTTGCATCAGTTTCTATAGGTGTCGGTTCAATGATATATGCATTTACCTCATAGTGCCTACTCGTATATAGGTAATCATGGTTCCTATACAAAATATGTAGTATGTTGGTTATTTGGTTGATAGGCGGGCCAGTGCAGAGAGTCGCCAACTTGTTTCGTTGAAATGAGGACGCGGGTAATTCTCTAGTACCTACTGCTACGGGTAGATTCTACACTCGCATACACTTTTTGCGAGTATATAGTGTACACTAAAAACAAACGTGTTTTTATATGCGACTGTTGATTTGCATAGTCGAGCGTGACATCGTCTTCCATGTTTGATCTATTACACACGTGAGGTAACCACCGAAATTCAGATAAAGAAGGAACACCGGTATGTGGGTGAGGTGTTTGTGTGTATGGATGTATGTGTGGGTGCGTGAGCGTGTGTGTTGTGTAGGTGTGGGGGAGGTAGCCAAATTAAAGTAATGAATGTTAAAGCGCTGAGATAAAGTTAAAAACTGATTCAGTTTGCTTTGGTAGGTACGGGCTCATGCCCAGATAGCTCTATGACATGTTATGTTTAAATGCTGTCGAATAAATGAATAAATATAGTTGTCCTTCGAGTAGGACTACGATTTATCAGTGTGACTTCGGTTTTACAGATCAGGTGTCGGTTGAGTAATGTTCTTAATATTTTCTTTTACACAGATGTAAAAAAGAGCCTCCTAACTCAGTATCTGTTCCCTCAAAACTAACTCAAACTAACCTCCCCTCCTTCCTCAATCGATTTTACATTAATAAAAATACATGATGAAAAAATTGTGCTACATAATTTTTATTTTAATCAAATAAACCATTGTCAGCTTGACAGTTTGTTTGTCCTAATTTGCTGAACAGCGGACAAAACATAACGTATTTTAAACTAACTATTATCAATTAGTGTTTTGATAATAAATAAATCAATTAAAATAATGTACTCAAAAAAATTAACCAAATTTTAATTCCTCATTACCTCCTAAAAGAGTAGTCTGGGGTTACACTATTTTTGCACGGATAGCCTCAATTATATTTGTCAAATATTACTTAGAAAATGTATAAAAGTATATTATATTCTACCCTTTTCTTTATTACGTACATAGATACATTGCATTGGTTATCATCAAATACTCTATGGTTATCATAAAGATATGGTGGTGGGATGGGTTACTTACAATATTTCGTGTTATGTAGTACCTACGTACTGTATATCGTGAATCTCTTTGATAAATTTTCTACGTGTATAAAATAAAAGGCTAATATTTTATAATATGTACCTATTATATTATTATTATATAGACTCGCATGTTTATTTTTAGCTATTTACAATATTAAGAAACATGGCTTCAAAACACGATTCTGTCTTTGGACCTTTGTGAAAGGTCACGGGCCGAAAGAAAAGTATTCTCTTGTCGAGTTAAAACCTCAAACGAATAACTATTTAATTCTTGGTGGAAATTAATGTTAATAAGTTTTTAATTAAACAAGATACTTACATATATAACTATTCCAATGTTGACTTCATTATTCGTATACATGGAATTTTACACCTACGAAAGTGTTAATACGATCCTATCGAATAGTTGATTTCATTAGTTTGCGAGCCGGCTTTCAAGAGCTTCCGCTCTCATCGTCAGGCAAAAGTTATTAATTTTATTTATTTCCAGAAATATAACAATACCAAAAAACTTACTGCTACAAAATTCTACTAACTAAATATTACTTAAAACATTTACTTTAACAATTATATAAAATGGAATTTACTGCCTCACTAGACTTGAGTCTAGTAAAGTTACTTTACTTCTTTTAATCTGTCGAGTATGGCAGAAATGCTGGTGCTCAAAACCATTTTGACGGTGACACTTATATAATTATGCAACTTGTACTCTACTTCCCACTCTTTTATGTAAGTTTTAGAGTGTCCTGTAAAAGGCAGATATTCGTAAAACATCACACAAAAGACATTTAACATCTCAATCATCAACAATGATGAGGTGCATTGCTGTCACAAAGAGGACGACTTGCGTGTTTATTACAAGCAGTTGGTCCGCCGGCTACCCCACTTGTGAAAGATACCGGATTCTATGGATTTTTCACACTGAATTCAGTAAGTAATTGGCGAGTCGGTAATTGGTAATTTTCGGTCTTTAGTAATAATACACGAGTCCTAAAATCACAAAGAGGACGACTTGCGTGTTTATTACAAGCAGTTAGTCCGCCGGCTACCCCACTTGTGAAAGATACCGGATTGAATGGATTTTTCACACTGAATTCAGTAAGTAATTGGCGAGTCGGTAATTGGTAATTTTCGGTCTTTAGTAATAATACACGAGTCCTAAAATCACAAAGAGGACGACTTGCGTGTTTATTACAAGCAGTTAGTCCGCCGGCTACCCCACTTGTGAAAGATACCGGATTGAATGGATTTTTCACACTGAATTCAGTAAGTAATTGGCGAGTCGGTAATTGGTAATTTTCGGTCTTTAGTAATAATACACGAGTCCTATAGTATAGTATAGTATAGTATAGTATAGTCCTAAAATTGTTATCCATCTAATTGGATACAAGATAATTTGTAATATAATATTTTTTTGGCGTCATGAACTATAAAAATAGTTAATAATGGTAAGGTCGTTTCCGTCCTAAAGGTCACGTGGCAATTTTATGTTGTATACCACTAATAGTGTACTATAATATGTAATACACTCTTTATACACGAGGTGTAAAGAAAATTTAATATATAAAATATTACCTACACTAGACAGGCTATTTAAAACTCAGTTTTACTTAAGATTATAAAAATATGCAATATGGAGTAGAATAAGGGGATGATTCTGGAGAGACCATACTGTAGATCGGATGGCTGAAAGCAGTAACGTACATACAGCTGCAAAAGAAAACCGGTAGTTTCACGGCCCCGAGGGAGATCACCAATGAGATGGAAAGACAGCTGATCTTTAGCAACACAAGAGGCAACAACTTCCGAACTAATAAATGTATGATCTATAAACACGGAGAAGATGCTGAAGTGTTACATGCATTCGTGCATGCAATAGCCAAAAATAGTAAAACCTCATTTCTTCCTATTCTTGCACACTCTTTTTTTTCCATCATAGCCACGATTTTCCTTATAAATGCTCTCCGGTTTTTTGTACTTGGCATATGTCCATACTTTAGGATCTGTTCTGCATGATCTAGACATTAAATCCTTGGTCAACCATGTCTCCGAATACCCTTTGTGTCAGTCGTGTATATATTTTTTGTCATTCTGTTATTCATCTTTTCTACATGGCTAAACGACCGTTACTTGTCCACATTCATATTGGTTATCACAAAGATTATCAATCCACATTCTTCACGAATGCGTGTAGAATTTTTATTGATAATTTTTGTTTCAGTTAAAAAACAGCCTTTCTGATCCAGTTATTATTATTATTATTATTACTAAACATTCCCTCTGTATGCTTTGGCCAGAGTCATTTTGTCTCCCGCACCATAGAAACTGCAAGTCTTTGTAAAGTGCGTTGGCGAACAGCGTAGGTATTCGCTATATTTGATACTTGTGAGAAACGTTGTAAAGTTGTAAATAATTCTTATTTTATCTATAACTTGGAAACACTAAGCTAAGAAACAATGACATAATATGTATCTAGCTATTTTTCACATCTGCGAAAGCGAAAATTTATAGGAATGGTGTCCTAGTACTTACGAATCGGCCTAGGCTACATTAAGTTTCACTTAAGCCGAAAAGCCGGGTTTTTTTGAGGTTTCAAGGCTTAGCAATAATTTAAGAATGATAAAATTACGTGCAGTTAACAAACAGTCCGATTATTTAAATGTCGCACGAGGTCGCGCATCATAGAAGTCAGAGATTTCCATTATTAAATTCGATGCGATGCCTTTGAAACCATCAAACTACACCCAAACAATATGTAATAGAACCTTGTTAGATTTTTTGTTTCACTACACGAATCATGAAATGATATAATAATATACTATGTATCTTCTTCCTGTGCCATGTCAGGTCCCCCCGACCTTGGCGATCACTCTGGCGAAAACCTCTGTCCTGTGCTGTCCTGAACAGGTCATCCACTGTCCTCATTCCGGTCCACTTTCTAATGTTGCGCAGCCAGGACATATGCTTTCTGCCAACTCCCCGTCTTCCCTCTATCGTGCTCTCCAATATAAGTCGGAGGAAACGGTAATCCACGCAGCACGTGAACCAAATATGAGACCTTCCTCACTTTGACATTTGACAACAGCTCTCTCTTGGCTCCGGGTCTTCTAACTACTTCGATGTTACTGACCTTTTCGGTCCAAGGTATACGAAGCATTCTTCGGTGTTTCCACAT
The DNA here is from genome assembly GCA_947579605.1 of Athripsodes cinereus. Taxonomy (NCBI): domain Eukaryota; kingdom Metazoa; phylum Arthropoda; class Insecta; order Trichoptera; family Leptoceridae; genus Athripsodes; species Athripsodes cinereus. The sequence continues at coordinate 1,514,888 of OX388329.1, forward strand.
TTCGAATGCTTCTAACCGATTCATTACGTTCTCTTTAAGAGTCCATATTTCAGTTCCGTATAATAGAGCTGACCATATGTTTACCATATCGACTGTGCTCAGGACAAAGGCATCAAACCACAATTTTGGCAAAAGTTGTTTTATGTTTTGAAGTCAATCATTTGTGTCTTGTACACATTTTGGTAAAAGGATTCAATCCACAAAAGTCTAGTTTTTATAGAAAAAGCAAAATATTTTTTTTTAGCAAGAACTTAATTGCAAATACCCAATAGGACAAAGGACTCAAACAGCATAAGTTTCATTATTAACACCAAAAAATTTCATCCAGACATAATTTTACGGCGAGGAAAAAGGCATCAAACCACATAACCCCAAACATGCGACATACATATCTCATTAACATGTTGCTAAAGTTTGTCAGGACAAAGGATTTAATCAACATTTTTTTTGATTTTTTGCTTATAACTTGATAATTCCTGAATATTTTTTCTTAAATTTTTATGACATGATAAAAAAAACTACATTACAAAAAGATGGTGAAACAATGACAAAAATTTGAAATTTAAAATTTGAAATTTTCTTTATCCTACAGTTTTTTGCTTCTCCTATAAAATTTGACCAATGTGGTTTGATGCCTTTGTCCTGAGCACAGTCGATATTATTTATTCCAATTATTAATTACTAGCTTTAATACCCGGCGTTGCCCAGGGATAATAGTAAAATCACAGATTAAGATCATGATAAATTTGTATGAAGCAAAACTAAAGTAAATTAAAAAAAGAAAACCATAGATATGTGTAGTAAAAAATATTTTATTAAGCCGGTATTATATTTTTATATCTACTATATACACAGAAATAACATTATAATAAAAAAAAAAACAGATAATAGAATATGTTAGAATAACTAATCTTTTTATAGAATTATAAATATGTACATAAACAAAAAACTTATTTGTACAATACTTAGGCGACTTATAACAAATAAACAAAATCATCTTAATGAAGGGATTTATATAATAAAAACACAAAGTATTTGAAAAAATATAATTATTATATTTACAAAATAATTACAAAACATAAACATGAATTTACTTATAAATTTCAATAAACATCTTATACCATAGTAATAAGTAGGTAGGAACAAATTATTCATATATATAATAAAAACTATATACAGTAAGTCAGTATTACTAAAAATAATTGAATATTGCAGAAAATAATACTATTTGATTATAAAATTTGCAATGTCATGTGAAGATGAAAGTTCTTAATTGGTGGCGTCCACACAGCTGGATGCGAACGTCAATCATCAATCAAAAATCTTAAATATTTCGGTGACAATTTGAAGCATTCTCCGAAGAAATATTCGAATGAATGCCTTTGTTACGTCTCATGGACGGGTAACGAAGGTTTTCATTCGAATATTTCTTCGGAGAATTTTCCAAATTGTCGCCGAAAGCTTTAAGACTTTTCCTTGATGATTGACGTTCACATCCAGCTGTGTGGACCCAGCAATTTAAAAATACTAACATTCTAGTAGGCACCTATTAACAAATAATAGTAATAAAAGTAAATAAACAGAACTGTTTAAACAAATTGGAATAGTTTTTCTTCTAGAGACTGAGAGAAGAAATGTTTATTTTTTTATGTTTCAATTTTTTTAATCTTACAGTTTAGTGATAATATTATTTAAATTATGAAAACAAAATATATCTCATTTTTATACATCAAAAATATAATAAAAAACAAAATAAATTTGCAATGAAACAAAAATATACCAAATAAAATTTACATAAAAGCCATTACGTAAAGAACGTTTTCTTCAGAATAATATAATCATAATAAACTCTGTTCATAATATGATGTCAACACAAAATATTACAAAAATGAAATGTGTAGAAATAAAAATGTAAGCAAATTAATGTAGGGATAATTATACATTTTGAACAAAAACAAACAGACGAATGAGTAAGGAAATCAGTTAGTATAGTCCAGTCAAGTCTAAATCCAAGTCATTGTATAACAGATACGGTAATACCTGAAGAATGATGAAGATGATCCAGGTACATGACGTTCATTGAGCATTACAGTAAAGAAACTATTACTACAAATATCTACCAGAAAACAAAAAAAACAGTATTCGAGGTAATGCTAGCACTCTAAAAACTCTGGCTCAGATACACCAAAAGAGATACACACAAAGTAGGCAACATGTACGAATTGATGTAAAGTGTGATAGAGAGACAACCGCATAGTTTACATATTATATCATAAGTATGTAATTATTACATACATTGAAATTTACAGTGATTGAATCCCTATTGTAGGTACAAATAGAATAATGATATTTTATGTACAAATAAAAAAAAATATAATACAACAAATTACAGAAGAACAGAATATAAAAAAATGAAGAAATTGTAGTAACACTCAGAATTATTATAATTTGATAAAAACAATGTATAAAATGCACAAACCAACCAATACACACTTTATAAAAGACCTGAACACCAACTCAAACATCATTTTGTCCAACAATTATGACAAAATCATAACAGAAACACAGATAAATCAATATAATCACAGAAGGTAATAAAAATAATAATATATCTTTATAGCAAGAATATTAATGAAACCAAAAAAATAATGATTTTTGAACAAATCGTTTCAAAGTAAAAACTAACCATAAACTTTTTTAACAAAAGTTTAATAAAAATACATAACTACATCAATTAAAGATGAAATTCTTGAGAGAAGTGGGAAAATCTATGAATTGAAACAAAACATGCTTAAAACAAATGAAACATGGATACAAAAGAAAACAATAATAGGAAAGGGTAACATTGATGATACAAATTAATAAAGATGTATAAATTAATAATGTTTGTAATTGTTGTATATTATTGTATTTTCATAGTTTATTTCTAATTTGATGAAATAAACAAAGTTGGAAATGTACAAAATAAAAAATTGGATATAAATTTTAACAAAATGAAATAGAGCACACACATGGACATGTAAAATAAAGTATGAATATAATCAACACACAGAGATACAATTGTAAAAACATTGAAGACTCCCTCCCATACCCGGATATTTCAGAAGTTGGAAGACTCCTATTTATCCTCTTTTCTAAGCAAAACTTTTGTCCTCATGAGCAGGCCACGGTGGGCAGCCTGAGGGGATGGCCAGCAAAATCTGCCTCAAGGGAATCTTTTATACTACATTTAAATCTTCAATGTTTCTTTTGTGAGGAAAAAAGTTTCCGCTGAAACTCATATACACATATTTATAAATAAGATAATAAAAGTTAAGACATTCAGGATGGAAAGCATACTTCATCATTGAATTGAAGGTGTAAAATGTCTTAATGCATGATGTTTTATGAATACCTGTCTTTTACAGGATACCGAAAACAAACTATAAAGAGAGAGATGTATTATTTGATGAGGACTCTATGGATAATAAAATAAAATCAGTTTTTTGCAATTGAGATTGTTAGTGTCAGACTGCTAAATGGCATTTGTAATAGGAAATCATAAAAATTTGGTATCGGAAGAGGAATAGGAACAAAGTATAAAGTTGAAACATCATTTGTACAAATGATAAAGTTTATTAAACAGCATTTGTATAAATGATAAGTGAAAACATTATTTGTAAAAAAAAAAAATTTAAACATAATTTATGAAATATACGTAAATCGTATAAAATATATTATAGAAATCCATTGAATACATAAAAAAATAGCTATTAAACTTGATTTAGAGCGCAAAATAAAAACAAATTATAAAGCAAAGGGTAATACAGTATAACAGTAATATTTTGTCGGGTCAGACCAGATTACACCACCGTTCCGAGAAAAAGAAAAAATTATAGGTATATAGATTTGATTGCACATGAACAATATTAAGAGAGTATAAAAAAAATGAATTGTATGACTGTGGAGGAGGCGATAGAAGTATGTAAGGACAGATCTAATTGGCGTTCCGTTCTCTCTGCCTACCCCACTTGGGATACGGCGTTAGGGAATAGATAGATAGATATAGATAAAAAAAATTAAAATTAAACAAAAAATAACCAATGTAAAGTTGGTGCACTTAAAAAAATGTTCATGATTATAAAGTGAATAAATTTTAATACATTTTTAATTAGTTATATGTACAAAAAAGTGTATAAAATCATGATTGTATAAGATTTAAAACAAAACTGTATAAAACATTGTAAATAGAGTAAAAATAATTGACGAATAAATCAGTAAAGCAACGTAAATACCTACAGAGAAAAGAATGTAAATAGAAACAATAAGAGGAAGATGTGAAGGTAGTAATTATTATCTTAATGCTTCTTGGTAAACAATATTAAAAGTACTGCTGTTATGCTGATTACTCAGCAAGAAAAACAGTTTCTCTTTATTGCTTACTCTGGAGCATGCAACATAAAATTGACCATGGGAGAAACATGGTGATCGTAGGTCAATTCCAACGATAGATAAAGTTTGCCCCTGGGACTTATTGATGGTGATAGCAAAACTTAGTCTAATAGGAAACTGCAATCTCCTAAATTCATAGACACTATCTGTTGGAATGAGTGGAATCCGAGGGATGAATACGTTCTCACCAGAAGCACACCCAGTCATTATTCTTGCTTCAATTACATTAGACTGCAACTGTATTATTCTCAGTCTAGTTCCATTGCACAATCGTGGTGCATCCAAATTTCTCAGCAATATCACTATTGCTCCTACTTTCAATGTCAATTTGTGTGGTGGAAGCTCAGGTAGTTCCAATGAATTTAGGAATTCTACCGGGAAGTCTACTGCTCTGTCTTGCTCAATTGTTGTATCGATGGAGTTAAATGTCCACTCTTCAGAATCAATAAATTTGAGTACATGATCATTTATATCTTTCACTGCATCATTTCTTGGTGCTAAGATAGCTCGTTCACACCACCATGACATTGATTTATTTCTCCAGTTTTCCAGATCAGGATATACTGACTTAACTAAAGTGTCCACGCTGTTCACAATGATTCCCAGGTTGTCGGGTATATTCATACATCCATTAGTACTTTGTACTTTGCCCTCACCAACATCAAGTAACACTCTAGCAAAGTCAGCAGAATCTTGATCTCCATATAAATGTACTCTCATATTTTTTCGTAGTGGCAGTGCTACGACATTGGACCAAATGAGTGACGATTTGAGGCACGCATTCACTTCATCTGCCCGGGTTCCTTTTGGAATAACTGGTAATGTCTGGCGAAAGTCACCAGAAAACACTACAGTTATTGGACCCATTATTTTTGAAGAGTCTCCATACAAATCTCGCAAAGTACGACTGAGGGCTTCAATAGCATATTTATGCGACATGGTGCATTCATCCCAAATTATTATGTTGCATTTCAATAATAATTTTGCTACGTTACTACCTTTGCTGACATTGCAAACAGGGGTATCAGTTGTAGTCAGATTTAACGGAAGTTTGAATGTGCTGTGCGCAGTCCGCCCTCCGTGCAAAAGAGTGGCTGCTATTCCTGAAGATGCTACTGCCAAAGCAATCTTGTTCTGACTACGAACCTTTGCCAAGATTAAGTTAATTAAAAAAGTCTTACCAGTTCCACCCGGAGCATCCAGGAAAAAAATGGTGCCTTCATTATTTTCTGAGCTGTGTAAGACTTTTTCATATGCAGACTTCTGCTCTTCTGTCAATTTGGATAGATTATCATCCAAATAGGATGACAGTTCATTAATGTTGTAATTTTGTTCTCTCAACAACATATTACTAACATTGAAATCTGCATCACGTATAGGATCTGGCAAACTGTAGTTCGTCAACTTTTTCCCCCCAATGCTCAACAATACATCTTCCAATAGGCACAAAGATTCATTAAAAATTTCCTCACAGTACTGAATCTCATCGTTGCCAGAAGATATTCTCACCCGATGTAAGACGTCTTCAGACAGAGATTCTCTATATTTAATCCACAATCCTGCGGAATCGGTTAAATTACATACATTTAACATGATGGCAAATAGATATCTCAAAGACTTGCCTGAGCATGTCAAGGCAGCTTCCTCCAATGTTGTGTCCCATTGTTGGTCATCTTCGAGATATCCTAAGGCTCTGCAAGTTGCTTGATAGGTTGGATGTACAAAACCATCAACTGTGCGTAGGTAGTCAAAAGATGTTGGCCCTTTAATTTTATGCAACAGCAATCGTAAGTAATAGCATTCACTATTACTCGGATGCACTGTGTACACTCGACCGAGCGCTTCGCTCTTTTTAACCGATGTTTCAGGTACCAAAGTACCCTGTTTCCGACGTACATATTTTTTCTGGGGAGTAAATATAAAGTACTGGGGAACTTCATAGTAATAGAGTGTCTTTGCAAAAGCATCGACAGTACACAGTTCAAAAAAAGCGGTAAGAGTAGTTTTTGGTGGTGAAGTTATATCTGGAATAGAACCTTCGGTGAAATACACGCGTTGACCATTTTCTAGATGTACATGTAAAGGAAAGACAGGTGGATATCTCTCATGTATGGGAAAGTCCAAAAGTCTCCATGCTGCCTCTGAAGAACTAACATACCTTCCTGTTTGATAAGTCTGAACTTCGTCAGTATCTGATAGGGAGAATGTGGCTTGATCTGAGCCTTTGTTTATATATTTACAAACATATTTTATAGATTTCACCGATTGACATGCTTCCACATTAATGTGAGCTTGGAATCTCCTGGATAACACGGCACAATATGGGACGACCCATTTGTTGTCCACCTCTATACTCGCTGACCTTGTTTGGATGGTAGTAGTGAAACCACCATCTTCTACACTACGGCGTCTGTATAAAGGGTATCCATTATTATCGGTTTGGGTATGTTTCAATAATTTTCTGGGATAACGTTTAGAACATTTCCCGTTCACCATACATGGAGAGCTGGGATTCAAATGCCCACAGGGACCATGGATCATATTGCTCTTTACTACATCATGCAGTAAAGGATCAACCTGCGGGTCAGGAATCTCAGCAGATATGAGCGAGTCTATTTGCTGTGGGCGAATCCTGTCTTGTAGCCATATAAGTATGTGAACATGTGGGAGGCCACGTTTTTGCCATTCTACTGAGTACATATAACACCTAGTGGGACCGAAAATCTCACCTTTGGTTATTATATGTATCATGTTCTTCACTTTTAGTCGGAAGACTCTAGCTACTATGTCAGGTCGATCCTGCGCACTCTGTTCGCTTAATAAAGCTTCTGTTATTTCCTTCCACTTTGGGTTAGTTGTAAATGTTATAAATAAATCAGGTCTTCCAAAGTTTCGAACGTAGGTCATGGCATCTTGCGTTTTCTCATGCATATAACGTGGTCCTCCAGTGAAACTGGATGGCAAAATCACCATTTGCCCAACATTATTTGCGTGCCCATCATTCCGAATAGCATCTTGCAAATGAACATAGTTTTCACTTCGTAGTTTTGACTGATTCATTTTAATGAATATGAGTCGTTCAGTTTCAACTTTGACGTACATGTCCACTAAATACTGTTGGAACAGTTGGCGACAATAATGTAAATGGTTTTTGGCAGTATTTCTTATTTGTAAATGATAAGCATAATACTGCATGCAGCTTACTTTCTTGTTTGTTGCTTCACCATTTACAGGATTTACTTGATACATTAGAAAATGGTAACCGTCTTCACCTCGACAAAATATCAATGGATACTGTAAACAATCATAAGCTCTGTGTGATTCATATATTCGCTGCAATGTATCATTACGGTGTCTCAAGACGATGTCTCGTTTTTCGCATGATTCCCCTACAACTATTACTGCAACTTCGCTTGTTGAAGGCGCATTGTACCTTCCACGATGTTCACCCGCTGGTCTTCTGTCTGCTTCTATTACAATTTTATAATCATCGTTGTTGGACAGATGATTTTCAAGTGATGTTTTTAAATCTTTTATGTATGTATTGTATTGGTGGAGTGTTTGCTGAATAACTTGTAATGTCTCTCTATCTAAATTGGGGAAATTATTACACCTTATATCTAATTCGTTATCACCTACAAAGTAAATTTGTAAAAATTTGTGTGTATCTCCTTCAACAGGAAGCAGAGATCCAATCCTGTGATATATCTGACCTTGAATTTTGAATGTTGGCATATACCTTTCGTCACTAACCTGGTTTGTTCCAAATGATGTCATTTGAAACGCACAATTGTAGGCGCGAATATTTTTTAAAAAACTTTTACTTCTACTGTCGTTTAAAAAAAACAATGAATATAATGGTTCTGGAGGCATTTGTAGTAATGGTAACTTTATTTTGCCAGATAAACAACACATACCTGGAGTTTCTCCCTCCCATTTCAGAGCATCACAGTATCTGCATACAACTGACATGGATTTTATGTCATTTGCATAGTCTAAATTCTTATCATAGGAGAACGCTGACAACTTCAAATTCTTCCATTCACGAATTCTTACTTCACTCATTCTTTCACGGGTTTCATTCAATCTTGTCTGATATTCTTCATTGCTTTCTAAATCCCTAGAAGTACTGGCATGTACACGTAGTTCATTCAATCTCCTTTCATGTGCAGCTACACTTTCATTCGATCTCAAATCAGACATTCTTTCACGTGCACTTTCCAGTCTCCACTCTCGTTCCTCATCAGTCTCATCACATCTTGAAGCTGCCGCATATTCTCTCAAAGAATTAAGTCTAGCTTCCCTCTGTTCTTGGTCTTCATTCTCCCTATCACTCGTTTTCCTCTTCGTACCAGGAGTTCGTCTTCCGAGGGAAGATTTTTTTGGTGGCATTCTTAAAACAGAAAAAGCTAAATGAAATATACACTTGGAAACACAATGTAAACTGAATATCAATTATGATCATAAACAAACAATTCACCTTTAATAAGCTCACTCACAGGAAAGGACTTTCTTTATTCACTGCTTATCTATGTACAGCCAAGATGCTCTTTTAGCTACAAAAAGTATATAATAAAATTTATGTTAGAATACAAAGTACTGGCAATATGAAAATATATAACACTTTCTGTATAATAATTCATTACAAAACTTACCTCTTAGGAAAAAAATATAATTTTTGTTGGTATTATAAAGGTACACGTTTATGTATTGTGGTCCTCTGTGCTTTCAAGCCTAAAAAATGAAAAAGTAGAATTAAACATAATCTGTAGACAAAAAAATACAGTTTTGAAAGTATTAGAAATGAAAATTGTGGTCCAAGAAATTTTTAGGAGGGAACATAAACATAATTTTTCATTTATTTAGATAAATTTAATTTTCCACAATATGTGTGTACTGTAAACTAATATTAATTTTCTTACCTTATAACAAAAAAATTTCATAAATATAAAGAAAATATTGAAAAATAAGTATATTAATTAAATAAGACTATAACAAAGTCGTTTCAAAAGGTACGCGTAATTTGCTTTGCTCTGATTGGTTGATATGAAAAGTGACGCTACATTCTTTTTTTTCTTACACAGTGTTGCAAAACTTGAAAATACAGCGATCGCACGACATGAAAAAATATTTTATCAGATATGTAATATGTACGTGGTGGTACGTGGATTAAGTTGTTACCAATACACATTGTTGTATTTATTAAATATATTTATAATAATTGTAATGAGAACCAGTGTGACCAAATTATATTTTACGAAATTATTGCTCTTGTCTAGGTTAAAAACTGTTAAATTCTTCAAAGTGGTGTAGGATTTTTGAAATATTTTAAACACTTCGGTTTTTTAAGATTATTTTCTCAAAATACCTTTTTCTAGAACATAACGGGTTTCGGGTATTTGTACCGGCAATTATTTATGTTCAATACCAGGTACGATACTTTCGGACGAAAAATGTTACGTGCTTATATTTCTGTCCCTTGCCCCCCCCCCCCCCCCCCCGTCATCCAATTTTAATATTTCTGTCCCTAGTCCGTCCGTCCCCCCGTCAACGAATTTTCAAAATGGTATTGATTTTAAATATTTCAAAAAATCCTCGGTTTTCGTAAAGAATATTAATTTACTCGAATCATTAAGTATCGGGTACTTTTACCGAATTCCTGATACTTTATCTACCGGTTACCGACCAGGCTCATTGATCTACCAAAGAATAATTTAACTACTAAACACTGTTGCCAATACTACCAAAAAAGTAGGAAACTACCAAATCTGGTCACGCTGGACTGAGAACAAAATATAATATTAGTTGGAACGTTTAAAAATATTATATCGTCGTTGGTTCTACGAAACCTCTTATGCGCTCCAAACCAAATTTTAAAATTGGTTTGCAGCACATAACAGGTTTCAAAGAACCGCCGACGTTATTTGATTGTTTAGCCGCGCGTACCATCTGTCAAAAACGTCAAAACATATTTCGTAAACAATGGTTCATAATATACGTTAACAACTTGTAGATTTTAAATAATCTAGTTAATATATTTCGTTTTTATCAATAAGTTGTGTTGAGTGGTTTAAAAGTCGATAAATAATACGTATAACAGCATACAACAAAGGCAAATACTGAAATGAAAGATATTGAAAAAAAGCATTCTATTCAAAAGTTTAACCAGCATTTGTTTTTACAATTTGATATTTTAAATTTGGAAAAGTGATAGTGTGTACTCAGATGGAATGGTATAAAAAACAAATTGATGCAAGCATAATAATAAGTAGGTAATGATATACAGTATTTCAAAAGTGCCTACTTACATAATTATTAAAAATGATACACATCATTTGATATGATAAATCTTTCTAAATTCTCTGTGTTTGATATAACAGATAACTATATTTAGAAATAAGAAGAAACTCAGAATATCCTACAATAAAATAAGAACGCATATTGTCGATCGTTGTAGATAATATGAGATTTTTGTGATTTTTCATAACATCGACAAAAGATTGTTAATACATACTACTACTATACTATACTATACCATCACGGCATATCCCACAACTGGGGTAGCCAGCAGATCAGCTGCATGTAAGAAACATGCAAACTGTCCTCTTCGTGCCAATATAAAATCAAGACATTCAGGATGGGTGGCATACCTCATCGCTTAATTTAAGATGAAAAATGTCTTAATTTTTTCGAACACCTGCCTTTTACAGGACACTCGAAAACTTACGCAGAAGAGTGGGAGACCAATTCTTTACCGGGTGCTCCACGGGATAAAATAAAAAATGTTAATACATCATGATTTATAAATTAAATCTTTATAAAAGAATACTTATTAAATGTTTTCAGCTCGCATACTGGATGACACATATCGTACAGAGGACATAAAAGTCAAAAAACAAACAAACTAATGAACTGATGTACCAACCAAAATATTAATGTATTGGATTCTATGTCATTCATGTCGGCCATTATGAAATTAGCCCAAGATGTCAAAAATATGCAATTTTAACTTGCATAATTCAGGAGTTTTTATCATAATCAAACACAATAATTTATAACCAAAATAATCCCCAAATGTTTAGTTTCAGTACTGATGTATTTCTCGTTACATCCATTGTGAAATTAATTCAGTACACTGAAAAATGTTCGACCATGAATATTGCTACTTACAAAAACTTTCATAGATTTTTCCATACAAATTTTATTATTATAATTTCTTTATCAATACATAAGATATTTTAAATGTTTTTAGCCTTGAACGTGCCCAGGAGATGAGACCTCGTATAGAGTGTATTATTTTACTTCTGTCTTTCCTTATTTCAGAGTCCATAAAGGACATACGCACATACGAACCGACTCAAATATTTATGTGTGGATTGGGGATGGGCCTACCTCATATGAAAACCTTATTGACAACACTGCTACATTCATCAATTCCCGCTTCAAACCATTTTGTTCGATAACTGTTTAATATTAAAAAGGAGTCAACACAATCAACTGCATTGAACAAATGAAGTATCATCAGCTGTCGGGTAATTTTCTTATAAAATAACGTCCTCCTTTTGTGTAGTATTTACTGGCCAAGAGACGCACTCTACTGAACCAATTGGATCTGATAATAATAATAATGAAATGATTAAATATATTAATTCTCATACAATATCGATGCTTCATTACAAGATGAGTTACAGTTAGTTACCCGATGTGCGTGTTGTGTGTAGCTGGTTGTAGGAAGAAGATAGTAGTATTGTTACATTATTTGGTTCATAATACAATAACATAATATATAATAATATATATTTAATGCAATGTTAAGTGGACTGTAATTGGGTGGTATTTTAATACTAATGATTATATACCTGTGCATGTACATAAAGAGTAGGTAATATTATAGAACGCAGATTTATGTATACCTTATACAGTTGGCTCTAAGTGCATGATCGAGCTTAAGCGATGCGAGTGATGGACACATCACGAGACTTTTAAGTGATACACTTAATAGATTAGTAATGTAAAGGATTATTTTTTAATATAATAAGCTTAAACACTCAATCCTCATAAGTTAAAAGTGGTAGAGAATTAATTATTTGATATAGGTAAATAATATAATTTCATATCAATCAGTTTTATACACTCATATTATACACTCATATCTCACTCGATGTAAATACATTTATAAAATTATGTTAGCGTTGACTCAAAATATGTTGATGGTCTGTCCCTTTATAAGAAGTGCACTTTTTTTACAACAATAATCTGTTTGTTTATATGTTTATGTTCATTTAGGTACCTACGTGTATAGATTTATAATTTCTTTTGTGTTACAGACTTGAAGGACGTTCTTTGTTTTTTTTTGCTTTTACAGGTATATAGGTTGTTCTTCTTCAATGTGCCATGTCAGGTCCCCCCGACGTCGGCTATCACCCTGGCGTAGGCTTCTCTGTCCTGTGCGAGCCGGAACAGCTCTTCCACCCTCCAGACTCCGGTCCACTCTCGGATATTTCTCAGCCAGGACATCGGCCGCCTTCCCACACCGCGGCTACCCTCAATTTTTCCCTTCAACATGAGTTGGAACAAACTATATTTCTCATTTCGAAGTACGTGTTCCAAATATGCTATCTTCCTCATCTTTATATTGGATAACATCTCTTTATCAGTGCAAGCCCTCCACAACACCTCGTTGTTGGTAACCAAATCAGTCCATGGGATGCCCAACATTCTGCGATGAAGCCACATCTCAAATGCTTCTATTCTGTTCATTGTGTAGGTACTATTATTATTAGCTTTTAATTTTGGAATATAATTTCTTAGAATAATTGTACTACGTTACCATTCTATATGGTCTGTGGTTGTGTATGAATATCTTCACCTAGTCCATACCTAAATGATATGCCGTAATGGATATTTTGATCATGAAATTTGCTCCACATAATTCTCATTTACATTAAACGCTATTATTACCTTACCTTGTGTAAAAATATCTTTAGTTATTTTTGACATTAAGTCAAGGTTCATTACTTGTTTTTTTTTTACACGAAACGCGACAAAATCTTTTCATGGTGTAGTTTCTTTTCAACGAAATTTTTGTCATCAACGTCTTACGACGTGTTCGATTTTATTTAGTCTTGACGAATCGATTACTCAGCAGCGAGAAATTCATAGATATGAGTGTATGCGTTTTTTTTTTATTCACAGACTTAAGCAAATCGATTTTTTCGTACTTAAGAATGTAAGTTTGCAACATAGACAAATTAATATGGACTAGAAATTCAAACAATAAATAATTATCTATCTCTACCCTGACGTTACGTCCCAAATTGGGTAGTCAGAGATAACGGAACACCATTTAGATCTATCCTTACATACTTCTTCCGCTTCTTCTACATTAATCCAGTTTCTCATACATGCATGCCGATGATTTCACTTAGTCAACACGCGGCCGTCCTTAAGAATTTGATGCAAGTGATCAAGACACGTAGGTACCTCTTGGACGTCCGCGCTTCTCCATATACCTTCTTTCAGATAAATACATCCTCTTCGTCATGCTTTCATCGTGTATTCGCTCAACATGTCCAAACCATCGTAATTTATTTACACGAATTCTGGCCACAACATTCCTCTCATTTTCTAATATCTTCATTCTTCACACTATCTCGCAACGTTTTACCAACCATTCTTCTCAGTGAACGCATCTCCACAGCATTTGTTCCACTTTCGTCCTTCTTCAACCACATCCAAGTTTCGCTATGCCAATGAAATTGTCGGTGCGAAATGACTTCATTACATTCTGTCAAATCAGTCTTCGCACTTACTAAACTTGAAGGATAATTATATAATTTGAAACAAGTGTTTCTTTCTACTACTTATAGATTATTGATTCCGAGAGAGACGTCTTTCGACTTATCAGGTCATTATCAATCTGATCTTTTGACTAATCAGGTAGGTCATTATCAATCGATTGATAATGACCTGATAAGTCGAAAGACGTCTCTCTCGGAATCAATAATCTATAAGTAGTAGAAAGAAACACTTGTTTCAAATTACATAATTATGGAATTCTACTACGTGTGCACCGACATAATTAATAAACTTGAAGGACATTTTTTGTTTTTTTTTTGTTATTCTAGGGGTCATTTTATGACTTAGTTATATATATATATATATATATATATATATATATATATATACGATTACTCAGATTATTGTCTTGTAGTTAGTTATCTGGCAGAATTAGTTCTACGTTGGTTGTCTATGATTTAAGTCGATGGTTTATACCCACTTAACTCCTTGGTACAGCCGCTGTGGGCTGAACAACTAGAGTATTATCAGAATATAAATTCAATCGCTTAGTTCTAGATTGTATCAAGTCCAAACTCGAAATCAACTGTGGAATGTTTGCCTCTTTTGACTTTCATAAAATATCAATAAATGATTTAACATAAACTTCCACCAAGTACCGTCGGTCGACAGTATTGAGTAGTGGAAATCAACAGCTTACTCACATTATATTGATGCTATCTAATCATCTTAAGTTAATTCTTAAGAGTTCAGCGATGAGAGACGTTACCCATCCTGAAAGTCTTAATTTTTTCGGCACCAAGAAGACGTCTTGAATGTTTATAGCTCGCAGTCAGTCTTCTGGCTACCCCACTTGTAGGAAATTTTGTAATGTTACGATATTGAAATTTTCCTTTTGTGCTTCGTTCAAAAATAAGATGTCGAGTGATTTTTTTTAAATTCCTGAACTCGCGACAATTATTATAGAATGTATTAATCCGAATGATTTTAAACTGTGAATTATGTTGGTATGGACACGATGGTCTGTCGATTAGAATGTTATCGCCGGTGACTGAAAGAAATATTGGAGAGATGTTCAGTAGTTTATTGTTTAGTATTGTGAGCCGCATTCACAATCAGTAGGTGCTGGAGAACAAACCCCATCATTGAATAATATGATCTACACATCTGACATGCCCTGTTCATAGTCCATTAAATGCGGATCATTATTTGTATGGTAAATTGAATCAGGGTATTCGTTCAGAGGGATCGATCACTAGATCACCATTTATCACCCTTGCCTCAGTCCATTGGGATATTAAATGAATCAGCATATTGAGTGTCCTCTGTATGGCGTTAATCTATAGACCCAGAATGTCCAATGCATATGAAAATGTTCAGCGTTCAATAGGAATAGCTGTTTGAAGGAGAATATAGATTAGCTTGGACTTGAGACAGTTTAGAATTAAGTTATTGAAGTGAGTTTATAATACCTAGCAATTGGTTGTTATGTCTAACGTTGGTTGTAGGTTTGGTAGATAGGTAAGTAGGTATGCGATACCTGCTCTTCATTTCGCCTCTACGAAGACCGGTTCAATATTATTATAATATACAACAAACTCAATATTATAATACTAGGCGGTACTGGTACAACTACGGTACATACTAAGTATAGATATCGAGATACTGTACTATTATACCGACATTGTTGTATACCAACAGTTCTATCTCTTCAATTCAAGTATTTCAACAACACTCAGCCAGTCAGTCAGTCTACTTGCATATAGCCTTACATGCGCGCGCATCAACCGCGATAGATCATTCATTATTCATTCAAATTAAATTGTCAAATTTGTTGAAGATCATTATTATAACTAAATTGACACTGTCATAATTACCTAAATCCGTTGTCATTTTTATTTTTTTAAAATCATGTGATTTTTCATTTATAATTTGTATTTTTTTTCACTGATTTTGATCTGTGTGTGATTTATTATTATTTTGTTTGTTGTGTTTTTTGGTGAGTGTTTATTAGAACACCAATCGCACGGTGAAAAACTTGTCTTGTGCTAATAACAGTGATATTTTGATATTTCGGAAGTGGTTTGTGAATGTTTTCATGTCATTATTTCATACACGGTCTCACGACCTTTTATTTTATTGAATTTTGTCACGTTGTTGAATAATCTGGATTTATTATTATTATCATTGGTTCGTTATTATTACTTATTTTAGTTATTATTTTTTTTAGCCCGTTTAGGGATAAAAACGAAATTAATAAAACAAATGCTTTATTCTACTTTGCGTTTATTCTTGAGAGAGACATCTTTCGTATTGTTAAGACATTGTCAATCTATAGTAATCTCGTTTTTGGGATGTTAAGAATTTTCCAGCGCCACAGTTGTATGTTTGTATGTAGAAATGGTTTTAAAAAAGTCACGTTATTTTATTTATTTAAAACAGCATACGGCATCAAAGCCATTAATAACATATTTAACCATAATAAAAAACATCTAATATTATATTATACAATACATACTCTAACTATCGTAAAAAAAAATTGTTGTACAACACAATTCATAGTAACAAAAAAATGGATTTACATTAAAAACAAGAATATGCACATTAAATATTTGGATATAAACAATAGAGTCCATAATATGATGACAAATCACCTTTCCGAACCAAATAAACATTCAAAATCTCTTTAAACTATATCACATCACAAATACTTCCAACATTTCCACACATTTCGTTCAACCTTAACAACTTATTTGAGACAATGACAAGAGTAACAACAACACAGAAACAGCTGGACATTAATCCGAATTTCAAACGAAATAAAAAACAGACAGAATAATATATTAAAAATCACGATGCAACATGACATGCAAATACAAAAAAAAACAGACACATATATACATGCATGTGTAAAAAAAACAAAAAAAATATACAATGATAATAAAAATAATTATAGATACTATAAAAATTATAGAAATATAAAAAATTATATAGAACTATCTCATTTATGCACTCCCATTTCCTATCTCTATTCTTCTTTCGTGTTTACCCGTTTAAACTTGATCAATAATGATCTATCAATTCGACAACTTAACCTTTAGTTCAGACATTTTTTCATTACTTTATATTTCCACATATCCACTACAAGTAAACATTGAAGTCCTGGGAATCTACTATCTTTCATTAAGCTTTAAATTTCTTATAAAATTTGTATTAGTTACATACTGATACATTCTGCAAAAAACTTATTGTTGTCTCAATGCTACAGGAGTGGCAGCGGTCCTACTGGGATGTAGTATATTAAAAATGTCTCATTAATATACCTAGCAAAAAAGTTTTGATTCATACATTAGGTTCATAGGAAGATCTTCGTTCACAATATACCTACTAATTAATAGAGAAATATTAGGGATAGGGATAATTTTGCAAGCATTTTTTCCAAGCAATTTCGTTTCCTTCTTGTTCAATCAAGACTGTGTATGAATGAAATGCCAAACAAGTCTAGATAGTTTAAAGTTCTGTATAATGAATATTGTACGCAGCATTAATAACTAAAGCTATCAATAGTATTATGTATGTGTTTTTGAATATTGTATAAAACGATCTTAGAAATTATTGTTACCTTATTTCCTCATATTGAGATGTTTGACATTTACATTCATTCGTATAGATTCTCCTAGCAGCAGCGCCTTAGGTATTATAATATAAATATCACTATGCGTTTTGTCTTGTCATACCTTTATGTATAATATCTAACTACGAAATGCCTCTAGTAATATACGATGGTACCTTGACATACGATTGCCCCAACATACGAATTTTTTGAGATACGAGCTATTTAATGACACTTGCCTAACTCATTTCCGGAACATTATGAAAGGGAGGAAGAAACAAACCTCCTTGGACATGTTTTCTTTTAAACGGCCTACAGGTAAAAGTGAGAAAAGCGTGGCGAAAAAGGCAAAGAGGAAGAGAAAAACAGTGATGAAAATTAAGCGAATGTAACACTTTGTAAATTTAGTTTATTTCTTTATATTTTCTTTTATTATGTTCTTGTACAATATTCGTCATTTATAAATACATTTTTCTTATTCAAAAACACGTAACAAAAATAATGAGGGTGACATTTTGGGGGCTGGAACGGATTAATGGCAGTTCAATTAATTTCAATGGGGAAATTTGCTTTGAGATACGAGCAAGGTTGCGGAACGAATTAAACTCGTATGTCGAGCTACCACTGTATTGTATTCAGTGTCTATGTATTTATTTGAAGTTGTCGCTATAATCTATTGTGTAATCGCGTCTATTAGATTTATATTATAGCTATAACTACATATTACAACCTGATTTAATGATAATTATGGCATTGTTACATGGCCAAAGTCGATTGTCAGTGATGCGCTAGTTCGTCCGGAAACATACGTTTAAAAATACACCCAAAGTGTCCTTAACTTCTTTATTATGTTTAAATTTTATTGATATTATGCATTAGACAATCGAAAAAGTTCTTCGGGTGTGGTTGCCAAGACGGAAAAGTCCGCATGCAGGGAAACTAATAAAATTAACCTCTCCGCGGTGCGAGTTCTGTACCATAAAGTCTTATGTTAACTAAAGATTTGGCAGTTCTACAGTCCACTGCAAACTCATCTCGTTTCAGAGATTGTTTAAAATATACCCAGAGTCAGGATAGAAAGAAAAAGTTCAAAAATATGTTTCAAACATCTAAAGAAGCAGATCTCTTTTTCCACTATTCTTTATAGTGATCGAAGATTATTGTACAGTGAAATTATCAACAATTTAAAATCCAATGTCATTAAACTGATATATTCTACAATTATTAATATCGATTTGTAGATTTCCCTGATGTAATCAGTCTTTGAAATTTCTTGTATGTAAATGCTCCACAATATGGTCAACAATAATCGAAATTTTCTGAAATATTTCTACATATTATTTTGTAAGAATCTTTTTAATTTCATACTCGTTCTCACCGTTTCTATATTTCATCCTTATTAATTAAGCTCTGGAATCCGGTCTCCCAAATTCATCCTGAGTGGTTATTTATTAATTCATGTTTACTATTATACTAGAAACGCCCTACTTCTTGTTGTACATACTAAATTTTCATCCAAAGTTAGGGTGCGGTCTTACATAGTCCCAAATCATTAAACACAAGTATAGGTATATATCGCTGTGTATTAGTATGTAGTCATGTAGTTTATAGGGAAAGAACTATGTTTATAGATCTTGATCATTAATGGGTTTTCAAGTGGATTAATCCGTCGTAATATTTTCAATAATTTCAACCTAGGTTATATCATTTAAGAACATACTTGACTTGTATGGCTTGGAGTGTTTTATTTCCTTTGTCAGAAATCAAATCAGTACTATTAAATATTCTGATATTGATTTGAATGTCTTGAGTGTTTTCTTGCGTACCTTGATCTCGTCACTTAACACGTTTAATTATATTTTTAACATCGTTGTTAATTATACTTCATTTACCCTACATCGATTGTAATGATTAATATCTTAAAAACTTCACCCCGCATTGAGGCGATAACATTTTTAGGTAAAGACGATCTCAGCAGGAAAAAAATAATGATCCATAATCTGTTCACCAAATTCATAGGTTAAAACAATATATTTTTCGTCTTTCTCGACGTCTCCAATGTTAGACGAATAACTCTCGATATTTTATCCGTTCTTATAATCCGTTCCTTGGGCTACCCTTACATTACATTGAAAGAACCTCTACACACTCGGATATCTCAGGAGTCGGAGACTCCTATTTATCCGAATTTGCACACATCACTTTCATTTCCTCAGGGGCGACCCGAAGAACAGATCAACATAAGTCGCCTCGTTGGAACAATAAACAAAAAGAAACAAAAATAGCCCATATTGGGAAAAATTAAAATAAAGTGATATCACACAATACATGTGTGACATAATTAACCATAATAAATTAAACCAATATTATACCCAAAAATTAAGTACAATACAATAATATACATATATATACATACACACACACATACACACCCTCACACACACACACACACATTCATACACACATATATATACAGTTGGTACAGATAACAGAGATAAAGTGTCCAGAAACATTTCGGTTTTAAGACAGTGAGCCCAGGGGTCACTGAAACGGGGTAGTGTGGAAAACTATTTCCCTCCCAATGGGGATATTCCAACCAAAGCTACTCCCCACCAAGGGAGACAGGACGCACAAAACAAACGAAAAACAAGAGTTCGCCACGCAACATTCGCCACGCCAAGCAAGCTCAATTAGCAAGGGCTACTCTTACGTATAATTTTTAAAATGAAACACAATATGTAGTTATTCCACTATTGACTTTATTTTTGCGAGCCGGCTTTCAAGAGCTTCCGCTCTCATCGTCAGGCAAAAGTAAAGTGCCTGACGACTAAACTTTACTTTTGCCTGACGATGAGAGCGGAAGCTCTTGAAAGCCGGCTCGCAAAAATAAAGTCAATAGTGGAATAACTACATATTGTGTTTCATTTTAAAAATTATTAATATGAACTTCCACCAAAGAACCGTCGGTCGATAAATTAAACTTTACTCTTACGCAGTTCCTATCAGCATCGACAAGGTTTAAAACGTGGATTTAAATAGCTTGAATCAAATGAGATTATTATTTATTTATTTGTTTAATCATACAAACGGCCAATGCCTTTTCACATAAAATCATACATTAAACAAAAATAAAAAAAAATCGCAATTTTCTCATTCAAAGTATCAACAAACTACAAAAACAATAACATCACACTAATTCATCTACTTAATACTCTCATTTCTCCTGCACAACATCAGTTAAAAATACACAAAAAAAAAACAACAATAACAAACTCCACAAAGCAATTAGCAGAAAGCCGAATTAGTTAATCTTACAGCATATGTATAAAGTTCGGTTAATACTTATCGTCTCAATATAATAATCTGTTATTATTAATTAATTAATTCAGAATAAAAATAATTTGACATTCCATTCTCCCTACTCATTTTGCAATCAATAGATGAAGCGTGGAGGACGAATAATTTGATTATTAGAGCTGAGAATAAGTATTCATTAATACATTACAATGCCGGATTGTCAATTAGTTGTTCCTCCAACGCACACGCATTATTCAAGACAATATATTACCGTTGTATATATAATTATATACTTACTATTATCATCGCGGCATATTATAAGTATATGATTATAAAATAAAACAATGTGTATTACGTGAACGCTTTTTGGCCGATCGATGTACGAATTTGACACGTTTCCTTATAAAGGAACCTGTACTGCCCAAACGACCGTAGTAGCCCCTATGTACTTGGCCGAACCCGCGAGCGCATTGTACCTATGTCATCTTATTATTATTTAATTTGTCAACATAAAATACCTGGAGTGTTTCAGATTAGGCGAACATATTATTATTAGTCTGTTTTTTCAACGCTGATTAGGACTTGATCTTCATATATTATGTAGTCATTTCCAAATGTCCTCAATGTTCTTATATATATTATTAGATGTGGTTCATATGTTATAAACTGTTATCTATAAGTTATTTGGTACTCTCCCTACTGAAGTGTTGTGTAGTCTGGTGTTAAATGTCCAAACAAAGCAAGCATTCAAATCCTAGACATCTTAGAAGCTTAGAAATTTGAGGGGTTCAAGAAAAGCTAAAAATACCTAATACTTATCTGAAATTCCACTCGATATTGTTATTTTATTGAAGAACACAACAATAATTTGTATTCTGCGGTTTTGTGTACTGTCGCGTTCAATATATTGATTACATTCAAACTATATACAGACTTCTGTTGATTATGCGGTTGACCAATATAAATGCTACCTTCTAATCGCGTATTTAAGAGCGACATCTTTCCACGTCGTTCCCGACGATCGGAAATAGTTTTTATATAAACTTTCTTTCTTTCTATGTGAACATTTAATTTGCAGATAAACCATCTCGTGTATATCTTTTTTCTGTATTTTCCATGACATTGATTGATTAAAAATAAACGATTTTTGATAATTTAGGTATATAGGTAAGTATATGAAAAAAAACACCGTTCAAATTTTTACAATATATTTATTTATTTATTTTATTCTCCTTGCACATCATCACACACATAACAAAATATATCATATATATCAAAACACAACACAAAATATATCAAAACACATATATCTTTTTAAACACTTACTGTTATACATACATACCATCACGCCGCTTCCCTCGCGGGGTAGGCAGAAAGGATCGAGCGCCACTTCCTTCTATCCTTGCATACAATTACTGTTTCAGCCGTTTATTGTATAAATAATATTAAAAAGAAAAAGGAAATACAAGGAAACCTCGAAATATGATAAAGATTTCAATGTAACTTTGGTACCCCTTGAAGATTGTGTCGCAGCCCAGTCCAAAGTACATAACGGCGAGTAAAAGAGAGAGAGAGAGAGATCTTACATTTTAATATATATATATAGAGATATAGTTTTGTTCCTAGTAACGTAACTATCTGCATCACGATACCAACACACACGGAAATAAATCAACGACTTTGATTGCTTTTTGCAAATAAAATAATACAACCTAGTACATACAAAATATCTTTCTAATAAATATTATTACAGTAATGTCCCACAGCTGTTCACCTTATAATAAATGTGAGTGGTGTAAAAGTGTATTGATCCGTTCGAATGTTTCGATTGTTGATTTGTATTTCAACTTCTTCCCTTCTTTCGCGGAGGTTGCATTTGAGTAGTAAATTGCCCGCACTCTATCATCAATAATTCTACATTTATGTTTTGATTGTTAAGTAAGTACATTGTATTTATTATTATTTTACTAGACTTTATGCCAGATGATTTTGTTGTTCGGAAATATTAAAAATATGCGGTAATGGTACATACTCGTGTATACTAATTATTGAATCGGTCATTTGAGAAACCCCATAAGTCGGCAATATAAACTTTTCAGTTTTCACAAAAAAACTGTTTATTATAAAATATTGAATGAAATGTTGATATCTTACTCAAATGAAAATGTAACATACAATGTATTTTGTTATTAAACCTTTATTTTTTGTTAAAATATTTTATTTGTATATTAATTTGTTAATTAAAAACCTTTGACTTATGTTGTTCCTCGAATGAACACCATTTCAGAAACCAAAAATCAACATTTTCATCCAATATTATTTATTAAACATCCAAAAATCACTCATTTTCATCATTTTCATCCACGTTAGTGGTTGGTGTTTATCAGCTGTGAATCTACATGAATGCATTTAAGTGTAGTAACAACATAAGTCATTGACTTGTGTTGTTTCTCTATTGAGTGGCCAAGTCAATCAGTTCAATTTGTATCAAATAGGTAAAATTTACTTGGTTTCTAAATGAAATAACGTGCGTTTCAAGAAAAAGGACCCAACTCAAAAAAAATTTGGTAATTACTGTGTTTTTACTTAGGAGGGCAGAATATGTGTAATGTAATTATTGAATATAGTAAAACTCAAACATTTTGTTTATTTCTATAAATTAATACGGAGTTTTACAAAATGAACGTCAACTATGTTTTGTACCAATTAATTTTTTTTATCAGTTTTTACTGTTGTTGTCTGTAAAATTGTTTTTTCTACTTTGTTATATGTTTAACGTGGCTCACGCCGTGTACAAATGGTAAATAAATAAACTTAACAGAAAGAATTACGTTTGAACGCACTGTAATATTTTTGTCTAATAATTTTGTATTGCGGTTGATTTCGTGTTTTTGGAAAATGCCCCCGAGCACTGAATGTTTGTACGTTGTTGGTATAACAAACCGGTATGTGGAAGAACAGGTCCCCGTAGCGAAGCGAATGGATCGCGAAGGCAGATGGCCTGCCACCGGTCGCGTTTATTATTATCATCTGATAAATACAACCAGCACAGCCGCGGCGTCGAAACGTGGTCCATGTCTCTTGCAAGATTCAGCAATAACACTTACCACTTTTCAGGCATTACCTCATGAATAAACTATTGGATATAGATGCGTGCATTTCCTTTGTACTTCAAATCGATTATGAGTTGTGGATTGTACGATAAACTGCAGTTTGTTCACACTACAGCAGGGTTCCTCTTGACACAATCTAAATACGATTTTAATCTTGTGTTGATTTTAACCCTACGCTACAATGCGCTAAGTGACTAAAGTCAAAAATACGTGCATGCCAATCCCGCTGTAGCTGAGCTGAGGACAGTCGTTTTAAATATTACCTGTGAATTATTGTTGTATATAATTATAGAGAGCTACAATTCTTTGGATTGTTCTGCAACGAGTTTTTTCTTCTCCATTCCTCCCTATTTTCAGCTCGTCTCTTTAGTTCTACGTATGTGGCACAGTTCTGCAGTGTTACTCTTGACAAAACTAAACACGATCTTAATCTAGTCTTGATTTTGATCATACAACGCACGAAGGGACTATGGTCAAAAACACCGCACTACAGCTAACGCGCGATCGGTTTGAGTGTATTTTTGGCCAATAGTCACTTCGTGCGTCGTATGATCAAGATCAAGATTAGATTAAGATCATGTTTAGTTTTGTCAAGAGTAGCCCTGCTGGTCCATATAAGTGTCTCTTTGTCGGCCTCTACTATTTCTGCCTTCGGTTTTGCCCTCCGTATGATGATGTGCCTGATGTTTTGGCCAATCCAGTTAGCTTGTTGTTGGATGATTCTTTTAAGGAGAAAACTATGACATAACCTCAAGAATGTACCAGACATTGGTTATGCATTGATATTTTTGTGATATTTATCTAGTTTTATAAAATATATCTTCTTATTTCGACTTAAAAATTTATCAGGCGTCTATTAATTGTATCGAAATTGGTTTAGGTCTTAGGTTTACGTTGCACTATAAAATATGATAGAACTAAAAAAATGATATTGTGGGTTTAACTTTTGTTACACTAAATAACTCACATGATCGAATATCTAACATAACATAACATACATAGACAATTCACACAGATCGAGCTAGTCCCAAACTAAGATGAATCTTGTATTATGGTTACTAACGCGACGATACACACATATACCTACAATGCACTACCTACACACATATACATGTAACACCCAGCCCCAGGACAATTTGAAAAAGGTCATTCTTCACTTTGGCCTGGCCGGGAATCGAACCCGGGACCTCGTGATTCAAAGGCAAGAGCGTTACCACCGCGCCACACCGGCCGACTATTTAAATATGTACTATTTTTTTCATCATTACATTTTCCACAATTATCTTACAACCATCTGTATCATCTCTTGTTAAGTATTTATATAAAAATATATGGAGCCTATTAAATATGGCGCGATTCCCTATTGGATGGCAATGATATTATTGTGTTTTCCTACATACACGATAAAATAGGCTGAGATATACATCTTGTATTTCTGTCGATGCGAAGTAGAAGGCCTTAAAGGACAAAATTATTATTTTTAATTTAATAAATAAATTTTAAATGAATAAAACAATAATAAAGTTATATTTCCAATAAGTTAGATTTTTAAAATTAGAACGTTTTCATCTACACTTGCAAGAATACGGTATCCCTAAATGTACCCTGAAGATGCCTACAAGTGTCGAGTTTACAAATTCGAAAGTTTTCGCTTATACTTTTAGGAAAGTTCAGGGATGCTGTATCCCTGAAGATCACTATCAATATCCATTTTATTTTTGTCCGTCTTTCTGTACCATCACGGCATATCCCACGGGTATGGGAGTCAGTAACTAAATTAAATGCAACCAACGTGCAAGCCTTTGTGCCGATAAAAAAATAAGATATTTAGGGTGAGTGGCATAGCTCGTCATTGCTAGAACAGGTTAAATGTTTTATTAATAATAACACTTTATTGATAAAAAAATGAGCGTTTGGCGTGCTTATTCAATTGAAGGCAATATATTCCAATAAGAACACTTGTCTATTACGATAGAACATTCGAAACATTACAAAAAAGAGTGGAATATTGATAAGAAAAGCATGCATGAAGAATCGCATGACAGCGACGTAACCGAAAAGTGTATGCCGGGATAGGAGTAAGTAGCGCTTTATCCTTTGTGCCTACTCCGAAAGTGAAGCGGCCTTATGGTGATAATGATGATACTATATAAATGTATTTTGTTCCTTTGAGATGTTTTAACTCTCGCATACAGATACAAAAAAAAATGTAAACTTATTGTGTTTTGTAGAGGTAAGTACTTGCCAGTAGTAGTAGTAGTAGGCTGGTAGTTAGTAACTCACTCGCCCTCGCGTGTCCTTGCCGTGGCGTGCACCTCGTCTCATTATTACTATTTACTATTGTAACCAATGTATGTATATAAACTACTAAGGCAGAGGACTAAACGCGACCGCGGCAAGAATAGAATCGTGTTCTAGATGAAGAAAAAGATAATGATGTATGCCTACATCTGGATAGTAATCATAAAGTCCGTCTGTAAATATTACGTTTATAAATATCTCCTTTATAAACACCGTAATTAAACAAGACAGCGATAAAATAATACACCCTAAACGAGATATCACCCTTTAGACAGATTTTAGGCTCAAAATTTATACGTATATTGTTTGTTAAACATTTCTGAATATGATTCTGGATGATTTTGTTTTGACGCCGTTTAACAGTCTCTAGACCGTCTCAAGGGAGCCGGTGAAGAATGCTGTTTTCAATTTACTTCTGAAGCTGGTGACAGTCTGATTGTCTCTTAATGCCACCGGTAAGCGATTCCACGTAACCGGTCCAACAACACCAAAAGCCCTCTCATAGAAGTTGGACTAACCAGCTCTATTGGGCTCAGAAAGTCTATTCACAGCCAATTCCGAAGAGCGCAGAGATCTTCTAATGGTCAAGTCAAGGGGACAAAGCTCTGTGAGGCACGATGGTGCCATTTTGTTTATATCCTTGTAGACTAAAAGGCATATTTTGATTGTCCAATTATTATATTCTAAATGTACAACTCCATGCTTTCGTTCCAGGTTCCAGTGAGTTAAGAGCTGTTTACATGGATTGAATTTTTCTCGTCTCTTTGAAATATTTTATCTCGCGGTTTCATGGTCGTAATGGTATATTTACTCCATTCCTCTCTGCGCTAATTTATTATATTTATAACAAGCGTATGTAACCCGGCATCGCTCGGGTTTAATTAAATAGAAAACCTTGCAAATACATGGGTTAAAACAACAAAATCTTATTGAAAAAAAAACGGAGTAAGCACTTACGTGGATAAAAGAAGTAAAAAGCTCTTCCCAATGAGAAAACTTAATTTTTGACTCCCTACATGCCCATAGCTTAGTAACAATAAATAGGTAGGTACCTACATCATAAAAAGCATTGCAAATCTCTAAATGAAAAATCTTGAAGTTTGATACCTCACATGCCCATATTTAGGTAAAAAAAATAGGTAGGTACCTACATCGAAAAAAGTGCTGAAAAACTCTTCCCAATGAAAAATCATGAAGTTTGATACCTCACATGCCCATACTTAGGTAAAAAAAATAGGTAGGTACCTACATCGAAAAAAGTGCTGAAAAACTCTTCCCAATGAAAAATCATGAAGTTTGATACCTCACATGCCCATACTTAGGTAAAAAAAATAGGTAGGTACCTACATCGAAAAAAGTGCTGAAAAACTCTTCCCAATGAAAAATCATGAAGTTTGATACCTCACATGCCCATATTTAGTTAAAAAAAATAGGTAGGTGCCAACATCGAAAAAAGTGCTAAAAACCTCTTCCCATTGAAAAATCTTGAAGTTTGACACCTCAGATGTTCACATTTATGTAAAAAAATAATAAGTAGGCACCTACATGGAAAAAAAAGTACTAACAACCTCGTCCCGATGAAAAAGCTTGAAGTTAAGAATTCCACATATTGGTAGGTACCTACATGGAAAAAGTGCTAAAAACCTCTTCCAAATGAAAAATATGTGAGCTCGACACCTCGAAAGCTCATATTTTATTTAGAAAAATAGGCGGGTACCTACGTGCAAAAACTACTAAAAACCTCATCTTAATGTAAAAACTCGAAGATTGTCATCCCAAATTTATAAAAGACATAAAGGGTAAACATCCCTTTTCGTGAAAAAATTGTAGGCACATAAATGTTAAAATATTATAATTGTCCACATTCGAATTTGTATTTTTGGTTTGCAGTGCATAAATGGGTATTTGCTATGAAATTAAAAAAAGTCAAGAATAAATTGTCATATAAGTATTTACTCTTTATTCCCAAAAAACCTTAAAAATGGATTATCTGCATCCTTCAATATTTCAGAATATTTTACTATCAAATATTTCATAATTTATGTAAAAAATATTAGGTGAAAATAAATAGGTTCCCACTCATTGAAAATCATTTAACATTGTTTATGGATTTTATAGGTAAAACTATTATTATTCTACAGTATAGTTTTCTATGGTTTCATAATGTCTTCCATTATGAAAATAGCCCAATATGTCAAAAATATGCAATTTTTATTCACGTAATTCAAGAGCTTTTCTCATTAGCAAACACAATATTTTATTACGAAAATAAACCCTAAATATTTAGTTTCAGAATTGTTGTATTTATTGTTACATCCATTTTGATATTAATTCAATACAATGAAAAATGTTTGACTGTGAATATTGCTATTTACTAAATCTTGCATTAATTTTACATACATTTTGTTGCTAATTTTGTGACATGGTCGCATTAAAATTAAAATATCTTTATCAATACGTAAGATATTTAAAATGTTTTTAGCCTTAAACCTGCCCAGAAGATGAGACCTTGTATAGAGTGTATTATTTTACTTCGGTCTTTCCTAATTTCCGAGTCCATTAAGGACATACGTACATACATACATACATACATACATACATACGAACGGACTCAAATATTTATGTGTGGATTAATTATTATAGTATCTTAAATTCTGTTATGATTCATTGCCCTCCCAAATAAGGAAGACTGCTTGATCACTTAAATACATTAACAGACGTAGTCATAAAGAGACTTGGCTTACTGACAGGTCTGAAGTTTACTATGACTACATGTTAAAACCTTACGCAAAAAATCTTATTCCTGGTTAAATATATTTTATGCTCTACATTTTGCACACTCAATATTATTCCGTTATTTTTGATTTTTCATCTCATTAAGAATTAACTTCGTATTTTTGAATCTTGGACAACAGCGGACACTGAAAATGTGTTCATGGAAACTTTTCTTTTCAAAATGTTAGAATTGACATTTAATTTTTGAGGAATATTATGTGACTTTGCTTCTATACACCTCATTTATGAATAATAATATGTCAGACTCAAATTAGAAACATTGCTTATATAGACTGGCCAGTTCCATGGCTCAACAAGTAAAAATGTCTTATCTTAGAGAAACCACCATTTGTGTAATTTTGGTTTATTTATATTATGCTTTAAATACACAACAGAAAATGAAATATAGGTACTATATAATAATCGCACTGTTAAAGACACATACATACCGTCGTTGCATATTCAAAAAGGGGCATGTGAATTCATAAATGTTTTGACATTTCTAGAATAAACTGCTTATAATAATGTGTGCAAATAAAAATGTGCGCACATGTCTCTTTTTGAATATGCAACGACGATACGTTGTTCTGTTTAATAACTAAGCAATTTTAAATATTTATTTGTGGAATTGAAAATAAGTAAATATATTTCCCATACCGAAATATTTAATTTATTAAGAGAACCGCGTATTTTTGACAGTTGTTTGTGGAATTGGAAGAGTGGCTTAGCAATTAGGTAAAAAATTAATATTATGCAACTGAACACTAGATATGATTTCGAATAATGTGTTATTTAATCAAGTCTAATAGTTGGAATATAGCGGTTATTCCGAATAATGTGTTACTTGATCAAGTCTTAATGGTTGGAATAAAGGGGTTATTCCTTATTTGTTAGTACAGAACAATAATACATTATTATTTTATTATACTTTGTTCATCAATCTACCGCGCACTAAATCATTATTATAAATACAAATTATAATGTTATGTATCTTTTTATAATCAATATAACTGAACTGAGTGATTTCCAATACTCATTGAAGCGTAATGGTTTTTCTCTTTATCCTATATCAGATCAGACAAGATGTTTTTAAACACGATTAGTGATGGGAGAAGAGAAAATTCTCCAAAGAAATTTCTCAAGAACGAGGAATTTCTTCGAGAATTTCTCCTCTGATGTAAGAGAAATGTCTCTGCATAATTTTTCTTAGTGGTATTATGACCTTTCGCCCAGTACACTTCGCAGCCAACCCGATTGATTCAAAAATTTGTGGGGCTGATTAAGGCCCAAATCAGAGGTTATTAACACTTTTTTCCATGTACGTACCTGCATTTTTTTTTAACTTAAATATGGCCATGTGGGGTGTCAAATATCAAGATTTTTAATCAGTTTTAGCAGTTTTTTCTATGTACGTATCTAACATTTTTTTGTTTCCATAATTAACTGTAGCCATATTGGTGATAAATTGTCTCAACATTTGTACATTGTTATTGATTGATTGAATAAATTGTTTATTATTTTTATACTGTTAAATAAAAAATAAAAAAAAAATTCTCGGTAAATTCTCTACTTCGAGAAATTTCTCGGTAAATTTCTTGAAAAATAATTTCTTGAGAATTCCACAACACTATTAAACACGATATCGTCGGTAGTCTTATGAGATGTACTATGTGTCAATTTTGTTTCTAAAGTTAGAATAAGGTTGCTCCCCTCTCTTCACGCTTTCAAGCAAGCGTTCAAGGACCACTTTGCCACTCAATATTCTGCATCCAAATCCCTTTTCCTACCTATTCTTCTACCTTGTATCCACTTCCTTTCTTCTCCTTCCTTAAATGTTTTTTTTTCTGAACGTTTTGTGAAATTGGGTTCGTTTGAAGAAGTCGTGCCTCCGCGATGAACTCGCCTTCTGTACCTATATTGATTGTATATAAAATAATTGTATTTCTTTGCAAAATTACTTGTAATCAATATAAAGTAAAGAATAAATAAATATCGTTACTTAGTCATTCGTCTTGTAAGCCGGGACTACCGATGGAGTAATCCATACCCTGAGATATCCACGGAAAAAGTTATTGAGAAAAAAATAATTTCTTACATGATGCTTTTTCTCGGATAATTCGTGAAAGCTTACATAAGCTCCAGAAGTGTGTGAAACTTTTCGAATTATGCCTAGAAATTCATATAAGATACTTTCCACGTAACGAATCAGATACATAAGAAATGTCATCCAGTAAAACAGTTTTTTTTATCTTATTTAAAATCTTGATAAATGCACTTAGGAGGTTTTATCAGTACACCGATGATATAATACACTCAGTAATCTTGAAGCATCTATCATTATATAACGTAAATTATTTTATACACATAATATATTATTTATAATATCGTTCTGTACTGCCCACACTAAAAGTTACAAGTCAAAGACATTAAATTTGTTGTTTTGCTTTACTTATAGTCATCCATTCATTCATTCATTCCTATCATCACGGCATTTCCTACGACATTTACATGGGATGGTTACACTGAGAAAAATACTAACGAAATTTCACAACGAATCATTGGTACTAACTATCAGATTAGGACCAGAGATAGTAGGTACAAACGATTCATTAGTAGGTACGTATCTATAATATTAACTCTTTGCAAACAGTTCGTTAGTAAATTTACCAATGATTTGTTTGAGAAAAGTTAATATTACAGATTCGTACTAATGAATCGTTTGTACTATCTCTGGTCCTAATCTGATAGTCTCTTCTTCTTCTTCTTCCTAGCCTACTCCCGTCCACTCCTGGACGAAGGCCTCCTCCATCGCCTTCCACGCCGCTCTATCTTGGGCTCTTATTTTATAATGCGGCATCTTGGTTGTTGTTTTGGAGGGTTTGTTGGCGTTTCCTCACCACGCTTGCCATGCGGGTTGGTGAGTCGCAGTATCCTGGAGGTTCGGGTGTTTTGTGAACTTTTCCGGATTTTAATTGATGCAGCTGCTGCCCTACATCATGGAACCATATCACATCATATTTGGTACGGTGGTATGGGGATTTTCGAGGTTGCCTTCCTTCCTGGGGGAAAAGCTGTAATAATCTGATAGTACGTACCAATTATTCGTTGTGAAATTTCGTTAGTATTTTTCTCAACGAATTAGTTAGAGTTAGAATTGAAGATGTCAAATGTCTTGTACATGATAATAATGTATATTTACAGGACAATTTATTGATCGCTGTTTACTCATAACATGACCATTGTGTGAAATAAAATTAACCATTAATTGCCTAACATCCCTTAATATCTTCTGTATATATAGACGTTGTTTTCTCTTGTAAATTTAGTTTATACTCCGCCCTGATGATGACAATGTATTGGTGAAAGCGCTAGGCGTAATTGTAGTATACTTTGGTATACATTAATATGAAACATAAAACAGTGTTTTTTTTATATTTTATATTATTAAAATGTTGTTTCACAATGTCAACACTGAAACATTAAATTTAAAATTAATTGCTATTTCCGGGTGGGCTGTGGCCGCTGTGGGTCTCCTTCATTGACCATTGTGTTTCTATTGTCCAAAGCTCCCGGCAAAAAGGAGTGTCTTTAGCTTCTGAAGCTTCCACTATTCGATTATATTGTCGATGTAGGAATACTTGAATTGTACAGAACAGTATAAGTTTCCTCAGCCCTCCTTCACCTGGTCACTCCATCTCATCGGTGCACATCCCCTTGTTATGTTGCCCTCCACATTTCTGGTTAGAAATGGAACAAAAGAAAAAGTTGATAGGATAAGAGAATACGTTTTTTTGTACTATCGTGTAGTTAGTCTATGTATGATACATAATATTATTACTATCACATAATAGAATCATGCATTGATTTCATACTTGATTACGCGAAACGTAAGTACTATGCATACCTTCTTGTATATAATATTCATCAGTATCGTCTAAATGATGTTAATAAAATTCCGTATATTGTAATTAGCTGTAGTGGTATTCGCAGTATGTGTTTTGTAACTAACTAACTATTAATGGTTGCATTATAGCAAAATAATATGTAGGTATTATTTTATCCCGCTCCGTTGCGGGTTTCGTGTCTACCACCAATAATAAACCTACAATACATATTATTTAATAATACTGTGTTATTATTATTATTATTCCGCCGTTATTATGTAGGGCAAATCACACCGGCACTTGGTTAGTTGGTTGCCTTGTCTTCCTTTACCTCGTTATACTAATAATAATATATTGGGTGATTATGCGTAATATTTATATCATTTTACATATCTTGTATTTACTACTATTACTACTACTACTGCCATACCATCACGGCATATCCCACAAGTATAGAAGCTAGCAGATAAGCCACATGCACCAAACGTCACAATCTTTCAACTTCACCGACCACCAGTGACTAACTTCTTCAACTTTTCAGAGCTCTTATTAATTCTTATGCTTCTGAGAGTGAATATTTTTTTAAAGATATATCTGGGTTTTTGTTATACAACCTTATACACCTTTCACAGTAAGCTAAAATCTTGTGTTATGAAAGGGGAGTTTGCCGGCACTTGGGATCGAACCACGGACCTCATGTGTACGAGGCAGAGACTCTGCTTCCAGGCTACCGACGAACTCAAATAATATAAGGGATGCTTTGTATAAACAGCTAAGTTTGTTCTATTCATCCTTGGCTGTTCCATTTTGACGTGTTTCCTCTGTCTAGTTTTGTATTCATGTATCTTATCAGATGGAATTATATAATGTTGATATTACAAGCCCACCCCTCAATTTGTTATCATCTTAGCTATCAATGCATCCAGATTATTTTGGTAATACTGAGTAGGTCATACATTCTTTATGATTAATTTGATATCTGTTATCAAAAAAATGAATGTTTAATGTATTAATTAAATACATCCTAAAAGTCCTCGTATAAAGGCAATACCTACGAGTATAGTTATCTTATTTAAATCCCTTCCTCTATGTATATTAGTAATATTGTGTTACAATATAAGGATACCTGTCATTTCTTATCATATCGTTAAACAAACTTAGGTTTTATTAGGCGTGTATGTGTGTGTGTGTATATTATGTGCCTACATACTCCTCAGTTAATGTTACCTGTTTTATATTTTATATTACCTGAACTCGGATTGGTGTGTGGTGCTTAGGACCGATATTTTAAAAGTCCCTTTAAAATGAAACTAATTCGTCTTTTTTTATATAAATATATTAATCTGCATTTAAATTAAATCCAAATATAACCCATTCACCCTTACTTGTGTTGTGAGTTGGTTGATAGCGTGTGAAATCAAACCCAGCATGTCTCGGTTCTAAGTCCAAGACCGTTCCATCAGACAGCCAATCATCTTTTTTATGCAGTAAACTTTTATTTTTACTAATGAAATAAAAAAAAACAACAAATGTTTTTTCTACTCTTTTGTTTAGTATTTAGGGAGACGTCTTTCTTCTTGTTAGGACATTGTCAGTCTCAATGCGATATAAGACGAAAAGCGTCTTTATAAATAGTAAACAATATAGTAAAAACAACATTTCATTATAGAATTGCACTACTTAAACACCGACACAGTAAATATTCTATTATTGCAACCATTTTACATCAATATTTAAAGTAGAGATGAGTGATCCTCTGTGATAATTAGAATTCCTTATTATTCTCAAAAATACAAAGTCAATCAGCGTACAATTTGGATATTAATCATAAAAATAAATCAAAATAATATATGTCCATAAGGGCTGGTACGGATTTTAGGATTACTCTACGTATCACTTATGTTTTAAAGTCGTTCTGTTATGTTGAGGTTTACTGGATAAAAAGTACAATAATATTATCTACTCTTGTTAAGAAGGACTCTATAATAAGAGTTACCCTAAGTACACATTGAAATATCGGGTTTGAGTTTTGTGGAGGTACGCTGTGATACGATTATACTACCTACATACATAATGTGCTTTATCAGTGGGGATAATTAAACCCTTAATAAACATATTACGAGTCGCTTTTATGGGATTATGTAGACTCAATCTGATAACCATTTGTGGGAATCGCTTCATTAACAATACACATATTATTATGTACATTCAACATGTTGTGTGCCCTCAAACGGGCTATATATTATATTATAGTGAGACCTCAAAACTTAAATCCATATCGCTGTATATGTACCTATTATAATATGTCCTATATGTCCCAGTATCGTTCAATCGTTCTCGACAGCATTTACTTTTTTACCCCCCTGGTAGCAGAACAAACATAATACCAAACTCTCCTGTCGGAAAGGCTATAAAATTGTTTAATAATTTGAATGTTCATGTCAAAAGAGTTAGAAGCCTATTCTATGTTTGGCGACACTACGGAATAGATACAGAACCATAGCACACTGACTGATATTATTCTTTATATA
Organism: Athripsodes cinereus; assembly: GCA_947579605.1. NCBI lineage: Eukaryota > Metazoa > Arthropoda > Insecta > Trichoptera > Leptoceridae > Athripsodes > Athripsodes cinereus. The sequence goes on from OX388329.1 coordinate 1,550,631, forward strand.
TGTTAAGATTAGATTTTCGGTATATCGAATGGGTGAACCGTAGGAAAAAAAAATCAGTTTTAATTTAGTCAGGGTTAAATTTAGGCATGTCTAGTAAACCAAGTCTAAACATGCATTTTGTTATTTTGAAAGCGAATTTCTGACATTCATTATCTATCTTGTCACTAGAGGTCCGTTATATAATACCTATCGTTCTACTATTGAAACCGGCCACGATGTGATGAAAAATATGAATAGGCAAAAAAAATATATAAAAGACGCTGACCCGTGTAAATTGGGACATATATCTATACTTGACTCGTTGCTTTTATTTGATTTTCCTAGACTAATGACATAATATTTACTCTTTATAAATTTTGCTCTATGTTCTCTCGTTAGGCATGCATTCGTGTCGTCCATTAGCTAATTTAATCAAAACGTCAAAACACCCTTCCAATCATCTCCCATGGAGTATAGATTTTACGTTGTAGGTACCTGTCAACAAATACTTAACATTCACTGTGTCGGTGTTTACGTAGTAGAATTTCATAATGAAATAAAAAAGCAAATGTTTAAAAAGACGTCTCTATCTCAAAAAAAACATTTATTTTTTAATTTCATTTAATAAGACTACACTGTTTTCTTACCAGAATTAGACTTTCCATCGTTGCAATAAGGAAGTGAATTTCTTAGGATTGGGATGGACCTTAAGATGGTTTTCATTTCTAACATATTGTCACTACACTAAAGTGTTTACAATCATAATAAGTTAAAATAATAGTATTAATTAGGTACGTATTGATTTAGTTGACATTTGCTTGGTAAAACTCCGTATTAATTTATGTAAAGAAACATAAATGGTTTAAATTTTTCAATTTTACAATTCTATATGAATCAACAACAAATATATACAATTAATTATATCAATAAGCAAACCAATTAAGATCCCTTCCTTACCAATTAATGAACATAAGTTTGAGGAACTTTAATAAATGAAAAGATACAGGAAGAATTAAAAATGCTAAAACACAATATAAAAATGTGAAAAAATGTAAAATATGTAAAAACACATAAAAATGCACACATCCTCCAAAGTCCACAAATTTTTAATAACTTTACGATCTGATTTCGACTTACAAAATCATTGTCAAACTCAGTGTAAATAAAATAGTATGTCAATGACTTTGTAAGTCGAAACCAGGTAATTAAATTATTAAAAATCAAAAAAACCATTTGCGTTTCTTTAAATGAGATAGGTATTGTATTGAAAAGTGACCGTAGCACCCTAACACATAGTTTCTCAGGTGGCATATTATTTTTATAAAAGTTTGCGATCTTATTATACAAATAACACTGTCTGCGTGTCAGTGAGTCATCATTTCATTGTCTTGTATGAATATGCCATGCCCAAATTCAGTCGTTGCAAAATTTCAGCAAAACTGCATTACTACGAGTATTATAATAATAAAGCAGCTTTCGCTTAAGCAACTTCTTATTATAACTTGTCTTGTAAGGCTTGCACCTTCATTCAATAGAATTGTGAGCATTCGATTATTATAATTACGGACGTGTTTCAAGTTAGTGTACTAATGTCTATCATTCGGGTAGGTGTATGTTGTATAACTGGTTTAATCCACCAGGATTATTATAATATAATAATAATAATAGTACGCCTTTATAGTTATATATTTTTTTGTCCTTTGTTTCGTTGTGATTTGTTTTCTGATCTTGTTGTTGTTAATGTTGATGGAGACGCTACACTTCAGTGGAGATTATGTACGCTTCTACCGCTTGTGGTGGATGAATAATTTTATTTGATAGTTTTTTTTACGTAATAGAATTATTATCGAGTAAAAAATGTTATTGTTATTATTATTTAATCGCGTTCCGATCGACCTGCCATATACAAATAACGCGGGGAGATTATCAAACTCAATCACTACTACAACTAGCCTTCTTACAAAAGTTTTTCACTGTATTATTGTTATCATATTTCGACATTCAAGTATTAACTTTGTATCTGTTGTAAATATTAGGTAAAATGTATCCAAATAAACAGCTTATTAATAATTGTCAGTTTTTGTTATTCTGATGACCTCGGACTGTGGCGCTGCGCTTCTTCCGTGTTGCTATCGTTCACGACCGAGTTTCTACGTCCTTGATAATATTATTATTTATTTATTTTATTTATTTATACATAAATCCACGGCGTGAGCCTTTTACATGTTAAAAATATAAAACAAAAACAAACATAATTCTCATTTACAACACAGTTGGAACAGAACAACAACTGGCGAAGAAACAATACAATTGGAAATCAAACTATAACAATTATAAAATGAGTCAAAACAAAACAATTAGAAAAGTCAAAACATTGTGGTGAGAGTGTAAATGTCAACAAAGGTTTGATAAATGTCAAGAACAATTATTTTGATACAGTAAGGAGATGTCAAGTAGATAGAAGAAAAAAAAAATTATATATATGAATTGTAATAGATAATTAAAATGTCAAAAAAAAATAATAATCAATTCAGCAAGATGTTAGAAATTAAATAGGTATATATCAATTATATAATAAATTGTCACTAGTAGATGAAGGAACAATAATACAAATGCAATTATATTTCGCTACTTTCAGTTTGTAAAGGATTTTTCTCACGATATTATCAAAAACTATTCCAATCCTCGCGTGCACCAAAATATTAAATAATACATTATTATATTATTTATGTGACCATCTTACCGCTTAGCACTGACATCTGCAAGTATATCAATACTATGAATAAATACTTTTGGTCTTGATTATCTTATGATGTAGTTCTAATAACTCTTCCAGGTAGATAGGTTGAGAAATATTTTGTAACATAGATAACATTAATATAACATATCGAATGTTTTTTGGACGGCTTAGTTTGTACAAACTAATGATGTCCAGATTATTCTAATACACGTGACCGCTTAATGTACAAAATTTGTGTAAAGCTGTAAACATGTGGGAGGACCAATCAATGTACTGTGTGTATTGTTGTAGTGAAGTGTTCAATAAGATGGGGGACGTTTGAGGAGTAATCAATTGTCACTAGAGCTTCAATAAAATGAAGCCGCTGTCTTTCGAAAACATCAAGCGGTTGATGGGAGGTGGAAGAAAGAACAATGAAAAAGAAACTTCCTTCAAGAGAAGTGATTCCTTCAAAAGGATATCCATCAGAAAGAATTATTTAGACAGAGGCGGAAAGAAAAAGCAAAAGGGTGACCTAGCCAATGTACAACTCTTCAATGAAGAGAGTAAACTGGAAGAGTACCACATAACACCGTCCAATTCCGGTAAAAAGAAGCCCAATAAAGTAGAGAATATTTATATGAAAGCTCCGCAGTTTATGCTTAGACCTGTTAATGATTATGAAAAACTTAAAGAGGAATTTTCTGAGCGAAGTTCCGTCGCGAAAAACCAAAAATCAAGAGAAGTATGCACTCAAACGGATGAAAGTGGCTTCTCGCAATGTAGTTCCAGTCAAACAGACGACGTTAGACGTCTTACAGAAGAGTGCAGTCAGTCATGTGCGAGCTCCTTAAAGAAGAAACCAGTGGTAGCCGAGGTTAGCAGGGAGGCCTCCGTGGAAAGTAAGAAGGAGAATTTACCTAGCAAGAAAGCTAGTCACATCTCTTATAAAAAATATTTTAACTTTATGTCGAAGAATGTACCTGAAAAGATTATCATTCACGTGCCGGCATCAGAAGAAGTGCCGATGTCACTACCATCTTACCGTCCAGATACTACGAACTCAACTTTTCTATCGGAGGACGAATGTCATTCCATGCTTATATTTCCTGATACAGCCAAAAGAGACGATAGCGATGACTCGGCAGTAGAAATTTCTACATCTACAAATAATACAACACAGATTTTAAAATTTGACAGATCACCGATATTTTCTCCAAGGCAAAACTTTCACTTGTCATCACCTCCTCCTTCATTGATTCCTGATCTGAGCTATGAGTCAGGCCGAGGGGATGAGATGAGATCGTTGTCAGTTAGCCTCGGCAGAATATGGATGGATGCACCACTCTCCGTGTCAACGAGCACGTCTCGTACAGATGTTCCTAAAGAAGAAAGGCATGAGATTACTTCTGATTCTAGGGTGGCACATAACTCGTTGGATAGCGCCCTCAAGTCAAATAAAGACGAGGTCGTTGTCGTCGGTGGACTACAGAAAAATAAGATCGTAAAAACCGGTATCGCAGATATGTTTTCGAGCAAAGATTCCGGTTTTTCTCTATCTCTGTCTTCGCATAAACTTACCGAGTCTGAATGTGATCAAAAGACATTCTCTAGTGGATTTTTCCTCAACACCAAACAATCTGTGTTTGGGAACAAAAACGATTTCGAAATTCCACTTGAAAAGGGGCGCAGCTCTGTAAGAAGAATCAGTTTTAAATGTAAAAAGGGAACGCGGAAATCTGCGAGACGAAAAAAGCAACAATCAACAAAATGTAAAAATGATATTTATACTGTGGTAGTACGACGTCCTCCTAGATCTATCACCACTTTGACACTAGATCCTCTTATATTTGTACCACCAGAGAAACGGAATCCCGTTGTAAAGCGTAAAAAATCTTTCAAATACGGTGAGGAAATCAGAAGATGTTACATTCGAGATCCAGTATCTATTTCGTATGATACTGAAGTAGAAACGGATGAAGATCTATACGAGTACATAACTATAGACTCGATTAACAAAGATAAAGTTCAAACTAGTTGTAGCGAAGGGAGTACTTTGCCTAAAGACAGTGTGTCTCGAGGTTCAAGTAGCAAAGCCAGCAAATATCCATCATTGTTGAACTCGCATTCTTCATCTTATGACTCTCTGTACGGCCAAGTTGAAGAAGAGGAAGCATTGCCTTTGTACGTGCCACCTGGAGTATCTCCTGTACCAGCGAGACGTCCAGCAAGACGGAGACCTTCTAGAAGGAAGAACTCGTATAAAATAAGAAAAGGATTTGGTGAGTATTGAATGCATTTATAATATTTACCCATACAATTAAAAGGGCATATTGACTAAAAAGATTTTTTGTATTAAAATAAACCCTGTATCTTTTTAATTTGTTTATAGTATTATTATTTTTATATGCACAAACAGTAGAATATTGGATAAAGATACTATATTAGAAGACAACAAAAACACTGTTTCATATCTTCCATGAAAATGAAAGATTTTTCTCAGTCTTCGATAATTATTCTTTGGTAACTAAAACCTACATTTTTGTTTTCATCTTAAAGTTTTGTGTTCGAGTATAAAAAGTTTTAAATGATAACTGTTTACTCCGCAAGGGACGTAGCGTGATGGTATGTATATAATAATAATAGTATGTATGTTTAAACAAATAATTTATGTTAATGTTTATTATGTATTTCATTGTTATACAATGTCGAAATCGCATCAGCAAATCGTTAAATAATTTACCGGAAACTTGGCGATAAATTTCAATGCTATTTTGTATGAATAGGTATATCTAATAATAATATTGTACTTTATTTGTAATAGTTAATGTAATGTAATCTTATCTAATCTCTATACGCTGTATTAACCAAACCCAGTGGGCCGCCGCGCCGCGGTGCCTTGGTGTACCTATCTAGTTCTAGGCTCACCTAACAAGAATACCTTCTCAATACGATAAAGGCGTTCATGTTGCCTAACACTCCTGCACATTTACTTATTATTAATATTGGGCAGATTATAATAATCAATATTTACATTGGACAAGGCCTACTTATATTAATTTATTCTTAGTTTAATCGATGGTAACAGTAATTATTAATGTCTGAAATTGACACAAGCCAAGTATAATATTATACAAGTATATGATTTGTGGGTTGAGTTATGAAATTAAGAGTATTAATATGTATTCTATTTTTTAGATAGTAGCCTTATGAAAGTTCATTTTTATTAATATTAAAATGATTAAGTTAAAAAACACTGTAACTTTAACTTAGAAACTTTCTAAGTTAACGTCGGCTGGCTGGTGTTTTGGAAGGCGCGCTGTGTGTTTCGAGCTCCCAGAAAAAGAATTCAATTTAGCTAAAAATTGCGGTTATTTGTTAATTTTTTTTGGTTTAAGTTATTATTTTGGTTATCACCAATATAATGTAAATATAAGTTTTCTTTTCTAATAATAATTATTGGAAAAAAGTAGGTATTAAGTTTAGTTTTTAGTAGTATTGTTGCAATGCAGGTCGGGTAAGTGACATATTATTATTTTGTTATTTTCTTTCAGTCAAGAGTATTACGTTCACTATACGAGTACGGTCATTAATAATAATTTAATTTTTGGTTACTATACTCTGTTATTACGTTATCTAACTGAATACGAAATTTTGTTTTAATTTTATTTTATACTTTTTTTATCTGTGTTAATTAATGATGGAGAGGGAGCCGCCGGATCCTGGGGTTCCTCCGGATATTGGAAAGGACAGGCTAAACAGCCTTCCAGAGGTTAGGATGAGTCAGTCGGATGACCTGCCTGAGGTCGGGACGACACAATTAAAGAGGACGAGACAGTCTTTTTCCCCACCACCAGATGATTCAAAGAGAAATAAGGGAATGGTAAATAATTTACCATTACTTTTATATACTGCAAGGGACATGGGTCCATTTATCACTCATGTGCAAATGATGCAAGAGGGTTCTGCAATCAACCCAATTCTCTTTGGCAAGTCATTAAAAAATAATGTCAATAACATAAAACAAGGTGGAGTAAAAGCACTTGGAAAATATAAATTATCAGTAGAGTTCGAAACATTGACAGCTGCTAACGAATTTATACACGGTTCGCTTAGCAAACAATACAAGATTTTTATTCCCACGTACAATGTCACACGAATGGGAGTTATTAAAGGGATCCCTAAGGAGATTACTGAGGAAGAACTGCTTAATGAAATAATATGCCCTGAGGGGTATGGCTCAGTAATAAGAGTCCGCAGACTCAACTATAAAGATAAAATTTCGGAAACTCCTAAATGGCTTCCATCTATGTCTGTCATTGTGACTATAGAGGGACAGAAATTACCACCCCACGTTTATTTCAATTACAATAGAATACCGGTGGATACTTACATATTTCCAACTGTCCAGTGTTTCCAGTGTTGCAGATTTGGACACGTAAAGACTAACTGTAGGTCAAAAGCAAGATGCTTTAAATGCACAGAGGAACATTCAGGAGAAAGCTGTGATATTACGGAAAAAAAATGTATTAACTGCAATGGACAGCATAACGCTACGAGCTTTACGTGTCCAGTATACATACGCGAAAAGGAGATAAAACATCTAATGGCAGAAAAAAGCATATCATACGTTGAAGCTTCAAGACAAATACCACGAGCAAAAACGTCTTTTGCCGATAAATTAAATTCATTTATCCCCCAACAAAATAATAGCATACCAACACAGTCAAACAATCAGATCTCGGAGAGAAAAACAATTTTTAAGTATAAAACACCGACCGCTCATAAGTACTTAGCAAAATCGGTTATTCAACCAAACACAGATTTATATATACACCCTAATGGAAACAACTCATACTATTCTAAAGAAAACGGAATTGCACTGAATAATAAACCAAATGACCTACCACTAGAAAATATAATGTGTACAATTTTAACTGCAATCAACTCTTTGAAAGATTTGATTCAAGGTTTTCCTAATACTGACTTACCGAACAACGCTGCCGAAATAAAACTACAAACGAAAAACACTCTAGTACAAAATGACCACCAAAAAACCGATACCAATACTTTTACAGAATAATAAAACTAATAGTAACTTTGCAACAAGAAAAAAAATCTTCCCTAACATTCTCCAATGGAACTGTAGAAGCATTACAAAAAATAAGAACAATTTAGTTGAACTTCTTCATTCAGAGGATATAAATATTGCTGCTCTATCGGAGACATGGCTGAGAGAAACTACAAACTTCTATCTCAATGGTTACATATGTCATCGATGCGACCGATTCGATGGATATGGAGGAACTGCTATCTTGATTAAATGTACAATTCCGCACTCAAGAGTTGATATAATAGCCCCAAATGATGATGTCCAAATCTGTGCAATCTCTCTAGGTGAGCTCACGATTGTATCCGTATACTGCAAACCGGGATATAAATTTGACACTTCGTGGTGGACCAATATAATTGCAACTCTTCCAGAACCCGTACTGATTGTGGGAGACTTTAATGCTCATTCTAAACTTTGGGGGTGTGAAGTCAACGATCGTAGTGGGGATGATGTGTCTGAAATTTTTCTTGATAATTCTAAATTATGTATACTAAATGATGGCTCTGCTACCAAATTTGCTCACACTAATGAAAAAAAGAGTGCTATAGACCTCACATTTTGCTCTCCCCAATTAGCACCCATCCTTACATGGAAGGTAGCAGAGGACAGGTATGGAAGTGATCACTTCCCGGTTATTATTAACAGTTTCAAAATCCAACTGAACATCCTCAACCAGTCGAGGCCCAGATATAGAATCGATTCTCCTAAGGCTAAAGTATCAGATTTCTTAGCCGAACTTGACTCCATTCCCAAAAATACCAACCTATTTCCTGAATCAACAGATTGTACTGATACATATGAGACACTAGTAACAACTATATCCTCTTTAGCCAAAAAATATATACCTTACCATTCCTCATTCCAAAGAATGAAATCATTCCCTGCTCCTTGGTGGGATTCAGCGTGTTCAGAGGCAGTTGGTAAGAGGAAAGAGGCTGCGAAAAAATATCGAAAGGATATGTCTGTAAAAAACCTTATCGAATATAAACGCATAGAAGCCAAAACTAAACTACTGCTTCGCACAAAAAAAAAAGAGGGATGGCATCATTTCTGCAAAAATCTTTCTCCGCAGTCATCCTCGAAGATGGTCTGGGAGATGGTGCGCAGATATAGATTGTCCTTTAATCCCACTAAACCACCAATCCCTTTGAATTCCGTCTGGTTTTTCCAATTCATAGATAATCTAGCTCCTCCATATGTTGTCTCAAAACAGGAACTCCATTTCCAATACAACAACAGACCTTCCCATAATCTCAATAGCCCATTTTCCTTATTTGAATTACAATCAGTCCTATCACACTTAAAAGATTCAACACCTGGGCCAGATGATATACCCTATTCATTTATAAAGCTATCCAGTTCATATTTCCAGAATTTCTTTTTAAATATTCTAAATAGTATTTTTGAGTCAGCACAAATCCCAAACAGCTGGAAAACACAATACATCTTGCCCATAGCAAAGCCAAATAAAAATCCCAATGAAAGTACATCATATAGACCGATTGCTCTGTCGTCGTGCTTAGCGAAATTGATGGAACACCTCATAAAGAACAGATTATCCTGGTTCTTGGAGCATAATAACTGCCTTGCCCGCAGTCAGTGCGGATTCCGTAAGGGTAGAAGTACCACGGATGCTTTGAGTATTCTAAGTACTGATATTCGAATCGCCTTTTCGAATAAACATTGCCTGGTTGCTGCATTTCTCGACGTAGCGTCTGCCTACGATAATGTTCATATACCTACTTTAATAAACAAACTCCATAAACTCGCTGTTCCTTACAAATTAGCCAATGTGATATTTGAAACTCTAAAAGAACGTACCTTGATATTTTTGGATTCTGGACAAAATTCGGTCATCCGAACCACGCACAAAGGGTTACCCCAAGGATCTGTTTTGAGTCCCCTGTTATATTCCGTATATACTCACGATATCGAACGTTCAATACCAAATAATGTTAATATTATTCAATACGCAGATGATCTTACTTTATACTCTGTTAACAAAGACCCTCTCATAGCATCAGAATCCTTGGAAAAGGCCTTAAATTCTCTCAGTGGATGGCTTGGTGAAAATAATTTGGCACTATCGACTGCCAAATCAAAAGTGGTTGTGTTTACAAAGAGGAGAAAATTGCCTAAAATTTCAATTGCACTTGAAATTTTAGGCAATAACATTCCGATATGTAAAGAAGTAAAATTTTTGGGTGTCACTTTCCAAAGTAATTTACTTTGGACCACTCATATTAGTGACATCGTTGTCAAGTGTAATAAATCGTTTAATTTGATTAAATCAACAACCGGTGTTTGGTGGGGATCCCATCCAGAAACATTAAAACTACTATACAATGCTTTAGTCAAAACAATTATAGAATACGGATCCATTATTTTCGAACCCATTCCTAAATATTTAAAGCTTAAGTTGGACAGAATTCAGTTCAAATGCCTCAGACTAATAACCGGCTGTATGAATTCAACCCCTACAAATGTTCTTCAAGTGGAATCGGTGGATCCTCCCATCAATATCCGTAGGCAATATTTGAGCGACAAATACGTTCTTTCTACGATTTCGACGCAATCACATCCTCTCCTCCCAAAGTTGGCTCAATGTTCAGAAATTGATAAAATGCAACAGTGTTCTTTAGTCAAAAGTTTCAACAAGTTGTCTCGCACAATAGAGAATAGATTTTGTAGCTATCAAAATCCAATATATGAGATCCCATATGAGTCGCTTGCGCTTAGACCTGAGATTGAGTTTAACGATGAATGGAGGAAAAGCAACACAGTAGGTCAGCATTCCGAAACAATGAATCAGCTCTTTGGTGATTGCATTTCAAAGCTAAATAACTTCAACCATATCTATACGGACGGATCGAAGTCTGCGGAAGATCAATTTGTGGGTTGCGCTTTCCTTAATACTACCTTGGACATTAGTGAAATATTTAGCCTACCCGCAAATGCATCAATATTCACGGCAGAGAGCTTGGCAATTTTGGAGGCTCTGAGTCATGTCTACCAGGAAAAACTAGATAATAGTGTCATATTTACAGATTCACTTAGCTGTCTATTGCAACTTAACTCCTCTCCCTTTAAAGTGAAACATAACACGATCCTCATAAAAATAAGATTTCTCTTATATCTCTTACATCTCAATGATCAGCGGGTCATCTTGGCCTGGCTCCCAGGACACAAGGGAATAACAGGAAACGAAAGAGTTGATATGCTGGCTAAGAGTGCGAGGAGTTCGTACCCAATAAAATATAAAAAAATTCCTTCAAGTGATTTTGTTCCCACAATAAAGAGAGAAATGTTAGAGGAATGGGAGACTGATTGGAAGGAGACATCTAAAAAGCGCGGAAGGTGGTATACGGAAGTTCAGGAGGCCATTCCAAGGAAACCATGGTTTGTTGGGGCCCGTTTGTCCCGCAGGGAAATTTCATTGAGTTGCAGACTGAGATCTGGACATACAACTGCCCCGGCTCATTTGAGTAGGATCAATTTATTGGACTCCCCAAGATGTTCCTGTGGAGTGGATGTGGCGGATCTTAATCATATTGTGTTCGAATGTGAATTGCTCAAGAATAGGGATGAATTTGTACAGGAACTTCTGAAGAGAAGGGGTAACCTCCCTATGGGCCTGCCAAGTCTTTTGTGTGATCCAACTGCTGAAATGGTGAGAATTTTGTATGGTTTTTTGGAAATGAATGGGGTGCGTTTGTAGACTTTTGGGATGGTGAGATTTTATATTACTAAGTTTTATTAAAAAAAAAAAAAAAAATATGCGTGTATGTGTATGTATGTGTGTGTGCATATGTATATATGTGTGTGTGTATATGTGTTTATATATGTATGTTGATTTAAAAAAAAAATTGTGCTGACTCAAAAATACTTGAGACTGACCGGGAACACCATCATTGGTGAAGGTCATAAAAAAAAAAAAAAAAAAAAAAAAAAAAAAAAAAAAAAAAAAAAAAAAAAAAAAAAAAAAAAAAAGTTAACGTCACTGAAGATGGACTAAGTCCGAAAGGCCTCTGCCAAAATAAAAATTTATATAGTGAAAGTTACAGTGTTTTGACTTGATCATTTTAATATTAATAAGAGTATTAATTCCTACTTTTCGGCTTATGTCTTCACACCTTCTTTAAGAACTGCAAAATAAATCTGTTTTTTTTTTGCTTCTTGCAATCCCAGAAGATGGCCACAATAAGCTTGCTGAAACGTATGAATTGTTTCCAAATCTCACACGGACATGCTCCCTAAAGAGACGCATCGTATGGTACTAGAGCAGTGGTTCTTAACCTTTTTGGGGGTACCGAACCCCACCAATTCATATGCATTCACCGAACCCCTCCTAATTTGAAAAATAAAATTAGATTTTTACAAATTCAAAACACGGTATATATTTATATATAGGTGTACAAAATGAAAAAATAAAAAAAAACAAAGATCAAGGCATTAAATTTTAATGGTTAAATCAAAACATGAAACATATTAATTAATATTTACTTCAAATCAGTGTGACTTCTGCTGTTGCCTTTCAGAAACCAATTCAGAAATTCGCGGCTTTACCTTGGCAAGTGCCACTCTCATGTCATTTTCACAACAAAGTCTATTCCTCTTCTTCGTTTTTATATCCAACATCTTCGAAAAGGATTGCTGTTATAATAGGTGTTGCCATCAGATGTAATATTTGGATTGTTAGAATAAACTGGCAACATTGTTTTTCAAACTTGTGATGGCGGTTTGAAGGAATTATCGGAGTATTTTTTTCTTTTTCCAACTCGCAAAACTATCTTGCCTTTAAAATAGTTTTCACCGAACCCCCAAGACTGACTCACCGAACCCTGGGTTCGATCGAACCCAGGTTAAGAACCACTGTACTAGAGTTCAAGTCGTTGTTCATCGTGTAACGTTAAAAGTGTTTTTTTTACATACACAATATGAAAGAGTCTTCGTTTCTTTGATGATGTTATCATAGAAAAGCATCTTAACATTCTTGAAATACATATTATGGGTGCAATCACTGATTTTCCACACCTAATACGTAATGCAATGTATTATGTTAGCAGGTGGACCGTTAAAAGCGCAAGATAATCAAATACCGCACACCACTTGCATAAATTTTAGGATAGAATGAATACCTACAAGTGGAAGTAAATGAACGGTTAACAGAAATATTTTGTTGATACTGTAATAAATAAACAATCCCGTACTCTTGAAAAAAAAATGCAGTTTTATACCTGGCTTACTAGCAATCATTAGCACGAGAATAGTTAACCCCGACTAAACCAAAAACTCACAATTTGTTTTATGGTGTCATCATCATCATCATCGCCCTCAACGCTCCTCTCGGGAGCACAGGGCAGAAACCAGTCTCCTCCATTCAGAGCGTCTATGTGCCAATTGCGTCACCTCTTTCCACGACATTCCTTGCGCTCTGATATCGTTGTCATAGGAACGGTGTATTGTGAAAGAGGGACGCCCGGGCCGACGAAACCCCTGCGGACGGAAGAACAGTGCTCTCTATGGTGTACTTAGTCAGTATTTTAGCAATTTTTTAAATTTAAATTATAAAGGTTTATTCCATAATACATCCTATTCTATATTGATTCGTATTCTATATGATACAAGTTGTATATAAATCTAGTTAGGAACAATTTAAGAGTTTATAGAATACCAACGAAGACTAACTAAAATTAGAACGTTCCTATTTTAGTTGGTGCACACTAAGAATGAAGTAGAATCGGGCGTAATGACATTTATTTTTTTAATGGCAGCTGTTTTTTTATAGTCAGAATGCTCCAAATTTATTATTTATTATTGTTTATTATTATTTTTTAATTAATTTATTATTGTTTTTAAATTTACTTTGACTTTTTTAGAAAATTTTAACTTTTACTTTTTTTCTCAAGACTAATGAGACTGAAAGACTGATTTCTAGTATTTTGGGATTTGTTACTTTTGTATTTTTGTGTTATTTTTAAATATTGTATTATTATTGTTTTTAAATTTACTTTGACTTTTTTAGAAAATTTTAACTTTTGCTTTTTTTCTCAAGACTAAGACATTTCTGTTAAGAGTGGAATCTTCGCTGGTCCACATGTTGAGTGTATTAATTGTTAACATGTTATGTTATGACTGTTTGATTCTTTAATATTGTAAAAATAAAAATAAAATAAATAACCGATTGACTGGTATATCTTAAACCAGATATAACAAAATCAGATCGGCGCATATTTTTGTTTTGTGAGTAACGTGTTACTTAGCCGAACATAACTGTTGGTATAGTATTTATTATGGGTGGTCATGATGTATGTACGTGCATAATTTAATATTTATGGTTATTAGAGTATTGCACACTGTAATGTTATGTATGTTATACGAGATAATGACCAGTAGAGTGAGAAACTGCGATGTATATTATTTAATGTTATATGATAGTTACCTTCATGGATCTATCACTTCCTTTGATCAACAACCATTGGACCGGACAACACATAGGTACTTGACTATGAGCATTACCATATTATATCTAATGCGTACTTCCACCTACCGTTGACTGTCTCTATGTTTAACTCATAAAACTATCACATTAGGTTTAAAAAAGATGACGTCTCTTATTTAGAATTTACTCAAGTATAATTTGAATTTGTAACGCATAGAACTCATTGTAGTTTACCAGAGAGAATTTAAAAACCTTTGTCATGCGGTAAACTAATTGGAAAAACACACAGAAAACTAGAAAGTAAGTTCAAGTCCTGTCAAGACATCTACAAAATTAAGCAGTCTTCTATTTTATTAGTAAGACTCCGTAGAGGTTAAAAATGTTAAAACCACGTATGTATATATTTTCTCAATCTTTAGTTATCGCGAGTTCGTATCATACAATTTCGTTATAATCATTTATTGTTTTATACTGAAAGCGTAAGTATATCAAGTTTTCGAACATTTTCTTCGTATGATTTTCTTTTTTGTTGTGAGTATTATTTGATAGTTCTGTTAGCAGAGAGAATCGATTTAACGATGGTAACCCAATATGCCTGTGTGTAATTAGAGTTGGTACGTTTTGCAGTTCAACGCCTTTTATTTATATCTAAGTGCTCTAGCATCCATTTGAAACATGAACCCGAACACTTGCCATAATAATAAATGTTACATACTTTGATATTATTTATATTTACACTTGTCTATGATATTATTATTATGTATTATTTATTTACGATAACAACTTCGAAATGAAATCTGGTGTAAGAAAAATATGAAAAAAACTACGGTGAATTTGGCATGCGAAAAGAATGAACGAAGATAGGATGACAGAAAATATTTATGGATAATAATATTGAAAAGCACTGACCACTCATACTTTTAAGTGTTCTATATTTTGTATAACTTTTACTGTAACAATTCAATGTAATATTTCTTTTATCTTATTTTAAATTATTGTTATTTTTAGTTTCACAAGACCGCGAGTTTTATTTGTAGAATTGGAGAGTAAACTCAATCTTCCTCATCGGAATCCTTCCTTATCTAAAATAATATTTATTAGGATCTCTCACTGAGAAACAAAAAGAAAGAAAAAATGTATAATTATCGCAGATAAATATGTATTTTTTATATAATATTGTCTGGGATTATCCATTTGTTTCTTTGATCAAACGTTGGGCGCCAAATTTTAATGCGATAGTTCTCATTTCTTTTTAAATAATAGCTAAAATTCTTCTTTATATAATTATATAATCGTTGCAACAATTGGCACCATAGCTTCATCAGCAAGTAACAAGTGATATAAGAGGTATTAAGATTAAGATCTCAAATTAATATAATAAGATCAAAAAATGTGATAAAACTTGGAATCTTTTCGATATAATGGAACGGGTTCACGGCGGAGACATTGATAGAATTTTTTATAAACCGAAATCTTTAATGCTTGAATGTTATTTCATAGAAATGATATCGTTGAGTAAGCACAAATCTTCGTAATCGGTTATCTTCTTTGAGAACATATCTTCGATTGTTTGTAACAGTTATATTGTCTACTCGATTACAAATTGTATTGAGAATGATTATAATTAGAGATGTAATCGATGTCCGGCAACTAATATCTGGTATTCTACCTAAATTACTATTCAATCGGATACCAGATATCAACCAGCATTTGCTGGATAGCAGATATCATATGGGTCATTAAACCGCGAGTAGGTACAACATTTGCAGAAAAAAAAAAAAGAATACACAAATTAATATGCTTAGAATAGTTAGTAGTCAAATATGTGTTAATTTCTAAAAATGACAGATTTTTGTGTCAAACTATTTTAAATAAAATCTTTTGAAATAATTCTTCAAAGCATACAGGAGAGGTGGCATACTTATTTTAAATTTATTTAACCATATTCACACGGCTTTCGCCTTTTACATGTTAACAAGTCCAAGTATAAAATTAACAACAAGTTAATCCAAAATAATAAAAGAAAACAATAGATCAAAATAACAAGTAAAAAACAATCAATAATAATAATAATGAGATGTCAAATCGTAAAAGAAATATTAGATTTTATATGCAAGTCAAAACATAAGGTTTTCTTTGCTAAAAAGTGTCGAGAAGAAATGTTAACCAATTTCTTTGAGATTGATCAAATTTGGTTCGTCGAAATCTTTGCGGCATTCAGCTATTAGTACCCATAATACAAAATTCACATCTTAGTTTCGGACTAGCTTGGTCTGTGTGATTTGTCTATACATGTTATGTTATTTAGCTTAATTTTTGGCAGTATATCTGTTGTCCGGCAAAATCTATCCGTTGTATACATCTCTGATAAGAATAATCACAGTTCTCATTGTTTCTTTTGTTTCTACATCAATATTCCGATGACCGTCTCGTGACTTGATGGTACGGTGCTTGTAAAAATGTCGACTCATTCGGTATTGGGTATTATTATTTATTGTAATGGATTTAGTAAATCCATGGTGACGCAAGACTTGATACAAATTATTATTGTTATCATTGTATGTACTAAGTACTAAAACTATTCGAGTATGTTCTTATAATGATTCGAATAATACGCTCAAACAATAGTGTTAAGTATACGAGCAATCGAATGATTCATACAATCGATTTTATTTTTATCGACATTGCTTATTTATATTTCGAAGAGTCTCTCGTAGAATAAGTTTACCGCTCCTTTCTTTTTTGTGAGTTAATGGGGTGTTCACATTTGGCGAATATCGCCAGCCGAATTTCAAAATTTAACGCCAGGCGAAAAAACAAAATTCGCCGTACGCCCATTGATCGTCACACCTGTTCACACAAGTCCACCGATATAGAAACGATCTGTCAGATGCGTTTTGATTTTGACACTGTTTTCAAAATGGCGTCGAGATGGAGATCGCGAAGTATTTATTTTTAGTCGAAAATGTTATAGTAGAGGTTATAAAGCGCCTTTTAATCAAGGAAACAAACGCCACAATCCAACAACAAAGATAACAGCTGTCACGAAGCGGGAAACATTTATAAAATTTATAGGTTATAAAGTTTTTACCATAGATATGAACGCCGCGCACATCTGCGCATGCGCGAATCGTTCAATCCGCCGAAAATGTTGGAAGGTGGTCAACTCGAGACGATATCGTTTCTACTGGTTTTTATCGTTTCAGACTAGCTGTCATTTTGTTCACACGGTTCAAATGGCTTGCGATATTTTGGTGCCTGGCGATATTCGCCAAAGTGAGAACACCACATAAGACACACTTTAGGCCATAGAATTAATTTGAGTGTCCAACTGAATACTATAGTTCTATGTTGAAAGATTGAATAAAATAAGCTCTAATAGATTGTTACTCATAAGAGATAAACATCATCAATTCAGCGATTTTGTTTACTACACATCTTAAATGTCTTGTGTTTATCGCACAGATACACGAAAGCTTATGTGGTGTTCTCATTTTGGCGAATATCGCCTGGGCACCAAAATATCGCCAGCCATTTGAACCGTGTGAACAAAATGACAGCTAGTCTGAAACGATAAAAACCAGTAGAAACGATATCGTCTCGAGTTGACCACCTTCCAACTTTTCGGCCGATTGAACGATTTGCGCATGCGCAGATGTGCGCGGCGTTCGTATCTATGGTAAAAAATTTATAACCTATAAATTTTATATTGTTTCCCGCTTCGTGACAGCTGTTATCTTTGTTGTTGGTTTGTTTTCTTAATCAAAAGGAGCCTTATAACCTCTACTATAACATTTTCGACTAAAAATAAACACTTCGCGATCTCCATCTCGACGTCCGCCATTTTGAAAACATTGTCAAAATCAAAGTGCATCTGACAGATCGTTTCTATATCGGTGGACTGTGTGAACAGGTGTGACGATCAATGGATGTCCGGCGAATATTGTTTTTTCGCCTGGCGATATATTTTGAAATTCGCCTGGCGATATTCGCCAAATGTGAATACCCCATTACAGAAAAGAGTAAGAGATCTTTTTTAACCGGGGGATATCGCGGAATATAATTATATAATGAGCTAATTAGAATGGTTTCCCGGCGCTAATGAATTGGCTCTAAACGTTGTTAAAGGGACACTGATCACTTAAGCTAGACTAGAGCCAACTCTTAAGCGTTGGGACGCCTTTTTCACTTCTTCGATTAGGATTTTGTTAAGTTTGGTTATCTTATCGAGATGTTAGATTGATTTTGTCATCTCGACGTTGTGCCCAAATCCAGTTAAATACTCAAATAAATAGTAAATATTCTATATTTTTTATTAGAATGTCTTTCAAAATGTTATAATTCTGGGAAGATTCTTGTATGTTGTTTTTGTGAGATAGTCGTCGAATTTTGATAATCGAAATAATTACTTTCAATCATTCTCATTACTAAACCGCGTAACAATCGATTTCGGAAATGTACTATGTTTAATACAAACGCCTCTACGAAGTTCTCAATCAAACCCACGATTTCTGATTGATAATATCACTAGTTTTTATTGTAAAATATCAATTTCAATTGAATTATTTATTTCTAGAGTAGTTTTGCCCGGCATCGCTCAAGAAATAAACGTCAAATTGACAAATTAGCACTTGTAGATAGCATAAATACTTTCCTAAGAATTTTTAAAAAAATGATGAAATTATATTTACAAACTGGCAACACCATGATTCTTTTGACTTTCTATGACGATCATGATATTCTCAACAATATATTTAATTTATATACAAACCTGATAACTCTAATATCTCTGTTAATCAATTAGATATTTAAAATGTTTTTAGCATAAAACCTGCCCAGAGGATGTGACCCGTATAGTGTATACTTTTTTACCTATATTTTTCTCAATTACGTAGTCCACTAAGGACATAAATACGTGCTGGCTAAAATATTTGTACGTAGATTTCAAAGATTTTAATATTGTTACGATTCCATTTTGATATTTTTCAATTAACGTATCGTCATTATCGTATTATGTGTTGTGTCCACGCAACGAATTAGTTTTATTTTGTTAGTCTTTCTTGTGAGATATGCTTCGAAGGTTAAACTACAATATTTTCTTCTTCCTAAATCATCAAACAATAACAATCTTATGAATAATATCGCTCCGTGATACTTTGAACGATATCGAGCGCAAATTAGGTGAGTTTGTCTTTTCAAAACCTTGTTATCAATTTTGTATAATAGTTTTACGCTTACATATTATGTAACTTCATACAATGGTCAAATGTTTAAAGAACCTTGCAAAATAATATCTCGTGATTCCCCAGCTGTGAGAGAAATTTAATACTTCAGCAAACGCTCGAACGTTGAATGTAGTATTCTCATTTTTATCCGCTTTTTTCACGCCTTTGTGAGCGAATGTGTTATAAATTTTACACCAGCCACCTCAGCCGCACAATCAACAGATTGTGCAAACTCCCTTTAGTAGGAAACAAGGAAAGTACCCCGATGCTTACGAATCGGCTGAGGCTATTTTAAGTCCACTTTATCTGTTGGTTGTGCAGATGTAATATTCTTGATTCATCAACAAGTTTAGATCAAAGCTTGGTAGCGGTGAAACAAACCTCAATTGTTGATAATAATAATTAGACTGTCAACCTAACTTAAACGAACGCTTGGCTTTTCCTGGTCACTCGGGAGGGTGCAGATGTAATATTCTTGATTCATCAACAAGTTTGGATCAAAGCTTAGTAGCGGTGATACAAACCTCAATTGTTGATAATAATAATTAGACTGTCAACCTAACTTAAACGAACGCTTGCTTGGCTTTTCCTGGTCACTCGGGAGTCTTTCAGAAAATGGGATTGAAATATTTATTTTTACCGGGAACTTCACTGACTAACAATATAATTTGTTTAGCTATTTGCAAATGTATAGAATTGTTATTACGTTGCAACAACATATTATTATTGTCGTTTGTGTATCATTAACTTTTTTTCGTGAGAAATATGATGTGATTTCAAATTGATTGTAATTCGCACACTGCACAACAATCAATGCTATATGTTTATATAATAATCTACACTATTTTGTTCTTGTTGTTTTTTTTTTTTATTAAATAATAATCAGATCAAAACATAATCAAAATAAATTAAGGCGGAATGGAGGTAGAGCAAGGGCCATGGAACCAATACGCCTCCCAGTTTTTCTGTAAGTTTTCCTGTATCCTGAAAAGGCAAGTATACGTAAAACATGACGTTTTAAGACATTTGACATTTTTAGTTCAGTGACAAGCTATGCCACCCATCCCACATGTCTTAAAATTTATTGACATGGTGAGGATGATGAGATAGGGTTTGGCTGAGAGCACGGTGTGTGACTGTCGGGAGGAGCAAAACACTGGACACCTGCTGACATGTCCAATGCCTTCCAGACAGTGTCACTGGAAGGAATTCGTGGAGCGGCCTTCTGGGAAGGAATGGGAGTATAGATTTAAATGATTTTTCAACGCTGTCCATGAGCATTTGATCCAAGTGATCAATCCACATGAATTAATATCATTTTCTAAAAAAACCTCCATCTTGGTATATGGACCCTTGTTCTACTAGATACAGCGTCAATTACTTTTTTATACAATGATGTACAATCATCAAATTACGCAGAATCGTCATCTCTTCGTCAGTCAAAACAATTTTTTATAATGATGTTTGTAATCAACATTAATATTGTTTACAGCTCTCATTTATAGTCGATCAAAATTATTTTAACCATATCATAATATTTTAATAATACAAGTTGTGCCTCGTGTTCTTAAAAGGCTCTGAATAATATGGCATCTTATTCATTTTCTCAAGCTGCCAGTAGACCCCTGCGCTCAGCAAAGGTATCCACCAACATGCTGGACGAGATCAATAGAACCAACTAGTCCTGATTCTACGACAGGGCTTTTGGTATCCAAAGACCCGTCGTCTGGAATCGACTCCTCCAAAATCTTTATAAAAAGCGTTCAGGAGCAAACTAAAGACATTGCTCTTCCAATATAGCTTTTTAGAGATAGATGCTTCATTAAGCGGGACTGAATAAAGCATCCAACACACGTACTATTTATATCTAAATTCTATATAATATCATCTCCACATTTGGAATAGCCACGACATTAGCTGCATGTAATAAATATGCAGCTTTCATCTCCATGCCAATATAAATAAAACAAACAGTTTGGACTGGTCTTCATCATTGCTGGATTAAAAGCCTAAAATGACTGGTATATAATATCTTACAAATTATTGCCTTTTACGATACGACACTCATTAAGGGGCCCCTTTAGCAAAAACGATAAAACATTCAATTTTCAACAAGTTTGGTACACAAACTCTCCAAACTTATTGACCCTACGAACATTTTGATTTGAAAAATTATGAAAACAAATATTAATTACCAATATTAAACTTTAACTTTAAAAAAAAAACTTGATTTTAGCTTCATAACATTCGTTTATAAAAAAGCATATTTCTAAAAATCGAATTCGGGGGTGTGTTTGGTACATAAATGCACGAGAACCCTACAAATTTTCTTATATTTTTTTTAACATTACGAATACTTTGATAGTAATTACAATTATAGAACAAAAAAAACTATTTTTTTTTGTTTTTTTCATGGACATTGACCGATTTAAAAATATTTTTTTGATAAAATTTCTCATATTTTGAAACCAAAAATCACCAAATGAACTCGATTTTTTGTATACTAAAAAAGTTTGCTAAAATCTATAGTATTTATATGCTTGATAGGATTAATAAAAAATATATATATTTTACTAATAATTAGTATTTTGATATAACAAAGAGTACCTAAATAAATCTCGTCAGTCTGCGATTAATTTATATTTTAGTAAAAAACTAATATTGGTAATAAATATTTGTTTTTTTTAATTTTATCAAATCAATATGTTCGCTAGGGTCAACAAGTTTTGGCAGTTTTTCTATCAAATTTGTTGAAAATTGAATATTTTACTGTTTTTGCTAAACGGGGCCCTTAACTTACATACATTAGGGTGAAATACCTATTCTTTTCATAGATCCCACAGAACGATTGAAACGATTTTATACAGTTCATTGTATTACTAGACTTTCCATTACTGAAACATGTCCATAATTGGCTATCCCTGTTTTGTTCAGACGCAAACCTGACAACCTAAACACTACATTGTATCAAATTGGCAATATTGTGTGTATATTATATTTGTATTATAGTTCATCTCTTAATTAAGATGTTGTGTGCTAAATATCCAGTCGCTTGGTCAATAAGTTAGATGTCCACATTGCGACACACATCCCGACACGTTCTTGTTATTGTTGTTGTTATTGTCGATGTCGCCGCCCGATCGTTAAATTAGCCAGTTAACTAAACGGCTATGCCTTTAGTTAAATGCCGGCATTCAGTTGAATACGTAGCCGTTTCGTTGAATCACAATGGCACGCCAAACGTTAAACGTTTTGTCAGATAAAAAGCTAGCCCGATTGTTGAAATCGAGTTTGTTTTTTTGGCATTGTGACACTAGGATTGTTAAACGTTGCGTTGAACTCAATTTCTTTTAGATAAAAGTTGTAGATAGCTATCTAAAGTAAATTTGTTTTAACTAGGTTTATCTCAATGTGTCGTGGTTAGATGGAGGAAATCACTTTATGGCGATAATCTTGCCACTGCACATCGTCCTAGTTTTTCAAATTTTATATTGTTTTGTTAACACTGTTATAAAATGATGATGTGCAAAAAGAATAAATAAATAAAGAATAAATTTATTATAGGTAAGTATCTTATGGATAAAGTGATGGTTAAATTTTTTTGCCGCATCAATATAAAACTATCCAGTGGATAGCTATCCACCAGTCGAAATGTTGGCTACACTTAAATCGCATGTTTTGTCTATGGTTTTAGCTTGATCCTCATTTAATTGACTGCCGGCGATTAACTTATCGCCTAGCCATTCAGTCAACTAGCTAATTCAATAATCGAGTGGCAACATCTGTATCACATTGTTGCTCGCTGTCACTTGGCCGGAATTGAGGATTAATACGACTTAATCCATTGTATAATAATACTTTTTACTTAATTGACGGTTCGCATGTTGTCTTATATGTTTTTTTCATGTTAACTAATTGAAAGATTATTCTCAAATTAGGTCAAAACTTCTCAAAATCATGTTAGATAAATAAGCATTACATCCTTCTTAGCTTTTTGACAAGTAAAATTTTATGGTATTTTGTCTATATAGATTGCTACTACTATACCATCACGGCACATCTCACATAAAAGGAAAACTCACGTAAAAATTGAAATTGATTACCGGAGACTACAGGATTGACTTTGCTGCTACAATTATCGTAATTAAATAACTCACAAACTGACGTAATTAAAATAATTAACTACCGAATTAACGTCCAAGTATTATTTTGATCTATATGCATCACACTGGACATGTCTAAATTTAAACCTTTGAAATGAAAAACCTTTCTCACAACATAACTTGTTATCGATAGTTTAATTTTAAATTTATTAAAAAAATATATATTTTTGATAATTTTTGACATTTCTAAGAATGATGATTTTATACTTAAAATCTTAGAGATATTATTTCTTAAGAATATTTTTTGTTATTAATTTATGTAAAAAAGATTAAACACTATACGTTCCACTTAAATAACTGTACTACTAAAGTTGATATTTTCAACCGACGGTACTTGGTGGAAATTCATGTTGAATTAATTACAAATAAAACACTTATTTATAGTATATCCACAGTGACTTTTTATTATAATTAATTCAACTGTACTACTACTCAGAACTATTTGTTCCATCATCAGTATGTCACTATTAAGTAGTTCTGATGATGGAACAAGTAGTTCTGAATACGTTTTAACTTAATACAGTTATTTATGTGGAAAGTACATTGTTTCATTTATTTTACATAAATTAATAATAACATATGGAATTCCACATTGCTAGTCACAAAACATTTGAAAAGTTAATATTTTTTGACTAGCATAATAAGGATTGAAAAATGCTAATCTCTATTTATGAATGTAACTTAGTAAGGTCTTACAATTGTAATAGAATTGTTCCTAAATTGTGAAAAAAATTGAGATTTTTCTACACATATTCTTTATGAAACGAATAACGTTTTTTATTCTTTAATAAAGTATTTTGTAAGATGTGGTTTAGAGAGTTTGTTTGGTAAATGTATATTGATAATAATATATTCAATATTAGATTCGTATGTAAATTAATGTTTACGTTTTCATTTGCTTCAGGTGACATCACACAAAAGGGATATGAGAAGAAAAAGACGAGGCTGCTTAGTCCATATTTACCTAAACAACAGCAATCAGGTGAGATATATTTATGTACTACCAACACATAACATATTATACAAAATAACATTATTCAAACATGTCTAAAGTCTAGTGTAAGTACATTTTACACTTAAGGGGCCCTTTAGCAAAAACGATAAAACATTCAATATTCAACAAGTTTGGTACACAAACTCTCAAAACTTGTTGACCCTGCGAACATTTTGATTTGATTAAATATGAAAACAAATATTAGTTACCATCATCAAACTTTAACTTTAAAAAAAAAACTTTATTTTAGCTTCATAGTATTCGTTTTAAAAAAGCATATTTCTAAAAATCGAATTCGGGGGTGTGTTTGGTACATAAATGCACGAGAATCCTACAAATTTTCATATATTTTTTTTTACGAATACTAAGATAGTTATTACAATTATAGAACAAATAAATCATATTTTTTACACCTAAATATATCTCGTCAGTCTGCGATTTATTTATTTTTTAGTAAAAAGGTAGTATTGGTAATAAATATTTGTTTTTTTTTATTTTATCAAATCAATGTGTTCGCAAAGGTCAACAAGTTTTGGCAGTTTTTCTATCAAATTTGTTGAAAATTGAAGATTTTACCGTTTTTGCTAAACGGGGCCCTTAACATAAGATTAATATAACTTACTATGCAAATTATAGGACTACGAATTCCATCAATATAATAGGATATTATTTAAACCAGTGACAGCAATATTTGTATTGTTTTCGACAACTATGTAATTAGTTTTATTATTTGAGCGTTTCGCTACCGCAGTTTCGATGAGCGTCCCTACAGCTGGGTGAAAGCGTCAATTTTCAATAGAAATATTCGAAGATTGATAATTGATGTTTTCATCCAGCTGTGTGGACGCAGCTATTTACGAACTATTATCTAAAACGAAGCTAGCAAGTATGACATCAAATATAAAGAAGTAAATAAAATCGCCTTTTTTATTATTCAAGTTCTGTGCAGTTAATAAAAATGTAACTTCAAAATACTCGACTTCATTCGTTTTTTTTTTGTAATTATCTGTCAAAAATTATTATTATTAAAAAACGACACTGTGTTTTAGTATCGAAACTGGACAAATGCATTTGTAATTAAATGTAGTATAAAATGTAGTAGAGAGTTCAAAAACTAATTAAATTTCGACTTATTTCCACAGTAACACTGATTTTCTCCACTATCATCCACAAAAATTTCAAAAAGTGTGGCTGTTTTGTAAAATGCAATTTTATAGAACTTAATACGAAAATCATTTTTGTATACTTATTTTAAAAAATATATCGTAATTGATCTGTTCTTTTTCGATTTTGAACCACTCACTTTTTCGTTATTTACTTTTTTATGTGACAGATAATAATTATCATGTAGTGTCTTATGTCCTTGACAAGTTAAGGAAAATCGACAGTGTTTAAGTAATTTGGTAATTCTTATGTAAAGCGTCATAATATTGAATTGTTTTTAAATGTGTTTATTTATAATAATTATGACTAATGTCAGTCATTATTATATACTTAGTTCATCGCGTCTTTAATGCAAAAAAAAACCTTGAGATATTTTTTATGGTTCAATTGAATAATCTTGGACATCCCAATCATCGAAGAGCGAGAAAAATTCTCCACATACACTTCATTAACGCATTGCAGTACATCAAAAAAGTACTTTTAAGAGGAGGCAGGAATTGTGTCCCGATTCTCACGAATTGGCTTAAACTGGTTTGAGAAAAATTTAATGTCAATTTTTGACCCAATCGAGTGTCGGAAACTTGGATTTCAATTGCTCAGAACTGTAGATGGTAATCATATTTGTATTTAAACCATTCTAGATGAACTATTCACATCGCTTTAATAATTCCGAAAAAAACGAACAGAAACATTCTGTTCATTGTGGGAATCGAACCCACGAACCCTCGCTTACAAAGGCGAGTGTGTTAACCATTTGTCCATCACGTATTGACTAAGTAGGTACATGGTACTCTTATGTGAAATAAATAAACATAAAGTGAAACTAAATAAACTCTCTTTGAAGAATAATATAAAAATTTAATAAGAGCCGGTTATATTGACAGTCGGCAATTTCGTTCAAGCAAACCCACATTTTTCATGAAGAAAAATCATCCAAGTAATTTGAAGTTACCATTTTTATCTATATTCAATAATGAACGCAGGATACTGTTATTTTCTTTGAGGAAGCGCAAAGGAAATTATCTCTAAATTGTATTTTACTTAAATCAAATTCAATAATGTTGCTACGTTCAATGTAATTTATTTTTTCTTTCCTAATCTTTTTCTTTTCATACCTACTCTATATTATTATTATTTATTTTATCGTGTTGTTGATGTTGGAAATCATATTATATCAATGTATTTCATGTTATCTGTTTGAGAACTCGATATTTATATATGTGCGTATATATTTGGTGTGATTGTCTTTCTATCTGCAATATAAGATGTTTATAATTACATTGTGCGTACTAGAATGTGTTCAAGGCGACATCTTTCTTGTTGGCCGGTATGAATGAATGTGCTTATATGGAAACTGATTGACCTCAACACAGTATAGTATAGTTGTGACAAGTCTTTGGGGTGTGATGTCTTAACTTAGTCTCAATTTATTATTAACAAATCAATTTACTGTGACTTTAAAAAAAACGGAGTTTATTTCTTTATTTGAAAATAGATCTCTTTCATTTACTTAGGTGATAATCCGGCTCGAAGGACCAAAATAACATTTCAAAATAAAATGTAAAATGTTAAAATTTTCGTCCCTTGAAAACACACTAGGTTTGTTATTGGTTCTATTTTAAATTAATCATAAATGATGTTTAATATGTTTGCATTATAATTGGGGATATTTAAATATGGACAGGTTTTATCAGGCGAAATACCAAAGACGATGAACTCAAAACCTGTCATAAAATTACTGGCTTTTAAGTCCATATAAATTGGAATCCTCCAACTCCTAAAATATCCAAGAATAAAGTGGATAACCTTTTAGCAAACATACTAAGAGATTAAAGATATAAATCTTGAAAGAAATTGAAAAATAAAGAAAGTAAATTTGTTTTTCTTAAAGCCACATAGTACTTCTATGTTTTCTTGTCGTTCCCTTTGATGTTGGTGTATGTTTGTTGTATATGTACATTGTATGTATGTAAGTGTCTGATTGTTGTTCAATCAGCGGGTGGAGAGCCCGCATCCGGTGGGGGTGGTTCTAGCGGTGGAGCTGGCGGAGGCAGTAGAATGCAATCGCGAGCGAGACGCGCCCAACATCGCGTCACTCACAATGAGAAGAGGTATCACTCAGGTACGATGGAAAAAACGGATGAAGTGCATCTTCTTTTTGTTTAAAGAAATGCTTTCCCTTAGAGTGACGCCTTTATTTTCCTTCCGTATACGATATTATGATATAATATGCATTATGTTTGTATTACAGTCATATCATTGTTGTATGTTTGTAATTTTTTTCAATGTTTTTGTAGGCACCTTTATTTTTTATAAACATATTCTTCCAATGATTCTGTAGATGTGAGGTAAAGAAATTACATGTTTTTTTATTTATTGCCTTATAAGCAACAACATTGCTTCTTTTTGAGCGCCATTGTTTTATGGTGTACATTATTATTGCAAATGTTCGTTATTCTTGTTCGTATTAATTTAAAGGCAAAGCACCCTATCTATCATCAAGGGCGCATTTGAATACGCTTTAATATGTTAGAAGTACTCTATTAATAGGATTTAAAGATAAAATACCTACATTTTTCTAAAGTATTTTTTAAAAGTATTTTTTGTATTTACTCAAATTATAAGAATATTTGGAGTCCCGTGGAGCACCCGGTAAAGAATTGGTCTCCCACTCTTCTCCGTAAGTTTTCGAGTGTCCTGTAAAAGGCAGGTGTTCAAAAAAATTGAGACATTTTACATCTTAAATTCAGCGATGAGGTTTGCCACCCATCCTGAATGTCTTGATTTTATATTGGCACGGAGAGGACAGTTTGCATGTTTCTTACATGCAGCTGATCTGCTGGCTACCCCACTTGTGGGATGTGCCGTGATGGTAAAAAAAAAAAATTAAATATTTATTTAACTTTGCTGTTAAATCTTAGGTGGTGACTTTAAATTAATCAATCGGGACTATTCTATTACGATTACTCGTAAAATCTAACCCTTTAAGGTTCAGGGAAAATATAGGTACTTCCCAAAAATTTAATTAAAATTTTCGATATTTTTTTTTTCTGTAATATGAAAATTTAAAGTTTGATTCGTATCAATTTTTGTGATCTAATGATTTTTACCGATGTTTTTACCGATCTAATGAGTTATATTTTTTTTTCCGTAATATGAAAATTTAAAGTTTGATTCGTATCAATTTTTGTGATCTAATGATTTTTACCGTCCCAATACATCTGCTTTATAAAATGTACGATGGTGAAATCGTACATTTTTATGATATTGTATTTTCATAGTTTTTTTGTTGTTTTATTTTTGCATTAAATAAACCATCAAAATATTGTCAGACGTGGTTTTATTAACATTATCACTAATTACAGTTCTTTCTATATTTAAAAAAAATTATATGCTAGGGGTCCTTTTATGAACCAAGGAAAATATTTGTCGGCAACATTTTTTTCCGAAACCATAATAATTTATGTAACTTCGTCGTATAATTTAGTTATAATTTGTCCATTTTGACAATAAAACCTAGATTGATGTTTAAAACTACTTGCGGTCGTAAGAGGGTTAAATGACATTTTATGAATGATATGGTTCATATTGTAATCAAAATAATATTTTCTACATTTTTATTTTTAATATTTCTTTACCTCACACCTATGGATACAATAATAATTATTGTTTAAACATATTCCAACAGTATGTACTTATATTACAACTACTTATTATACTAAGCATTAAATTAGTATTTGTTTGTATGTTATGTAAAATATTCGTTTTCAAAGGTTTCCATATTTGTATGTCGTTTGTCAACACGCATGTTTGTTGTTTTTTACATTCTCTTATTTTGTGTGTATGTGTGTCTGTGTGTGTATGTATGTGTGTTTTATTATTTTCTTACCATACTCTTTACATATATATACCTAATCTGTATATTGTATTTATAAACTTATTGTATACATGTATATTTTTTCAATTTTACTCGTTTTGTCGTACAAAGCATACATTAGTAATGTTACTTTTCTTCATTGTTGTAAAGTTAAGCCCGATATTTTAATGTGTCGTTAAGTTACTCTTGATATAAAGTACCCCTTAACTTAATCGATTCTATCCAATAAACTTCACATTATTTCTTGATAATTAGCTAACGTTGTGTAAAAGGCAGACATTCGTAAAAACATCCTGCATAAAACAGTTTACACCTACAATCCAGCAGTGATGAGTAATGCCTTCCATTCTAAATGCCTTTACTTTAATTAACATGTTTATTACATGCAGTTAATCGACTGGCTACCCCATTTGCGAGAGATGTCTAGATGGTATGGTATACCTCAGGGGTGAAAAAAGTCGATCGCGCGCATACTTTTGAAAAACGAAAGGAAAATGTATGTAACATATAGTGTGCCCCTCAACAACACCTACCAGCCCTTACTATTTTATTTTTGTCATTATTACCCAAACTAAATACAGTTCAATAAAATGTTGATAAATATGCTAAGATATAAGGGCTAGTAAATGTCACTGTGATTCAGCCTTTCTTTGCATTATATTTTAGTTCATATTCTTTGCATTATATATTTTCGACAGGTTGAAATTTATTGGATAAAAAGTTAAGGTGGAGTTGATATTAAGGGTCACCCTAGAATCACATTGAAATATCGGGTTCGAGCGTACAATTTACATTTTCAATGTATCACTAGTCACTAGTTTGTTTTTTCACCATCATTTGAAATTAAGTTTTTACACGTAAAATGTCTAATATAATTAATTATTATGGACAGTATGACACGTTGTGTGTGATTCATTTTAGATATTTTTTTATTCCACTTGTATCCCATTTATGGATGTTTTAAAAACTTTCTACTCCAAAAGAAAAACTATAGGAACTATTGTATCGTTGTATTAAGCCCTCTTTATTGTAATAGAACGAATTCTATGATTTTTTTGCCTCTAAACTAACTAAAGAATGAAAAATTAACGAAACTTTTTTCAATGAAATTCTTCTCGACTCGATATTAAGATGAAACTTAAATGCAACAATATCATTACAGGTGAAAATATGGTTTTATTGTCCTTTGATTATTATAGACGATTAGCCAATGGAACTCTTGTATAAAATATAATTCAAATAAAATTTGCCATTCGCCAACATAATTTTATTATTATACCAGCTGACCCGGCTAACGTTGTTTTGCCATATACATTATTTCTAGATTACTAATATCGCTATTAAAAAATAGGGGATGATGGTAGAAGGGTGAAAATTTAGGGATGTATGTATTTTTTATGCCTCACCATAAAAAAAAATTGACCAAAAAATAAAAATTCGGGGTGGACCATCCTTAACTTTTAGGGGTATGAAAAATAAATGTTGGCCGATTTTCAGACCTACCCGATAAGCACAAAAAATTTAATCAAAATCGGTCCCGCCGTTTTGGAGGAGTATGATAACAAACACCGTGACACGAGAATTTTATATGTTAGATATAAGTTGAACTAATTGAAACCTTTGCTTCGTTCACTGACGCTTCTCCCGCTATCAACCACACACTCCCACGCACACACGACCCAGCTTTTGACACGCATAAAGAATATTATGTACAAAAGACATACAGATTTTTTCATAATAAAACAGTATCTATCAACACCCAGTTTAGTCAATTTAAGGAGGTGAGTATTATGTAAATACATTGTGAATACATTGTTTTAAAAATAAAGTTTTAAAAGAATGTTACCGTAAGACCTTATTAGTTTGTGCCTCAGATGGGATTTGAACTGGCAACCATCCTTGTCTTGAGGTGTGCGTTGTTCAATTTTACTAACAGGCGACATGCTGAAGCCCCAATGACAGCTTCATGTGCAGGTATTGTTCTGGTATAGGTACCTAATATGGGTACCACATGCTGGATACTTTCAAGTGTAGGTAGATAGAATAGCACCTGTACAATAAATTTTGTAATATGAATATAGAATCTAGTAGTTGATTGATATACATATAATTACAGATTGACAATGTAAATAAATTTGATCTCGTCCCTATATTGCGAGTGAGAGCTACATGTGGAGACCCTGTGTAATATCTTCGTTTAGGTGTTAAATAATGGATGCATAATACAGCTTGTATCTAGCAATGACCTAAGTCCAATACCCACTGAATGTGTCATGATTGCTGCATATAGGATCAATTTCAATTTATCTTAAAATTCTAAAATCTGCTGAACATTGCATTATAGTTTTTACTTTTTTATAAATCATTATTAATTATTATTTTAAGCGTTTTTTCATTCATTTTGTCTCACTATCCTTGCCGTAATTTTGTCGCAAGTATCTATCTGCATTAAAATTGGAACAAATCGTCATGCAAAGAATGTATTGCCACAATCTCTATTATAGTAATTGACGATGTGTTAAAAAGACGAAAAACATTTGTCTCAAATACAAATCACAATGTAAAAAACACTCCTTTTCTTATTGCATTTACTTACATTGTATAATATATCACTTTTGACATAGCATATTTTACATTGAAATAAAATGATAATATTTATGCAATGAAATGATTTACTTGAATAATTTTAGCCAATGTTAGAGGTTCCATTGCTCACCCTCATAAAATTAATAAATTATCTAGTTGCAATGTCATCCCATCCATTTACAACTTTATCGTAGTGTTTTCATGCTCATTTTGTCATACAATCTAAACCGCCGTCCACTGAAAAAAATATTTTGTGCAATATATTGCACAAACCATGTAGAATATCTCACAATTACTAATAACTAAATTATTAATGTTTTGATGTAACGACTCAATTGATTTCAACCTCTTTTACACTATCATGAATATCGTAATTTTTGTAATGTTATATTTTGTGCAATATATTGCATGTGTGAATGATTAATATATTGCACAAACTCAATCTTCTTAATAGTTAGTTAATGATTGTGATAGTTGTGCAAAATATTGCGTTTTTAGTGGATGTGCGTTATTAGTTTTTAATTTTCGTAAATGTTGTTTTGTCGTAGTGTTTGTGTTGTATTGTTTTGAGCAATGTTTGTGTTATTGTTATTTTGCACATGGGATCAGGTTCTCGCTCGAGTAGGATGGGTGGCTCGAGTCCCGGCAGTGGATCCGCTGCCATGCGAAGTCGAGGGAACAGGAGATTGACGAGGAACGAGACGCGATACCATTCAGGTAAAATATACAATACACTATACAAAACATCATATGAAACATTTACACATGTGAACTGTCTTATTCATGAAACATGTAGATCAAATTAGGCAAGAAATAAATTGGCAACCAACGTTGAATTTTTTAATCATATTTGGATTTTTTAAACCACTCTGAATGAATCATTCCAATCAATTCAACTCCGAAAACGAGCAGAATCATTCTGTTCACTCCGAGAATCAAACTCACTACCCCTTACTTACAAGTCGAGCTTATAGACTACTGTTAGTCAACCTATTTGACTAGGTATTAACTATATAGGTATGTTGTACATGGTACTCATAGATATGTGCACGTCCTTAAGAAATGCATGATACAGAGTTTCGTCGCTTATGAATTGACTCGAGGCTTGGTGAAACATTTACACTTTGTAAGTAAATCCAGTCTCCAGCAGAATTTAAAATCATTTGAAGGTGATAAATGTCTTAAATGTCATGAATACCTGCCTTGTATATTAAGCAACTGAAAAACTTACAAAAAGAATAGTAAACATAGGCATTTAGGGCTAACTCAGGAGAAGCGTCACCCAAATATTCCTCCCCGTAAATAAATATAACCTCATTTCGTTTCATAGGATTCATAATTTCGTAGGAATAAATCTCATATATTTTTTAATGATATTTGCAATTGTTGGTTGATTGCCCTTACCTAATTTGATCCATATTTATTAATAAGACAGATACAGCCATACAGACATCATGTGAAACACACAAACACACGTATTGACATAATTGTTTTTGGGAATACTTAGACATAATTCATTCAGTTGCAAAAGACAATCCAGATGAAAATTTTGTGTACGCATTATGAAATATTGTTCGTTTATCCATCACCGTGTTTCACATTAGCGGGGTAGAGAGCAGACTGACGCATTATTTAAACGAAAGTATGTTTTATAATTCAGATATCGTTTAAAAATGCGATTAAGAATTTTTATTCTTTATTCTTTTAGTTCTTGTAAAGAAATATCTACCACAGTTTGATATATTTAAAAAAATACTACTGTACTACTTTTTTTTAAAGTGCAGCGCCCGCCACATACCTCGTGCCGTACCTGGAGATATGTATCTCCATAACGACACACACATGCACGAACAGGATTTGATGTCGCATTAAAGCGAGAAATGCTGCCCCGAGGGAGCACTCTAGATTTAGCGGCCACAAACCAAAAAAATTGGTGCAAAATACTGTACTACTACTATTACTATCCCACCACGGGATATCGCACATGTGGGGTAGCCAGCGAACAGTTGTATTCAATAAACACGCAAGCTTTCCTCTCCGTGCCAACAAAAAATTAAGACATTCAGGATGGGTGGCAAACCACATCACTGAATTTAAGATGATAAATGTCTTTATATTTTGGAACATCTGCCTTTTACAGGACACTTGAAAACTAATCAATTCTTTTCTGGGTGTGCTCAACAAAATAGAAAAACTAAATTTTCTTTTATATTTTTAGTCAATATGGGATTTTTCTCTACATCATTTGGCTGCGTCGGTTGTCACTTCTTGTAACTCCTTCAAACTGAACTCAAAGCCATACAAAAGCCATTTTCATGATTTCAATCAATACGTAAAAAATCAACTTTCATTAGTTAAAATAATTAAATAGTGAAACTGCCGATAGCCAGATTGATTTTTTGCAAAAAGGTTCGTCACATTAAGGAACTTTGTCAATTGATCACACACGATTCGTTCTAGCAGTTTTGACAGGGAGCACAGGTTTGTTATTGGACGGTAGTTGCCGGGACAATTAGAGTCTAGGTTGTGTTTTTTTAATATTGGTTTGACTATTGATTTTTTAAAGTTACAAGGAAATATGCCATTAGATAGTGAAAGGTTTACTATTTTAGTGATTACTGGAGTGAGGATATCGACACAAATTTTCATTAGCCATGTGGGAAGAGAATCAAGTTCAGATTGTTTGTTTGGCTGTTGGAGAACGAATTTTTTCACTTCTTCTTCCGAGAGCATTCTAAATTGTTGAAGTGTTGAACTTGGTGGAGCGGAGAGAGATGAGGTGTTCTTAGTACAAGAATGTGATACAGATGTTGATCGGATATTTTCGATCTTTTCGTTGAAATAGTCTGCAACTTCATTCGCGTTCTAAAATAATATTATATCCCCTTCTTGTTGATATTATAAGTTTACCTTTATGAACAATTGTTGAATAAACTTCTTTTCCCCATTTGGGAATGATGGTTACACTCAATGAATTTACTAAACTTAAAAATTTTAAAAGCTATAAAATCTGGATGTATTTTGCAACTGTATATATATATTATATACCTAATATTGGTAAGTAAGTACATGAAGGATGAGAGTACGATGAATTTGCTTAATCCTGCCAAACCTCACAAGCAAAATCACTTGCACCCAAAGACATTTTACAAGAGCTAGACTGTGCACTTTTGACCAAAATACAAGCAAAAATATGCTTTCTGCCATGGATAAAGTCTATATTTTTATGAAAAAATAAAGGGTTCCACGTGAGATACTAACTCTTAGAGTGATGTCCCTTTCTAAAACATTGTACTATAATTATGTAACTATAATACAACCACGTGTTGGAAAGAGACACCACCCTAAGAATTACTGTCTCAGATGGCACTGTGTTTCATGGAAGTTGTTAGGATAGAGATGGAAGGTATTAAAAAAGACAACCTTTCACCACGAGAAATTTATTGCCGACTAAATTGTCACATAAAAAAAAAATACAACCAACAGCACCACACAGGGTTGCCATATTCTTAATTATTTGCCAAATATTCACCAAGTATATTTTATATATTTTAACAGAAGTGCACAGTCTTGCTATGTATTATATCTATGCTTGTACCAAATGCATATCCAAAATTATTAACATGACCATAGTGAAATCATAAACCATAAAGAAATTGAACATTCAGACAATATTATACTTAAGTTATGCTTTCCGAATACATATTCACCTCTATACACAAAGTAAATAATATTTTGACTTGGGTAACTAGCCATGTCTAGTAATATGAGAATAATTACATTATCCCTGGTTAAATTAAAACGTTACTCAGAAAAATATTTGTTTTATGGTGTGCATGTTTAGTTTGCAATGTGAAAATTTGAATAATTTTCATCAATAAAAATTTTGTTCTATAGAATGTCATTTGAAAAATTTTCAAAATACATTTTACGAGGACAAAACTATGGATTTTTTACCAAAATAGAAGCAAAAATATGCTTTCCACTGTTGTAATTAAGTCTATATTCCTATAAAGAAATAAAATGTACTACATGAGATTAGCAATTGCTAGAGAGGTTTCCTTTTCTAACATATTGTCAATATCGTGTAACATATAGAATGAGCCAAAAACCACTGACTACTTAGAAACATTTAAGCCAGGAATAAAGTCATAAGAACGTTTGTCTTTATTTGTAAGTTACGTATCACTTAGTCTGACTTAAAAGTGGGAATAACGGTTATTCTTTGATTGTGAATACTGGTGAATATGTATAATTTAATTTAAACGAGCATATTTGTGACAAGAGTGACATTCTGCAGACCATCAAAGGTAAGTTCATTTTGATCGCATGCCTCAATCGATTGTACGAAAAACTATCATTCATTTCGACATTATATCGTTGTACGTAATTCTACATAGAACATTTTATATTTTGCCTGTATGATATTTGTTAATAACTTTTATATTTTCATTGTTATTGATTGATTTGCGATGAAAGTTTGTATGTGTAGCATTGTCGTGTTGTTTTGATGTACAAATCTGATTTGTGATTCGAATGTTATGTTAATTTTTTTTCTTGGTCTGTCTAGTTAATTGTCTATGATTTCAATATTTGTTATAGGAAATATTAACTCACTTATTAATAAACATATATAAATTTAAGCAAGCGATCGATCGACCACCAATCATCAAAAAGTTTTGATAGTGAAACACTTTATTGTAAAAATAAATTATTGCCATGAGACAATGTCTTCTAGTAAACCTAATACAATGTTTGATATACAAAAGTATTAAAATTGGAAATGTAAGCATTCTCAACCATGAAACAACATATCTTTATACATGTATCTAAGTGAGTACTCTTTACTATTTAAGAAAAGGTGGCTTGTTTGATATGAGGGATTGACAGTCGGATTTAATTTTGTATTTAAATCTGCCAATAGATGTGGGGTTATTGTTCCAAATTCTGATAGCATATAGGTGAAAGATTATAACTAAAAAGATGTACTACGACATGGGATTTCTAGGAATCAATTATTTTGACACCTTAACTATAGACCGTGGGAGGAAAGGGGAACAAATCATTCAACGATATATCGAGGAGCTTCTCGCTTAATGCGCAAGTTGTGGGCTTCTCTGAATGATGGCCACTTGAGTTCTGTAGAGAATTGAGAGATGTGGTCATATTTTCTAAAAGCATTTTTATCCCATAGGTCAGTGGTTGATGATGGTTGATCGTTTGTGTAATTTAAATATATGTTTAATAATAAGACGGTCCATGTTCTTTGAATTATTTGATCCATTTTGTGATCAATATAATTCTTTGAGAGTGAAGAATCTTTAATATAAATATGAAAAGATACAGTGTGTCATATTATTTGTATTGAAGTTTCTATGTTTTTAAACGGTATTATTGTTCGTCAATGTTTTCCCTCAGTTCAATGTAAAAACATGAATTTATTTAATTGTATTGAAAACATTCTGTTGACAATTCATTCATTACGCAAATAACATTGTGTTCATCGTGTAATTCATGTCAAACCTCTTTATGTGTAAATTGCTTAGTAAGTAAATATTCGGATAATAGTTCAGTGTTTGTTTTTATTTGTTCGTTAATCAAATAGATGTCATGTAATGAAAAGGATTTTATGTAGTTTTGTGTGTAAATATACAATTAATGAATTAGGTAAAAGTTTAAATTTTCATCTCCTTTCACCACATTTATTGTTCTCCTAGGGAACATAGAGTGGAAATACGCTTATTCCATTCTAATTGATGTCGTGTTAGAATTAAGTTTTGTTATTCCACAATGTTTCTATTCCAAGTGATATTGTTGTCACAGGAATTGAGAACTGAAGTGTCTTGTAGATGAAAATACTTTGCTTTTTTGGCCAATTGATTGGCCCTTTTTACTTTGCTTTTTAAACATTCTTAAAACAAAACTCAACAGAATTATGCTATCAAGATGAACAAGTTATGTTCAGTGCCAAAGAATAGGCTTTCTACTTATTTCTGTAAGTTTTCGAGTGCTCTATAAAAGGCAGGTGTTCGTACTACAACTATGCCATCATGGCACACCCCACAAGTGGCGTTATCTGCAGACCAACTGCATGAAATAGTTACAAGCTTTCCTCTCTATGTCAACAAAAATTAAGACATTTATTTACAATGGGTGGAAACCTCATCACCGAATTTAAGTTGTATAATGTTTTAATTTTTCAAGCACCTACCCTTTACAGAATGGTCTAAAAGAGCGGATGCGATGCTTCACAGATGTAGTGGTATTAGTAAAATATCACTAACAAGATATTTATCATCTTCAATTCAGCAATTATGAAGTTATTAATCCATCCTGAAAGTTTAAATATTGATTGACACAGAGAGAACAACTTACATGTTTATTATATGCGGTTAGTATACCGCCTACCACACTTATGGAAATACCATGATGGTATGGATAAAAGAGATAAATTTGTTTTAGTTCACCTAATGATAAACATGGTTTAATGTTTACAACTATTCAATTAGTGCTATTTTAAAAGTTTTCAGTACCACAGCGTTATAAATTATCAATATTTTTATTGCCATTGACAAAACATTCAAGTTTATTATGCAGCATAAAGAGGTTTGACTTGTTTTGACTATGATGAATTTTGTGTGTGTATGCGTGATGTGATTGTGATGTACAGAACTAACTTATTAATGTGGTGTGCTGTGTGTGTTGTGCAGAGGTGCGTCAAGAGGCTGTGCAACAAGCGCTAGCAGACATGCAGAGCCGACCCAAACCATCGCTACCCATGCCTTCCAAAAGAACCTCAGTTATGGCGGATAGTCCTAGACACGACACTGGTAATTATATCCCCCATTGCTTGCTTGGGATCTGTTGTGAAGGAAACATAAAGTTTATTAAGGGAGTTACTATCAAATAATTTGAAAAATCGTTTGCATATTCAAACAAAAGTCAAAGTACCTAAGATTCAACTGTTGAAAATTCAAGCAATCAAATGACTCCATCAGTCAAAACTCATACTATTTATTGACCATTTAGTTGATCAAAAATCAATCTAGTTTTTGAGCTAGTCGAAACTCTAATTTTTGATCAATTGCCTTATAAACATTTTAAAACAAACTAAATAAATAGTGTTTCCTTCGCAATTGAACAATTTGCTTTCAGTAATATTCCTCTCATTATAATACATCATGCTATTTGCCTCAGCCTACGCATTAACATTGCCATGTAAAAAAAATATACAAAGTGCCATATTACGTACTCATATGAACTCATTGCAATCAATCATTTTTATTATCATAACCACAATTACTTTTACAAGGTAAATCAGGATTCAAAATCAAACCTAAATATGCCTCAAACATTTTAATAGGAATCTATAAGTATCTATTGTGAAGACAGAATAATTTGGCAGCGAGACGATACGAACCTTCGAATTCTTGATCGAAAGCCTGAGAATTTACTGTCAATTTAAATTTGAGTTCTGATCGTGTTTGATTAATAAATATATTGTGTTTCAGCGTCCAGTTCAGATGACGATAGTGTGGTAGCAGAGTGTGTGGGTCGTGGTCCACTTCCGCCCCCCTCAGATTCTTCAGGTTCTCCACCACCTCCCCCATCAGGACCCCCACAGGCTCCTAGGAGACCACCACCCCTCAGGAATAAACACCATAGAGAAATTGCAGACCTAGCTGATGTTATGAACAATATGAGACCATGTAAATTTAATCAGATGTGTATTTATCATAAAATCTATGAATAAACTTCAATGATTTTATATTTCTTTAAAGCAAATATTTTTGTTTGGCTAGTTTGCAACATTCTCAATTGAAAACTGTTTCTTTTTTAAATTGTATGATACCAAAGAATCACAGAATTTCCCATAAATTCTTTTCATATTTTTATAATCCTTATTTAACAGAATATCTTAATAATTTGTATCAACACTATAAAAGAATTCAAATAATTTTATATATCATTACATATTAAAATGTTAGTTCTAAGTATCATGTAACAATAAAAAAAATATTTCACAGGGGGACAGGGGCCTGACGTCACGCACACACATACCCACACGCACACAGACAGAGTCAACAGATGTTCACGTACTAGCTCAGATGATAATGGAACAGCTCGCTGGAAAGTATCAGCAAAAATACAACAATTACTCAACACTTTAAAGAGGCCTAAAAAACGACCCTTACCAGAATTTTATGAAGATGACGATATAGAATTAGAAATAGCCGCCAATCCTAAAGACCCCAATGCTCCTAAACCTGAAGGTGGTTTTATGGTGCCTGCTGTCGGAGAACAACTAGTAGTGCCCTCTGGTTTGCCTAGGAATTTAGAAGCTGCCATCCAGAGGTACGGTTCTGCTTCCTTCAAAGCGGGCGTTGCCACAGTACTAGACCCTAATGGGAAAATGAGTAACTCTTTAACCTATGGTGAGTTTACCGCTTTTATAAGTTGAAAATTTGTCATTGTCATTTCTTTATGTTTGACTTTTCTTGTTTTCATATAATTTGACCTAGTCACATACTCATGCCATTAAGCTCACATACTGTGATGCTGGCTGATGTAACAGGATCAACCACATTACTTAAGTAAATAAATTTGTTGCTTGTGTTTTTGAGTGCATTAAACATTTCTAAATAAGTTTTTTGTTTAAGAAAGATTTTTCCATATTTTACTCATGTAGGTACTAACTAACATAGAATATAATTTGTTTTTCGACAGTGCACTCAAAGTCATGTAAATTAAGTAAAAAATATATTAAATTGTACAATTTGTAGAAGCATTCAAATATTCTTTGGAAGAAATAGACAGATAATTAAGTTTATGAGCTACAAAGAATAAAAATCTCACTTTCACTTCAAAAATGATTAATTTGCAGGTAAACTCTTGAGTAGATCCCAGAAGATAGCGTATGCTCTATTAAACAAAACATTCTGGAAAGGCAGTGAATGTCCTCTGAAGGCCGGAGAGCGTATTGCCTTGGTGTACCCCAACAATGACCCTATTAACTTCATGTGCGCATGGTACGGATGTCTACAAGCTGGTGTTGTACCTGTAGCTGTAGAAGTTCCTCTCACGAGAAGAGATGCGGGATCACAACAGATTGGTTTCTTACTCGGCTCTACTGGAATTCAAGTAGCACTTACTTCAGAGGCGTGCTACAAAGGTATGTACTTGATTCAATATAATCCAATTGACCTTTTATATTTTTATCAAGTGCGTAGAGGTTAAGATGCCAATTCGTAAGGATTACGATACTTTCTTATTTCTTTAGATTAGATTTAGCACAATGTTACATTGTGCGAACATGGTTCTTCAATCGAAATGCCTGATTGATTTTGTAATAAGTATATTTTTCTATGAGAATGTCCATTGTACTTTATACTAAATATTTTTGTGAGTGAAATGAATCTGGGTTTTTTACAACCCAAATTAACTTCAACACCCATAAATTAACCAATATGCTATTTGTGTTGTATAAGTTGGAGTAGGTTAGCAGTTGTCAGCATCCTTCAATTCAAAGTCCAAGTTTCTGGGTAATTATACTTTATTTAATAGGTACACATTATATTATTAATAATATCTTACAATGTTCTAGGCCTTCCTAAATCTTCTACTGGCGACGTTGTTGGATTCAAAGGTTGGCCCCGTCTGACGTGGACCGTAACAGAGCACCTAGCAAGAGCCCCCAGAGATTGGGTCCCTCCCGCATTACTATCAGATGATACTCCTGCTTATATAGAGTACACTTCAGATGGCGATGGATCGGGTAATTTATTTTACTTTAACAAGCGCATTTACAGGTAGATAATACAAGTCATGTACAGCAGATACATTTAGTATCATAAACAATTTGAAGCCATCAATAACACGTAACTTTTCAAATACATTTGTGACAGATAGTTTACTAAATCATACCAAAAATACAATTAAAGTTTTATTTTCAAAACTAAAGTGCAACAAACAATTCTTTGGAACACGTCAAAAATACAATTAAAGATTTATTTTCAAAACTAAAGTGCAACAAACAATTCTTTGGAACACGTCAAAATATTATTATTGGCACAAGCCTTGTTTAAAACCTATTTACTATTTACTGTACATTGATGACAAGTAATTTTTCTCTAAAATTCATTTATATTTAATACAATCAATATGCAAAGGGTGAATTAGTCCCAGAGTTGATTTTTTCAAATAATCCAACGCAAGTACGGTAAGTAATGTTGGTATGCTTTGTTTTCCAGTAATGGGTGTTACGGTATCTCGAGCGTCTATGTTAGCTCACTGCCGTGCGCTGACAGCCGCATGTGCGTACACTGAAGGAGAAGTTATGGTGTGCGTGCTAGACTTCAAAAGAGAAGTGGGGCTGTGGCATGGAGTTCTCACAAGTGTACTGAATGGGATGCATGTCATATTTATCCCGTACGCACTTATGAAGATAAATCCGGCATCATGGATGCATATGATTACCAAATACAGGTAAAACATTATATTATTTTAAATGTGTACAGAATATTACCATTGAGTTTGTAAATTGAATGATGCGGGATGTGTGTTGCGTAAATAAGTTGGAATGGAATGGACACGTGGATTGAATGGCAATGACATGACGAAAGTTTATTTCTGTGAAAGGAAATATGCTTTCATCATGTGATTAAGGGCAGACGTTCACATGAATCGTTTGATTTAACTATGTAGATCAAATTCGTAAGGGTAGTCACTTGTTGAGTACGAAAAATTTGCATGTATGAGAAACCATATAGATGCAAAGGAAGTAAAATATGTATGTAAGTATAGATCAAATCGGCGTTCAAATAATAGAGAAAGAATGTTCATCATCTCTTAATTAATTTGTTTTAATTGTATAATAATTTCTTTGTATTCCACAGAGCCAGTATAGCTGTGGTGAAGTCTCGTGATCTTCACTGGGGTCTGCTGGCTACTAAAGACCATAAGGACATTTCATTAAGTTCCCTCAGATTACTTTTAGTCGCTGATGGAGCTAACCCCTGGTCCCTCTCGTCGTGTGATCAATTCTTATCTGTATTCCAGTCAAAAGGTAAATATTGTAGTAATATGTCTTAATTTTTAGTAGTAATTTTACTTATTTATTTACGTTTAAGTGCCTTTTCTGATGACAGAATAATCCTAGGATTATTTATTCATTACATGTATATTTTCTTGTGCTTTTAGGGCTTCGTCCTGAAGTAGTATGCCCGTGTGCATGCAGCAGTGAGGCACTTACAGTTTGTGTTAGAAGAGCTGGTCGTCCTGGGGGTTCTACTGGAAGGGGCGTACTGTCTATGGCAGGTCTCTCACACGGAGTTGTCAGGGTAGACCAAGAAAACTCTCTGACATCGCTCACATTGCAAGACTGTGGACAGGTCATGCCTGGATGTAAGTTCATTGACTCAACTACTACTATACCATCACGACATATCTCACAAGTGGGTTAGCCTCTCTCTATATCAATAAATATTAAGACATTCAGAATGTGTGCCATGACTCATCGCTGAATTGTAGATGTAAATATTGTCTTATACATGAGGTTTAACAAACACCTCCCTTTTACAGGTTACTCGAAAATATACAGTAAAGAAG
Source organism: Athripsodes cinereus (assembly GCA_947579605.1). Classification (NCBI taxonomy): domain Eukaryota; kingdom Metazoa; phylum Arthropoda; class Insecta; order Trichoptera; family Leptoceridae; genus Athripsodes; species Athripsodes cinereus. The sequence continues at coordinate 1,594,500 of OX388329.1, forward strand.
TACTCTTTACTGGAGGCTATGGATATAATATATTTATCTTGTTTTTTCTTTCAGCTGTCATTGCTGTAGTTCGTATGGAGGATTCACCACAGTTGTGTCGTACAGACGAGGTAGGGGAGATATGTGTCCTGTCAGGAACGGGAACCGGCTACTGGGGTCTACCAGGTCTTACAGCTTCTGTGTTTGCTGTTAAGCCTGTCACACCAGAAGGCAAACCTATAGGTGATATTAACTACACCAGAACTGGACTTCTAGGATTTTTGGGACCTGGCGGTATGTATATGACAATAACACTACAAATTATGTATCGTTGCGAAGCATTCATATTTTTTGTCCCATTATTTCATTTCATATTAGTTTGGGATTGACAAAGTTCTCAATGTATGAAAAAAATTTATGTCAATTTCTCAGTTATTTGTAAATTGAGCACATGAAATAGCAAGCTGAAGTTGCCGTTGTGGTTTGTAAGAGAGAATTTCGAAGTCTTCGGTATGTCACGTGGTAGCTTAATTGGACAAAGCACACATTGCAAAAAAGATGGGTTGCGGATTCAAGTCCAGTCTGAGAAACTACCAAATAAGGTGACATTGTCTTTTCTAAGCCTTATATTATAATTCTTATTGTGTTGGTGCACAGTAGAATTCAGTTGATAAATTGAAACTAACGCTTCGTTCTGTTATTGATTAAACGAACACGAGGAAGACGTCTTTCTACTTCTTAGATCATTATCATTAAGAAGTCTAACGATGTGGAAAGACATCTCTCTTGTGTTTGTTAAATCTATAGTGGAATGAAACCTTTCTTTCAATTTATCCTTTTATGATAGTTTCATGTGTTGAATTTACATAGTTGCGTAACCTCATACAACTGTCAACCATAAAGATAACTTGCTAAAGTTCATTTGTCTATTTACAAATTCAGTCACGGAATTGACAAATGTAATTTAAAGACACAAAACTGTATGTTTAGTTGTCCTAGTTTATAATTACCAACTGTTAATTCATTTATCTTCCTGTATCTTGCAAGGTTAAATGAAGAATAAAACACTGGCATTTTTTTCCCTTATCTTCTTTCAATATCATTTTATGTTATTCTTTCCACACTGTTTGAGTTAGTTGGAAGAGATCGCACCTTTGTGATAAACTAGTCCTCTGTATATTGATTGTATATATTTAATTTGAATGTATGCCTTCTATGAAATGGTACGTAATCAATGTACAGTAAAGAATTAATAATTAAATAAATTGTATTTTTTACATCCATACAAATTTGTTGCACAGTACAATCTTTTTGGAACTCATATTTTAATTCATAATTATATGATTTATTCATTTTATTATTTACTCTACACTGGGTATAACATAAATCGTTACAAAGTATTATAGAATTATCAGCTTTGCAATTCAATGTACAGTGGGTGAGTTTGTCGCTAGATTGTTATATTTCAAATTAAACTCTTTTGTTTAAAGTTAAGTCTCTTGTTTATAATATGTGCATCTTGAGATGTAGTAAATCATTGTTTTGATTCCAGGCCTAGTATTTATATGTGGATCTAGAGATGGTCTGATGATAGTGACAGGTAGGAAACACAATATGGACGACATTATAGCGACAGTACTGGCTGTGGAACCAATGAAGTTCATATACAGAGGCCGCATTGCAGTGTTCAGCATACGAGTACTCAGAGATGATAGGATATGTGTTATAGCCGAACAAAGACCTGATTGCAGTGAGGAAGAGGTGAAATATCATTCTTATTCAATAGTAAAACACTACCTATATTTCAATATGCATTTATTGTCAGAAACCTAACCAAGAAACCTTGTACGCTAATTTATTGATTAAGAATAAAAAATATGTTGAAATATTGACTTTTGATGCTAATTAAAATTGAAAAATAAAATTTGACAGTCATTGTGTTTGAAAATGTCACTAGATCTTAAATAATTTATGTAATTCTAATATTTATTTAATAAGTTAACATGTGAGGTTTCGTAGAAAGGATGACTGACATTATGAATAACTTTTTATGTCCTATTAATACTTAATTTTTTATAATTTGTATTGAAATGTAGGGGTTATTTTATTCAGCATTGCGAACTACTACAGGTAATTACTAAAAGCATCTTCAAATCTTTTGAATAAGTAGATTTTATTCACAACTAAATGCTAGATATTTAATTTATGTCTCAATATGATCATGGCACATCCCACAAGTCATTTTATAATATGTTTAATCTTAGTTTTGTGTAATGTTTAACTTACTCAAGGGATTTAAAGGGTGCTTGTTGATCAATAGAATATCTAAAGTGCAGCTTTTTCTATCAAGCGATTACAGAAATCATCGCATCTTCATAGTTTGATCAATCAAAATGCCATCAATAATAATTAAGATTGTCAAACATGATTGATAACTCTGTGTGTGTGGTGATATTGACAGAAATGTCATACATTATGTTGCTCTGCGCTTGTTTTTTTTGTCATTTTGTGCAGAATATGGTTTGTTTGAAAAATGTGATTATTCCGTTGGTTCTGCAGTCATTCCAATGGATGTCGAGGGTTCTACAAGCTGTGGATTCTATACATCAAGTTGGAATTTATTGTCTATCACTTGTACAGCCTAATTATCTCCCTAAGACACCTTTGGGTGGGATCCATCTCGCAGAATGTAAACGAAGGTATGTATTACTACTATTACTGCTACTCCATATTATATTGTTTCATTAGTCTATATCTATTCCCTCACGCCGTATCCCAAGTGGAGTAGGCAGAGAGAACGGAACGCAAATAAGATCTGTCCTTACATACTTCTTTCGCCTCCTCCACAGTCATACAATTTCTCATGCACGCACGTCAATTTTTCTTACTCAAAACACGGCTGTCCTTGAGAATTTGATCTACATGTTCAAGCCATGTAGTTCTCGGACGCCCGTGCTTCCTCACACCCCTCCTTTCAGCCAAGTATATCCTCTTTGTCATTCTTTCCTCTTCCATTCGTTCCACATGACCAAACCATCTCAATTTATTTACATGCATTCTATCCGCAACACTCCTTTTGCATCCACTCATACTTCTAATATCCTCATTCTATCACGCAACATTTTACCAACCATCCTCCTCAGCGATCTCATCTCCACAGCATTTATTCCACTTTCGTCCTTCTTCAACCATGTCCACGTTTCGCTTGCATATATTGTTTCATTAGTCAACTTACATATTGTATATGGGCAAGTATATTCAGACTTTCTTCATCAAATATTTGAGGAAATACATAGTTAAATTTAATTGATATTACATATATACTGGGGGAATGTAAATCTGTACATTAGCCCTTTAAGAATTGACTTATTTTACGGTTTTCGCAGTTTTATTGAATGAAATATTACTACAAAAAGTTTAACTTCACCATTGATTTGTTCCAAAACACCCCCACCTAACATCCCTTAATATTTTATGTATGTATGGACGTTGATATCTCTTTTAACTGTAGTTTATACACCGCCCTGATGATGCCAATTTATTGGTGAAAGTGCCAGGCGTAATTATTGTATACTTTGTATACATTCTAGTGAAACATAAACATATGTACATACATACCATCACGCCGCTTCCCTCGTGGGGTAGGCAGAAAGGATTGAGTGCCACTTCCTTCTATACTTGCATACATCTTTCGCTTTCGTCACTGTCATACAATTCCTCATGCATGCTCTCCTGTTCAATGTGCTCAACTCATTACCGTCCTGTAGGATTTGATTTAAATGATCTTGCCATTTAATCCTCGGATGTCCACGTCTCCAAGCACCATTCCTCTCAGCCAAATATATCTTAGTCATTCTGTCCTCATTCATTTTTTTCACGTGCCCAAACCATCTTAACTTATTTACTTTCATCCTTGTAATTACACCAACTTTCATTCCACATTCCTTTTGTATATAACTGTTACGCACACATTCTCTCAGACTTTTACCACACATCCTTCTCAACGATCTCATTTCTACTGCCACTTTCATCCTTCTTTAACCATGTCCACGTCTCATTTTACATTATTAAAAAAGGTGTTTTCAGAATACGGGGCTATTATTTCCATTCTATTATATCTTTCTGGTAATAGGTCAATGCACTTCTCTATGATTGATGGTAGATTTATTCGGTACATTATAATTGATTATTTTTTATGTTTTTATTCACCGCAGGTTCTTAGAAGGCACATTACATCCGGCTAATGTCCTCATGTGTCCCCACACTTGTGTTACCAATCTTCCCAAGCCCAGGGAGATACATTCAGGTTTGTGTTTGCATGCTTAACAACTTTATATAAAATAATATTCACATCACTTCATACAGAGCACTCACTCAGTATACTTTACTACTCACAAATATCAAAGATTGAAAAGTTCATTATTTATTTGTTTATTTATTTACAAATTCACATTTATCTTAGCTTTTTTAAGTATACAATAATCAAGAATAAAATAAGGACGAATCCGGAGCATGTGACTGTGGTGCAGCACAGACCATGCCACACTTGTTGGAGTGTCCATTGTGCCTTGTCACATGAACTATGGAGGATATTTTTGACGCATCTCCACCTGCTGTCCGTTTTGCACAGTACTGGAGATCAGTTTGATTGGTTTTTTTCTGGGTTTCGACACGATAAATAATAAGAATAAAATTTGTTTAAAATACATATTGTAGATATATTTTTTCAAAACTGTCAATGAATTTAAAATAATATAACACATAAGAAAACGAAAGTCAAAAATCAATTTTTCAATTAAAGTATTGCATACATTTTATGGTTGAAATATAATATTAGAAATCGTTGTTGCATATTCAAAAAGGGGTATGTGAATTTATAAATGTTTTGACATTTCTAGAATAAACTGCTTATAATGACATCATAACAATTTTATAAAGTGATTCTTAGTACTAAATATTAAAATTCATTAAAGAATAATATCACATGCCAATAAAAAGTCCAAATAATTTTAATGCCCTAATGAACAGTTTTGAAAGAGTATACCTTAATAAAAATGTTTGCACATAACTCTTTTTGAATGTGCAACGACGAAATATTAAAATATTGCCAATGTTATGGCAAATAATGCAATCTTCTAAAAGAATTAGATGATATTGAAAATTATTTACCTGTCTAGAAAAATCTTGTTTTCATACAATATTTACTATATGTTTTGTCATGTCAATAGACTAATGAACTTAAATTATTATTGTTTGTAAATAAATCCTTCTTCTTTTAGGGAAACATCTTTACAGACTTATCAATTGTTGTAAACTAAATAAAAAACTATCACTTGATCATTACAATTCATTATCATCATCACTGGTTATATGTTTGTTTTAATTTGAATTAATTTTCATATCTCATTTTTGACACAATGTAATGTCAAAATTGGATTTCGATGCTCAGAAGTGTAGATGTTAATCATTTTGAACCATTCTAGATGACTGATTCACATTTGTATTCAATTCTGAAATATTAGTAGATGCAAATTTTTCACTTCTAGTTGAATCATCCACTTCAATTCAATTCTAGATGAATCATCCATATTGATTAAATTCTGAAAAATTGATGAATGCATTCTTTTCACTCCTAGATGAATTCTAGATGAATCATCCACATCGATTCAATTCTGAAAAATTGATGAATTCATTCTTTTCACTCCTAAATGAATTCTAGATGAGTCATCCACTTTGATTCAATTCTGAAAAATTGATGGACACATTCTTTTTACTTTGGGAATCCAACCCACGAACCTTCACGCACAAGGCGAGTGTGTTAACCACTAATCCATATACTCATACCTGGATATGTGTACCATGGTACACCAATTTAATTCTTATTTCAAATAGTGTGGATAACACACTCCCCTTGTAAGCAAGGATTTATGGGTTCGATTCCCAGAGTGAACAGAATTCTTCGTTGTTCCAGAATTGAATTGATGTAAATTATTCATCTAGAATAGTCCAAAATTTGTTTTGTTATATTTGTTTTTATTGTTATATCTAACTCACAGTAAGAAAGAAGGGTGCACTGCTAATAAACTCTTACCTTGTTATTAATAAATGTAGTTCAACTTGAGCAAACACCAAATCACTGATCAAAGTAAAAAAAAAACTGGTATAGCTTTACTCCCAACTAAAGAATAATTACTGCACTAACTGCAGTAACATCTTACTAAGTAACAGACATTAAAATTGTTCCAACTTTGTGTAATATGAATATGAAAATATTAATTGTCAATGTAATATTAAGATAGTGCACTCTAGACAAAATTGTTATGTGAGTAAGGTTACAATGTAACCAGGATTATCTTTAAACATCTAATTAGCCTAGTCCATATATGCATTTTATTTATGAATACAACTGATACAGTTTTAATATAATTTGATTGGTGCTTGATTGCTTGCTTTATTTGATCTAAATGTGTGAGACAAAACGGTTAATTTATTATTGACTATCTTTCAAAATCTATCTAAATGCGGTGCAACTTGTCATCTTAACATCCTAATTTCTTCATTGGCATGAACGTGATCGCAGCTTGTACTGGGTTTTATTAATTTATTATTTTCTGTTTACTAAATTTTGAAATACAACAAACACTACCTACCCACTACGTATTATCTATGTTTAAAAATGGATCGATGATACGTTGTGAGTATGTAGTTATATCCGTTCCCCCCATTTTGGTGTTTAACATTGCATTAGTATCAAAAGAAGAGGTAATTTCATCTCAACCGGCCACTTTCGGTTAGACGTAATCATTGTTAGATGAATTCATCGCATATTTGAACAATTTTAACTCATAAATCACTCGATTTAGAGCATATTACGTAGAGATAAAAATAATTTCAACATGTAAACTTTGAGAATTTGAGCTCGTCGTGATAGTGTTTTAGAACAATTTCTCAAGTATATTAAATGAGAAATATATTATTTTCTTGATTGAGATTGCGGATGAAGAAATGGATTACAAAAATATGGTCTTACCTCTTATTTTGTGGCAATGTTTACCCTTGTTGTTGTTTTGGTGTTTCACCAACAACAGGCGACTGTGTTGCAGACGTGGGCCCCGCTTCAGTCATCGTAGGCAACTTGGTGCAGGGGAACCGCCTCGCCTCAGCTCAAGGCAGAGATATGGGACATACAGATGACTCAGACGCTGCTAGGAAGGTAATAAGACAATTATATTACAACACAAATTGACTTGTATTCACACACAATTATGTTGATCGGAAATGCTCATGTATTTTTATTTTGTTTCCAGTACCAATTTATATCGGAGATATTACGCTGGCGAGCTCAGAGCACATCAGATCACATAGTTTTCACATTGCTCAACTCCAAGGGTGCTGTAGCCAAAGTGTTATCATGTTCAGAATTACATAAGAAAGCTGAAAGGATTGGTAATCTGTTGATGGAAAAAGGCAGAGTAAATACAGGAGAACACGTCGCTCTAATCTTCCCACCAGGGCTGGAGTTAATATGTGCCTTCTATGGATGTCTGTATGTGGGAGCTGTTCCAGTTACTATCAGACCTCCGCATCCTCAGAACCTACAGACTACACTACCCACAGTCAGGATGATTGTGGACGTTAGCAAATCTGCACTAGTCCTCTCTAATCAAAATGTTATTAAATTGTTAAAGTCAAAGGAAGCCAGTAATGTTGTGGACATCAAATCATGGCCACTCATTCTGGACACTGACGATATGCCTAAAAAGAAATTACCCATGACATACAGAGCTCCCACTGCTGAAATGTTGGCCTACTTAGACTTCAGTGTATCAACTACAGGAATGTTAGCTGGTATCAAGATGTCACATGCAGCTGTCACATCATTGTGTAGATCTATGAAATTAGCCTGTGAACTGTATCCATCACGTCACATAGCTCTTTGTTTAGATCCTTACTGTGGTCTCGGCTTTGCTCTATGGTGTTTGAGTAGTATTTACTCAGGTCATCACTCTATCCTCATTCCTCCCTCTGAAGTAGAAGTGAACCCAGCTCTATGGCTGAGTGCTGTTTCACAATATAGAGTTAGAGATACTTTCTGTTCTTATGGTGTTATGGAATTATGCACTAAGGGTTTAGGTAGCTCAGTAGATCAATTGAAATCCAGAGGCGTAAGTTTAGGTTGTGTTAGAACTTGTGTAGCTGTAGCTGAAGAGAGACCCAGAATACATTTAACTGCATCCTTTTCTAAATTATTCTCAGCTCTAGGTCTGAGTCCCAGAGCTGTATCTACATCATTTGGATGCAGAGTAAACATAGCTATATGCTTACAAGGAGCTTCGAGTCCAGAACCATCTACAGTTTATGTAGATTTAAGGGCATTGAGGAATGACAGAGTTTCTTTAGTTGAGAGAGGAAGTCCGCATTCGTTATGTTTAATGGAGTCTGGTAAATTGTTACCGGGAGTCAAAGTCATAATAGCAAATCCTGAAACAAAAGGACAATGTGGTGATTCTCATCTTGGAGAGATTTGGGTGCAGTCTCCTCACAATGCCAGTGGATATTCAACTATATACGGAGATGAGAGTGATTATGCAGATCATTTTAATGCAAAATTAGTAACTGGTAACACTGGAGAGGTTTATGCAAGGACTGGTTATTTAGGATTCCTGCGTCGTACTGAAGGAGCTCCCAGAGGATCAGGTGAAGAGGGCAGCAGTGATATTGAGACTATTCCTGACTGTGGAGACACGCACGATGCTGTGTTTGTGGTAGGAGCCTTGGATGAGACTGTCATCATGAGAGGCATGAGGTACCATCCCATAGATATTGAAAACTCTGTCATGAGATGTCACAAGAAGATTGCAGAATGGTGAGCATTTGCTTTATGTGTTTATTTCACTTTTCGTTTTCTCCCTAGATTTTAGATTATATTAATGAATAACCAAAACTCCTAATATTTATTTATTTTATATTCATACACGGCGTGAGCCTTTGACATGTTAAAAATGTGGTTCAAACAATTTGACAGATCGGAAATAAAAATATGCCAAATAATTGACATCTGGCGAGAACAACTGGAAAATTATAGTTAAAATAAGATTGATTAAAGTCTCCATCAGGGAATAAATCTCCCACGCTTTTTTCAAATGGTCTATTAAATTGTAGGCAGATGTTTGTCATATACAAGACTTTGGACACATTCTATTTGGAGTTGTGGTATGTCACAAGTTGTGAATATCTCATTTTATGGACACAGAGAGGACAACCTGTTTGTTTATTTCTAGCCAGCCCAGTTACGGGAGGTGTCATGATGTTGTTGTAGTAGAAGTAATTAATTGTTGTCGTCTTGTATTTTCAGTGCTGTATTCACATGGACAAACTTACTCGTGGTTGTAGCAGAATTGGACGGGAATGACAGTGAAGCTCTCAATCTCGTCCCTCTTATAACCAACGCTGTACTAGAAGAACATCATTTAGTTGTAGGAGTCGTTGTGGTTGTGGATCCCGGAGTGGTGCCAATCAACTCCAGAGGAGAGAAACAGCGGATGCATCTCAGAGACGGTTTCCTCTCGGATCAAATAGATGCCATTTACATTGCGTACAACATGTGAACAAATTAATTATGTACTGATGACAATGATCGTGTTGTTCTAATATATCTTCTATAACTTCTACTTCAACTATCTTATCCTCAAAGGACTGTATACATAATATTATTTTTAGTTTAATATATTTTATCTGTCAGTGCAGACTATGTGACCTCAATTACAATTTAACTAAGCAACCAAGATCTTAGGAAGTGTAGTAACAAATTATGGTCATGTTGGTGGTCCGTTCCTTCCCTTAACATCATCCCTTATTGGTCTATACCAGGGTATTGCAACCCTGTTATCAATGTATATGTGCCTGTGACTAAATTTTGAAATAATGAAAAAAAATTAGATAATCATGAAAACTATAACTACTATATAAAATATACTTGACTTTTGTAATCCTTAGAAAAAAGGAGCCTTCAAAATCGGATAAAATATTCTTTCCCAAAACCGAGGAGATCCATAATCTGGTAACGGGGGTAGAAATTTTAAATGCAAATGAAAGCATCTAATTCTGAAAACTGAGACTTTAAAAAAGTCCATCTTTTCATTGTAAAAAAATTTGGTCACGGTAGTAACATTTCATTTTTTTTAATAATCTGATTTGTGTCTGCCATTATTTTCTATATATTATCGATTGCGCTCATGCGTCAAAAATTGCTGGAAACCCACGGTCTATATCTCATAGGCTATGGATTTCCATGGTCTGTATCTCACAAACACATTGTTATTATTCTTACATTATACATCACAATACTTGTAGATGAGGTCATTTAGTTTGAACATACATGGATAGTATAATAATTTAATGATACCACATTATGCATATTATGTTTTATCTCATTTGTAGACTTTTGTCTTTCCATTACAGATGATTGTTTTTTTTTGTATGGATGTTTATTAGTTGCAATATTAAGTGTTATGAATGATGTGACAGATGTATTTAGTTATTTGAGACGAAATTAACAGAGTTAAGACACATTGAAATTATGGACCCTATTCAAACATTAAGTCTCATATCATAATAAAAATGTGCAGTGGATATTTTAAATTGGTCCATATTTATATTTTGGCTCTTTAGGGACGGGATGTAAAACAATTGCAATCAAAACAAAACAAAAACTGTGATTATACAAGAAATCTATTTTACAAATATATATTTGCACATCTGCTACGTCACTATTACATTATGGTGTGATTTTTTTGTATCTAAATTTATTACTATTATTTGATTGTTTTCCTCTAGTGATCTCATTTTTTTGTTTGAATGATTTATATCTTTTTTTTTCTTTTTATGTTTGAGACAATTATTATTTTATTTTTATTATGTTATATTATAATATTTTAGTAAAATTGTAAATATTTAATGGAGTGTGAGGAACCATATACACACAAACACACATATGAACTCATAAATTATTATAGATTGATTGTATGGCCTAGTACTGATAACAAAATCTATGAATTTGGAAATTGTTTAATTAGGAAACGAATATTATACATATTTGTCTATAAACCGTATGCGCAAACATAGAGTAACCACTATTCCAACTGTTAACATCCAGAGAGAAGCATTATTTTGGCGTTATGCCGGACTAAAATGATCCCAATGACATTTTCCACAAACAAGGCTATGCACTTACTTGTAGATATGTACCGCCTGGGATAGTAATCTGTAGAGTGCTGTGCTTTTCTAACATGTGGTTTTACTATATAAACCTACAACTGTTATGATGTACTGGAAATAATTACATTAGAAAGAGACATCTCACTACCATTTGCTATATCACGTAGTACGCTTTGTTTGTACGGAAAACATACTTGTGCTTGTATTTTGGTCAGAATTGCACAGTCTTTCAATTATCCCTTGAAATATCAAAGTTTTTCAATACACACTGATGATAGAACAGATTTTTTTTCAAAAAGTCATAGATACCATTTTGAGTAGGTTAAACATAAAGAATATTGTTTTACGAATAAGAATTTTCATTTCATCAGGGGTAAATTCAATTTGGTTGTAGTATAGTATCCCTCCGACATGCAGATATTTATGATGACAACGATGAAATGATTTTCTATGACGAATATGAGAAAAAGTGACACTGTTTTTTTTTATGAATAATTGTGTAGAGTATAAGATTGATTATTATTGTTTTTATTGTTTTATATCTTGTAGATATTTTATTGATGCATAATAATAGTAATTTTAATGTACCTATTATTTTTAATTTTTGAACCATGCGCAATGGGGAACTTGATATTGTCCTGTGATGTAAAACTTTTTTTTATAAACATGTGAATTTTTTCATGTATCATACGCTCTTAACTCAAAATCACAACGCATGTGCGAAAGCAATTATTAGCTTCGTCCACACTACACACAAACTAATAAATCCTTCAGTCCCGTAAGCCAACAATTTGGTATTGTAACATTCCGAGATATAGTGTGTTAAAGTTTTGAAGCGGTATGACGGTCTAATGAGAATCTTCATATGATTCTAATATAAAAAATTATTGATATTTGGAATGTTTTGTATGTGAATTCAATTGTGTAATAAACAAAAAATCGATTTTAAAAAATTTCTAGTTGACCTGCATTAGATTTGCACAATCAAAATATTCAGTTTTTTCTTCTTGTGGTAATATAATAAATATAATCAAAAAAGAGATAAAGTTGACTGTTTCCTTCTCTTTTTCTGTATTGACAAAGTGTAGAAAAGAGAGAGATAATATTTATTCGCATTGTATGTTCAATAAGTGTAGATGTGCTGTTTTATATTAATTAACAATTACACGTTGTAACAAGTGCACAAGGAACAATTCTCTGTGATTTCTTTTAATGTAATTTTATATGTATTCTGCATTTATTTTCATTACCTATACAATACTGATAGTACTGCACAAACTTATGGTATTTGAACTAAATGATAATTTTCCTCTCGGAGAAAGCTCAATGACGAAAAATATGTTTGATAAGAATAATTTTAAATTGAAAACACGATGGGACTACTGAACAACTGAGCATAGTTATGCTAAAAACAATTAAATCACAAAATATATTACTTCAAAACGTAGCTTCTAATTCTAACTAACTTGGAAGCTATATTTGTATTCTAATATTTTAGTGGTTTGGTCATTTTTTGCATAACTTTTTATTTGTAATCTTCTTGCAGCCATTTTAATAATAATTTAAGGTTAGAAATACACTGTATGTAGTAGTTTGTATACTACGATAGCACCATTGCCGACATTGTCTAATATTTGCGTCAAAAAAATACAACTTCACAAACAAAGTTGTAATTATTGTACGAATTGTGTTACTGACAAATTAATATCTGTATTTTAATAAAAATATTTGACTTTATGTAGAATTGTGCAATATAATGAACTGAAAACTAAATCAATGTGATAAGCAATGTTAAAAAAGTAATTGTATTTAGTTCTCTAGCAGTGAAGAAATTATACAATTACCTTTAACCTTACAACTCTGTCAAAATAATGTGAATTATAGTACTGGAGTGCATAATTTTAATCTCATATATTTTACACGATATATCAATGGGAATAATGGGTTAATAATAGTTTAACACGTAATTTTGTACTTGTTTGATGACATATACTGTATCTCTACAAACAATAATTTGAAAGTAAATCATTGTTACAATCATTCAAAATACTGTGTTTAGTTTGGTGTTATTTTTCAATTAAATCTGGTTTGTACAAGGGCTTTAACATTCTGTTTAACTTGTTTTCACATATGTAATGAATAAAATATATCTTAAAATTTAATTTAAATTTTGACAGGTTTGTCATTGTTCATCTTTATTTTGTGGTCTGTGGTGAGTGAGTTTTGTGACATTGCATTGCACAGTTCCACTACTGTATAAATTACTGATTTGAAAATTCACTGTAATGGTGTTATACAAATATACACAACAAATGTGTCAAATCTCTTCATTTCTGCTTTTATGTCATGTCTTTTTCAATATTTAATATGGTTACATTGTAAAAACATAATTTAAAAAATATTGTACTTGTTGTACATACTTCTAATATATAATTTGTACCTATACCAATTACCTTCAAGCATTCCATTCTACTGAAATTTTTTTTGTACCAGTTGCTTTAATTTCAATATCTAATAATTTAGGTATTTTTTCATTCATCTTCCAAGGCTTTCCCACAACTGGGTCATTCCTTTTCATAATATAATAGTGGCATCAAAGGAATGTCGTGGGAAAAAGTGGATCAATTGCTGCAATAATGCTTTGATTGGGGTAGATTGGTTTCTATCCTATCATCCTGGAAAGAGTGTTGAAGGGGGATTGACTGATTGATTTTTCATTTTAAGTTTTCAGCATAGTTATGTTTTCCAATTTATATAAGAAGGGATTTGACACATGGTTAATACCAATCTCTTTGTCTAAGAAGTGTCTGTGGAAGAAGAAATAACTTACAAGTAATGATGAAAAACATGCATAATACTTTTAGATATAAGTACCTACAACAATACATAAATTAATTAGCACAGATGAATGATATGTGAGATTGTATGAATGATGTGTGAATGTTCATACATTATTATATAGTTATGTGTGTATGTGTATTATTTGTTGTTTTTACAATAAAGTTTTTTTGTTTAAAAGTAAAACTCATTGTTTTCATGAACAGTGATATGGAACAATGATCTTTAGTGTCTGAATGTTTATAAAAAATGCTCAATTTGCCTCGATAAATACATCCGCGCATATTGAAATAGTGCGTGTGGAAATATTTTTATTTTGTTAAAGTCCAAATAAACTGTCAAACAGGACATTGAAATAATTGTTTAAAACCGTTTATTTAATTATATGAATTCTTTTTTATATTTAATTTTATATTATACACTTTCTTAAATCGGTTTTCTTCATTTATTAAACAGACAGTAAAGATCATTTTACCACACCGCTTACTCTGAAAATGATGCGTTTTACATTTAAACAGATCTTACAATGTATGTATGTATGTTTTTACACTAGCTACGCTAAGAAACTTACTGTTGTATGTATTAAGGTAAGCTATATGTTATAGTATTTAATTCAAATATATCAACGGAGCCTAAGTATAAAGTCCTAAGTACAAAAATGTGATTGTCGTTTTTTTTTTCAATATTCTTATTATTATTAAAAACTGAAAATTAAAATAATCACATTTTTGCAGTTTTGATTTTATATTTAGTTTGCGTTGACTGGTATCTTATTCTATGTATAATTTTTAATTACATAATATTTGAAAGTATATTTGTATTGGTAAATGTATATGTAATGAATGCCATTTTAGCTGATAGATTTTAAATTATTATTAATTTTTAATATTAAAAATTATTATTACTATTATAATTATAATATTACTTGTGTATATGTCTCTAGTCTATTTGATATGATTGACACAATTTTATATTAAATAATAAATAAATAAATATTAGTAAGATGTATTAATTTGATAATTATGTATGAATAATTTAATATATAGTACACACAACTGTATATGTATTCTTAATTACACATATTATATAATTATGTTTTTATTATATATATATATCGATATATAATGTAACAACATTCTCTTTTCTCTATTTGTTTTGCAATTTCTGGGTTATATATAAGTATATAATATATATATTGTAATTTGGTGCCCTTTTTATAGGATGCAATATACTGTAGTCATTATGTGCAAATAAAAACAATAGTAAAAACATATATGATACTGTGTTTTTTTTTCTATTTCATAATATAGAAACCTTGATTTTATGTGGTTTTTAACTGAGCTGGGTACCGTTAATCAAAAATACTGTCGGGCAGAGACTTGGCTCATGTCTTTGTATATGGTTCGAGCCTCAGTCCATCGCCAGAATTTGCAGTTTGAATTCCTCGAAAAAAACATTGGTACGTTTGTCTCTGTCTCGTTAGGATAATCTCACAAAATGGCCAACGACAGGCAGTGAAATGGAGTAAAACCTTTACCTTACATTTTTTCATGCGTAAGATTATTATGATTTTTCGTTCATGGAATGCATCTTGGTTTTCCACATACATTATGGACGAAAATTAGATCACACAATTATTCATACACAAAACAGATGGTTCGATGAATTCGCGACATTCTTCAATTATTTGCTTTATGTTGAGAATCTCTTCCCTTATTCCTCTACCCGCGGAATAATGGCCTTGTGCCGCGAATTATGTATAAAGATTGAAATAAATTTCAACAGTTGATACCTCTTTAAAATATGAAACAAATTGATCAACGAAATTGGGCAACTTAATGTACATCAGTAATGTAAGGGCACCCTATGGTTAATTCAATATCGTCTGCGGAGAATGTATGGGTGAACTTATGTTATACCCAAAATATAACCTTGTAACAATATTGTAGGTACTTTGCTACATAGTATCACATGAAATTTAAATGTGGATAGCAAAGACGTAAATACTAGACCAATGAGCTACCCTTGGTCCAATCAGTCTTACTACAACTGTAGGGGTAGAAACTGACCAGCTGCATTGTAATAAACATGCAAGCTGTTATCTCCGTGTCAATTCAGGATGGGTGGTAAACCGCTTCGCTAACTTGAAGATGTAAAATATTTTGCAACATATAACTATAGGTAAATTCACCTCAAGGGCTTTTAATAATATATTATAGGATCAATACTCTTTTGTAATTTTTAGAGTATAATTTAAAAGGCGGATTATTCATAAAACATCCCTGTCAGTCGTTTAACATCTTCAATTTAGCAATGAGATAATGTCACTCATTTGAATGTCTTAACTTTAAATGGCATGGAGAAAACAATTCGCATGTGCATTATCATTCAGCCATCCCACTTTTGTGAAATGTTGTGACGGTTTAAAGACCAAAAACCTAGTTTGTAGTAATGTTCCTGGAATAACTCACAATATGTGTTAATTCTGTTTCACTCCAATAAAATTAAAAAAATCATTCCTTCGTTCACACTTATTCTAAAATATTTTGCATTGAATTACATACCTAGGACCCACTATAAGAGCAACAAAATAACATAATGAAAATCGTTAAAGTTTTTTTGGGGTACCGAACTATGAAGTCAGTGTCGGTACCGTTATAATAAAAAGGTGCAGTTCTAATGTATCGACTATCGATGTATTCTATACAAATAGTAGCATACGTGAGATGAAGAACAACCTTTTTTGAACAAATTCTTGTTTAATGAAACAGGGAAGGTAGAAAAGAAAAACTAAGCTTGTAGTAGACCAGTCTAATGAAGTGCGATTCAAATTATTGAATTGGATCAAAATGATCCGATGTGATTTTACCAATTTATTATTTGAGTTGCAAGTCTAGTATTAATGCTGTTGGTAAATAGTAATATGGTTATATAGGTAGTATATAGTTATATATACCAACCCAATAATATATTGGGAAGATTTTTAAATGAGTGTAATACTAAGAATATTCTTGCAAGACATTGTATTATTGGTGGAGCACTCTGTATGGGCGGGACTTCCCCTCTGAGAGAGAACTCCGCCCACGATTTTACTATTATAATAAAACGGTAAAATGGCGCGCACGTCAACACAATCAACTCACCGATGATAAAATTATAATAGAGAAAAGTTCAAGTGAAATGTTATTCTGTCTTCGTTTTTAAAAGATAACAAAACACAGAAAATTATACTGTTATAAGTAGGTAGGGCTAACTTCTAACTAAAAATCAATTGTAACATATTATCATAAACAATTCAAAATTGTGTCATACTTTTACTTATTTTATCCCAGCGATTAATCAAAACCAAATAATAATATTAAACTAATAATAAGTAATAACAATCTAGAACATTTAATCCGGGTTAGTAGAAAGATATCGCAAAACAGCGGCGATAAATTTGCACACTGTGTCATGTATTGAATTGTAAACTTAACTATTGATGATTTTTAACACTGTATAATTATTAGATAATATTTTCACAAATAAAATAAATAAATAAAATGTAATGTTATTTTTGTTCAATTATATGAAACTGTTAAAGATTAATTAATATATTAATTAATTCAGCTTATTGTTTTAACTATTACAAAAAAGGTTTAAGTTAAACATTCTGAAGTTTAAATAATTTTGTGTACTTATTAATAAAATGAATAGGTATGTTTACATTGAAAAGATCGTTCAAAAATAATTATTAAAACACGAATCTTATTATTTTATTTGACCAGGATTAATATATTAATAGCCCAGTTGGTGTTTTATTGCAATTGAAACTGTGTTTAGTTGCGATCATCCAAAATAATTTTACTGTTGAAACTATTATATTTTGTTGTACTCTGTGTGTCTCGCGGGGTGTAGTTTATTGTTACTAAAACTTTATAATAATAAGACAAGGAAAAGGATGCGTAGTGAAACTGTGGGAGTGAAAAAGAGGATGGTGTGAAACTAAACCGTCTTCAAGGTGAGTATTAGATCTCTTTGGATTAATTAAATATTTAACTAAGCATAATCTGTTAGATGCATGTGCGAGATGGTTGTATCGACCCTCCAGTTTCTTAAGCCGACGACTCGAAATTCTAATATTCCAAGATATTGTGTCACGTTGAAGTTTTGAAGCAGTATGGCGGTCTATCGAAAACTCGAAACAAATATGTGCTCCTAATAAATTCTACATACTTTTATATTAAGTATTGAAAAAATATCCCTGTCCACATGTAATAAGCAAAAAATCTAGATTTTGAACAAAATTTAACAGCCGAGTAGGTATCGTATAAAAAGCGATCGTAAGCGATCACGTATTATTGATTACATCTAATTTGAATGTATACATACATTCTATATTATTTTATAGTTATTGTGTTGTAAAATGTAAATTTTGTAAATTCTTTTGATTATTTTATAGTTATTGTGTTGTAAAATGTAATTTTTTTTTAGTATTGCCCCAGAACAGATTTCGATCTAGTGGGGCATTATATAATATATTCCAATATGATTTTTACTGTTATTTAAGAATGTAAAATTTTGGAAATAAATTAAAAAAAAAAAAAATATAATTGTAATAATTAATGTACAGTAAAGAATGAATAAATAAATAGATATAAGACAATTAACATCTGCAATTCATTTATGAGACATGCCACCCATTCTGAATGGCTTGACGTTATTTGAAACAAGGAGGACTATATTCATGTTTATTACATGTGTTTGATCCGCTGGATACCCCACTTATGGGACGTGCCTTTATGGTATAGTAATAGTAGTAGTACTTAGTAGAAAATGTATTTTTCTTTCATCTGAAAATTGTATGAATGATTTTTTGTGTCTCAGCTATGGCGTCCCTCTTTTTATTTTGTTTTTATGATGATTGGATGTATGATTGAATATAATAATTGATTTGAGTTATAATGGTTTATGAATGTTTCTTTTTATGAATTTATTGTATTTGTATTTAAATTTTCATTTTTATTTTTTGACTTGAACTGGAGTATGACTATGTTTTGTTTGTTTTTATATTTTTGTACATATTGTGTTGAATGATTGTGTGATATTTTAAAGTTTATCTGTATACTTATAAAGGCAATTGCCGTATATTGTGTTTAAATAAATAAATAAATAAATCTCAATGTTGAATATAAGAAAATAATTTTTATTTCCATTTATAAGAACTTATTTTCACTTAATATTAATAAGAGAGTAGATACATAAACACAATATATCTGTGCGACAAATATTTCGTGTGAATATACCTTTATATTATTATCAACCCGAGAATCCATTAATTCATATTATATTTTTTAATATAAGCATAGATGTAGTAGGTACTCAAGATTTTTTCTGAAAGGGGGGAAGGTAGTTTTTATTCAATTGGTATAAAAAGCCATTGATGCCTATCTCGTTTCATCAGGTGTAATTTGATTTCTTTTTTTTTTCTGGGACAGGGGTGTTGACTGAAATCTAAGGTTATGTTTTTTTTTTATTTTCTAATAAGTTGCGTCAGACTTTAAAAAGGAGGAGGGTATCTAGTGCGTAATTCAATGCTATTTTTTTATTCTTTAATACTATAAAGGTATATACATTATTTTGGATTTTTCAGTCAATGGGCGGGGGGATGGCAAATAATCTTCTACTCATTTATTCAATTATAAACAATACCTCAAAACAGCAACTAAGGTTGCTGGTGTCAGAGGCGTGCAGTATTACAAATCTGGTAAAACAATTCATAAATTTAAATTATTTGATATTATAGTAAAATATAAGACACCAGAGCCCGTAGACAATTTGTACTTGGCGATCGCCTACAAACGAATTTTCGTCAATAACTGCAACAATAACGCATTATTATACGGTACGTGTAGGTAGATTGTCGAAAAGTTCGCCAGTAGACGATCGCTAAGTACAAATTGTCTACGGGCTCAGAGCAAAGAATCACAGAACAGTAACACTATTGAAAACAAAAAACACAAAACACTATCACAAACATTGAGAAGTCATTACCAAAAGCTTCCTTTTTCAAAGAAACTCAAAGCAGTTGATACTCGTGTCGATTAGAATAGATTATTTATATTCATATGTTTTATTTCGTAAATTCTTTTAATAAAGAGATTCTGAAAAAACATTTCTTCATTGGACTCATAAACCTCTTTTTTACCTATTTTTTTTTTAATTCCACAAATAAATATTTTGAAGGCAAAATAATGTCGAACTATTCTTTATTCCCGTGGAGCACCCGGTAAAGAATTGGTCTCCCACTCTTCTGCGTAAGTTTTCGAGTGTCCTGTAAAAGGCAGGTGTTCGAAAAAAATAAGACATTTTACATCTTGAATTCAGCGATGAGGTTTGCCACCCATCCTGAATGTCTTGATTTTATATTGGCACGAAGAGGACAGTTTGCATGTTTCTTACGTGCAGCTGATCTGCTGGCTACCCCACTTGTGGGATATGCCGTGATGGTATAGTATAGTATAGTATAGTAGTATTCTTTACTGTACATTTGTTACGAGCAAAATTTATAAATAAAGGCAAAAGCCGTTTATTGTAGAAATAAATTAGTAATTGTTAGATTAATGGAAATAAACACAAACTTGTTTGAATTTACTTTATTTAATAATAGGTTAAGAAATCGTGTTTCGAATTACAGAGTCATTGTCAAATTCCAATATGTAGTTTTTCGAAATAAATGTCAACTCAATTGAAAATTATTAGAGAAGTCGTTTAGCGAATTCAAGTTTTCATTTATTCATTTTAAATTTACCTTCATTCACCTATTCATCAACTTTCTACATTTTATTTTCATACATATAATTTTTTTTTTTTTGAAATTCAACACAAAATCACAAGATATAATTTTACGAACACCAGCTGTCTAGTAAAACTCGCCCACTGTATATTATGTGGTGTTCTCACTTTGGCGAATATCGCTAGGGCACCAAAATATCGCCAGCCATTTGAACCGTGTGAACAAAATGACAGCTAGTCTGAAACGATAAAAACCAGTAGAAACGATATCGTCTCGAGTTGACCACCTTCCAACTTTCTCGGCCGATTGAACGATTTGAACACGCGCAGATATGCGCGGCGTTTGTATCTATGGTAAAAGCTTTATAACCTATAAATTTTATAATGTTTCCCGCTTCGTGACAGCTGTTATCTTTTTTGTTGGTTTGTGGCGTTTGTTTCCTTAGTTAAAAGGCGCCTTATAACCTCTACTATAACATTATCGACTAAAAATAAACACTTCGCGATCTCCATCTCGACGCCATTTTGAAAACAGTGTCAAAATCAAAGCGCATCTGACAGATCGTTTCTATATCGGTGGACTTGTGTGAACAGGTGTGACGATCAATGGGCGTACGGCGAATTTTGTTTTTTCACCTGGCGTTATATTTTGAAATTCGGCTGGCGATATTCGCCAAATGTGAACACCCCATTAATTATATTTATACCTCGTGGGCTCAATAGGTACTACAACTAGACATCTCAAAGTAAATAGTTTCGAGATAATAGATAAATCATGACATTACACACACGTTCAGAAGGATAGTAGTAATAAATATGTTTTATATTATTGGTACGCTTTGATTACAGTACAAGGAAGCCTTTTAATTCATAATTATTACTAGAAATTACTCAAACATTAAAGGCTAACACCGAGAACATAACACAAAACCATCAAAGTTCGGATGTCTTTAGTTTTAGTACTGAGTCCACAATATGAAACGAATTAATAATTGTTCTCGATAAAGTCTGAAGAAGTAATTCTCATATTTCAGGAAAAATTCAATTTTTGTCAGTAAATATTTTTTTTTAGCTTTTTATGTAAAAGTTAATTTAACCAAATCAAGGTCTAGTCCAGGATAAGGCTCACTTTGCACTTTAAAATATTGACCTTAAGTGCAGTTTTACAGATATGTATGTAGATAGTTGAAAAGTAAATAATATGCAGGATTTTTTTTAACATTTAACATAACATGTTTAGACAATTCACACAGATCGAGCTAGTCCCAAACTAAGATTGAATCTTGTATTATGGGTACTAGCTCGACAATACACATATACAATGCACTAAAAACACATACATGTAACACCCAGACCCAGAACAATTTGAAAAAGGTTATTTATCGTATTGGCCTGGCCGGGAATCGAACCCGAGACCTCGTGACTCAAAGGCGAGAGCGTTACCTCTGCGCCACAACGGCGAAGGATTCCTTATTATATGATATTTTGTGAATTGTGAATAAACAATTAGGTAAGTACTACTTATCGATTCCGACTATTGGAAAATATTCGGTCGTGACATTACTAGATGATTCTCCGTTACAAATAAATTTCCCCAGCCGTTACAAACAAGAATAATGCACATCAGATGTGTGTCTGTGCATGTACCTCCATACTATTATTAAGTATATACACCTAAAGGGAAATATTTGGCAGGAATTTCATTTATATCCATTGCAGCGCAACAACGAGATCACCCTTCACATTCCTAACTGACTAATCATTATGGCGATGTTGATGATAATAATAATATGTATGTACATAAGTATAAGCTGGATATAGTATAATACAAAATAGGTATAGGTATCTTTGAATATAAACAAGGAAAAAGTGATAATCTAACATTTAGATCTGACTAAGTGACATCTTACCTACTCATAAACAAAGAATATTAGCATTGTTACAACTTTACACTCGAATAAAGTTAACACTTATAAATGTCAATTCTTATAATAATCTAGTTCTAGACACAGCACCGTTTTGTGATACGAACCACCGCAAGGGCGCATGATGAGTTTTTTTTTTATTTATTAATTTAAACACAAGAGAGAGAGAGAGAGATATATGAAAGAATAATTTTATTGATTTATTGCTTTTATCTAATTTTAATATATATTATTACTTTAATATAAAACTATTATAAAATTTAGAATGCACTGAATGTAATTGTCACAAATTTTATTAATATGTGAAACAATTATGTGAGCTGCAATTGTAGATATTGATAATTGTCACAAATTTTATTCAGTAATTCATATATTTTTGAATTAGTAATTTTTAATTGGTTTGAAAAACACTTCTGTTATCTTTTGCAACTGTACTATACTGTCACGGTATATTCCAAAAGTAGAGTAACTAGCGTACAAGCTGCATAATGTGATAAACATACTAAATATTGTCTTCTCTATGACAACAATTTAAACATTCAGAGTGGGTGGCAAGCCTCATCGCTAAATTAAAAATACAAAATATCCTTAAAATATTAAATTTATATCTTACAATTATGATAAAGAGAAAGATTCCTTATTATATGATATTTTGTGAAATCTAATTTTTCATGATTTGTGTACCTACCAAAAGATAGGATATCAACTTTTCGATTTTCGAAGAGAAACACTATGAAAGTTCATTTTAAATTTAGATAGGTAATAAAATAAAATAAAAAAAGAAACACTGTAAACTTTCACTTAATTGTTTTATTGATTAGAAGCTTTTCAGACATAAGTCCAACTTTAGTAATCGTCCATTAGTTGTATGATTATTACTGAAGTTGGACGTATGTCCGACAAGCTTCTAATCAATATTTATAACAATTAATAATCTAAGGATAGGATGTCTCTATGTGAAGGATGTAAAACCAAACGTGGATTTTGCTTAAAAAAATGTATAAATAGAAAAAAAAATCAATATTTCTCGTTCCTTGTGATTGTGGAAAATCGTTGTAAAAAGGTACACTTCTAATATATGGATCATCAATATATTCTGGATCAACCCTAACATACTTTTGTTTAAGACTGATTGATATGAAATCATATTGGTTCAATATTTGGTTGGTCGCATTACCAATTTTCGCTTTAAATTTCCTGTTTATATTAAAGGTCAATGTTGTGCACATGGTTTTTCATTTAGTCAGGACTAACTTTAGCCATACCTAGTTAGGCAGATCTGAATATGAAATTTCTATTTAAGTAGGTACGGTTGATTTGAATTGAATATAATATTATTGTTCATGTTCTATCGCAGGTGGCTGGGATAGAAGTGTGCCGCGGGTGCGGACGACCCATTCAGGAGCGCTTCCTGCTCCGCGTGAGCGACTCTCTCTACTACCATGAGCGCTGCCTCGCATGTTCCGTCTGCGGGGAACCCCTGGACCGCATATGTTACGCGAGACATTCCAATTTGTATTGCAGACATGACTATAACAGGTGACCTTTTGACAAATTCACATATTTTTTACTTAATTAAATTGCGTATATAAGAGATATTCAGAATATCAATTATCAACAGATGGGACTGCGTCAAGAAAATCACAAGATTATATAAGAAATAAGGTCCAACAACTTGAAGTTCTAGGTAAGAGACCCAAGCGTAGATTACGGGAAGTGGTAAGACAGGATACCAAAAATTTGACATATCTTTTTTTATTTATGTTGAGTTTTCAAAGTAGGTGAACAAGAACTATAAAACATGTATTGAGAGACCCAACGAAGTCTGATGACTTCCATTTATCCGAAATTCTATCCTTAACAAATCTTGTCCACACCGGAGGCGCCATAGTCGGCAGTTATAAGGGCAGGCCGACGAAACCACCAAAACCCTTGTTTGAAACGTTTTGATTAAACTTCTTTGATGTACCTCTACACTAAAGGAGCAAAAATCGGATATGAAATAAAGTAAAATAAAAAAGATGTGTACACAAAAGATTTGCTTAACCTTGTTAAAATCAAACATTAATTACTAAATAAAGAAAAAAATGTATGTACATATTTGAGCAAAAGGCTGAATTGAGGTGTCCAGAAACTTATTTAGGTATTCAGGGTCGGCGAGCACTGACTGTAACACAATTGTATTCATAAGTCACTTTGGCCAAAATTCAACACACTGTTGTTTGGCTTCTACATTTAAATAAAGAAACATATCTATCACGGCCAAAGGTTTGGTGCACTCTACTATCTTAGTAAGAACACTGATGAATGCAAGTGAGACGTGGACGTGGCTGAAGAAGGACGAAAGCGGTATAAAATAGAGTAGAAATGAGATCGTTGAGAAGAATGCCTGATAAGAGTCTGAGAGATAGAGTGTGTAATAGTTTTAAATGAGAAGAATGTGGAATGAAAGTTGATGTGAGAACCTATGTAGATGAATGTTAATAAGCTACGGTGGTTTGGGCATGTGGAAAGAATAAATGAGAACAGAGTGTCAAAAATATATGCATGGCTAAGAGAAAGAGTACTAGTGTGGTCGGCCGAGGATTAAATAGTTAGATCATGTAGACCAAATCCTAAAGGATGAACACGTGCTAAGTAGAGCATGTATGACGATTGTATGGATGTAATGGAAGTAAAAAACGTGTGTAAGGATAGGAGGAAGTAGCGTTGTATCCTTTCTGTCTACGTAGCGAGGGATTAGCAGACACAAGTCAAGAGTTACATTTGACCTGCTCACAGATTGATTTGTAATATCTAATATAATATATTCTCAGTGCACGTGCCTATGTAGTTATATGTAGAAATAATGACATATGATTTTTTATGTCAGGATTGTGAGGCTTAACTTTTGGCGACCTTATATTGAATAAAATTAATATATTATCCGCAACGCAATGGTAATCGGCATTTTAAACACACCCGGGGGAGATGATGTGCGGTGTGAGGGAGACGCCTTCCGCATACAGGACCGTACAAACAAAATAACAACACCGATATAGTTCCACGCCATCACGAAAACCTATGTAACATTCAACTGTTCAGTCCACAACTCAACAAGTAGAAATGTCTTATATTCGAGAAATCGACATTTTTGTCATTTTGCTATAATTATATTATGCTTTAAAAACACAACGTAAAGTGAAAAATACCATATAATAGTTAAACAATTCGAAATATTTATTTGTGGAATTGAAAATTGGTACATTATTATTTTTCATTAACTTAATATTATTTTTTTTATTTAAAAAAAAAAGATATATCTGGGTTTTTGTTATAAACCCAAATACAACCTTATACACCTTTCACAGTAAGCTACTAAAAGCTTGTGTCGTGAAAGGGGAGTTTGCCGGCACCTGGGATCGAACCACGGACCCCATGTTCACGAGGCCGAGACTCTCAGCCCTCCAGGCTACCGACGATCTCAATTAATATATAAATTGTTATTTGCTATTTAATATATAAATTGTTATTTGCTTGTGAAATTGAAAGAGTGGAGTTGGTTTTATGAATTCCTAATTAAATCAAATTTTTCGAAAATTTGAAAGATTTGTTGATGTGTGAAACTGGACCTATTTATTATGTAGGTTGTCGGTTCTGGCCAGAGTAAAATTAAAACTGACCTTTTTTAAATTGTTTTGAGTCTGTGTGTTACATGTCCCTATGTGTTTAGTGCATTGTATAGTCAATTTTTAAGAATAAACTATGTAAAATTGAGCTAAATTGTGTTATAATAACTCAGAATATATCTCTCAATTGACGAAAAACATGTTTACTTAGTAGTTTACGATATTCATGAGTGTAGAGATGAACGGTACATCAATTATTCAGTTTTATTGTTTGCTCATGTAGTTGCATATAATAAGGCGTTGATTTTTCGAATTTTAAATATCTCTCTAATGTTTCCATTTTGTTTGAACAAACACAAAATAGACATCGTTTTTATGATTTCACAGATAAATAAATATATTGAAAAGACACTTTATATTGTAGATGAATATGCCCATCGTAAAAAAGATATTTGTACTCGACTTGAATTTTTGTATAAAGTGAAGAATAATTCTTTGAATTTTATTTTATTGAATTTTATCCACTCCTGTCTACTGTGATATTCGAAGGGTGGAACGCTTTGTAATAAATTACACATCTTGCCGAGCTTGTTATTAAAAAAGGGGGTAGCGAGCTCCAACCTAACCCCGGTAGGTACTAAAAGTACTTACATCCATCAGTGGTACCTACGTAATATACCTACAGTACTACCTACGTATAGAAGCGGCTGGTGAGTTTAAGTTTTGGGGATACAGAGAACATCGCGTACCTTTCTTTTATCTACCTTTTTTTGTTCGGAATTGTTGTTTTATTTCTTTGACATATTCATGCTTGTTTGTATTGACATAATTAATGTAATTTATTTACCGTAGACCTATTGTTTCCCATTGACTACTTCTGTTTTGCATCATTTTATTTTATTGTATTTGACTTTTTCTTATTAAATAATTACTCTACATTTTTACAATAATGTTTTTTTGACTTGTGATTTTTGATTATTGCGTCTGTTTGTGTTTGTTGTCTATTATACTGCTTGATTAAAATAAAAAAGCCTCACGTCGTGTGTTGATGTAAATAAAAATAAAATAAATAAAAATAAAAAAATACCTCTCTTGATTCCCGCCAATGATAACGAATAAAGATGTACTGTATTATTTAATGATATTATACAATTAAAAAAAACTGTAAGACAAAATATTTATATATCTAATAAATAGCTTATGTGGTGTTCTCACTTTGGCGAATATCGCCAGGGCACCAAAATATCGCCAGCCATTTGAACCGTGTGAACAAAATGATAGCTAGTCTGAAACGATAAAAACCAGTAGAAACGATATCGTCTCGAGTTGACCACCTTCCAACTTTTTGGCCGATTGAACGATTTACGGATGTGCGCGGCGTTCGTATCTATGGTAAAAACTTTATAACCTATAAATTTTATTATTTTTCCCGCTTCGTGACAGCTGTTATCTTTGTTGTTGGTTGTGGCGTTTGTTTCCCTAATTAAAAGGCGCCTTATAAACTACTATACTACTATACCATCACGGCACATCCCACAAGTGGGGTAGCCAGAAGACCAGCTGCATATAAAACATGCGAGCTGTCCTCTCCGTGCCTATATAAAACCAAGACATTCAGGATGGGTGGCAAACCTCATCGCCGAACTTAAGATGTAAAATGTCCTATTTTTTCGAACACCTGCCTTTTACAGGACACTCGAAAACTTATGGAGAAGAGTGGGAGACCAATTCTTTACCGGGTGCTCCACGGGATACCGGGAGCCTTATAAACTCTACAACAACATTTTCGACTAAAAATAAACACTTGAAAACAGTGTCAAAATCAAAGCGCATCTGACAGATCGTTTCTATATCGGTGGACTGTGTGAACAGGTGTGACGATCAATGGATGTCCGGCGAATTTTGTTTTTTCGCCTGGCGATATATTTTGAAATTCGCCTGGCGATATTCGCCAAATATGAACACCCCATTACGCTTCTAACAAAAAAAAATCTAATTCGCTTTACATATTCGCAATATCTCTATGCACCATTATTAGTAATAAATATTATATTGTATATATGTGGTTCGTCGCGTTAGTACCCATAGTACAAGATTCATATCTAAGTTTGGGACTAGCTCGATCTGTGTGAATTTGCAACTCTAAAAAAATAAATAAATAACAATATACATACCTAATTCTTTAATTTGAATTATAAAACGACATAATTATGCATTTACACCTATAAACAAAATTATTTTTTTGATTTATTTACTCACTTTTACACGGCAAAGCCTTTTATATGTTGAACAAAAGCAAAAAATTTGGGTTAGTTGGAAGAGATCGCGCCTTTGCGATAAACTCGCCCTCTGTATATTGATTGTATTTAATTTGAATGTATACCTTTTATGTAATTGTTTTTCATCAATGTACAGTAAAGAATGAATAAATAAATAAAATAAATAAAATAGTAACAATTATAACAATTTGACAGACGAAGACAATAATTTACTGAATTTATAATTATTGAATTTATTTGTCTTAAGTGTGTATACCTACTTCTAAAACATTTTAATTTTCATTTGCTGAAGTATAATTTTATCAGATTCTGTTAAATTTATGTTAATTTTATCTATTGATATTTTATGTATTTTGGTTGCCTTCTGTTGTTTTTTTTTTTTTTAATTGTAATGATAGATGTATGTTTGCAATATTGATTTGTTAATTTTGTGTTTGGTACCTAGGTTTTCTTATGATATTGTACCTATGTAAAATATTGTGTAAAAGGCTAATTAGCCGTAAATGAATAAATAAATAAATAAAGGGATATGAGTACTCCATATAAACGCTCCTAAAAAGCAACCACTGCTGCCAAAACTGTACCATACCTGAACCTATACCCTTTATTGATATACGTGTATGGTTCAGTATAAATACATTCTGCATACATTTGCCGCCCATACATAATACGATGCCTGTACTGTATAAAACATACCTAGCAATAAGCTAAAATCTACTGAATTCTAAGACATTCGAGCATAAGGTGGGAGTCTTCAATACTTAGAAAACCATAGCTATATTACAATATCTCACAAGCAAATGGAAACAGTGAGCTGAATAAAACAGTGCTTTAAGCTGTTAATAAATAAGATTTAAAATGTTTACATGCATCCCATCACGCCGTTACTTAAGCAAAAGGGTTCGAGCGTTATTTGTGCTGCCCTTGCACATGCTTTTTGCTATATATTTGTCTAACAATATTTTTGTAACTCAGTCCATGTAACTCTTTTGCACTGTCTTCGATATTCGTTCAGTCAAAGTGAAACACTTAACGCTTGAAAGGTGGGCGAAGAACTTCAAGGGATATTCTCTTATTATGAACGATCTCGATTTTTGATCGTTGATTCCCTTCAGAAATAGAGTAAGAATATGTAAGGAAAACAGGACGACATGGGGTTTCCTGCAGAATAGGCTAGCGTTTGTGACTGTGGCAGTAAGCAAATTCAATATATGGTTCAACACAAATAAATAAACTCTTTTCCAACTTTTGTAAATTGTTACATTTCCATATGGTTTTGTATTTTTCTAGGCTGTACGCTAAGAAATGTGTGGGATGCGGAGACGCGCCTAGTGCCACAGAATTGGTGATGCGAGCTGGTGACGCCGTGTTCCACGTGCGATGTTTCGTATGCGTGGTGTGTGGTGCACGGTTACAGCGCGGAGATCATTGTGTCCTCAAACAAGGACAACTTTTCTGCAGACATGACTATGAAAAGGAAGTAGAGATGCTGCAAGGTTATGTGCAAGGTATTTAATATGTTTAACTCTGCCCCCAAGATAACATGTTGACACTTTACACTATTTGTATGTATTCCTCTATCCTAAGTATTTTTCTAGCAATGCGATTTTAAGTTACTTAAGTTTGTCCAACCTGTGGTAAGCTTTGGCCATTTCCATCGTTTTCCTGACAAAACATAGCTTACTCATGGTCTTTATTTGTGAGATTCTGTTTTTATATTCTAGGCTTTGCGTTTTATTTTCAAAAGTGATGGTTTTACAAGCGATTCAATTGTAAATATAATGTGGTCTACAGTGAAGTTTTTCAGATAACTTAACCTTTGCCTTATCTCTCTCAGGAGACTATCCCTGCGATGATCTTATGTCACCAAGATGTGGAGATGGACGAAGAGGTCCAAAACGTCCCAGAACTATCTTGACAACTCAACAGAGACGCGCATTTAAGGCTTCGTTTGAACTTTCACCTAAACCTTGCAGAAAGATACGAGAGGGACTCGCTAAGGACACAGGACTCAGTGTTAGAATAGTTCAGGTAGGTTTATATCCCTTCATTTTCCTTGTGTTTTTTTTGTTTTGTTTAGATACTTCATTTCCTATAAAGAGCTTTATCATTGTTGAATTTCAAACCATTCTAGACTAATCATTAAAATCGATTTAATTTCAAAGGGCGCATAAAAATGTTCAAATCTCTGTGGCAAGAAGGGTTTTCCTGTGATATATGAATATTTTTTTCTTATGTTTCTAGGTATGGTTTCAAAACCAAAGAGCAAAAATGAAAAAGATCCAGAAAAAGGCCCGTGATAATAAAAACAATTCTAGCAACAAGGACGACTGTGACAATATGAACTGTAGTGATGGGGATAGTAAAGCAAACATCAAAATCAAACAAGAAGATCACAGTAAGTCAACTCAAATAATAATATTAATACAAAAATATTTAAAAAATTAAAAGGACCAAACGTATAATATATCCAAACCACGGCTGTGAATACATGGGATTTTGAAGGATTTCGTTCGCATTTTCCGTGTCTTCAAGTAGATACATGTAATTTAATAATACAGGGACTCGAAAACTCAATTCAAATATTCATAGAAACTATGTTTTTTTCCACTCCTGGACAAAGCCTCCTCCATTTCTTTCTATATTCTCCTATTTTTTACCACTGTCATCTAGTTTAGGTACACCAACATGTTCTACATCGTCGTCTCCCATCTCAATAAATTGTAAACTTTCCTCGTTTCGGGTATGGTTCCTCGAATAAAATTCCAAGATATACTTACTTCGTTTATCGATGTATTTTTACAATTGAACCATTGTATATTCGGGGTAATACCGAATAAGGTGACGTTGTCTTTTCTAAGCCTTATATGGTAGTTCCATGTGTTAAATTTACAAATACTTACTTCGTCCACTTTTTACTTAGGCTTCTGTCTATATGACCCGTCGAAACTATTTTTGCAATTACTATTCTACATAGTTAATATGACATTTAAACATACAAAGATATGAACGAACTATTTTTTGTGCAAATTTTATTCTTATTTTGATGGTCATTTCGCCCACTGCCAACGTTTAAAACACGGGCAGTTCCTTTGCCTACTAAGATATTTCAATAGACGCGTACAGCTACTAACTTCAAAATTGAGGCGATATATCTACAAAGATAGGTAGAGTATTATAATATGAAGGTAAGGGAGTTTCCAAAGCAACCGCGAAGGAATATAAGCTGTGTCTGTACGTCTTTCTATTCTCATTGTGCGAAAGTGTGAGTATGGGTATTGTAACATCCAGAATTGAACACTAATGATTAATCGTTAACTAACAAAATTATAAAATATACAAAATCAATCAAGGGAATTCAGCGGTAAAGAATCGGGTACAAATTCTTCCAAAAGATGAGTACTGTAATACCAGAATTCTGAACAGATGTATACAAAGTTCATGAAAGACAACATCCGCCAAGAAGAATCTCAAAATAATGGAAAGACAGCTGGGCTTCCACATCGCATAAGAATTTCTTGTATATACACAGACTTAAGGTTCTACCTGAAGATTAAGAAGACGAAGAATTTATCTATCTACACCATCACGACATTTGCCAGAAGTGGGGTAGCTAGTAGACAAACTGCTGCATATAATAAATACATAATTCGTCTTGTCTATGTCAATACATTCAATACATTTACAAAAAAACAATACATTCAGGATCACATTAAAAAAAAATGTTTTAAATTAATA
The DNA here is from genome assembly GCA_947579605.1 of Athripsodes cinereus. NCBI lineage: Eukaryota > Metazoa > Arthropoda > Insecta > Trichoptera > Leptoceridae > Athripsodes > Athripsodes cinereus. Next base: position 1,626,858 of record OX388329.1, read on the forward strand.
AATCCGACTTAATTTTTTATGTAATTTTAACACATTCATATTAAATTTTCTGATAAAAAACAGGATCGCTTAAATTACCACCGAATTGTCGCGATGAATTTTTTGTTAATTTAACAAAGGATTAACTGTAACTTCCGTTACATTTTCAATTAAACAAAACAACAATTAGAATATGAACAAACTGCCTCTGGGTATGCGAATAGAAAGGGCTTCAGAAGGAAGCTGAATACACACATTTTCGCTGGGAACTTCGAATGATAGGTCCTGATACCACACATGGTACCCTTGAGGTCATGTTATGAGTAACAGACGCTTTACAAATTGTCCATATATATATGAAATGTTTGCCACCTGAAAATGATGAATGATATTTCATCGAAACGTAAGCCCTCTGCCAGTAGGCATGGAGACGACACACAGCAGGAGGTTACCGAAATTACTTACTTTGCTTTTCGGATCCGGACTTCAGACCTTGCCACTCCAGTATGCAGCAACGCATATCGCCTTGTCATTCGCCATCATCAGGTCACTCACATTACATGCATTCGGCATCAGCGGACATTGCAATAGGTGAGAATCACTCTGCTCCTCCCCGCAGTCGCAGCTAACGTCCTCTCCATAAAAAAGCCCCACTTCCACTGGTTGCTTCTGCACCTTGTCACGCCAACTCTTAGTCTGTTCAGTGTCTTCCACGTGGGGTAGCTCAGACTATGCACGGTGTTTGTGCTTTCAGATGGTATCATCCATGGATTGTCGCCAAGTTCCTGCCTCCACAATTCCTCTCTACGTTTTTCTCAATTCCTCGAAATTAATCCTATCGTTAACGAGTTAAGGTAAACAATGTTAATTTATTAACTGCGCCCAACTCTGGTTACTACATACATACTAAGTACTTTTGTAATATTATTATTAGATTCAGCCCTCTACGTTTTTCTTGCGCCATATTGCCTGCTCACAATATTGTATTATATTATGAAAGCAGTAAGTGCGTACACAAATATAATAATATGTATATACCTACCTATTATATCTATGTATTAACTTGATAGGTGGTGCTGGTATTGAGAAAATAGTACAAGTAAAGTAATAAGTGTATTATGTATGTATTGTAAAGTGGGTAGATGACATTATTGCATCAGTACATCCATTTAGTGGGGTGGCTGGAGGATTGACTGCTTGTTATAAGCAGATAGGTCGTCCTCTCCATGCCACTATAGTTTTTTTTAATATTTTGAGTTGATGAATATGCTCAGATGGGCTAGTTGTGTAACAAGGCCGGACAGGAAAGGAATTATCCACATCCGTAGTAGTTTCAATGTCGATCTCATAGGCGAAAAAGTAACCGAAAACAGATTAAGAAAATGGCACGGACACATTTTGAGACTACCACAGGATAATATGATCAAAAGGACAATGGACGTAGAAGCAGGACCCAGAAGACCAGGCAGGCCAGTAACCACCTGGATGTCCAGAATTGCCAGGGACCTGAGGGAGGCAGAGTTGCGTTCGGAGAGTGCAGGAGACAGGAAAACTTTGAAGATGAGGACTAGGAAAGCCGACTCCAAATAAATGGGATAAAGGAGAGGGTGATTTAGATTATTTTTTTGGATTAGTTGTCATCACCAAGACCAAGGTTTAAGCAGGGATCTTATCATGCTCATGCGCAATATTAGACTAAAATTCGTAATAAAATTTATTAATAGTAAACAAAAACCTTGAACTAAAATTTATTGACTTTTTATAGTCAAAGATTACACATTCTGTGCACAAAACCTATAAGTTAGTACTTACGTTGATTTTTTTTATCCATTTTCACAGGTCCTCACGGCCTCTCAGCCTTCCTGAATGACTCCTGCAGCGATACTGACCACGATAGGAACTTCTTCAGTATTAAAGAAGAGATTCATATGGATGATAACAATTATTTCAAAGACTCTACATCGCAGAACACAATGACTGACTTCCCAGGTAAATAAAAAACATTTTCGCCCCCATTAATTAGAATCTTTAGGAGTACTGCTTTATATTATATTCTTTCTTTTTATCCTTTCCTCATGTCTCAGGATGGTGGCAGCAGAAGACGCTTTTGGTAATCTCTTTCCATTTGTCCTGAGCCATAAGACGAGAATCGGAAACCAAATAATCTATTATCTTCTGACCTAGTTGATGCTAGACCACGAGATCTCCTTCCTTCATACTCCCAATAATCATGAGATTTCCTTATGGGAAGCATTAAATCTAGAGAAGTTAAGTTCTATAACCTGACTTTCTTCCCATGATGTAATCAAAGCATTGCAGGCTTTAGGTTACCTGCTTTCAAATGACATTAGACTCGATAAGACAACGATATGCTTGACAAAATATTTAATCTTATTATTGTAGGCGAAAGCCTTAGTTCTACAGCAAGTGTATTTTTGGAAGTTGAGACAAATTAGACTAATATTATTGAGGATGGGCCTACGCGATATGAAAACCTTAGGCACGCCACTGCTAACTACATCTTATTGGTTCAATAAAAAAATATTATATTACACAACGGTAATAATATTATTATGGCAGGGAGATTTTGTTATAGTCGCGATAAACCCATTTTATAACCATTCTGTAAGTTTAATGTCTTCGACAGATCGGTCCGCGCGCCACCGCGCCACGTAGTCATTGTCTTGATGATATTCACGGAGGGGAAGGGTTTTATTATTAGGGGAGAGGGGAGAAGGGAATGCCTCGTAAACGTAAACACCACAACACAGCTTCCTTAATACAAACATCAAATAACTAAGTATATAGGTACCATATATATAATCATAGTTATAAAGAATATAATATGTACTCGTAAGTATTTAGTTCTGGCAAACAGGGCATGTCTTATGTTAAGTATGAATTAGGTACCTACTCATTTATTAATTACACCACCCGATTAAACACAAAACTATTTAATAATATAAAATATAAAAAAACACTGTTTTATGTTTCACATTTATGTACACCAAAGTATACTAAAATTACGCCTAGCGCTTTCACCAATATATTGGTGAAAGCGCTAGGCGTAATTTTAGTATACTTTGGTATACATAAATGTGAAACATAAAACAGTGTTTTTTTTATATTCTATATTATTAAAATGTTGTTTCACAATGTCAACACTGAAACATTAAATTTAACAAAACTATTTATTGATTGATATCCCTGATAAAATATTTTTATTTTAATAAACGGGCTAGTTCTCTAATCGAGATATCTGATTGGTTATGTCCTATTTTTTGCTGGCACAGAGAGGACAGCTTATATTATGTTTATGTTTACTGGCTCCGCCACTTGTGGGATATGCCACGATGTTATAGAAAGCATGTAAGTAACTTTGATTATTATTTTTTTCAGATACTCCGGACAAGATAGAGAGTGGCCTGGCCCATTTCCCATACGGAGGACCTGCACATCTTCAACTCTTAGCACAAACATCTTCACCTCTCAATCCCATAGATCGTCTTTACTCCATGCAAAATTCATACTTCTGTGCCGAAGATACAAATACTATGTGATTAACAAAAATGCATCCTTGGGGCTCTTCTTTTTATTTGTGTGGAATGTCAGACCTCCCATCTGGGAAGATTTAATGAATTTACATATTAACCTTAAGGATTTTATAATTTAATTCGAAATAAATAAAACAAACTTTTATTCTAATATGTAATTTATTCTCGAGAAAGATGTCTTTCGTCTTGTAAGGACATTGTCAATGATTGACAATGTCCTTACAAGACGAAAGACATCTCTCTTGAGAATAAATCATATAGTAGAATAAAACATCTGTTTTATTAATTTCATAATGGAACTCTACTACCTAAACACTGACACAGTAAATGAATTGTCATTTACTACTTACATTCTCTTTTGTCTTATATTCTATTATTTATTTTATCATATTTTTTGTATATATTTATATGCACCTAACATCAGTCGGCGCATAGGTGTATACTGTAATGCCGGCTGATGAAAAAAGATAAAGTGTAATAAATAAAAATAAATATTATTCTATTTTCATTAAATCGACTCCAGGAGGCTCTGTCCTCAAAAAATGAGATATTTTAGAGGGAGTGATTATATGAAAAATATTCCCATGACGGCTGCCCGCCTTTGAGGACAGTTTTGGTTTGAATGTGAGGATAAATACATAAGATCTGATCCATAATCCCTCCCACCAGTGGCATAGCTAGGGGGGGGCAGGGGGGGACATATGTCCCCGGGCGCCACATTAGGGGGCGCCAAAATGAGTATTAAAACTATTTTTTTCATATTTTTATTTTGATGTAAGCTAATGTATCCCAAATACGTTTGCAAGATTAAATTTTGGAGCTCCAAAAAATATCTTCATTTCAAACCAGTTGGCAAACACGATTTTGGTGCCCCCATTGAGCATTAAGGGGTGCCATTCTACTCATAAACAAAATGGCACATCCACAATGCAGGATTGCTGATGGGGTTTTTTTTAACAAAGATCAGTTCGGGTTTAAATATTCATTCTTCGTGCTTCGAAGATGAACCATATAAACTTTAAAATTTCAAAAATTTATTGGGGACTCCGAGAAGGGGCGCAGACTTTGTCCCCGGGCGCAGATGACCCTAGCTACGCCACTGCCTCCCACATGTTGGGTGTGTGTCAAATATTATTTTAAATTTTGTTTTTTTTTCTTTTGTTGTGTATTAATGTTTAATATATATTTTTTTGTAAGTAAATTTGTTTTTACTAGGTTTATGTCAATGTGTCGTGGTTAGATTGAAGAAATCACTTTATAGTGATAATCTCGCCACTGCACATCGTCAATTTTTGATCGTAAATTTTTATATTATTTTGTTAACACTGTTATGTAATGATGATGTGCAAGAAGAATAAATAAATAAATAAAAATAAAAAATAAATAGATTCATCCTCTGGATTCCTGTACATTCTCATAATTTTAGAATTACAAAATTTGTTAATTATTTGTTCTTAATATAATATGTTGAAATAACCTCTTTTCCGGATATTTCAGAAGTCCAAGGACTCCTATTTATACGTTTGGGTGACAATTTATTTATATTTCAACTCTCTCTAGTCTGTCATTACCACTAAGCTGCGCCCCATTGCAGGTGAAGTTAATTTTTCTTATATTTTTCATTTTTCCATTTTCAAATAAAATCCTTTCAAATCGAGTTATACAGCAATTTCTTTATCTACTAAATAAATAAACAAAAATTTGAACGATCATGTTTTAATAGGATTTCTTTTTCTCTTCGTGTATGTATTTTTCTCAGGAGCGAATTTTGTGAATCAAAAGCACTCGAATTTAAATAATTGTTTATATTAAAATATATTTATTACAAAAATATCATTAATGTGAATGTTATGTATAGAATGTCGATTGTACTTATCTATTTATGTGTTAAATTATTGTTATTTGCAATAAAATCTTCTCATATCTACAACTTTTTTCATATTTTTCTACCCTACTTACTTACTTATACTTAATTTTTTATTTAGCATCATGTATCTAACTTTTTTTTTATTCTATAAAGGCAATCGGAATAAATAAACCCGAATTAGCAGAAGTGTGGAAATATCCCTGACTAAATATAACACGAATCACAGGAGTGAAATAAATTAAATATGAACTTAAATGGGAAGTTTTGGAAGATCAATCAGTGTGAAGGCCTTTGTCAATAATGGAGCGAAAATAGGAAGGAATAAAGCTTTCATAAATATCTGAAAAACGACGGTCAAAGCCAATTTCATCACTCATTTTTTTTTCAAACTTTACCCGCCTGTTCTTTACTCTTGTACCTTATCTCTTCCTTTTTTTAAAATTTTATAAAGTAATATGTATGAAATTGAGCTAGTAATTATTGTAATGGGAAATCCCAAAAAAATAATGCTTCTATGGTTTGTATAAGAAGTATCTCGATTGGTGGATAGTAACAGTGGGCCTAGTCAAAACACATTTAAGCGTTACGTTTTCGTTTCGTTTTCGTTCAAACAAGACGAGGTTGCGAGAATGCGTCAGTTTTCGTAGCTAAAATACACAAGTAGCTACGGAAATTGACGCGCTCTCGCAACGTCTTCCGCGTTTGAACGAAAACGAAACGAAAACGTAACGCTTAAGTGTGTTTTGACTAGGCCTACAGTAGCAGAAATGATGAATTAGATAGCATGTGACCAATTCGCAGGCATTGGGAAGCCTTTCTCATTTCTTCTTTTCCATTGTGTACTAAACACGGTTCTACAATAGAGATGTCTGATACTAAAACAAATTATTCGAAGTTTAAGGAACTTTGTATGTGGTGTACAGATTGTGAAACTTTGGTTTAATAATATCTTGGATCTGTCAGATGCTGAGAGGAGTAAACATCCCCTATTGCCTTCCTCTCTCCACGCACCTACCGCACGGCGCCCCGTTACATACAGAAAGAGCCTTTATTAAACAAGACCCCTCCCTTTCTCTTACCCTATATCCAAACCAACGACCTCAGTCGGGCCCATTTCACACTGCTTATAAAATTATTAGTGTCTCATTGATCCCGAGAATTTTTCGAATATTATTGAAGTCTCGTTCTTTGCACAAGTTTTCCTGGAACGTAGGCACCATTTATTGATTTATTTATCCTTTACCATACATTGATTGTAAATAATTCTACATAGATATACATTTATACAGTTACATTTATACAGAAGGCGAGTTTATTGTATAGGCGCAATCACTTCCGATTAACGCATTTTTTTAATGAGGGATCTTTTTATGAGCTTATTTCGATTTGAAAAAAAGGTAATAATTCTCTAATAGGGCCCCCAATAATCGGAAGCCTCCAATTGGTGATAGTGAACCTAAAATAAATGAAAAAAAATAATTTCAGCTTTACCAATTCTTTGAGTGACTCAAAGACAAGACAAGCTTTACCTCCATGCCACACCAGCCATCATATTATAATATATTTCGTTCGCATCGTATAAGCATTTTATATTAATATGCATATATCAGTACCTGATGATGCTCACTCGGATTCTGCGAAACCGGTCATGTGTTAATAATATATCCATGAAATACTACCAACTTTCAAAGTAAAAATATTTTTCATTTTATTAAATAAATTTGAGTTTAAAACTTTGGTCGTTGACTGGTCGGCTGTGACGTAGAAAATGTATTTATGTGAAAGGACTTAAACGATCTACCATACAATATAATATAGATAAGTAATACCTACGTAGGAGCCGGGTATACCTACATAATATACGTAACGGAGGCTTCCTCGTAACTTGCAAAATGTGCGTGCCTCGCAATGCAATGCAATGTTGTTGACTCCGTCGCCATACTATTGCTATATGTATACTAGTGATGTAACGAATGTGTGATTTTGGATATTCGCGAATGCGAATGCGAATATTTGTTGCCGACATGCGCGAATGCGAATGCGAATAGCGAATATTGACTTGTTTAGATTTCGACAATATTGCTCAATCATTAAAATTTCTACCCCCCCGTCGCCGAATTTTCAAAATGGTATAGGAATTTAAAATATTTCAAAACTCCTCGGTTTTCTTAAAGAAAATTTTCTTGCAGTACCTTTTTCTGCAATGTACCGGAAAAATATCCGGTACTTTTACCGAATATCCGATACTTTATTACCGAAATAATATTCGGAAAAAATTCTCATATTTTTTTGCGAATGCGAATACTTTGAAATATGCGAATACGAATATTCATTACATCACTAATGTATCCAACCAATACCAACATCACCCTGTCATACATAATATTCCTATGTAGTACAATATAGACTTATAGAGGATTCATGGCTATGTGAATATTTTTTACGAGCAAACACAAATAATGAAAGAAGCTCTCTTTTGTTGTCATAGATTTCCTAATATCTGAGTTGTTTTTTTTTTAGATATATCTGAGTTTTGTTATTAACCCGAATACAACCTTATAACACCTTTCACAGTAATTTAAAAGCTTGTGTCGTGAAGCATGGACCCCCTGTTCACAAGGCCGAGACTCTACCTTCAGGATACTTACGAACTCGTCTATTTTCATTAATTCTTTCATCCATACCATTACGGTATATCCCACAAAAAGAAGCCAGCGGATCATCCACATTTAACGTGCAGTAAAGTGGTCCTGAATATAGATGTTATTTTACAAATAATCTTTGTATGAGGTTACATATCGACTGTACAGCAGGGCTACTCTTGATAAAACTAAACACGATCTTAATCTAGTCTTGATCTTAATCATACGACGCACGAAGTGACTATTGGCCAAAAATACACGTAAACCGATCGCGTCTTAGCGGTAGCGCGTTGTTTTTGACCATAGTCCCTTCGCGCGTCGTATGATCAAGATCAAGACTAGATTAAGATCGTGTTTAGTATTGTCAAGAGTAACCCTGCAGGGCCTGAGTCAATAACACATTTTCACGTTACGTCTTCGTTCCGTTAGCGTTCAAATGCAGACGACGTTGCGCCAAAGTGTCAATTTTCGTAACTATTGTGTATCTTAGCAACGAAATTGACACTTGTTTGCAACTTCACATTTGAACGCTAACGGAACGAAGACGTAACGTGAAAATGTGTTATTGACTCAGGCCTCTGAGTTCCATAGCCCAACAAGTCGAAATTATCGAAAAAAAATTGATTTAATTGGTAATATATATACTCTATCAATTCCACAAACAAATAACTATAAAAAATACACGGTTCCCTTTATACATTAAATATTTAGTTAATGAACAAAAATAATATACCTATTTTCAATTATTGCTATTGAATGCAACAAAGACAATATAATGTCTCTAACAGTGCAATTATTATATAGTATATTTCAATTTCTGTAGGCCTAGTTAAAACACATTTTAGCGTTACGTTTTCGTTTCATTTTCGTTCGAATGCAGACGACGTTGCGAGAAGGGTTGCACCCTCCCTCACCCATGAATGCTACAGGAATGTCAGTTCCTATATCATCCAAACGTCGTCTACATTCGAACGAAAACGTAACGTGAAAATGCGTTATTGACTCAGGCCTCAGTTGTGTTTTAAGTGTAATATAAATTTAGCCAAAATACAAAAATGCCTATTTCCCGTATATAAGACATTTCGACTTGTCGAATTATGGAACTGCACAGCCGATATGTAATTTTAACAAATAAAAAGATATTAATAAGTAAATATGTGAGAGTTGTTATCTTAAAATCTTCCATGAATTAATCATCTCCTTTAGAGATTTGATCAAATCTATAAATTCATCATTTCCCTGTGCGACATAGTACATAAATATTATACATTACAATCTGACTAATATGATCCACATTTAATCCTTCCTGCACGGAGATTACTGAATATAATATATTATTACTACATACATACGTACGTATTTACATACATACTTGGATAGGTACATATATGATATTTTCTATCTATTGAGTAGATATTGTATAGATTTATTTGTTATGTTTATATGTTTGCTTATCTGTTCATATTTGATATTATTGCCTATATCATTATTAGGTAGCTACCATAGCTACAGCAGCGGCTGAACCAGATATTTCATGTAGATCTATTTTCGTACATGAAAATTTTTTATGATGAAAAAAAAACTTTTTGGTGGTTATTTACACACTTCAATACAAGAAATGATAATAATATTTACTACCTTTTTTATTATTTAACCAGATTTGAGCACAACGTGCAAATGACAAAACCAATTAGACATTTCGATTGGAGAACCATATTTACACAATGTAAAATTGTGCAAAATCTAATTGGAAGAAGTGAGAAAGTCGTCTCATCACTTGAACCAGCCTAGAGCCAATTCGTAAGCGGTGGTACGCCTTTCTCACTTCTTCCGATTAGATTTGATACTATGTTACATTGTGTAAATATTATGGTTCTCCAATTAAGATATCAGGTTTTATTTTTTTATTTTACAAAAACACACGGCACAAGCCTTTTATATGTTTGGATGCAATTATATCTACTTATATAAACAACAACAGTGACATAAAAAAGATAAAACAATAAATTTATAGCACCAAAGATAGACGGTAAACAGAGAAACATTAAAAAATAAAATTATGTATATGGTGAGAGTACAATTCAAATAAAATAAAATTATAAAGTAGTCAGTAAATTACGATAAAATATTAAGTAAAATTAATCAATGAAAGTCTAACAATTAAAAACAATAATAACTAATATAAAGAATGAGAATGATCTTATCCATATTACAAAATAAAGCCTTAATGTAATGAGCGAGTATGTGTAGTCATATTATAATTTGTGTTGTTTATTCTTAATTATTAAATTATCTTATTTTTTATACTTTAAATTCTTTATTATGTTATTTTGTTTTATTATTCTTTTGATTATTTTATAGTTATTGTGTTGTAAAATGTAAAAAAATTTTAGTATTGCCCCAGAACAGATTTCGATCTAGTGGGGCATTATATTCCAATATGATTTTTACTGTTATTTAAAAATGTAAAATTTTGGAAATAAATAAATAAAAAAAAAAAAAAAAAAAAAAGAATAATAATTAATACAAGAATTAAAAAAAACACAACTATTAAAATATCCACCCTCTTCCATCACTATTTTTTTGGCATAGGTACAGTAGGCAATTTTAATTCATAATCTCAATTCTGTACGATGATTCCAGAAAACCCAGATTTTTTTTAAAATTTCTATTCTTCCGATACCATATTTAATTAAGTATAAGAATTTTAGAAGATTCACGAACTTTTTACTTGGTATAAAAGTTTAAAAACCCAAATCCCATCTTACGATGGGTCCGTGAAATGTAACAGTCTTGTATAGAGTTGTTGAGACAAGCATTATTGGTATTTAATTGTAGGCATGCGATGCTTTTTTATATGTAAAGAAAGCACGCCTCTGGTAATTACCATTGTACCTACAAACCTTCATAGAACTCTTGAATTCATTAATAATATTTCTCTAGAAATTTAATATGTAAAAAGATTAGCATATAAAAACCACATAACAGGAAAAGATATACCTCCATGTGATCAGTCATGGTCACACAAAAAGAAAAGATATACCTCCATGTGATCATTCATGGTCACACAAAAACTTAACAGTCTAATGCCGGGAAAAATTCACCTATCCAGATATACAGGATATCAAAGGATTAGGCTCAAAGATTAGCATAGAAAAACCACATAACAGGAAAAGATATACCTCCATGTGATCATTCATGGTCACACAAAAACTTAACAGTCTAATGCCGGGAAAAATTCACCTATCCAGATATACAGGATATCAAAGGATTAGGCTCAAAGATTAGCATAGAAAAACCACATAACAGGAAAAGATATACCTCCATGTGATCAGTCATGGTCACACAAAAACTTAACAGTCTAATGCCGAGAAAAATTCACCTATCCAGATATACAGGATATCAAAGGATTAGGCTCAAAGATTAGCATAGAAAAACCACATAACAGGAAAAGATATACCTCCATGTGATCAGTCATGGTCACACAAAAAGAAAAGATATACCTCCATGTGATCAGTCATGGTCACACAAAAACTTAACAGCCTAATGCCGGGAAAAATTCACCTATCCAGATATACAGGATATCAAAGGATTAGGCTCAAAGATTAGCATAGAAAAACCACATAACAGGAAAAGATATACCTGAGTATATAGTCTCTTTAATAATTTTCAAAATTGTATGATTTAAAATAAATAAAAGAAATACTCGTAGAGGTCACGTGATGATTCCAGAAAACAAACTATCACAAAGATTGTTGAAAGGGCAAAAGGATGTTAAATCATCGCAGAGGAAAATGTGTTGAAAGTCTTGATCCAAAGTATTCTAGATGCTTCAAAGAGCTCTGCCAAGATTTTCCAGAAGTTTCTCCCTATTGCTGCTGCAATTTTTTCTTGTGATCCAACTTTCAAGCCATGTATACTATTTGTGAAAATAACCTAAAGATGGAAGCACACTAACTACATGTGTAAATTTAAAAGACATATTAATAGAGCTGGATATTTTTAATTTATCTCCACTAGCATACAAGAGACGGGTACTCAAAACTCTTACTACAAACATAATTTCAAACCTGTAGACATGTCTTGTTCCCCTTTCCCCACATCCCTTACCCTTATCCCCACACTCTCCAGTCTCCACCCCCAAAGTGATCTCATATGTTTACTTTTTTCTATCTCTTAGTAATAGTTTTCTTTTTCTAACAATATAAATTTTTGTACGTTTTTTCTTCTTCTTTTCTGCTTTTTATGTTTCAAACTGTGTTTTTGTGTGTTAGCGATGGCTGCTTGTGTGATATGCTAGTGAGAACAGATGAATGAGCGGAACGTGTGATACTTAATAATTTACTTATCTGTGGTACATGTTTGTGGATGACAGCTCAGCAGCAGCAGGATTGTAAACCATATTTATAGTTGTTATCTGTTATGTGCTTTTACCAATAAATAAAAAAAAAAAAAAAAAAAAAATCCAACATCGTAGAAACGAGAGAAAATAGTAGATCGGTGAAGAATAATAAAGAATTTGTAGTAATGTATTGACATTTAGCAATATAATATATTGGTAATAATATACCTAATCACAATATAAAATAATAATATACCCAATCCAAATAAAATATCCGTAGTACAATACTGCATTGTGTACAAACCACTCAAACAAACCCAAGTTCTACTGATAGTATTCCTATTATTAATTTACTTAGTAGGTACGTCACATAAACCTACACACACACACAACTCACTATGTATGTATGTATGTAGGAAACTAAACAAATAAATATCTCTTTATTTTTACGAAAAATTGTTTTTACATAACAAAGAACCTTAAAAAGTGTGGATACCAGTTTACAGAGAACGTAAAGTGAGTCTTGAAGATCTGCTCTTGAAGACTCTTGTCACTATCTACGGAAAAACAAATCTTATTTACTTTACTTTTATTGTTTTACGATGCACTTCGACCTATTGTCAGCAATGACAATGGGTCGAACATGGCAAAATTGCTAGTGCACAATACCATCCTGCAGGGTTACTCTTGACAAAACTAAACACGATCTTAATCTAGTCTTGATCTTGATCATACGACGCACGAAGGGACTATGGTCAAAAACATCGCGCTACCGCTAACGCGCGATCGGTTTGCGTGTATTTTTGGCCAATAGTCACTTCGTGCGTCGTATGATCAAGATCAAGACTAGATTAAGATCGTGTTTAGTTTTGTCAAGAGTAGCCCTGCTGGTACCGACACTTATGTATGCAAGCGAAACGTGGACATGGTTGAAGAAGGACAAAAGTGGAATAAATGCTGTAGAGAGGAGATCGCTGAGAAGGATGGTTGGTAAAACGTTGCGTGATAGAGTGAGGAATGAGGATATTAGAAGAATGAGTGGATGCAAGAGGAGTGTTGTAGATAGAATGCGTGTAAATAAATAATTGAGATGGTTTGGTCATATGGAACGAATGGAAGAGGAAAGAATGACAAAGAGGATATACTTGGCTGAAAGGAGTTGTGTCAAGAAGCGCGGGCGTCCGAAAACTACATGGCTTGAGCATGTAGATCAAATTCTCAAGGACGGCCGTGTTTTGAGTAAAAGAAACTGACGTGCGTGCATGAGAAATTGTATGACTGTGGAGGAACCGAAAGAAGTATGTAAGGACAGATCTAATTGGCGTTCCGTTCTCTCTGCCTACCCCAATTGTAATACATTGAAGGACAGACAGTCCACCCGGATACCGCAGAATTCTGGGGACTTTAAATTTATCCGAAATTCTAAATTTAACAAATCTTGTCCACACCGAAGGTGCCATTGTGGGCAGCATGAAGGGTTGGCCGGCCAAAATACGGAACCCAACGTGCGGAATCTTTTGACTACACTTCTTCGATGTCCCTCTAGCCCAGTGTTCCGCAAAGCGTGTGCCGCGGCACACTGGTGTACCGTGGTCAATAGTTTGTGCGCCGCGGAAAAATGTCAAGGTTTTGTGAAAATAATACACCTAAAAAAAGCTGAGAGCTATAAGAGCGAGACGTTTTGTTAAATAAACATTGCTTTTTTCTTTGTTGTACCTCTAAAATATCTTAATTTGATAGGTTTACCTTGAAGACAAAAAGTTTGCGGAACACTGCTCTAGCCGAGAGAAGCAAACATAGTAATAATAAAATATATCTTTACAAAATATATCAAATAAACAAGTCTTCCTAACCAAGATTACAATAGTATTACATTACAAGACAATGGTATTAGAAAACCTAGGTAATAATAGGCTATACATAAATTATACATAATCCCATTCGGCACACATGCTGGTATCAGTGTCCAAACATGCAGCGTCCAACTAAGATTCAAACAATTTTATACATTGTATAACGATACTATAATATTATAATATATATACACAACATGTTACAAGTTACAACCTTCTATTTCGCCGAACACCAATGACAAACTTATTAAATTCTTTCATATAAGTGTTCAGACTGCTAATTTCAATTCTTTTGGAACTAAGTTGTGTGTGTATAAGCGATGTTGTGTACCTATAACACAATACGCATATAAAAATAAACGTAGACACAATTTGAAAGTAAATTCAGAAGTTTTCAACTGTAATAAAAACTCCAGACGACAGATTATGATAAGTGTCTGGTGGCTGGCGACAAAGAAAAAAAGTGTGGGAGAAACAAAACAACTCGACGAGAAACAAATTCACAATTTCCTCACTAAAAACAGAACACGATGGGTAGGTACCTACTTACAGAAGCACGTTTCACAAGTTCGCGAGGGAAAACTTTTTAAATAAATACGTACATTAGTGAAAGTAGGTGAAAAGATAAATATTGAGAAAAATTTCCTCTTTGGAGTAAAATAAAAATATTACAAAATACGATATAATTCGTTGTGTTTTATCTTTGATATAACTTTGTATAAGTAATTAAAGAAAGTTGTATAAAGAAATACAAAGGGTTTAAGTTTTACATTTTTTAATAATATAGTGACCTAGTGAACTTTAGTATTTTGTCGAACTCTAATGTCAATTTGTGTTAAAAATTAAGACCTTCAGTATGGGTGGCAAAAATCATCGCCGATTTTAAGATGTAAAATATATAGCAACATAGTTAGATAATAAAATCTAAACACATTTATTTTTACTTGAATTTATTTCAATGTTTATTTGTTACATGAATTTAAAATACGCTATCGCGATTTCAGTATACCACCATTGACGAGCTTTTCAAAACTTGACGAGCTTTTCAAGACAAGACAAGCCTCTAAAATAGCTGTCATTTTTTTTATTAATTTAAAAAAAAAATGATATATCTGGGTTTTGTATAAACCCAAATACAACCTTATACACCTTTCACACTAAGCTAAAAGCTTGTGCCGTGAAAGGGGAGTTTGCCGGCACCTGGGATCGAACCACGGACCCCTTGTTCTGAAGGCCGAGACTCTACCTCCAGGCTACCGACGAACTCAAAATTAAGTACTGTTAAATATTGTATTCTGTTTTACATTCTTGACGTGGATATAATATATTGTATCCAAAATATTTAATATAACTCAATATAATATGTAACTTCTGACGTGATATCTTTATGTATCCGAGATTCATATTTAATCTATGTATTTATCTAATATGATGTGGATGTAATGTCCTAGAATTGATGAATTGTACAGTGTCCTTGAGGTGCTTTGGCACGTAAACGACACTTTATTGTTGTCCAATAATAATAATAATAATAGGATCAATACCCATGTCAACTTTGTCCTAATCAAAGATTAGGTATCCCACTCCTTATAGTATCACCTTTTTCAGGATACTCGAAAACTTTTTCCGGGTGCTCCACAGCTTATATAATTATGTTATGTTAACAAACAACAACAAACATAAAATGTATAGATAATTCACACAGACCGAGCTAGTCCCAAACTCAGAAATTAATCTTGTATTATGGGTAGATATACAATGCACTAAACACATATGTATACTTACATATAACACCCAAAACCAGGACAGTTTGAAAGTGGTCATTCTTCATTTTGCCCTGGCCGAGAATCGAATCCGAGACCTCGTGACTCAACTTTTTTTTTTTTTAAATATATGTGGATTTTGTTATAAACCCAAATACAACCTTATACAGCTTTCACAGTAAGCTAAAAGCTTGTGTCGTGAAAGGGGAGTTTGCCGGCACCTGATCCCCTGTTCACGAATTTGAGACTCTACCTCCAGGCTACCGACAAACTGAAACTATTTATTTATTTATTTTTTTATTTTGGACAATAACAGGCATTTGCCTTTTAAAATACACGACTAATTATTTACAACATTATATAGTCTTCAAACATCAAAAAATGTATACCTACACTTCAATCAAAAACACAACTAATCACACCATAACGTTTGTATTTTAAGTAACTTATTCTATGTGTAAATTTATTTTGGTATTCCTATGTATTTATTTATTTATCTATATATCTTAAATTTTTTTTACGCGGCGGTAAAATTGCCATCCACACTTCTCAGCATTATACAACCAGATAAGTCTCCATATGATCAGTCATGGTCACACAAAAACTTAACAGTCTAATGCCGGGAAAAATTCACCTATCCAGATATACAGGATATCAAAGGATTAGGCTCAGAACGCGGGTTCAAAATACCAGCATTGTGCCTGAAATATCTGTGTTCATAAACTTTTTTACAATATTTGTAAAAAAGTTATAGGTGTTTATTATAATAGATTTTTGAATTTTTATGTACAAATTAACCGGTAAATCTAATTTTTGTAAATTATTTATTAAAGGTTTCGGAGTTTTCGGAGTATATTTACGTATTTTTTCTGCGACGGTTGTTTGTATTATTATGTGTATTTGGGACAGCGATGTCTATTAGGTACGTTATTTTATTACGTTTATCATGTTATACTAAATCGGGTCTACTATGATGTATTTGTTTATCTGTATTATTTATTATGTTTGTTATTATTTTTTTTATTATGTTTTTTTTATTTATATATTATTATTATATTATTAATTGTTTTTTTGTTTAATTGGTTAGTTGGAAGATATTGCGCTTCAGCGATAAACTCGCCCATTGCACAAAATTATGTATTCAATGGTAATGTTGTCATGTTTTTTTTTATTCTTTGTGTACTAATTTTGTGCATTAAAGATTATTATTATTATTATAACAGAACAAAACCAATAACAATTTACCAGAACTACAATCAAATAATACAGGCATCGTTCGGTTAATTAAAATTATATATATATTATATGGACTTAGTTATAGCAGTTAGCCTATGATTTGTTTGAGTTCTGTCTGAAGTGTGTCTATGTGTACCTGTACCTGATGCACTGTGTGAGAGTTCGCCACGTGTCATATTGAGTATAGTGAATGTGGGGCTGCCACAACACTCAAAGTGATTACTTTAATACTAATACTACAACTACTACCAATAGTACATACACACACTATGTACTACTGATAAGGCGGTATTATTAATATTATATTTTTTTGTGATTAGCGGTAACAGGTATGTAGATACTCACTAGGCATTATTAGTAGAGTAGAGGTATATATTCTAGAAGGTACCTACCTACCTACGTACCTACCTCTTACTGTTCAATAAAATAAAGTAACAAAAACAGCCCTCAACAAACTTTGAGAACAAACCAAAATAGAGGTTATTTGTTGTATTTATTTATTAATATATTATTATCAGACAACATTAAAAGTTGTTTACGTGCTAAAGCACCTCAAAGACACTGTACAATGGGCCACTTGAAGATTTTTTTTATTACATAAAATTGTTAGTTAGTATGAAAGAAACAAACACACACAGTTTATTTTAATTTTTATTGTACTATTTTCTTAGATATTAGCTTTTAAAAATTGATTTTTCTCGGAGTGATCAAAAACAATATGGCGGCACTGTGACGTCACGGAGTTCGGTGAACCATAATAACTTTCGCACCACAGATTATAATCTCATACACACATGGGACTCCGTGATGTCATCAGCTTTCAAAATCCATTTTACGTGTTTTGCCAAACGTCAAAAATTTTGGAATTTATTTTTGAAAATTCTCCATAATTTAGATATTTAAAAAAATTTAACTGACATATTTGTGTTTTCCGACCTCAAATTTACTTAATTCGACCATTTTTATTAAAATCCTCCACGACTGCAAGTGGCCCATTAATCAATTCTAGGACATTACATCAACATCAAATCCACACATAAATATTTGAGTCGGTTCGTATGTGCGTATGTCCTCAATGGACTCTGAAATAAGGAAAGACAGAAGTAAAATAATAAACTCTATACGAGGTCTCATCTCCTGGGCAGGTTTAAGGCTAAAAACATTTTAAATATCTTATGTATTGATAAAGATATTACAATTTTAATGAGATTCCCATACATTCGCTTGACAAAATTGCCAAGCGAATGTATGAAAATCCAATATTTATAGTCAAACATTTTTCATTGTATTGAATTAATTTCAAAATGGATGTAACAATAAATAAAACAATACTGAAACTAAATAATTAGGGACTGTTTACATAATGAAACATTATGATTGCTAATGACAAAAAATCCTGAATTATGAGAATAAAAATTGCATATTTTTGACATTTTGAGCTATTTTCATAAAGGAGGATATTATGAGACCATAGAAATCCATACTTGTAGAATAAGAATAGTATTATGTAAAAAATCCATAAACAATGTTAATTGATTTTTTGTATAAATAAATACAAAAGTACCTCGGTACTAGCCATAAGAACCTATTTATTTTCGCCTAATATTTTTCTTTACTTTTCATGGCAAATCACTTGAAGATTTATGTAGGTACTACAAACTAAAAATACCAATTTTAACCCATGTATTTGCACGGTTTCTGTTTATTTAAACCCGAGCAATGCCGGGTTACAAAAGCTTGTTATAAATATAGATAAATAAATACATAGATTAAATGAGAATCTCGGATGCATAAAGGTATCCACGTCAGAAGTTACATATTATATTGAGTTAAATTAAATATTTTGGATACCATATTTATATCCACGTCAAGAATGTAAAACAGAATACAATATTTAATACTAATTAGTAAAATAAAAAGTTTTTAGGTCCCTTCTGAATGTCTTAAGATCCGCAGCTTGCCTAAACTCAAGAGGTAATCCATTACAGAGGTCGGGTCCTATATCCACGGCGTGATCCTTATAAATCAAAATGCTCATTCACAATACAGTTGTATAGCAAGACAAGAACAACAATAATTTATTGTCAAAGAATTAATATACATACTTAAATAGGAATCAAATCATAAAATTTATAATATTAGTCAAATCAAATGATTCCACTATGGGAGACAAATGAAAATATTGGAGTGTCGATTATAGAATGTCAATAAAATGTTTAGTAATAATATGTGAAAAATAATAATTGTAATAATGTATTAAGGAATGTCAAGTAGTTGGTAGAAAAAAATTAAAAATTATAAGAAGTAAAAATTATAAATAATATATTGAAATGTCAAAAACATTTTTAATAGATTATGATGTCAATTTAATAAATGAAATAGAAAACTGAAATACAGTAGAATATTCCTAGATTCCTACTGTACAAAATGCTTCCATATTCATATCTCCCTCGAGTCTCTCGTTGTAGTCACCCGTTTCTGTGTAAGTTCGCACCCGTTTCAGTGTCAGTTCGTTAAGTTTCGTCTATTTGTAAAAAATTACGTACTATTCTACAAGTATCCAGAATTGCAATTTATTACTATTATTATGAATTTTGTAACATCAAATCATACTTACCTACTTACTTATGCAGCTATTCCTGTCTGAACATAAGCCTCCCCCACATGTCTCCAGGCATCTCTGTCCTGGGCTTTCTGCAACCAGTCACCAGCGATTCTTTTAATGTCGTCTGACAAACGTGTTGGAGGTCTTCCTCTACTCCTTTTATCTTCAAGAGGTCTCCACTCCATTACCCTTTTTGTCCATCTTTGATCTTTAAGTCTAGCTAATCTAGTCTAGTCCTAATACGAAGACTCTCAGCAAACTGCTAACTGCTACTCCTCTTGTACATAGGAAACATTGTAATGGCATGGGGAAGACTTAACTTTAATACTGTAAAAATAATGTGAACATTTTGGGTATAATTGTTTGTCTTTATTGTGATATCTGTATAATGATAGCGATTATTGCAGTTCAAGTACACACACAACTGTTGATTCACTTATTTACACTAGGCTAAGAGTAGGTATCTAATATGTAGGTATCTAATATGTGTAGGTATATTTAGTAATACTTAGTAGTATAATATTGTGTATCTATAGAAGTACATGGAGTAGTTCCTCAACTCCACTGTAATGTTGTTTGCACAAGGCACAGGTAGAATAATCTGACGTAGGTTCACCTGGCTTCTATCAGGGAATAAACATTATTGGAGAATATTGTTACATATATTGCAACGAATGCCATAGACTTGGACATAACTATAATTATGATTGTGCATATTTTTTCTTCAATGTTTCCTTATATTAATTGTACTTTATTTTGTCCTGTTTTATGCTTTTTTTTATATAATTTTGTATTTTTTTTTTATTCAATAAAATAAACATACTCTCAAAAGGGGCATTGAAGAGAGTGTAGTTTAAAAGATTCCCACGACGGCGGTTTTAGCCGGTCGGTCCTTCAGACCTGCCCAATGGCCCGCCCGTGAGGACAATTTTGGTTTGAATGTGCGGATAAATAGGAGTCTATGACTCCTGAAATATCCGGGTGTGAGGTGGGTCTCTCTTCAATGTGCATATTTATGCATGTATGTGTGTAGTTTGTACTGAATAGTAATTTTATAATCCACACATAAATATTTGAGTCGGTTCGTATGTGCGTATGTCCTCAATGGACTCTGAAATAAGGAAAGACAGAAGTAAAATAATAAACTCTATACGAGGTCTCATCTCCTGGGCAGGTTTAAGGCTAAAAACATTTTAAATATCTTATGTATTGATAAAGATATTACAATTTTAATGAGATTCCCATACATTCGCTTGACAAAATTGCCAAGCGAATGTATGAAAATCCAATATTTATAGTCAAACATTTTTCATTGTATTGAATTAATTTCAAAATGGATGTAACAATAAATAAAACAATACTGAAACTAAATAATTAGGGACTGTTTACATAATGAAACATTGTGATTGCTAATGACAAAAAATCCTGAATTATGAGAATAAAAATTGCATATTTTTGACATTTTGAGCTATTTTCATAAAGGAGGATATTATGAGACCATAGAAATCCATACTTGTAGAATAAGAATAGTATTATGTAAAAAATCCATAAACAATGTTAATTGATTTTTTGTATAAATAAATACAAAAGTACCTCGGTACTAGCCATAAGAACCTATATATTTTCGCCTAATATTTTTCTTTACTTTTCATGGCAAATCACTTGAAGATTTATGTAGGTACTACAAACTAAAAATACCAATTTTAACCCATGTATTTGCACGGTTTCTGTTTATTTAAACCCGAGCAATGCCGGGTTACAAAAGCTTGTTTGTAATATAAGCATCAATTTCTAAAGTTTGTTATATATTTTAATTTTGTTATACTTTTTGTATTGTTTTTATCTTGTGTTTATACGTTAAATTGTATGGAGTATAGAGAAATGATTAATTTGAATTGTATAAAGTATTTGATATTGTTATTTAAAAAGGCAACAGCCGTTAAAATTTTATTAAATAAATTGGACGAATGTTTAGAAAAACCATCAGGGTTGTTACTCTTGACATAATCAAAATTCTAAGTAAGTTTTCGAGTATCGTGTTCGAAAAAATTAAGACATTATACATCTTAAATGCAGATATGAAGTTTGCCTGCCACCCTGAATGTGTTGATTTTATATTGTTACTGAGAGTACAGCTTGAATGTTTATTATATGAAGCTGATTTGCTGGCTACGCCACTTGTAGGATATGCCGTGATAGTATAATAATAGTGGTAGTATATTTGACTGGCTTTCAGGAGCTTTCAAGTGGAATTTATAATAATTTTCGCTTAAATCCTGCTCAGAGAATGAGATCTGTTATAGAGTGTATTTCTTTACCTCTGCCTTATCTAATTAAAGTACATAATTATAAACATAATATTATGCAAACGAGCACAAATATTTATGTATGCGGTAATGATTGTCTCCATACTTGACAATGCATTTAGGGTGACATTGTATGTGTAATCGCCCAGGTGGTATGATTTGTTTTTATATCATCAGGTATGTATATAATGGTACATTGTCAAGTGTACGTAGGTGCTGACAATCAAATAAAATTATTAATAAAACTTAGTAGTTTTATTATATCCATTGAGTCATAAAAAGATTAGCTTACTTTTTTACAAAACTATGGGCGTGTAAGGTATCTACTTGAATTTTTCATTGGGAAGAGGTTTGGTTGGAGTATCTTTTTCGATGCAGATACCTACCTATTTATGTTTTAATAAACATGGGAATTTGGGCTGTCTAACTTTAAAATTTTCGGTTCCGAAGATGTTTTTAGCACTTTTTCGATGTAGGTACCTACCCATTTTATTAAATTTAAATATGGGCATGTGGGGTATCTAACTTCAAGATTTTTTTTATTGCGAAAAGGTTTTTAGCACTTTTTTCGATGTAGGTACCTACCTATTTTTTTTAATTTAAATATGGGCATGTGGGGTATCTGACTAAGATTTTCGGTTCCGAAGAAGTTTTTAGCACTTTTTTCGATGTAGGTACCTACCTATATTTTTAAATTCAAATATGGGCATGTGGGGTGTGTAGTGTAACTTCAAGATTTTTCAATGCGAAGAGGTTTTTAGAACTTTTTAATACATATAATAATAGGTAATACATATAATCATCTCCACTCTATCAATTCCACAAACGGATAACTATAAAAAATAATTGGTTCCCTTTAAATACTTATTTAAAATAAAGTTTATATAAAAATATATGTTAAACTACCTATTTTCAATTCCACAAATAAATATTTTGAACTGAACTGATTAACCACAGAACGGAACAAAGACAACATAATGCCTCTAACTGTGCGATTATTATATTATAGTATATTTCACTTTCTGTTGTGTTTTTAAAGCATAATATAATATAGAAAAATTACAATTTCTCGAATATAAGACATTTCGACTTGTTGAGTACGACCGTACGTGCAAGAGAAAAATAAAGATCAATAATCGACAAAGCGCCATCTGGCTGCCCAATGTTTTACTTTACAGGTGTTGCCTACTGTATTTAATACGCACAGATGATGAGTAAAATGTGCAATGTCCTCCCTGCTGCGGATTAAGATTTATAATAATAATATTATCCCTCTCCCTTTACCGATTACTTAGAGTTGACCGTGAAATCAGCATTACTAATGCGATTACCAACGCCGCTGTCACACTGTATGCATTGCTACCATACGGTGCACAACAATAGTAGGTACTATTATAGGTAGGTCTGGTAGGTACTTTTGTACTGAATGACTGACATATTATTATTATCCTTGTAGAATATGTCTTGTTGTATAAAACAATTACCTACATATATACTGCTATATAAACCTTACATCTAGAAGTCTTCATATTGTGCTCAATGCTTAGAGAAGGGTCACAATGAATCATCTCTAATAAACGTCTATTTATTTGAGAGTAGTTCAGATTTGTTCACTTTCAGTGATCACCTGGATGATCCTTCAAAATGAAAAGGTGTGTACAGGCGTTTCATCAACAGTGATCACTAGCGATGACGGATGAAAGCGATTACTACCCGACATAATTTTTATGAAAGGTCCTTTCACTGAAACAACCATAAAAAAAGTTTTATTCTATTATTTGTCTTATTCTCTATGAATTTGTATTGAAAGTAAGAATCATGTTCAAAATTATCATGCTGTCGAGAATTACATTAATTTGTTTTACATTTTAATAAGTGTTATTTTTCATTACAATTATTTTTTTAGGAAATACGTAAAACTACATACAACATGACCGTGAGTGTTGATATGGCAGTGAAAGCATAGGATGAACAAGTGTGAACAGACGTGTTCACTTTGGATGAACAGGTTTGACCCTGACACTCTGGATGATCATCCAAAGTGAAGCAATGTGAATGCTACTTTCCATATCCACAGCGTCAACCTTTTACTTTTTAGACAATACCTACATAAAAAAAAAAAAACAAAATTCTCTAAATAAGTAAAACAAACAAATATTATATACGCCACCAAGTGATTTTAAGACAACCACATATTCGTTCAACCCTCATTATGGATTTAAAATTATATAAATTGAATTAAAGGAATGTATATTAGGTAGATACCAAATAGATATACCTCCACAATGTCTCTTTATGTACTCATCTCCGTATTGTGAATTTATTAAATCATAAAATTATTATAACTCCTGTTATACGCTAGCAAGTGGGGTGAATCCATATTGTACTATTTAATAAGCGTAACAATGGAAAAAGAAAATAATAAATTGTACGCATAATGTCATTGCATCTACACAGTCATGATATGCAGCGGCGCAGAGCTGTGATAGAAAGCAATGTACATATAATAATATGCCATGGGGCCATTGAATCAATTGGTCTCTCAGACAAAATCCTAGATTTTTTTTTAATTAGCAATAGCTTAACTTGTTTCTTCATGTTTCCAATTGTGTTTTATTTAACAAATTTTACAGGGCGTTCATGACAGTGTGAATTTTCACTTTTCTTTGTCTTGATTTTTATACATATAGGGCCTTACATCCTGCACATTGTATGTATGCATGTATGTATGTTGGATGATTTATTCTGCGCCGTTTAATGGAGCACCATCTCATGGGCGCGGGAAACTACGTTGAAAAAGCGTTGTCTTCAACTTGCTCCTGAACGTTGTTATCGATTGGTTTTTACAAAGGTCCATGGGGAGTCAGTTTGAGACGCAAGAAGCCCTATCATAGAAGCAAGACTTGTTTGCTCTATAGTCTAAATTTGTGTGATTTTTTAATAAATGTAAGTCTCCAGATTAATCCTCGTGGATGAACTTCAATGCATATAGCAATTACGAAAATACCAATTAAGATTCTCTTTGGGTAAGTTGGATGAGATCGCACCTTTGGGATAAACTCGCTCTCTGTATTTTGATTGTATTTAATTTGAATACATTTCTCTATAAACAATAAATGTATTGTGATCAATTTACAATAAATAATGAGATAATTAATAAATATATCCAAAAGCATGCATGGCTTTACGCAAAAATCCTAGCGATTTGACAAAAAGACTGCTTGTTGCTGTTACTCTAAAAATACATACGAGTTTGTTTGTCTGATCGCGCATATTGTATTGTATGGACGACATAACAACAATGTGACACACTCACCCATACATGCAATGCATACACACCCACCCACACACACACATACACAGAGAGTGAATGAGATAGTGGTAACACGTGTTGGTTTGTGAGGTAGGTATTTTGTAATAATAATATGTAGGTACTTATTCCGTGTCACGCAGAGGAGAGAGAATGACACCTGTTTCACACTGGAACACTGCGTTGATTCAGAAATATTTTAATTTAAAATTATGAAAAATATACCGAAATGTTACATTAAAAATTAAAAAAATTCGCTCTTTATTTAACCTTTATTCATAGTATGTATAGGTACTTATTGTTCGTTTTTAATTTTTATTTTAAAAATTAAATTTAAAAAAAATATTAAATATAGTATTAATATAGTATAATTGTTCACTATATTTAGTATTTATAACACACATTGTCAACAAAATATCACACATTATTTTGGTTAGCTGGAAGATATTGCTCCAGGCAATAAGCACGCCAATTGCTCATATTTTTTTTATAATAATAATAACTAGACAACTTATTTATGATGCGCCGTTTAGTGGAAAAACCACCGCAAGGGCCCATTTAAGAATCATAACACCTCCCGAATAATAGGGTTTTTAACCTCGTCTTGAACACCTCCACACTCTCCAGAAGTCGCAATAAAGTGTTATTGTTATTTTTCACTAACGATCTTAACACAGGCGAAAGCCCAGTGAGATGTAACAGTGATTGTTCATGCGTGAAATGTATTTTGTAAATTATTAACAAGATTGTACCAATATATATTTGCTGTAATAAATACGATTATCTATTAACAATAATATATCGGCGCAGTGTCTAGTAGGGCATCCATGGTATAATTACACTAATATGTACGATAGAGTGTGACAGTGGGAGGAGCGATATAGATCATCATCATAATATGTACCTACCGAATAGTGAAATATATACCTATATGTCTTTGTCTATGTATGTATCTGGCTACGGGATGTTCTGGGGTGTGGGGACATACTATAATGTGTATTGTACAGTTTACACTATATGCGTAACAATACGTATTGTAAAACAGTAACTGTGTAATGTACGTGTCATGCAAGATGTGAAATATGTACTAAAGTGCGTACCTACTTACGTAATATATATATTTGAAACTGTTTTGAATATGTATGTCTGATGGTGAGGATATCCTTCATCCATTGGTCCGATTCGCCAACTCCTATAATGAGTAGTAAAATGATAAAAAAAAAACTACCACATTATATAATAAAAAAACAATATAATGAAGAATAACAGTTATCCAGTTCAAGTCAAAAAATGAAAATTTAAATACAAATACAATAAATTCATTAAAAGATAAATTTTAGTCACTAGTCAAGATATTAAAAAACAAAAAATAATAATTTTTCGAATGTTTCGTGATTTACACTGTGGAATTCCATAATAATAATAATTTTAGAACTGCACAAAAATAAATCTACTAGGTCTGATCTGAAAGAAGCGATTCTATTATTTTAAACTTATATTCTAACAGAGATGTGCCAAAGACGTCTACAACATCCGCATATATTTGTTTCCAAGACGCTGCAATCTATTGACAGACGAGTTAAAATCATAAGAAATGCTGGAACTATTACAATAAAAAGGTAAAGCCTGTCGAGTAGCCCTTATGGGAACATGAAAATTTAACCTCAACAATATATCTGGACAGTCAAGATTCCAATTTATTATGCAATATGATAATATTGTCAATGCTACCTACCTATTATATTTTTTTGACAATCAAATGATTTTATCCTGAGTGAAATTGGATTTAAAGCTAGTTGTGGTGCCTACCTAATAAAATACGTCACAGCATAGTCTCAGTCATGCTTACCCAAGTGTCATAGTATTGTCACCTAGTTAGCATTTCTCCCTCACTTATATTATATGTTAGGTAGAGGTGCCTACTATTAAGTGACAGGACTAGATTAGACAACACGCTTCGTGACGTCACGATATATTTAGTTTTTGTATCATTACACTTGTTACCATTGAAAATCAAAAATACTGCAAAGTGAATCTCTCCATAAACACGCAAGATGAATTTTCTTTTAGTTTCAGTCGTGTGCTAATTTTTTTTTACGAAATAAAAAGATTTCCCAATCAGTCCACTAAAAATGTCAAACTGAACTTTTTTTCACAAAAGCGCTCGAGTTCTTTAAAAAAAAATAGTGAAAAATTATCTGTGTTTAGAAATATTGACATATAATTTCTTTGCCATTCTGACTTGATTGGTTTCTTCACGTGTCCAAACACTCCAAACCACCGTAGTTTGTTCACATTCATTGTTGTTATAACACAGCTTTCATAAGATTTTCGTGAATAATCAGAATTTTTAACTTGTCAAACTCGTTTGACAAAGACATAGCATGTCGAAACTTAGGTATTAACTGAAATTAAAGTTCATAGAATAACTCTTGGTTTATTTACAAGGAATTTAATATTCAGATCATTTTGATAATTTCCAGTTTATGTACATGTATCATTCTGTTGTATTTACATAATTATAACACCTGATTTTGTTTGTTTTGGTTTATTAGAATAATAATAGAACCCATGTGATTCACAATAATACAATATCAAACTGTATAAGCATTTGAAGTTGTAACTATATGTGAGTGTACATATTATATAGTGTGGGTATTGTTAACACATTGTGTAAGGGCGGTGAACTAGACCTGTATAGAACAGTGTTTCTCAACGTGGGCACTGAGGAATTGCAGGGAAGTGGTAAAAAGCTCGAAGACAATTAAGACTATCGGCGAAAAAAAGGTGTAACCCTGAAAATGAAACATGCTACAGCAGTATCAATAGATTAGTTGGAAGAGATCGAGCCTTTGCGATTAACTCGACCTCTGTGTATTGATTGTATCTAAATTGAATTTATATCTTTTATGTAATTGTTTGTAATCAATGTACAGTAAATAATGAAGAAATAAATAAATAAACAGTTTTTCAAGTACAGGCATCATACATTCATACCACATCATTTTCTTAATAGTTTAAATATATTGGCACTACCAAAAGCAACATACATAAGACTGCAATTCTGAATGCTTATAAAAATAATAGTACACAAATATGCAAAAACATATGCAACTTAACGAATAATGACATAGAAACGGGTGACACATGCACATGTCCCTGAGTTATCTGGAGCCACCGAGAGAAAATCCTGAGTACACACAACGACACAAATGCATGTGACATAGCAATATTAATTATAATGCTTTATGGTGTATTTATTTAGATTTGGTTTTCCGAATATCTGGAATGTATTTGAAATAAGGTTGAAAGCCTATGATCTAGTAGTGGTTGTATATTATGTATGTAACTACATTCTGTGTATCGCTAGTTTAGTCAGTATCTATTATACGCACATTATACTAACATAAAACATATTGGGCGCAATGAGTACTACACTGGGATATAATAATATGTCATCAGTCATCGGGGCAATAGAGGGGGACAATAATACACATTTGTGTAGGTAGGTAAAATGTATTCAACTTTACACACAAACAATGCGTAAAATTGCTATTCCGATTGTTAAACCTGATTAAATGACACCTCACTCACAAACAAGGATTAACTAATTTTCCAAATGTACTTATAAGTTATAAGTTACCCAAATATATTGGCATTGTTCCTACATTTTAATCTGTCTGGTCGAAATAGGAGCCGATTAAGTATTCACTGTGTTTATAGGTAGTAGAATTCCATACCTAATGAAATTAAAATACAAATGTTTTCTTCAACTATATTTTTTATTATGGAGAGAAACGTCTTGAGAAGACAGTTAAAATCTGAGATTGACAATTTCCTTATAAGACGAAAGATGTCTTTCTCGACAATAAAACATATCGTAGCAGAAAACATTTTTTTTTATTTCGACCCAATAAAGTATCAACTTTTTTGTTCCATTGCCATTTAGACGGAAGATGATTGAACAACGGATTCATTTAAAAGACACAGGAAATTTGTTATCAGTTAGCTCCTGCAAGTTTTTAAATGTTGGTTTCTACGAAAGTACTCGGGGGTCGATTCCAGGAGACAAGTCCCGCGACACTATAATCCCTGTCATATAAACTGCAGAACTTGTTGATCCAGCCGGACTTGTCAACAAGATCTTGATATATTCGAGATCTGATATATTATGCGATCCTGAAAAATGGTTGCTTCTATGGTTTGCATTTTATTGGTGGGCCTTACATTGTGACAGTGAGAATGGCAAATTGGTGAACGTTGACCACGGACACTGTAAATAATCACTTGAGACAGCCTAGAGCCAATTCGAAAATTTTGAATCACCCTTCGTACTTCTTTCAATTAATGTTTACACAATGTTAATTTGTGTAAACATTGTTTTCCAATAGATTAATCTGGTTTTTGTACCTGCATGTCGTGTATGGCATAACATGTATAGACAATTCACACAGATTGAGCTTATCTCAAACTCAGATATGAATCTTGTATTATGGCCACTAACACAACTATACATACCTATGTGTATATATATACCAGTGGCGGGACTAGACTTTTTGTATTGGGCATGCTGAGCCTCTTTTACCATATACCGTTTTAATGACACCAACATTTGAAAAAGATAAATATCACGCGGTTTGTGTAGGTATGTACAGTAGGTAGAATTTATTATAATATATTAGAAAACAATTATTGTTGGCCAAAAATTTTTCTATCCACAATAATCCAGATAGTCTGGATGACCTCTTTTACAATAAACCATTTTAATGACAAAAACATTTGAACAAAAGAAATATTATAGGATGGAAAAGGTGTCTCAATTGACGCAGGATCACTCTAAGTGGGGAGGCTACCTTATACCAACTCGAGACTCCCAAAATAAAGCGATAAAGGGCGATAGTCCCCAGTCTTAGTGAAGAAACAAAAACTCAAATATGAAATATTCGATAATATTAAACATAATAAATCAAATGTTTTTGTGTTAACACTTTGGAAATTCATTATAATTAAAATGAATTTAAAAACACTGTATAATTTCCAAATTAAATTTATTCACCTCAAACGTTTTCGCCAAGGCTTCTACTTGGCATCATCAGGAGGACTATGTCTAGTGGCATCATCAGGAGGACTATGACTAGTCCTCCTGATGATGCCAAGTAGAAGCCTTGGCGAAAACGTTTGAGGTGAATAAATTTAATTTGGAAATTATACAGTGTTTTTAAATTCATTTTAATATTAAACATTTTCAGCAACAAATAACTCAAAATACTTAAAAAGTGATAAAGCTATTCTAAATATAATTGAATTCTTTTCTTAAGGCATGGTACCCGACATCGATCTAATTATTGTACTTAATACCTTACCAATCTTAAAAC
The DNA here is from genome assembly GCA_947579605.1 of Athripsodes cinereus. NCBI lineage: Eukaryota > Metazoa > Arthropoda > Insecta > Trichoptera > Leptoceridae > Athripsodes > Athripsodes cinereus. Next base: position 1,657,690 of record OX388329.1, read on the forward strand.
GAGTAAATTAAAAAAAAATAACAAAACAAGGAATGATAAATTTTTACAGTGCAATTATTTAAATTTACGTAACACACATTTACACCCACTCAAGTGTGTCATTTTTTCACTATATATTTTAAACTTCTTCTAAGCGAAAACACATAAAAATTTTGAAATATTTAGATCAAAGAATAATACCTAGAGATTGTTACAGTATTTCTAAGAAATAAAGCGGAATATTATCATAATTATAATCATAAAATAATATACCAAACACATCAATTTTAATTTAATATCAAAATTATGTTACGAATTTTTTTTTATCAAATAACTAATAATATTATAATAATTAAATAATAATATGTCTGAAAAAACTAATACGTAGTCAACTTATAAATAAAAAAAATAATAATCAACAATCTGATGCAAATTTGAAAAAAGTTAACACACAAAAAACCAATGTATTTGGAGAGAGATGGAATTTTTATGTGTTTCTGAGATGTTGAAATAAAAATAATAATAATTATGTTAAATTTTTGTATAGTCACTAAAACGAGTATAATATTTTATAAGAAATTCTGCTATTGGTAAAAAAAAAACACTCAGAAAAGAATAAAAGAAATAATATAAATAAAGAAAAATATTAAACAATATTTCAACTAATGACAGTACTAAACAATATTTCAACTAATGACAGTACCTACGCAAGTAAGAAATAAATAAATTTTGAAATAATATCAAAAAAAAATATCAAGATTTTCATCTGTATCCTCTAATTGAATGACATTGAACCTCAATAATATATTGGCGTTCACATGAATGTGGTATCTCAATAAGCACATTTCATTTTACCGCTATTGGATAAATTTACGCAAAACACAACTTCAATCCATTAAAGATAACTCAATAAAAATGACTCGACCGAAGCCGTATACACAAATAATAAAACATAGTATTATTGTCTTTTGCACTAACACATACAAACCTTTCCTAGAGGCACAGCATCAGGCGTACAAATGTATTGTACCACTACACTTGCATATACACTAGTATTGAACACTTGTATTAAGTACGTTAATATTATTTGTGCACAACACAAATACTTTTAACGTACTTTCCCTACGTGTGACAGATAACATAAAAGCTACATATGATGCTAGGAGGTGGAAATAGGACAGAACTATTTTCTGGGGTCATACGAATTTATCCGTATTGTAACCATTGAAGTGAAGTTTGCAAAAGGTTTGCTAACGTTTATAGCGCGAGATTTGAATCAAGGTTAATTTACTTTATACCGTTTATAGGTACATCTAGAGTTTCTATGTTAGCAATTGACCTGAAGTTTGCAATAGATTAGCTAACGTTTAGCGGAAGATTCAAACTAATTTAAACTTACTTCGTCGTTTTTTTAGATACATTCTCTCGTAAATTATAGATTTATTCCCTAGGCATGCGTTGCTTTTTTGCATGTATGGAAGGCACGTCACTGATATATACAGTGCACTAACACATATACACGTAACACCTAGACCCAGGATAATTTGAAAAAGATCATTCTTCATTTTGTCGAGGCCAGGAATCGAACTCGATACGTCACGACTAGAGGCTTATTATTCCCGGAATATTTTCGTTCCCGGGAAACGGGAATTTAAAAATTAATTTCCCAGGATTCCCGGGAAATAAATAAAAATATTGAATTTGAGTTGGAAGTTGTAAACGTTTTACGGAAAAGTTAAATAAATGTTGTTTTTGCAATTTAAAAGGGTTTATTTTAACTGATATGATACTTCCTCAGCACGTGTGATCAAATTCTCCAAAAAAAACATAAAAATAATGTTTATCTATAGTGTCCGAATATTAAATTGTGGTGGAATTTGTACCTACGTTTATTTGTTTACATTATTAGTATTTCGACTGTTACATAGAATTTTTTTTTCTTTTCTCATATTGTTTTTACATACCTAAATAAAGAATTAAAACTATACCATAGAAATAAAAAAATGCAAATTGGTAAATTTATGGATTCCTTTTAAACTTGTATACCTATTTGTCCGAGTAACTTTGTTTTGTAATTGAGTAACTGTACCATCAGGCTGAAAGAAACACATGTCAACATTTTATGTTTTTCCACGAACTAAATAATCAATTTATTTTTGTAAAGCGATGTTTTATTTTTTATTTTATTCTAATAATTTTGATTTATAAAGTGATGAATGCTAATTTGATAAGTGCGTTATAATATGTTGATTATGAAATTTTATATTTATTACGACTATTAAAACGACACGTTACGGAAAAATTACGATTCTACTCCTAAACAAAGATTTCGGTATCGGTATGGCAATCTGCATGATTAATAATTTGTGTTTTTTTTCCCGGGAAATGTTTGGCTTTTTTGCCGGGAAACAGGAAATAAAAATTCAATAATTTTCCCCGGGAATTCCCGGGAATAACCCTCTAGTCATGACTCAAAGGTACGAGCAAAGGTACCTCCATGCCTCACCGCCAGTCCTTAACTTCTCATATTTTAATTTAATAAAATTAAGGCTGGATTATTTTTCCTCCCACAAGATGCTACAAATAAATTTTTAATAAAATTATCAGAATTCTAAATTATCCAAGATGCAGAGCTTCCTTAAAATGTTCATTGACGCGGAATGAGAGCGTATATATACAAAGGAAAGAGACTTGTATAGGTATAACAGGACACGTGTGAGAGGGATAGTAGTAAACAGTATAAGGGTGAGAATATTATTTGATTTTACATATAGGTACTGTGCATAACAGAGGCGGCTGATGTTCTTGATAAGTGGGTGTTCTTGATAATTGTACATTGAACGGTATTGTGTTCCCTTCTCCCTTTCTTCCATATCTTCGCTACCTGTAATTATTTTTTTAATATTGTGCTGTGTATATAATCAGATTTTAGATAGGTACTATAATTGGCAATGTAGATCACTAAATGAATTATTGTATTATCCATTGTTCCAACTATTGTATCTGTTGAAAAGAATATAGGTAGGTATAAAGATAACTGAATCGGTTAATGATGGGGCCTAAAATGGCCACATTGAGCCATTCCTCTACAATTCATATTTGGTGAAATGTTACCGTTAAATCGTTTTACAATTCCTATTATGATTCATATAATGTGGCCTTTTTAGCCCTCTGTTTGTTTCACTATTATGCAAAGTACACCACAACCACGCCTACAGTCTTCACTTTTTTTGAATTAATGATATTAAATGTGTATCAGCAGAAGTGGAGCTTTCGGAATGGAGAAGACACTAGCTGCGACTACGGGGAGGAGCAGAGCGATTCTCACTTATTGCAATGCCTGCTGATGCGGAATGCATATAATGTGAGCAACCTGATGATGGCGAGTGACAAGGCGATATACGTCGCTGCAAACTGGAGTGGCAAGGTCTAAATTCCGGTCCCGAAAAGTAAGTAAGTAATGTGTATCATGTAATGTTTTACATAAATCAGTCGTTTTAAAAGACTCTCAAAGGCTTAGAGTAAAGAAAGGGAAATCTTTTTTTCTGCCGCGGAAACTATGAAAATAAAATAATTCTTTTTGAATCTATAAAGAGAATGCGCTCTTGCAGTGATCCTGAAGAAGAACCGCCGTTGCTATACAGTCCCAAATATGAGTTTGAGGAATTTCATCAAAGGCCTGTGTATGTAACAAAGGGAGCACTCAGATCAATGTAATATTGCTATTAATTTTATACCAAGGTACTATATGTATATTGTACAACATAATATAGATGAATAAACCAGTGCGGTAATAGATTAATTAAATTGGGCGCACGACAATAGCGATGAGCTATGAAAACCACATTGAAGAAGACTCACTGACCACACGGATAGCGCAGAAGTCTGAGGACTTCCTTTTATCCGTGGAAACTCCAGAGCAAAGGATTGGTAGCCCATTTTTTTTCTGCTAGTCTTTGAGAATCCTGTAAAATGCAGTTGGTATTCGTAAATTGAAGAAGAAGGCCAGCGACTGATATTAATTTTGAACCAGTGCCACATGCGAACTGTATGAGGAAATTTTGAGTTATGTGTTTTATTTATTTTTATTTTATTTATTTACGGCAAAAGCCTTTTTTACATGTTATATATAAATAATTTTTACATCCATAGAACTTAAAACAAAACATATACCTATATAATTATACAAATGTCAAAGACATAAAAACTTGAAAAAGACAAAATTAATTAAACATTTTTTTTGTTTATTCAAATTTATTGTTCTGATAATTAATTTAACTGTCACAGAGAAGACGACCTGTGAGTTAATTTCATGAAGTTTTAACCCACTAGCTTATCCATTTGTGGGAGAAAAAAACTATATTTTTATATATGTATAACCTTTTGCATCTACGGACAGCACGCCACTGACAGTAGATACCTAATATTGTTTGTAGTGTCATTGTGTATGTATAGTGCACATACCAGCTTTTGTATTTGGACACCTGTATTGCAAACATTGATTCACCCTACAGAAATATGCTGCATAATTATATATGTCCATAGGTACCTTCTCATATAGGTGTATTGCAAATACTTTTTTTTAAATATAAATTCAGTACGAAAAACGCCTGTGTACGCCTAGACAAATTCCATTTGACAATCGAATACAAACGAACTTTTCGACAATGTATCATATCATTATTTGTGTACATTGTCGAAAAGTTCGTTTGTAGTCAATCGCCAAATGCAATAATTGCATTTATTAGTCTAGGTACCATACTGCACTATGTCATAGAATCTCGGACAAGCAATTTGAGATCCAAGGATAGACAAAGGCTTCTCACCTTTCAACGCAAATATTACATATTTTAAATTTTAGGTACGTAGGTAAGGATCATTGACTTAAATAATACTTTATTCAATCAATATCAATGTATTATACAAACGTTGAGACAATATATTATATTGGCTACAATTAAGTTGCAGCGAATATTATAAATGTGAATAAATGAATAAATGAATAAATGAATAAATGAATAAATGAATAAATGAATAAATGAATAAATGAATAAATGAATAAATGAATAAATGAATAAATGAATAAATGAATAAATGAATAAATGAATAAATGAATAAATGAATAAATGAATAAATGAATAAATGAATAAATGAATAAATGAATAAATTAATAAATGAATAAATGAATAAATGAATAAATGAATAAATGAATAAATGAATAAATGAATAAATGAATAAATGAATAAATGAATAAATGAATAAATGAATAAATGAATGAATGAATGAATGAATGAATAAATGAATAAATGAATAAATGAATAAATGAATAAATGAATAAATGAATAAATGAATGAATGAATAAATGAATGAATGAATGAATGAATGAATGAATGAATGAATGAATGAATGAATGAATGAATGAATGAATGAATGAATGAATGAATGAATGAATGAATAAATGAATAAATGAATAAATGAATAAATGAATAAATGAATAAATGAATAAATGAATAAATGAATAAATGAATAAATGAATAAATGAATAAATGAATGAATGAATGAATGAATGAATGAATGAATGAATGAATGAATGAATGAATGAATGAATGAATGAATGAATGAATGAATGAATGAATGAATGAATGAATGAATGAATGAATGAATTAATTAATTAATGAATGAATGAATGAATGAATGAATGCATGAATGAATGAATGAATGAATGAATGAATGAATGAATGAATGAATGAATGAATGAATGAATGAATGAATGAATGAATCTAACGCAGTAGGTACTAATATTCTCAGAAAGCAGGTTACTAAATTAATCATAAGGCAATAAATGTTTGCTGTTTTATTCCATGACATTTAGGTGGTGATATTCTCCCTCACACTTACACAAAAGTATTTTACATCTTATATATCTGACCAAGTCATGAGAAAATCCTACAATATAAAAATAATGAATGTCCTTGAAGTTAAGTAAGTACCAAGACAGATTCGACTGAATGATATAAAATTATTTTTGGACCCAGATTCTATTGGACTCATTACCAAGTTCGATGGCATTAATTTGTCGTTTTCTACATTCGATAGTATCCAGCATGTGATACCTATACTAGGAACGCTAGAACAATTCCTACACGCGAAGCTGTCATTGTAGCGCGAAAAGGATGGGTTGAGGATTAACGTCTCGTCATAGACACTACCAAATAAGGTTACGTTGTCTTTTCTATATATTATATTCTTAATTTTTCGTGTGAATTTCTAATTTATATTAATTTGTCGTTTTCTACATTCGATAGTATCCAGCATGTGATACCCATACTAGGAACGCTAGAACAATTCCTACACGCGAAGCTGTCATTGTAGCGCGAAAAGGATGGGTTGAGGATTAACGTCTCGTCATAGACACTACCAAATAAGGTTACGTTGTCTTTTCTATATATTATATTCTTAATTTTTCGTGTGAATTTCTAATTTATATTAATTTGTCTATAGTTACTACAAGTTATTATGCATGACACTCCTTACCATGTACCTATTATTGTTTACAAAATTCTCGCATATATATCGAAGTTATTTAGATAATATAACACTTTCAATTTAAACAGTAATATAGGTACTTAATTTGTATACCTAATACCAAGTCATCCCACGGAGAATCATCCCTTTAATGCTAGCGATGACAGGGCCTTGTGTCAACACAAATATATTATTGGGTGCCTATATGAGAACAATAACATACGTGCATAAATGACATCTCATTCACACAAATATATACACATAGCAATGGCGTGCCTTCCATACATGCAAAAAAGCAACGCATGCCCAAGGACTAAATCTATAATTTCCGAAACGAAATATCTAAAAAAAACTACAAGTAAATTATAATTGATTTAAATCTTCCGCCAAACTATAGCAAATCTTTTGCAAACTTCCGTTCTATGATTACCATAGATACCTACATTAGTATGACCCCCAAAATATTTCTGTCCCATTTCACCTCTTTGCGTCTTGAGTCACCTTTTTCATCCTAACATATTTATCTTCTCCAAATGTTGGTGTAATTAAAACGGTATATTGTAAAAGATGGTCATTTTAAACTATCTGGATAATTGTGGACAGAAAAATAATGTAGGTTTTGGCCAACAATTGGTTTCAAACATATAATTATAATAAATTCTACCTACTGTACACAAACCGCATGCCCAATACCAAAAGTCTAGTCCCGCCACTGACACATAGTACCTAAGCAGTACGTAATTCACCTTTTATACGATGGTCCTAGATAATACATTAAGCCACATCAAATTCAAACTAAGACAATCGCATAGATAAATTAATAACATTAGACTAGAATCTCGATTGAAAATTTGGTAATGAGTCCAATCGAGTCGTGAGTCTTCGAATCTTTATATTTATATGCACTTTTTTACCCCATGGTAGCAGAACAAACATAATACCAAACTCTGTAAAATTGTTTAATGATTTGAATGTTCATGTCGATATTTTCATCATAACATACAATGACTTTATCGCCAAGATAGAGATTCTCCTTTGATTCTGTTTCTTTTTGATGATAACTCTTGTTTTTTTTTTAGACTTGGCATTTCTTTGTTTTTTTTTTTTTAATTATTTTTTTCATTTTTCCTGCTGAGACCGCCTTGGCCAAAAGCTGTTATGGTCTCAGTGCAGGGTGATATTTTTAAAATAATAATAATATCAATAAGTCAAATCAGTTTTAAGACTTATTTACAAAACTCAAAGAATTTTGCGACAAGTAGTTAGAAAATAGAAAAGTCGATCGGGTATTTTCTTAATTTTTTTTATATTATTATTACAGAAATAATAAAAAAATCTTAATGAAAGTAAGACCAATATAAATAGCCTAGTATCGCCGCTGGTATTCCTTTGTATATTAAGTAGCATTCACATTGCTTCACTTTGGATGATCATCCAGAGTGTCAGGGTCAAAGCTGTTCATCGAAAGTGAACACGTCTGTTCACACTTGTTCATCCTATGCTTTCACTGCCATGTCAACATTCATGTTATTTTATATGTAGTTTGACGTATTTTCGCAAAAAAAAAAACAATTAAATGAATAAAATAATATTAATTATTAAAATGTAAAACAAATTAAGATAATTCTCGACAGCATGATAACTTTGTACACGATTTTGACCTTCAATACAAATTCATAGAGAATAAGACAAATAATAGGATAAAACTTGTTTACGGTCGTTTCAGTGAAAAGACCTTTCATCAAAATTATGTCGGGTAGTGATCGCTTTTATCCGTCATCGCCAGTGATCACTATTGATGAAACGCCTGTTCACACCTTTTCATTTTGAAGGATCATCTAGAGTGATCACTGAAAGTGAACAATAATGTGAACGCCCCTTTAGTTGGTGTAATAACGATGCGTTCAGATGACAGATTTAGTACCTTTGTTGCAATAAAACTAATAATTATATTATGTTTACACGTTGTAAAACATGGTGTCAACAGTTCAAAATAACACACTACAATAATTATAAACTGAAACTAAATAATATTATGTAGGTAGCTACCATTGTGACAAAATTAATAGGTACATTTTATTCATCCATTCGTTCGTACATCAGAGCATAGCACACAAACCAGCCTCTTTTATTCAGCGTGTCTCTGCGACGATTGTATCACCTCTTCCTACGACATTCCTAACGCCGCTTTGATGTCGTTGTCACAAGAACGGTGTATTGAGAAGAATGGTTAGTAAAACGTTGCGAGATAGAGTGAAGAATGAAGATATTAGGAAAATGAGTTGAGGTGGAGTACATAAACAATGTATTCTGATTTTGTGGTCTCTAGACTACACTACTGCAACTTCCTGAACGTAGTACAGCCGCAGATCCAACTGAACCGCTTACAAATGGCATTTAATGGTCCTGCTACGCAAATTGCATAGCATACGTGAAAAGGTCCAATATAAATTGTGCCTAATAGTTTACAAGGCTCTGAATAATATGGGACCTCAGTCGATTTTTAAGCTCTGTTTTTTCAAAACACCTGGATTTAGACCCCTAAGCTCGGTAAAGGGATCCACCAATGTGCTGGATGAGATCAATAGATCCAACAAACCTGCTTCTACGACAGGACTTCTGGTGAAAAACATATCAATTATAATGTTCAGGAGCAAACTTGAGACATCGCTCTTCCAACACAGTTTTCCGCGCCGGAGATGGACGTTCCATTTAACGGTGCTGAATAAATCATCCTGCATACCCACATACATGTCAAAGGAGTGTTGTGGAAGAATGCGCGTAGGTATATGAATAAGTTGAAATGGTTTGGATAATTATGTTAAGTAAATAAAATACGTTGAAAGATGTCGAAGAAATTGTATATAAAGGAATGTAAGAAAGTGTGGACGTCCAAGAACTATGTATATGACTTGATTCCATCGCTCTCAACGTTCCTCTCGGGAGCACAGGGCAGAAACCATAGCCTCCTCTATTCAGAGCGTCAAATAGGACTTGATTACGTGGATTAAATTCTCAAAGACGACCGCGTCTTCTCATAACGGATGTTCAGTAGCAGAGTTATTTTCAACCCTAATGAATGGATACAGAATGTTATTATTGTTTTGACTGTCATCAGAGTTAATGGCGATGAATGAAAGGTGTTGTTGATGTTAATACAGACTGTCAAATAATAACATACAAATAAGTAGTTACGTGTTACTATATGTGGGGTTTAAAAGCAAAACCGCCGCTCTGAGACTTTGTAATATTTTCAGATAACAAAAAAAAACTTATAAGATACATATTATGCCACAAATGCATAATTATATATAGGTACATTTTATTCCAGTAGATCACAGTTTACCATTTTAGATTTTGAATGAGCGAGCGATCTTTAAGCGATAAGGTTTGTTCAAGATAATAATTTATTTATTCATTCATTCTTTACTGTACGTGGACATTGATCAAAATTTCTACAATTTCATAGAGAAAGGCGTTCATATTAAATACAATCAATATACAGAGGGCGAGTTTATCGCAAAGGTGTGATCTCTTCCAACTAACTCAAACAGCATGTTATAGGGAGTATAGTGGCGGCTTTGCATTTAGAATGAATTATAAAGCCATATTTTATAAATTTGTCTCGGTTTTGCTTCTGTACCCCACAAAGGTAATCTATACATCACTGTATTGGGTTGGGTGTGTTAAGATATCAACGAACAAAAAAAAAACATTTGTAAATACATGGGTATTTATTTCGTAGTAGTACCTTACTTATTATAAGGCATGTATTGTATTTGGAACAACTTTGCCAAAGTTTATTTTAATGAATTTAAATAAAAACAGTAAATAAAACTGGTCATAGAAGGGAAGGTTGAGGGCCGTAGAGGGGTTGGAAGGAGGCGGCTTTCCTGGCTCCAGAACATTCAGGATTGGACCGGGACGAGAGATGTGGAGGAGTTGTTTCGTGCTGTCCAGAACAGGAAGGATTTCTCCCAGGTGGTCGTCAACGTCGGGGGGACCCGACAAGACACGTAGAGAAGAAGAAAAAATAAAACTAGACTCTCAATAAATTTTTCACGAAGTCATTCAATATGAGTTGCATACTTCAACTAAGTTCTATAATAAAACTGATTTGTGATGGGTGTCTAGCCGACAAACCTCTCAAAACTTGAGAGGCATTCCAGGTTCCATATGGGATAGACCCAATTTTTTAAGGAAAATTGAATATTTAAATAAATTTATATATTTTTTTAAATGTGTTAATTGAGTAGGTACTGATTAAATTTAATCTTACTTTCAAAATATTCAATAATTTATTCCTGATTAAATCAACACTATAACATAAATTTATTCCACGGTCAGCCTACTCAAAACACTGCCTTAAAAATCTAATAAATGACAAGTATAAGGAATAAGTTTAGTCAAACGTTAAGGGCCCCGTTTAGCAAAAACGGTAAAGTTTTCTATTTTCAACAAATTTTATAGAAAAACTACCAAAACTTGTTGACCCTTGCGAACATATTGATTTGATAAAATAAAAAATCAAATATTTATTACCAGAATATTAGTTTTTTACTAAAAAATAAATAAATCGCAGACTGACGAGATTTATTTAAGTACTCTTTGTTATATCAAAATACAAATTATTTGTAAAATATATATTTTTTTTATTCATCCTATCAAGCATATAAATACTATAGATTTTAGCAAACTTTTTTAGTATACAAAAAATTGAGTTCATGTGGTGATTTTTGGTTTCAAAATATGAGAAATTTTATCAAAAAAAAATATTTTTTAAGTCGGTCAATATCCATGAAAAAATCAAAAAAAAAATAGATTTTTTTGTTCTATAATTGTAATACTATCTAAATATTCTCAATATTAAAATAAATATATGGAAATTTGTAGGATTCTCGTGCATTTATGTACCAAACACACCCCCGAATTCGATTTTTAGAAATATGCTTTTTATTATAGGTATATGAAGCTTAAATCGAGTTTTTTTTGAAGTTAAAGTTTGATATTGGTAATTAATATTTGTTTTCATATTTTATCAAATCAAAATGTTCGTAGGGTCAACAAGTTTTGAGAGTTTGTGTACCAAACTTGTTGAAAATTGAATGTTTTATCGTTTTTGCTAAAGGGGCCTCTTAAGTTGGAACAATGTTTATCTCTATTCGAGAATAAGAATATAAGATGTCACAAATCAGTTCTAACAGTTAGATATAGAATATGAGTTAATTTTTGTATTAGACATCTCCATAGGAGAACCATGTTTATTTACACAATGTAACATTGGACAAAATCTAATCAGAAGAAGTGATAAAGGTGTTCTAACGCTTACGAATTGGCTCTAGGCTGGCTTAAATGCACCGTAGGTAAAGTAGCGAAATTCAAAAGGCATAGAAAGCATGAACCTTCGAACAAATCCTCTCACAGTAAAATTGGTGACGGTTGACCATAGACCCTGAAAATGATCACTGAAACCAGCCTAGAGCCAATTCGTAAGCGTTGGGTAGCCTTTTTCATTTCTTTTGATTAAATTTTGCATAAAGATACATTGTGTAATCATGGTTCTCCAATCGATATGTCTTATTGGTTTTTGTCACATGCGATAATTTGAAAAAAATAAATATTTGTATATTTGTCCACATGGCTAATAGAACAAATCGTACATGTGACAATAATAACTATTAATACATATTATACGGTATATAAGTCGACAAATAAATAAAGAACTAATACATTAATCACATAGGAAGAAGAGAAATGTATATTTATAATATATTAAATTAATATTTGTTTTAGTGACATTAATATCACATAATAATATTTGTACAATTATTTACTACTACTACCGGCTACAGATGGGGTAGCCGGCTAACTAACTGCGTGTAATAGACACGCAGATTGTCCTTTATATACTACACTATACCTACTATGCTTTATTATATCCTCATTCCATATCCCAAGTGGAGTTTAGAGAGGAACTCCATATAGATTTTCTTTCCATACATACTTCTTTTGCTTCTTCTAAATATATTTAATTCTTCCTTTGAATTTCCAATTTGTATTAAAATTCATTGAACGTAATATAAAATTTGATAAAATTATATTTTGTATTGAATTTCAATATTCATTCATCTGTAATGAAGCTTGAGTGATACTTAGAAAATACTTAAAAATGTGTATTCAACCGAATGTACTGTCATTATTTAAATTTAGAATATTTAAATACGTCTGTTAATGATTTTCAAATATAAATTAAAATTCATAAAAAGAATAATAAAATATAATATATCACTTGGAATTCCTGGCAATGAATAGATAAGTATGTTGTTTTTTTCTATTTGTGTTCGAGTGTCCTGTAAAAGGCTGCTGTTCGCAAACACGACAAATAAATATTTTACATCTTCATTCAGCAATGGCGGCGTACAGACAGCTAGATGCAAACGTCAATCATCAATCATCAAGCAAAAATCTTAAATCATTCGGCGACAATTCAGAGAATTCTCCGAAGAAATATTGGAATGAATGCCTTCGTTTCGTCTCATGGACAGGTAACGAAGGCATTCATTGCAATATTTCTTCGGAGAACGCTCCGAATTGTCGCCGAAAGATTAAATTTAAGATTTTTGCTTGATGGTTGTCGTTCGCATCCAGCTGTCCGTACGCCGCCTAAGATGAGGTTTACCGCCAACCCGAATATATCATTTTTGGCACGGAGAAGATGACTGGCATGTTTATTACATTTAGTTAGTCCTCTACACTACATTTCTGGGATGATAGATTTTTCATAAATATTTTTTATATTGGCATTGCGGATCATATTATATATAGATAACAAATAAATTGAAATTAGAAATTAATTGGTAGTACATATGTTATTTCTTTTTTTTCTTTTTGCATACCTATTGTTTTTCTCTTTATGCATTATTTCTCTTGACTGTTCCTTTTCATTTGTATTATTTGTAAAGGCTGATACAGCCGTTTATTATGTAAATAAATAAATAAATAAATAGCTTACGCCTTTCACAAAACTTAAACATTAGGTAATTTTCACAGCGTGCTCAGTGAAAAATCTTATGTATTGGAACAATATCAAATAGTTAAACAAAATACAAACACAAAGATGATCTAACTATTAAGTACTGTGTTGGTGATAATTTTTTGTTAATTTATAATTGGTAGTCCGTGTCTTAAAGATAAAATAAATAAAATATTATCCACAGTTTTATTCTATTCTGTTCCCTCACGCAGTATCCCAACTGGGGTAGGCAGAGAGAACGGAACGACATATACAAAGATCTGTCCCTACATACTTCTTTCGCCTCCTCTACATTCATGCAACCTCTCATGCACGCACGTCAATTTCTTTTACTCAACACACGGCCGTACTTGAGATATCTAGCCATGTAGTTTTCGGACACCCGCGCTTCCTCACATCCTTTCTTTTAGACATTCAGCAAGTAAACTTTGTTCCGATTTTTGGAATATCAAATAACAGCAGGGTTACTCACGACGCGATGACACTAATTAATGTCTAAATCTTGTCTTAATCTTAACTACGATGCGACAGTCACTTCGTTTAAAATCAAGAAAAGATTAAGGTTGTATTTAGATCGTATAATGAGTAACCCTGCTAAATCAATAATGCGAAGGTGACCGTATTATATTAAATTGACGCAGGTACTGAGTAGGTACCTACCTAACAAACTCTATTTGAATTGATACACGAGGATTTATATCGTGCTATAATAAAAATAATACCTAGTGACTATTATTGTATTATTATTATTGTGACGTGGATTGTATGTGACGGCCGCTTGTGCATTATTTGATAGCCGGAGCGTGTCCGGCACGCGCTCGTTCGCCCCACTACTAAAACGCCCGCTCCCGTGGCGTAGGTACCTAATCTCAGAAGGCGGGCGGTCTATCGTTTAGTGTCACGCTCCCTGCAATATGTCCCGTACTATCTAACAACAATGCCTCCAGCAATGTAAATAAAGTATATTGAATAATTTCACAGCGGATTATAAGTTTTTGATAGTCTATAATATAATTTTATATACTAGTTTTAAATCCGGCCTTATTCTGGGAATAAAAGTCTAATATAAAAAACGTAAATATTATGCTATAAGCAACCTGTTTTTCAAAATAATGGAAAACATTGTAAAATATTATTTTTTGGTTAATAATTAACTCGATTTTGGATATTTTGCCATAAAGATACAGAAAAAATATTGCTACACATACATATTCACTATTTTATATATGGCATAAGTATGGATGGATGGCAAACCTCGTCGCTGAATTTAAGATGTATTTTTTTTTATTTTACGATTAAGAGTGAGAGGCCGGGTGTTGATTACCAACACATTCTCACAATAGCATTTTAATTCAATTTTAGCATCGACTAATAAAAGTATGCGTTAACCCTCCCATTGAGAGTACAGTGCAGTAACCAGTTTCCTCCATTCAGGGCTTCTCTGTCGACGGGAGCCCTGTCTTTGAAAAATAAAATTTTGTTCCGTTGAGTCTGAATGATAAATACCACGTACAAATTGAGTTACCTCTTCTTAAGACAATCCTAGCGCACTGATGCCATTGTCACAGGAACGGTATATTGAGAAAGAGGGACGCCGGGCCTTTGTCGAAACTCTTATGGACGAAATAAGATGGATGCTTCTACATGTTGTTTCCATTGAACTACAACAGATGGCGTCTTTCCAATTTGAAAACACAGGAATTGTATGAAATCGTATAAAAACTGTAATTTAAATAATGGAATAATATCGAGTTGTGTATATACAACTTTCAAAAACTTCAAGCCATGTGATAGGCATGATACAGAGGAATTGAGAATGTTACCTAGGTTTAAAAAGTACTCTTAACCAAGCCTTGAGTCGATTCATAAGTGTCTTGCACTCCTAAAGGAAGTTCACATTATGTACGTGTATCATATACAACATACCTACCTAGTTCATACCTATTCAAATAGGTTAACTGTCGGTGAGCGTAATCGACTAGAATGATTAATCTAGAGTGGTTCGAAATATGATTGACGAAAGCATTGCTCTTTTGGTATTTATTTAATTTTATTTGGTAACTATCACTGGACATTTTTTAAATATGAACCAACCTCCTGTACTAATTACCCAATCATTGTTAAATTAAATTTATAAATATCCTTTTTGTGAAGTTTAACAAGTGTGAATAATATTTAATTTGACACCACGGAACAAACATACATTCATAATAACAAACGGAGTGAAATATTTATGGGGGTAATCTTCTCCTTTATTAGACTTTTGTGAGGAAATGTATGCGGTGTGATGCGAATAATTGTCCGGATATATAATACATAATACACAATGTGTATAAAATTCAGTGGCGAGACCAGGTTTTTTACACTGGTCATGTGTTTCATTTCATTTCATAATTCGTGGGGCACTCGGCCAAAAATTTTTCTCTGACTATTTTTCGCAAGTTTTTTAGTGTCCTGTAAAAAGTAGAAGTTTGAAAAAATTAAAGAATTTTTATCTTAAAATCAGCGATTAGATTATTGCCACCCGAACTACATGTCTTAATTTTTTGTTTAAAATCTGAGATTAGGTTTGCATCCTAAATATCTTAGTGTATTGTTGGCACGGAGACAGTGGCTTGTATGTTAACTGCATGCGGCTGGTCTGCTAGCTACCCCACTTATATTGCTTTGGAACGACATTAAGGCAAAAAATTTATAGCACTAGGGCTAAACTAATAACACACAATAATGCCCTAGTGCGAGCCGCATTTGACCGCCAGACACCGCAACTAACAAAAAGATGGAACACCCATCTTAACCAAGTGCCATAAATAATTGTGTGATCATGTATAGTAATTATTATAATTTTTATTTCTGTATTTTTTATAATATGTATTTAATATGGACCTGAGAGGCTTGCACAACCCACCTTCAGATCTGGAATAAAGATGATTATTATTATTATTATTACACCTGCATATTTACGAAAAAGTCTAATGTCTATACCATCACGACGTCTCCCACAAGTCATCCTCGCCGTATCAGAAATACAATAAGACAAAACCCGATTGGGTAGCATTCCTCATTGCTGAGTTGAAGATATAAATCACCTGTGTTTTGCAGGATAATTAAAAACTTACATAAAGTGTGGTAGACCTTTTATTTACTGAAGAGCGTACGTAAATATACAGAACTAGCAGGAGAAATAAAAAATATTTGGCATTCTAGGTCCGTTTATATACCTAATACCTTTAGTCATGTCAGCTACAGGGGTAATTCCGAAATCTTTAATAAATGATTTACAAAAATTAGATTTACCAGTTAATTTGTACATTAAAATTCAAAAATCTATTATAATAAACACTTGTAATGTTGTAAAAAAGTTTTTGAACACATATATTTCAGGCACAATGCTGGTATTTTGAACCCGCGTTCTGAGCCTAATCCTTTGATATCCTGTATATCTGGATAGGTGAATTTTTCCCGGCATTAGACTGTTAAGTTTTTGTGTGACCATGACTGATCATATGGAGACTTATCTGGTTGTATAATGCTGAGAAGTGTGGATGGCAATTCTGCCGCCGCGTAAAAAAAATAAATAAATAAATAACTCTTAAATACCAAAAAGTTAAAAGTTATAACGGTATACACGTGTATTATATAATTTAGTAGGTAGTATTAATAAGTTGGAACAATTAAAAACAAGAAATAAATTATTTTTAAATGTGTCATGTTATGGAAAACTCTTTCAGAAACCGATAGCTTACATAGATTCTAATGACATGTGGTGCTTATTTGCAAGTATGGAAGACACGCCGCTGTTGTGGATATACCTATTATTTGATACTGACTTTATTCATAGTGTGCTATAGAACTAATAATGAATACCATTATGTAGAAGGTGTAATGTAGGAGCTTACATGAGCTTTGAAGAATAATAAAGTTAATACTTTTAAACTTACGCAGTATATCCCACAAGTTAATAACTAAGTAATTAATTATCAAACCTCAATACGTGAGAACTTAAAATTTTATTTTAGGAATAATATGAAATACATATCGCACATTGAAAACAAAAGTGGCATTATAAAAAAAAACATGATTTTTCTGTATGGCCGTCTAAAGTTTTTGGTATAGTTCTATAGTTTACACCTCTACTCGTTTCTTGAATACATTATTTATACAAAGTAATATATAAAAATGACACTTTACTTAAAATGTCATTTATGCATTTAGACTGTCCTTAAATTAATGTACAACCACTGCGGCCGTTTGACTCCAACTGGTATAGTGTCACTTTATTAATTAGCAACTTGAAGCTTATACAAAAAGTACAAACCGACACTAGTGACCTCTAGGAAAAACTTAACAAGCTATTGGAATAAGTGTTTTTGTATTGGATGCGTTTTAATTTGAGCGTTTTTAACATCGTTTAAACTCAAAATTGTCATTTTTTTGTATACTGCCACTTTTGTTTTCAATGTGCGAATTATAATATCATCATGGTATACCCTAAAAGTGAAGTAGCCAGAAGACCAGCTTAATTTAAGATGTAAAATATCTTTATTTTTATCGCACACCTGATGTCTTTTACAGTACAATCGAAAACTTGCGGAAAAAAGTGGAAGAGCAATTCTTTGCCGGGTGCTCCACGAAACTTTAGTCAAACGTAATGTCGCAACAAAGTTTATTTATTTATTTATTTATTTATTTATTTATTTCTAAATGAAAACAATGAACAGCATTACAGTAAAAACCTTTTCGCTGTCATTGTACATACATATCAAACAATTAAAGACAATAACAAAATATACAGAAAAATACAGACACATAGAAATTCTATGACACAAATATATGTAGAAGAAAAGGAACACCCATTGAGCCCGTCGAACCGATTTAATTAATTATTAAGTTAATTAATTATAATTCAAGAGTTTTTGTGTTTACGCTGTGGAAATCCATTTTTAATTTTAATAAATAAAATATAAAAATATATTATTGAGCACTGTTTAATCTCCACTATGTTAGGTTAAATACCGAACGTTTTCGCCTATACTTGTAGGCATCTTCAGGGAAACTTCCCATTCAGTTTCCCTGAAGATGCCTACAAGTATAGGCGAAAACGTTCGGTATTTAACCTAACATAGTGGAGATTAAACAGTGCTCAATAATATATTTTTATATTTTATTTATTAAATTAATTAATTATTTTTATTACTGACAATAAGACAATTCTTACAAGGATCATTACAGCTGAAGACCAATACTATCCCAGAATATAACCTTGAACGATATCCAAACGACAACGCAACTACAATATGTCCTCAATTTTCCTTATAAATTATGCATACGTCACATTAATGATATCAATTTCTCCAGCCAGACCATTAAACATTTGAATAGCCCTTCTTACTGGGGATTTTGATAAAATATATTATTCAAATCTCTGAAATTTAGTAAGGTGAGACAAGTGTAACAGTAATTGCAGTTATACCGTATTATAATAATAATAAAAATAATGTATAGACAATTCACACAGACCGAGCTAGTCCCAAACTCAGATATGAATCTTGTATTATGGGTACTAACACGACGATACACATATATTATATACAATGCAATACAAACACCCAGACCCAGGACAATTTGAAAAAGGTCGTTCTTCATTTTGCCCTGTGAAGATTTTTGCCCACTATTATTAATTCGCTGTGTCGGTGTTTAGGTAGTAGAATTCCATAATGACATTGTATATGTCCTTATAAGTCGTCGAAAGATGTCTCTCTCAGTAAAAAAACATAATTAGAAAAAACATATTTGTTTTTCTTTTTAAATTTAAATCTGTATTTATTTTAACCAGGGCTAGTTTTACTTCCATACTTAAAATATTAATTGAAAAATAAAGAAGTGTCTACTAAATACACTATACCTACTGAACATGTTTACATCAGTCATTTTTTTCTTCGGACTGACCCTATTATTTGTTCAATTGACAAATAGTAATAAAACTTTACTATTTGTAGATAGTTAATCAGTATTTAGATAGGCTCCAGTCATATTGTCTACTTTACTGTTGTTGACGAAACGATATTATTCATTGATGCGTTGTGGGAACGTCAAAAGGAGGAAACTGTTCGTAAGGCTATATGTATATAAGTAATATATGCCTAGGCGATTGTGGAGTAAATTATGCGAATGAATCTAGAAGTGACAGGGTGTTCACTCCTTAATATTATTTATCAGATACTATACTATACCATTCCCTCACGCTGTGTCCCAAGTGGGTTAGGCAGAGAGAACGGAAAGCCAAATAGATATTTTTTACACACTTCCTTCGCTTACTCAATATTCAGACAATTTCTCATGCATGCACGTAAGTTTCTCTCAACTCAACACACAGCCGCCCTTGAGAATTTGATCCAGCCACGTAGTTGTCGGACGCTCGCACTTCCTCACAACCCTTCTTTCAGACAAGTATATCCTCTTTGTCATCCTTACCTCATTTACCAGATATGGATATGAAATAAAAAAAAGTCTGGATAGATGGCGCTCTTGCATTTTTCCCACACCCATAAATACTTATTTTTAAATTTGATATATTTTGTTAATTTTTTCATACTCAAGACTCGTCAAGAACAGCAACATTAGGGAATGGCATTTTTTTAAGGATATATTATTTTTTGATAAAAATCCTGATTAGAATAGAATGCAATAAAATATAATATATTAAAAAAGGGTTAGAAAGTGTTATTTGAAAGAAATAATATATCTGCAATAAACTCGCCCTCTGTATATTGATTGTATGATTGATTGTATTTGACCTATATTTATTTTTGTGTAAATTCTCTTGTTTTCAAGTTACAGTAAAGATTAAATACTAAATTAATTTATTTGTTGGAGAAAATTAAAATGCTGCGAGAATATAATCGACTTGTTTTATTTCTCTCTGAATTCAAGAATGTTATTGCAATACATTGAAAATCAAACATTTAATTTTTTTAAGGTAAAAGCTTGTAAAAGGGTAGTTTGCCGGCACCTGGGATAGAAGCACGGACCCCCGAGACTCTACCAGATACTTTTATAATTAATTTTATTCTTAATTCACACATTTAAAATTAAAAAAAAATCGTGAGTGAACACCCTGCATGTGATTCGCACTGAATGAAGTTCAATATTATATTGGGTAGATCAAATAAAATGTGTGATGGGGCGTTTGGCACTCGTTAACTAGTCAATCTGCGAACCTGTTCATACGGAGCCACGTGGCGGAAGCGTGGCGCTCGCGGTGTGTAAATGTAACTATGTATTAATATTATATTATATCAGATCCGAAGGTACCTACATCCTTAACCGTATCAGAAGAGTTTATCAGCTGTAAATAAGTGGCTCGCACAAAAATAAAAACTTGGAAATTTGATTGTTATTCGCACATTATTCTAGAACCCTTTAATTGTTTCATCTTTTTGTGTCTTATTAATTTTCCCCGATGTTCTTCCTCTTTTCAAAGATCTTCCTGTACATCGCCAGTGTGAAGAGTTTATCCAAAAGTGGAAGCCTCAGTCCAGTCTAATATCCAATCCATTAGATAGCCATGAGATTTGCCATCTACCAATAAAAAATATCTTTATTTTCTCGGATATTTCAGGAGTATATATATCTATTTATTCTACCAATAAAAGCGAATAAGTCACGTAGAATGAATGAACGAGGATAAAATGTCAAAGAAAATATACATGGCTAAAGGAAGGTGCTGGTAGAATTAGCCATCCGAAAATCAAAAGGCAAAATCATAATTTAAACCAGATTCTATGTACATGACGGACACATTGAAAAGGAGATCGTGCATGAGGAATTGTATGACAGTGACGGAAGTAAATAATTATGCAAGACGAGTAAATGGCACTCGATTCTTACTGCCTACCCTGCAAGGAAAGCGGCGTGATGGTAAGGATGATAAATAAATAAATCTTTACTGGCCAAATTCAACAAAAAAATACACAACATGATAATAAAAAAAATAAAAAAAATTGGACCAAAAGGCGGACTTGTTGCTGGGCAACGTCTTCCAGTCAACCCTAACATAAGAATTTTATGATGATGAAATAAATTACTGTGCAAAATTGAGTAGTATATTTGTATGAAAAATAAAAATATTTTTCGTGATCTGAGTATTTCAAGAGATTCGTGGCAAGTGGATATCCCGCTGGTCAAAACCACTAGAACACATGGACCTATATCATGTATGTGCAGTATGGATGGACTAGACAGCACATTACAAAATGTATTGAATGTTCTGTGGTCTGCATATATTCCAGTATATACCTAATAATACATAAAATCGGTAGGTGTGATGACCTAGGCAGGGCCTGATCTAGATTATATTCCTTTTCGGGAAAAAAATATTTGCCGCCACATGGTCTGACAGGTGAGGATTTTTTATAAGTTTTGTGAATAATTTTTTTTTCAAAAATGTATATAAAACTTTGAAATGTTTGAAAATCTCCTCACTTTTATTAAATAATAATAATTATCTAAAATTAATTTCTTTTTTATTTTGTTGACGTGTCAAAAGTTAATTAATTTTTTAGAGAAAGTACAAAGTGTTTTAAGTTTCTTTTATTTTCTTTTCGTATTTTTATACCAAACAAATAGGTGAACATTAGTTGTAACAAACATCAAAGAGAGACCCACCTAACACCCGGATATCTCAAGAGTCGTTAACTCCTACTAATTCGCAAATTCAAACCAAAATTGTCCTCACGGGTGGGCCATTGGGCAGGCCTAAATTTAGTAACAAACAAGAGCAACTCTATTATTGTAATGTAGATTTATAAATAGGAAGTTAAATTTTCAATATTGGATTTTTCGCACCGTTAACCTACAGTGCTGATAAGTGTAATTTTTAAAAGATTTTCTCTCTAAGTGCATTCGCCCTGAACTTGTCACCTTGGGCAATTTCCCTACTCCTCTTCTTATTAGATCGGGCCCTGCTGGATCTATGAACCACTAAAAAACATTATGATTATAATATCAATACCAGTTTTATATACATAGTACAAAAAATGTAAGTACTGGGAACGCTTATACTGTCAGTACGATATTATTATGAAATGTTCCCACTTTGTTTAGTACTTGATGTCTACTTGAAAATCACTTCAGTGTGCAATCATCATATATACGGCACTCGCCAGTACCCTTTGCAGTGTCTATCTTGGTGAGTACCTACATTAACAAAAAATATATCATACCATATCTATGTAGTCACATTCATAATATTAATTTGAAAATTTTATTTTCAAAATGTTCCAAAGATTCTGTTTTATTGGTTTGCAACGAGTTTGGATTTTCTTCTCCATTCCTCCCTATTTTCAGCTAGTCTCTTAAGTTCTACGTATGTGTCACAGTTCATGTCCTTCTTCAGTTGGTTCACATAAACGTCTCTTGGTCGGCCTCTACCATTTCTGACTTCGGTCCTACCCTCCGCGATGGTGATAAGCAATCATGGGTGCTTGATGTTGTGGCCAATCCAGTTAGCTCGTTGTTGGCTGATTCTTTCAAGGAGTTGCCTTTTTCGCCTACCCTAATTAATAACTCTTCGTTTTCGACATGTTCTGACCAATGAATCTTCAGCATGCGTCTGTAGCACCACATCTCAAAGGCCGCCAGCCGTCCGCTTTCACTCTTGCTGATGGTCCATGTCTCGCAACTATATAGCAGAATGCTCCATACAAAGGCTTTTTTGGTAAAGTTCTTCCTAACGCTTAAATCAATATTTGGCGATTCCAATATTTTAGATTTTTTGTTAATGACAATTCTTGCCTGGTTAATCCTGCAGGGTTACTCTTGACAAAACTAAACACGATCTTAATCTAGTCTTGATCTTGATCATACGACGCACGAAGGGACTATGGTCAAAAACACTGCTCTCCCGCTAACGCGCGATCGGTTTTCGTGTATTTTTGGCCAATAGTCACTTCGTGCGTCGTATGATCAAGATCAAGACTAGATTAAGATCGTGTTTAGTTTTGTCAAGAGTAGCCCTGCTGCTCACATAATAATTGTGTGAGTAATATTGAACATAGTGAGATATAGTGAGCAAAAAGTTGTAAGTATATGAATAGTCTGATAGGTTGATAGAAGGCTTGCAGTAAGTAAAGGTAATAAAAATGATATAGATTAGTCATATAGGTAGGTAAGTATATGTATATATATAGACATAATGAGAGAGAGAGAGCGAGAGAGATATTTCAATAAGCTGGTTGTATAAATATTGGTACACATCTCAAACAGAGGAGAACAAAGGACCCCGTGCGATCTATGATGTCTGCTTGTATTATATAGGTACCTACATAATATATACATACACACAAAGGTACTTATATATACCTATACCATACTCTACCATACGAATAGATGGGGTGTGCGAACGTAAGCTCCCTTTCAGACAAGGAAATTTGCATCACCGAAATATGCATGGCAGTATCCGACTTGTCGATTTTTGGTTTATCATGTCACATGAGATTTTGCGCAATTGAGATGTCTGTTTAATTTAATCATCTGCGAATTGTGCCCAAATCCGGTTATACAATAAAAAGTTAGTAAATAATAATCTAAGCATCGCTACCGGGCGACTTTCCGAAGGCTCCGATTAAAAAAAAAATCATGAATGCGTGTTTAAAAACCTACGTTATTACGGGCAGATGTTCTGGAAGCAGTAGCAATGAAAAATAGAAATCTCTTGAGGAAATACCTAGGTGCAATGAGCCTCCGACTCGTGTAGAGCAAGGAGCTGTGTACAGTTGTACACGTGTAAATGGTTTTAGAATAGGTATACGACTAATATGTGATGCAAATTTCATAGTATAAAAAGGGATTTATGTGATCTGAGTATTAGGTATAGAAAGGCAATAAGCCGGGAACCCCGCGGCTTCGACGAGGCGCATGTGCTGCCGGCGTGACTTCACGTCCGATTAGGGACTTACTGATCTGTTTTACACACTACACCTACAGATTTCATCTCAAAACACAGGGCTGAATTATAATATATTTTATAAGAGGTTAAATTGCTGGCTACCCCACTTGTGGGATATGCCGTGATGGTATAGTAGTAGTAGTAGTAGTAAATTGAGGCAAAATATTTTTTATTTTATTTTATTTTATAAATATTAAAAGCACAAAACAGACAATAACTACATACATAAAGTTAGAAAAAAGGTAAATCTTTCAGAGATCAGCTATCATCCAATACCATGCGCCACAATTAATTTAAAAAACATTCCGGTCATCTCAACATGCCTACATATACACAGTCTCGCTCGCTCACACAATCATCACACTAGCACAAAAACACAAATCAATAATAAAAAAATAAAAAAATTAAAGGGAAAGGAAATAAGGGGGGGGGAGATTACTGCGTACCTGTTGATTCCTTGGAAGTGTGGAAGTAAGTTTTTTTTTTAGTATTTTTTATTTATTTAGTAAACAGTAGTAATTTAGTAAACATTCTGGTAATTTTAACAATTAGCGAGCCGGCTTTTTAAAAACATTTGAAAAGTTATGCATGTTGTCTTTATATGATTTTTTAACAATACTTGCTTTTTAAAGGATAACGAACAAAAAAGAATAGTCATTTTCTCACCCGAAAACCCCATGGAATGAAACCGTTTTTTTCTAAATTTTTATAGCTTCCGTATATATCTACATTAAAAATGATAGTTTGAATATGAAATAAATTAGTAAATACCAGACAAATGAGAATAAGTATTAAAACAACTATTTTTTTTATTTTTTTTACACGGCAGAGCCTTTTTCATGTTTAAAAAGACAAAATAATAATTTGACAGTCAAAGATAGTCGAATGCAGTTTGTCAGCATAAATTGATAAAAAAAAACGATAGTATATTAGTATTTTCGAATAGAACTTAATAATGTAGGTATGAAAAATCAATCATTTAAAATAAGTCAACTAGACTCGAAATAATTAAAATATATAATTATACCAAGCGCAGATGGCGTGAAGTAGTGAGACTGTGATGACATGTAGAACTGCGATGTTTCGCATAAAGACAGATAAAGATGTATTCGACAGAACCAAGTGGTAAAATAAAACAAGAAAGGCAGACCCCACCACCATGTACATATAGGACTAATTAGTGCCCAAGGAAAAGAAGGAGAAGATACCTACGGTCAAAAATAAACTGTCAAAAGAAAATAGTAAATAATTTTATAACTATATTCTGTGTTTTGAACCAGAAAATATGTTTATGTTAGTTTAAAACTCCGGCTCTGTGATGTAGATTGGGGAGAGTATTGTTTGATGGTTAATCTGATCCCTCCCCCTTCTTTGTTTTGCACAATATTAAATTTTGAAACAGTTTAGTCTTATATTATATTATTATCAATAGAAGAAATGAAAGGGAGGGAATAAGGTGCTCGTGTACCTGTAACTTCACCTCTAAATAAGTACGAGTACATACATATTATATATTGTCATCAGGCGATTATAGAGAGCAAATATTATCCACATATAAGTATCTACATACATCTCATAACACTGCTTCAGTCGTGGGGTAGGCTCAAAAGATTGAACTCCAGTAAGAACGTAGTTATGCAGAAAGCAGACAGCCCACAAAAAGTATAATTTAAATATGGCCGTCTTTGCATATGGACACTATATTATATTGAATGAACTGATTTTTTTTTCAACGTATTTTTTATGAAATGTTTATATGAAAGGCCCCTGGCTGGTTTTTGTAGACTGTAGTATTAGACATTTTAAATCTCGTAAGATAAAAACCTCAAATATACGTAATTGTGGACTGTCTGCTTTCTGCATAACTACGTTCAGTTATTCTTATCCTTGCATATTCTTTGTGCTTCACTTACTACAACCATGCTTCCTCTGTTAATTTTTGTACTCAACAAGTATTCATCCTTTAGGATTTAATCTGCACGATCTAGAGTAGCCATTTGATCCTCGCACAACCACGCCATCAATCACCTGCAGGGTTACTCTTGACAAAACTGAACACGATCTTAATCTAGTCTTGATCTTGATCATACGACGCACGAAGGGACTATGGTCAAAAACACTGCGCTACCGCTAACGCTCGATTGTTTTGCGTGTATTTTTGACCACAGTCCCTTCGTGCGTCGTATGATCAAGATCAAGACTAGATTAAGATCGTGTTTAGTTTTGTCAAGAGTAGCCCTGCTGTTCTCTCAGCCATGCATTGATTTTTCGTCCATATGCTCAAACCACTGAAACTTATAAAAATACTTGCAACATAGTTAATAGTTAATACAATATATTTTCATAAACTTCCACCCACTTTCTGTTTGATTTATCATATTGCCTATGCTTTGTCTCTATTTTTTTAAAATAAGAGGAGTCTGTGTTTATAATTAACACCCTCACAATTTTTTTTTATATACAGCACATAAAACCATTTCTGCTAGGAGTACCCCAAGGATCAAACCCAGGTCCTCAAATTTAAATTATCGAAAAATTGTAACGTCATTCACCGTACTTCTTTATTAGTTGCAAGATCTAAAAATAATCATCTGGTAATTCCAAAATAAGCTTTTGGAAAATTAAATCATTTTACCTGTTTCCAGAAAATTCATTTGGTTTTTATTAATGAACAGACTTTTGTAAAGAAAAAAAATTGCCTGAGTTCTTAATTTGATGAAAAAATGTTTATACAACTTGTGTACAAGTGAAAAAAAAATACAAGCAAAAGGCATATCGGCACTTTTTACAAAATTTAAAGGAAATTTATGAAGTCTGATGAGGTAGATTGAGATTATTTTTCCGTCAAATACATAAACAGTTTTTGATTGAAATACTTGCTTTGGAGTAACCAGAAGTCCAGGAAGGAGTAGCGATAGACTGTAGGGATCTCTGGAAGAAATTCCTAGGAGCAACGGACCCCTGTCCATACTAGAACAATGGGAAGAAAATATGATGTATATTTGTCTACCTACACGGATATAGATACTTGCCGATTGTGTATCCTTGACTATCTCGCACGGGTTAATACTATCTAAGTCGTACCTACTAAAGTATTTCTACACACTTGATTATATTTGCACATCCGCAAACTATTCAATAATATACAATTCACTGCGTGTTTTGTACTGTGCAGCCACTTAGTGATAATATAATAATGTACCTACTACCAACTATTATATTCCTACAATAAAATATATTTTTTATTGTTATCAAATTATCAACATTCGGAAAGGTACAAACCAACATAACATCTACCATAAATACGAATCAATAAAAGAATTAAGAATATATTATTACACCCTTTACCTATGTAGCCAACCATAGATTTTTGGGCAACTTTTAGTAGGTATGCGTTTTATAAATATACCTATGATGATGATGATTCTGGATGATTTTGTTTTGACGCCGTTTAACAATCCCTAGACTGTCTCAAAGGCTCTGGAGAAGAGTGCAGTTTTCAATTTGCTTCTGAAGCTGGTGATAGTCTGATTGTCTCAATGGCACCGGTAGGCGATTCGACGTAACCGGTCCAACAACACCAAAAGCCCTCTCATAGAAGTTAGACTTACCAGCTCTATTGGGCTCAGTTAGTCTATTCACAGCCAGTTCCGAATAGCACAGAGGTCTTCTAATTGTCAAGTCAAGGGGACAAAGCTCTGTGAGGCACGATGGTGCCATTTTAGTTTTAGTTTTCGTTAAACAATTTTAAAACCATCTTCGAACCAAATTCCAAAACCAGGTTTAAGAATTTAGAATCAGAGGGGTTTTCCATTTTATGATACCAATTTTCCATACTTTTCTCATACTTAAACACTAATTTTCCTACTATTTTCGAGATCCTGCCTCCTCTCCTTGTTACACCCATGGCAATGTGGCCTACGTACCACCGATGCAATAGCTTACGTTGGAGAGATCTAACATGGCACTCAGTCTTCCAAAAAAGTAATCTCAGCTCTTGAGTCTTGGACAAATTACAAAAAATACTTACTTACTTCCGATGGCCGAATAGCCCTTGCAGAATTTTTGCCTCCGAAACAATAGATCTCCAAGCCTTTCTATCTTGAGCGATGGAATGTCAGTCGTCTTTAGCATTTAACTCCTATAGATCTCGGTTGATGTTATCCAACAATCTTTGTCTTACCCTGCAGAATATCTTTAGCTCAAAAAATGTATTGAATAATATTAACATAATCAATGTTCATATTATAAAAAATACGAAAGGTTCCCTGTACCCACATTTCCACAGATATTATAAAACCTAATATATCATTCTAACGCACTATACTTTGTATGTAATCCGAAATTACCACTCGAAAGAGAATAACGCGTAAACAACACAACAAAAGGATGTATGAAAAAGAATAGAAGAGAATAGTACATACACCACAGTACAGTATTGTAGTGCTGGGCAAGTACCGAACACTATTATTGCTAGTACTAGTACGTATCATGGGGTTTTATTTGTGCATACGTTGTTTAATTCATATTAGCCCACTTGTCAGTGATGCGAGAATTAGGAACTCTGTTTAAAAAAATAGTAAGTGGTAGTGCCTACATTTTATGTCTGTATTCAATACAAATAAATATTTTAAAGCAAGGGTTGATTTTATATTATTATTATTCCTACATACTTACAACTTTCTGACTTTCAATAGAACTATCTTCATACTTCAAAAAAAAAAGTGTAGGGTGTATGTTTATTTTTATAGAGATACCTACATATTTCTTTTTTTAAATAATTAGCGTCGAAGGTACAAAATACATTTTAAATATTTGTCTACCATAAATATAAAAGTGTTGTTTTTCATTCCTTAATCACCTCAGTGTGACTCAAGAGTTAAGACTTATAGTACGTTTACACCAACCCGTTTTATTGGGCAATTCCGGATAGGAACTATTCGGACGACAGTCTCCACCATAGACATATATAATTATAGAGTAGATACAGTATAGAGCGAAATATGTAAGCGAAACACTTAGTGGACGTGTATGTGTCATGAATATAGTCGCACATTGCGAGCAGTTCAGTCTCAATTGGTCTTAGGCGAACGCCATTAACTGAATATTCCATAAACATAATAGAAAATGTAACACCACATAATTTCAACATAGCATAACAACAACATAACCTGCCAATGATGACTAACAGCCGCTGTCAAGGTACAGGAAGTACCTGATTGTTTAACAGGATCATCAATAGATGTCTCAGTTATGGAAGCCTCCAGAATGTTCCCGAATGTTCTAGAAACTTCTAGAACAATCCGAGCGGAAATAGATAGGCGGAGTTCAGGAACAGGTACCTCTCCCACTATCACGCCGTCCACTTCCAAGGTATCCATCAGCTGTTCAGTACTGACTCAAGGGTATAAAAGACGGAGCCCGGCATACTGAAAGGCAGAATCGCGGTGGCTCTTCCAGGGCCAAGGTTTCCTACCTACCGTTACTCCATAGCTGTCTAAGAAGTACCTACTCTTATTGCTATGAAGTGATTCTCCTTACCTACCGTTACCCTCTATAGCTGTCCAAGAAGTGCCTACTCTTGTTGCTATATGGTAACTTTCCTAATACCTACCCGCTACTCCCTGGCTGTCCAAGAAGTGCCTACTCTTGGTGCCATACAGTAGTAGCGACCCTTATTACCTAGTCTCTCTCCGACTACCTCAATATCCATCTAACCTAGCCTGGAGGTGTCTTCGTTATTGTTTTACTAATAGTGTTACTTTCTTTATACAGTATTGTACCAGTTGTCAAGTGATTGTAATAAATTGTGAATTTGCTAAAGTGTTTTGAACTCTCTCGGTGTACCCCTTCAGGAGTACACCTGGCGCCCAAATTAGTTTTAAGTGTTGACTCTCTACATTCCCCTTCAGGGAATAATACAAGTAATATTTAGTGTTACAAATGGCAGCCCAACTCGTGGCGAGAAGACGACCCTGTGAAATGTGAACAATAAAGTGTTTTTGTTTTGAAAAGTGTTAAAATAATTATAGTTGTACTGTACTTTAATAATTATATTCGTAAATAGTGATAATCTTAGTTGTACGGTACTTTAATTATAATATTCGTTAATAATAATAATAATCTAGTGTTAATCGTAGTTGTACTGTACCTCGATAATATTTGTAAGTAAAAATACTCATAAACTGTAGTTCAAATCAGTTTAGATAAGTTTAAATACGTTTGAAAAAGTGTTATTGTACTTTAATAGTGTTTAGCATAATTTCATATCGTAATCGTAATATTGCAACGTACTGTATCTAAAAGTGAGGTTATGAAAAATTGTGTTTTGAAAATAGACCATAGACGAAAATCATTTTCTCTGGTGTTAACTGATCGGCTCACTATCGGACCGTTTGAATGAACTATTTAATGTCTATGACTCTGTGGACAGTTTCCATAATCTATTATCTTTGAACTATGAACACATGTTTTATCTGTTTTGTTTATTTACGGCGAAGTGTCATAGTTCGAATGTTTATTATTTCCAATTGTTTCTAATGTTTATTGCTATTGAATAATATTATACATGTGTTATATATATTTGTGTATCTGGGGGACTTTTGTGAAAGCAAACCTGTGCATTATCTTTACATGTATTTATAATTATTGAACTCTTTACAGCAAACCATATTTCATTAATATATGTGTTATCATTACGTGTGTTTATAATACTAATGAACTCTTTTTACAGCAAATAATATTTCATTAATATATGTGTTTATAATACTAATGAACTCTTTTACAGCTAGTTATATTTCATTATTATGTGTGTGTATTTGGTGGACTTATATTCAAAGCAAACCTGTGCGTAACATTAATTGTGAGCTCTTCGTATTTCATTTTTATATATTATTACCTTTATGTGTTTATTGTTGATGGACTGTTTCACAGCAAATCATATTTAATTATTATATGTGTGTACTTGGAGGACTTATACTAAAAGCAAACCTGTGCATATCATTACTCTTTCATAACATATTGTGTTACATGTATTGTACTTTATTATTGTTTATTATTGTTTTTGATGAACCTTCCAAAACAATACAGTGTTTATATATACATACATTGTTCGTTGTGTATTGAATAGACTCCTCTCAGAGCAATTCAGTGTGTATTTTAATTTGGTAAACTCAGTGTTCGTTTGTGTTTGAAACTGGAGTCCAAACCGAAGTACTTCACCCGTAGTGTGACTGAATCCTCAGAAGACCCTATCAACATGTCTGTAAACCTAAGCCAGGAACAGTTCCAGCACCTGATGTCCATGGTAGCGCCAAGATCCGGCTCATTTGCAAGCTGCGCTGCTTACTACGATGGCACTCGTGACATGGAGATGATTGAGACGTTCTTGGATACAGTGAAGGTGTTCAAAGCCATTGAACACATTGAGGATCAAGATGCACTCACTGGTGTCACCATCCTGCTGAGGGGCGAGGCTGGCAAATGGTGGCAAGGAGTGAAGCACGAGGTTCGGAAATGGACAGACTTTGAGGCACGGATCCGGGATGCATTTGCTCCTAGGAAGCCTGGTTACGTCCTGATCCAGGAGATTGTGAATATTAAGCAGAGACCCGATGAACTGACAGATACCTTCCTGACCAAGAAGCGAGTCCTGTTGGCCCAGCTGCCTGGACCAACTCTTACGGAGGAGCAACAACTTGACATGGTATATGGTCAACTGGATCTTCAGATTCGTGACAGGGTATCCAGAACATCGTTCAAGAGCTTTAATACACTGATGACAATGGCTCGGGAGGTTGAACAGTTCCTGAAGGAATCTGGAGAACGGAAGGCTAGGCCACGCTGTGGGATTTGCAGAGCATGGGGCCATACTGATGACAGGTGCAGGAAGAGGAAAGGGGTGGCAAACCAACCACCCAGGTTCAAGAGTGGAAGACAGAGTCACTCGACGAACACTCTCGCACCCAAGTTTGCTTGCTACGGCTGCGGTACCCCAGGAGTGACGCGCAGCAGGTGCCCTAAGTGCAGCGGAGGCAAACCTCAGGGAGGAAGCCATGAGATGTCGTTCTGCTCTCTGGACTTCACTGATGCTCGTGATCGACCATCCGTCCCCATCCAAGTGAGAGGATATGAAGGAACTGCCTATATCGACAGCTGTGCCAAATCCAGCGTCGCCTCATATTACTTATACAACTGTCTGAAGGACAGTGGGGCACAATTTCATAGGCAGAGGATCACCGCCGTGCTGGCTGATGGCTCTGCCAAGGTCCAGGACATCCTGACCACCAGGGTACCAGTGACACTGCACGAGGTCACTGTACCAACTACATTCATTGTATTCCCAGAGTCCCGAGATAACCGGACTCTATTGGGAGTGGGATTTATTGAAGATGCAGGACTGGTACTGAACCTACCACAGAGGGCCTGGTACTTCGTAGAGTCGCCTGAGATAACCCGTGCACTGGGGTATGAGGGCCATCCCTCGCCGCAATCAGCCTCAGGAAACGACTATAAACCAATATGCGCAATCGCAAACGTCCTTCGCGAGATGGAGGTGCCGCCACTGCTGTCCCCAGTGAAGACCACACCACCTCCAGTGGCACCACGGACTGACCTGGTGCCGAGCCCAGTGCGAATGGTTAGGCAGAAGATGGATGTCCCTCCTGCCATATCTCCGATGATGATCACACCACCACGGGAAATCCTGGCGGCCAAATCAGTGCATGTGATCCCGCAGACTACGGAATTTCCAGCTGCAATGCTGACGCCACCTCCGACTCCCCCTCCAGCTGATGATCCTGTGTGTCAAGTGCCCATAGAATCTACAGGACAGCCTAGCCAGGAGTGTTCGTGCAAACCAGGAGTCTTGTTCGATGGCTATTCTCCCAGACTGGCAGATAGGATGTTCAGAGATGCGCAAATAGCTGTATTTAATGCCGACCCCACACTGTCACCACGGTCGGAGAGTTTATTCGCACCAGAGCGCTTGGACATCTGCAGCCTGGACGTCAATGAGAATGTACTCTCTGCGCAAGAGAAGGACTCATTGGATCGCGTGTTACAAGAACACGCTGAGGTTTTCCAGTCTAATGGACTACCATGTTCACTCCCCGAGCACTATATCGACACAGGTGAGCACGCACCAATTGCAGTACCACCATACCGCCTGTCTCCTCCGCGCAAGGAAGTGCTCAAGAGGGAAATAGCAAAGATGATAGAAGATGACATCATAGAACCATGTTCATCACCTTGGTCTGCTCCAGTGGTTCTAGTACCTAAGAAGAATGGCGAATTACGTTTTTGTGTAGACTACCGTAAGCTGAATGCCATTACTGTTCCAGATGTCTATCCTATACCAAGAATTGATGACTTACTACACGAGGCCAAGCCAAAGCCTTACATGACCACCTTGGATTTGAAAGCCGGTTATTGGCAAATCAGGGTTAGGCAGAAAGATCAGGAGAAGACGGCGTTTATAACCTCATTTGGCATCTACCGGTTCAAGCGCATGCCCTTTGGCCTTCGTAATGCCCCTTCCACGTTCCAGAGAATGGTAGATCACATCCGGATCAGGTTGGATGGCATAAAGATGCTAGCATATTTGGATGACCTGGTAATACTCTCTTCAACCTTTGAAGAACATCTCACTCACCTCAACGCAGTGTTTCAGGAGCTGAGAAAGCAGAATCTTACTGTTAACAAGGAGAAGTGTAAGTTCTGTTGTTCTACCATCAAATACCTAGGTCACTACATCACACCTCAAGGACTTCAAGTTGACCCTGAGAAGACAGCAGCCATTAGAGATCGGTCTGCACCTCGGAACATCAAGCAACTCGTGTCATTTCTACAAACATGCTCTTGGTACCGTCGATTCATTAGCAACTTTGCAAGCATTGCTGAACCACTATCGAGATTGGTAAAGAAAGATACCATCTGGATATGGAACGACGAGCAAGAACAAGCTTTCAATCATTTGAAGGATGCACTCACCACTGCCCCAATACTTCGACAAGCTGATGACAGTAAACCATACACTGTCAAGACAGATGCAAGTGGTTATGCTCTCGGAGCAGTTCTGGTCCAAGGGGAGAGGGAAGAGGAGCACCCAGTCGAGTATGCCAGTCGCCTGCTGACCCCAGCAGAAAAGAACTATTCTACAACGGAACGAGAGGCCCTTGCAGTTGTGTGGGCTTTAAATAAGTTCCGTGGTTATATAGAAGGATTACCTGTCACTATTGTGACTGATCATCAATCCCTGAAATGGTTGATGACTCTTAAATCACCTACAGGAAGATTAGCCCGGTGGGCATTGCAGATACAAGCATATGATCTACACATCAAGTATGTGCCCGGGAAAACCAATGTAGTAGCTGATACACTATCAAGACCAGTCTGTCCGGAAGAAACCGAAGACGTGTGCAGTCTATCAGTGGATATTCCAACTCATAGCCCAGCCAAGATACGGATCGAGCAGTGTAAAGATGAAGGTCTTAAGCATATTATTCAAGCACTTGAGAGTGTTGACAAAACGGAAGAAGCCCTATATTGGAGTGAAAAGGGATACCTGATGAATGGCGGACTACTTTATAGATATCACCCAGACGGAGATTCAGAAGAAGCCCAGTTGCTAGTACCACAACAGGAATGGGCGAAAGTATTAGAAGTATATCATGATGACCCATTGGCCGGACACTATGGAGCTGAAAAGACGTTCCAGCGTATAGCCAAGCGATACTATTGGAAAGGTATGAGGAAGTACGTCGAGAGCTACGTGAAGAAGTGTCTACCATGTCAGAGGTATAAACCGTCGAATCTCAAGCCTGCTGGACTTCTACAAACAACCATTACCAATCAAAGGTTCGAAACATTAGCATTTGATTTATTCGGACCACTACCTGCATCAGAAGATGGCAAAACATGGATCCTCATAGTAGAAGACCTTGCCACTAAATGGGTAGAATTGTTTGCTCTAGAGAAAGCAACAGCAGAAGTTTGTGCAATAACTTTAATTGACGAAGTTTTTCTACGCTATGGAATGCCAAGAAGAATCATTAGTGACAATGGCACACAGTTTGTGAGTGCTGTCATGCAATATGTAGTTTATTGCTTTGGCATCAAGCATGCTTTTACACCAGTATATCACCCAGAGACCAATCCAGTCGAAAGAAAGAATCGTGATTTGAAGCCACAATTGGCTATCCTGGTAGAAGAAGGACATCGAGTTTGGCCCCAAAAGCTGCCCAGCATAAGGTTCGCCATGAACTCGACAATTTGTTCAACAACTAATTACTCTCCAGCATACTTAACTTTTGGAAGAGAGTTACGGACACCTGATGATGTACAACATGACTTTCGTCAGACCGTGGTGTCAGAGAATTTCTTACCTGAAATTACGCCAAGACTACAACAGATGGCCCAAATGCTACAACAAGCCGACGAGAATCAAGAACGTCGTGAAGAAAGACGCAAAATCGTCACAGACAAGGGCAGACGCCCAGATCCCCGTTATAAAAAGGGAGATCTAGTGATGGTGAAAATTCACCCACTCAGTAAAGCATCACAAGGATTTAGTGCGAAGTTAGCGCCAAGAAGAGATGGACCATACGTCATCGTCAAGTCCCATGGAGCAGCCTCCTACGAAATTGCAGCAGCAAGCAATCCTGAGGTCCCCATCGGAGTACATCATACATCGGCATTACAACGGTACCACGGAAGAGAAGCTGAAGTACCAACGCCCATAATACCTATTAGACAACGAGGACGTCCGAAGAAAATAGCATCCAAGAGGTCAGGGGAACCAGCCCTTATATTGGCAGGACAGCCTGACTTGCTAACATCAGATTCCAAACTATCAGGAGAACCTGCCACGCAACCGGCAGGACAGCCTGACTTACTACCAGCCATCACCCATCGTATTCAACCTAGGAGAAAGGCAACCCACCGACTCTACAATTAGATGCTGGATCATCGTCGGGGCGCCTTCAGATCCAGAAGGGGAGATTGTAACACCACATAATTTCAACATAGCATAACAACAACATAACCTGCCAATGATGACTAACAGCCGCTGTCAAGGTACAGGAAGTACCTGATTGTTTAACAGGATCATCAATAGATGTCTCAGTTATGGAAGCCTCCAGAATGTTCCCGAATGTTCTAGAAACTTCTAGAACAATCCGAGCGGAAATAGATAGGCGGAGTTCAGGAACAGGTACCTCTCCCACTATCACGCCGTCCACTTCCAAGGTATCCATCAGCTGTTCAGTACTGACTCAAGGGTATAAAAGACGGAGCCCGGCATACTGAAAGGCAGAATCGCGGTGGCTCTTCCAGGGCCAAGGTTTCCTACCTACCGTTACTCCATAGCTGTCTAAGAAGTACCTACTCTTATTGCTATGAAGTGATTCTCCTTACCTACCGTTACCCTCTATAGCTGTCCAAGAAGTGCCTACTCTTGTTGCTATATGGTAACTTTCCTAATACCTACCCGCTACTCCCTGGCTGTCCAAGAAGTGCCTACTCTTGGTGCCATACAGTAGTAGCGACCCTTATTACCTAGTCTCTCTCCGACTACCTCAATATCCATCTAACCTAGCCTGGAGGTGTCTTCGTTATTGTTTTACTAATAGTGTTACTTTCTTTATACAGTATTGTACCAGTTGTCAAGTGATTGTAATAAATTGTGAATTTGCTAAAGTGTTTTGAACTCTCTCGGTGTACCCCTTCAGGAGTACACCTGGCGCCCAAATTAGTTTTAAGTGTTGACTCTCTACATTCCCCTTCAGGGAATAATACAAGTAATATTTAGTGTTACAAAAATATATTAATTAAAACAATGCTTACATAGAATAATGTGCTAACTTCAAGTCGTCTTCTGTCTTCTTAATGTTTCACCATTTTTGTTTCAATATTCATTCATTCAATATTCAACATTCAAAGTATAGGATATCTCAGATGCGAAGTTTTTGTAAATAGTCTAAAGTTATATGTATCTATAGTCTCGACCGTTTTATTAAATTTTATTATTACCTGTTTTTTTTTTTTTTTATTTTGTGTGTGTGAAAAATAAACAGTTTTGATAGGTACATTTTTAAAATTCTTAAATAAATTTAATAATGAAATGAATTACATAAATTTGAGAGATATTGTACTAAAAATTCAATATTATTATTATTACTGACAAAGAGACGATTCTTACAGGGATCATGGGTTAGTTGGAAGATATCGCGCTTCTGCGATAAACTCGCCCATTGCACAAATTTATTTGTCTAGTTCTGCAATGTTTGTGTTTTAATAATGTTTGTTTTTTTGTGCAATAAAGATTTTTATTATTATTATTATTATTATTATCATTACAGCGGAAGGCCAGTGCGATCCCAGAAGAAAATCAACAACATCCAGACAAACACACAACAATTACAACACATTCTCAATCTTCCTGACATACTCCGCATACGTCACGCCAAATATATCAATGTATCTAGCCAGACCGTTATATTATGATAAATGTGGTGGTTCATTGCTCTATTCTATAGGAAGTCTGTCAAATATTTTAAGTTACTTTCAGCATGGACCTAAATAGAGTAATGGACAGACACTTTGGTAAATATTTTGTAGCTGCGCGGGGAGGGGAACGGCGGGCATTTTGTATGAAACAAATTTTGTTCGGTACATCGCATTTGGGCTGCGTTCAGACAGTCACCGAGTGACGACGCATATTTTGAAAGTACCTATACAATGCCAGTACGCATTCATAGTTTTCTTGCACTGTATGTTTTCAAAATGTGTAACAAAATATGGTCTCAGAAAATATACTCGATTTCTGCGTAATTGTCATGTATACTTTCTGACGCTGATTCAGTGAATTTGTTTGGATAGATTTAGGATATAAACTTGTAACAAGTATTTGTGAAGTATACAAGCTCAGAAAGTTAGATAATGGCATAATTAAAAAAAAAAAAAGTATAAAGCAATTAGTTATAAACTAATCAAGTAGTTATTACTTTAACTGTTAATTTAAAGATACCTATTAAAATAATTTATTCCTTCGTTAGAGACAAATTTTTTTTTATCATTTAAAAGAAACACAAAAGAACTTGAATGCTACTATAAAAAGGCGCCAGTCAAATAATAAAAATATTTATTTATTTAAATATATTTATAGTTTACGTCAAATTGAAGAATGGATCAAGAATGTTATTGAGAATCCAGAGGAAATCTGGTTCATCAGAGCTCTGACTGAGGCTGTGTATAAATATGTACTAGTTCCAACAGAAAATGCAAAACCGAGATTTGACGATGTTCAAGCCAAACAGCGATTAAACACATACAACCCACTTTTAGTCACATTCATCGGAGACAAACACAATCCTGAATTAGAATTGAATTGTCTCTATGCAATTCAGCGTTTAATACACAAACTTGAACATCCAATGAGTAAGTATGAGAATGATTTAAAAACTAACAAAAAAGAATTCCAGCATACATTGATTTTTCTATACAATAGGGTGCCAGAAATTGGTTTTCATCTCTTGCTCAGAAGTGTTATGTTAATCACAACACACTCCGCTTTGAAGTGAGAGTTTGTGGGTTTTATACATAATGTTTCTGTTTACTTTTTGGAATTGAAATGTGAATAATTTATCTATAATGGTTTGAATTTAAAGACGATATTTTAGTTATTTCATCGACAATATTGGCATGAATTTCAGTTTTTTATATGCATGATACAATAATTGTTGAATATTTTTTACTTCATTTCATATTTATTACATTCAATAAATATGGCAAGAATATTTAAACTTTCAATCAATTACCTTATTGGTAGAAAATAAATTGAAGATAGCACACAATATGTGGAGCACCCGGTAAAGAATTGGTCTCCCACTCTTCTCTTTAAGTTTTCGAGTGTCCTGTAAAAGGCAGGTATTCGAAAAAATTAAGACATTATACATCTTAAATTCAGCGATGAGGTTTGCCACCCATCCTGAATATCTTGATTTTATATTGGCACGAAGAGGACAGCTTGAATGTTTCTTACATGCAGCTGGTCTGCTGGTTACCCCACTTGTGGGATATGCCGTGATGGTATAGTAGTAGTAGTATTGTTTACGTCTTTTACACGTTGACAAATTTAAGAAATTATAACAACAAGTAAATCCAAAATAACAAAAATAATTTTAAAAGTTATGAAAGCAATATAAAATAATAATAAAAACAAGACGTAACAAATAATGGCGCCATTATGATGACATTTGGGTCATAAAAACGCTCTAAGTTATTCACGATTATCCGGGGTTATATTCACCACTCACTGCAACTTCATGGTCGTTCAGGTAGCTCGACATCGAGTGACATTTATGTTCCCGTGAACCAACCCTTGTATGTTTAGTTGTTTTAAAAATGTATCAAGTTTTTGCACATCAGTTGAATTTTTCATATCGGTTTTTGTTTTTATATCTAGAAGAATAGGACTTATGATTAACATGGTGATGTGCGCTATAAATGGTTGTGGTTATAAATCCAATCCAACTTTCGCAGGAAACAGGATTGTCATATTTTCGGTAAGTTGTTTTCTATTGTAGTTTTTATCTTACTATATATTGCGATTTTAAAGTCGTTTATATTATAATTCGTATACTTATAAATGACCATAATAATGTTATAAACGTTCTATGTAATTATCTGTCCTTATTCTCCTATATGTACACATGTAACTTGTTTTCCATTCTGTCATCTGACAATACAAAGAACCTACAATCTGATGTTTGGTTTTTTTACCCGTTAGAATGAAATGTTTCATGCATACAAATCTGATCAGGTTAATGATATTATAGCATTTTTATAAACAAAATCATTTTTTGTAGTTTTCCAAAGGATCCAGAAAGGAGAAACTGGACATTATCCAATATTTGACACCAAGTAAACATAGTGTTTTGTGTTAAAAAACATCTCGTTTCTCTGCGAGGTTGGAGAAAAACGTCATTCTTACAAAATATCCTAGGTTTCCCACTCAGTTGCAAGTTAGTATGTTTTATATTATTCATTTAGATATATCTAATTTTTACTCCGTAACACAGCTTCTCTTGTGCTTAGAGATAGAGAATGTGTGTAGAGATGACATAAAGCCACACATTGATCATCATAGATACGCTGTGAAATAACATGCACCTGTCCTTGCAAACCTGGACCGTGTCATCTTGGAGTTATTTATCTCTAATTACATAATACATGTGTAAAATAATAACTCTTGCCACACTCACAATACAACCTGCATAGCAAAATATTTTCAAGAGTTTTGTGAAGCTATTCTAAATAATATTATGTACATTATTATAAAATTGTGTAGAATTAATTTAAAATGTTGGTTGATTTATGTCGCTCAGTGTGGATTACTATTGTGGATCAGCGTATACAAGTACTTATATGGTATTTTTTTATGTTTCAGAGAAAGATCGCAGAATATTGTCTGCAATTGAGAGTACAACATCAGCAATTGAGAGTTCGGTGCCAGTAGCTGAATATTCAATACCTCCAGTTGACAATATAATACCAA
This sequence comes from Athripsodes cinereus, assembly GCA_947579605.1. NCBI lineage: Eukaryota > Metazoa > Arthropoda > Insecta > Trichoptera > Leptoceridae > Athripsodes > Athripsodes cinereus. Next base: position 1,698,730 of record OX388329.1, read on the forward strand.
CAGTTGACAGGATAGATGTGAGTTCGTACATCAATCCACCCGTGCAACATGTCTTCAACCTACCATAGCATACATCCAGTCACTCAACAAGTTAGTGCTCTTCAGAGGGCTTTGAGTTTGTTGTATGTTAATTACAATGCATTTTGTTATTATTATAAATCACTCAGTTTCTCCTGTTTATTTTTATATATTCAATAAAACTATCAAAATTTGTTTTTATTTCTAGCTATAATTTCTGTACATTTTTTTTATATTTTCCTTGAATTGTCATTCATTCTCTCCATATTATGTGTATATGAAAACAATGTTTAAAAATAAATACTGAATGATTTTGAAATGAATTACTCAATTTTATTAACTCATCCTATTCCCTATTTCATCAAATATATGAAAACATTAAGTTATGTGGCATTGTAATTATTTTAAGAAGTAAATATAATGTTTTCTGATACTGTGTGAATAATCTCCATACATAGCCCATACAAATGTTAAATAAAGTGTTTCATACAAAATGGCCACCATCGATTTCCCTTCCTCACTTTTTGGCTTCGCTGTCATTCATACAAATTACTATAAACGTTCCATCCCCTACCTACATACATCCATGACTTTCAGTAGAGGGTAGCGGTGTTTACAGCGGGCGAATTAGGCGACCGTCCGGAGCTCCACGCATTTCACTAAAGAAAACATGAATTTTCACATCTAAAATGATTTTTTTTTGATAAAATTTATAAAATCTTACCTTTTTTTCCAAAATCTCCATACACAAATGAAAAAAAGGCAATTTTCTCAAATTACTTTACCAGGTTAAATCAAATTTGAAATCATGTCTATTTCCTGAATTTTCTATATCCAATAGTTCCCGAAAAATTGTTTTGACAGGAGCCACACACAATTACATAAATTCGCCCGGAGCCGGAGCCTCACAAAAGATAAGATCGTCGCTGAGTAGGTACTATAAATTTTTATATTCTATTCTATGTTTAAATATGTGCTCAGCAATAATGATATAATCTTTGAATGAAAAAAGTATAGTTAGCATTTTACATAAAGCTCAGCTATTTTTAATGAGTTGTATGAGAGTTGGTATTCATATTGTTTCAGTACAGAAATGCTGAAATCATTATGAAAAAGATATTATTTAAGTATTTCAATGAGTCCAGGTACCTATTAATATGATTTTATGAACTGTTTGTCGGTTGACGAAGACCAAAGAAGAGGGTCATAGTAGCAATAATATTAACGAATCACTGGGGAAAGGGGAAATTGTCATAACTCCGCCCAACAAAGGCGGTGCTTACGACGCCGGCGCTTTCATTGCGACGCCCTCCGACTGTAACAATTATAATTGTCATTCGCTATCCGTAGCTGGTAACAAAACGAGCAAGCGTCGGGTGCTCCCCGTTCATACATTAATATATAATAATATACAAGTACTCAAAGTTATACATTTATAATTATAAAGTGAAATTATATACCCAACCTGCGGTGTGCCACAAGGGTTTGAGTTTGGGTCACTTTGGTCATTGCTTGAAATCTACGAAACCGACAATATATAACCTTTATTATACAAACTGTGTAGTGATTTATCATAATTATTTCATCCCCGATGTGACTACTGTGTGTATATTATCATTATTATTATGTGTTAATTCAAAACAATTAAATTTATTATAAACTGTTTTTGTGATTTGTTGATTTGACTTTAATTTGTTTTATGACCATGTTAGAGTTTTATCCTTCTTTGAGTGCAAACATCCTTCATGATCCTAGTGGAGCACCTCCAAATGGAGGTGATCCTTCCGACGGAAAACTATATTTAGGTGAGATGATTATTCGATTACTTTTTATGTAAAATGCCAACTTTTTGCTTGCACATACTATTTTTAAAATATTTGCAATAATCAGAGTACAATACACACAATAAATGGCTTTGAGAAACAGTCAATAGCGATAATTCCATTTTATTTATTCTTTTTGCACAAAATCACTATACAACAGAAACTACAAAACAATATATTGAATACAAAGATTCAAATTCTATGCAGTGACGAAGTTATTATCACTGAGTACTGATTTCTTTCTTCTCACTATGTCATATTGACACGTACCTGATTCTTCCACACCCACTCTAGCATATTGCTTACTATAAAGGTGTATTTCCTATGTACCGATCGTTCTTTTTCTCCACCTCCATCACTGCATCTATCATTAGGCGGCGAAATCACTAATTATATTTCATAACATCAAGAATTTCATCGCTGTACTAAGCAAATAATAAACAATGATGTACGCCATGAATTTGTTTACGCAATTCGGTATCTTTTTTTAAATAGGATACTATTTTTTCATATAAAATATAGTGAGATTTCTATTTTCCTTTGCAACAATATTCTGACTGCCTCACTAGTAGTAAATGCAATCATGGCTTAGACAAATATACCTATGTATATACGTTCATTTTTTTTTACTTATGTGTTGCGTGTACTGACTTTAGGTAAACGTATTTATTCACTTTTTCAATACTCTAAAAGCAAAAATATAATAAATTCTACTGTTGAATAAATCGGGAAGTACCTACCTACTCTTACATATTCATGGTGAAGGTAATTTTTTTTAATTAATTATGAATTTCCATTAATAAATTAAACCAAATTAAGTTATTTATCTGAGATTTGCAACCCATCTAGAATGTGCTATTTTTTGTAAACACGGAGATGACAGATTGCATCTTTTTAACATACGGCTGGTCTGCTGGCTATCTCACTTGTGAAATATGTCATGATATGGTATAGTACCTAGTTATAGTACAATTCTCTGTAAAACATATACATACCTAGATGTATAAAAAAAATAGTGCGATGATTTTGCAGGACAATGTGTAAATGAGTGTCAATCGCACTCACAAACTAGGAATAACTGCTATTCTCATTGTTATACCTAACTATGTGATACCTTTTCTCATACACATCGAGATTAGTATTCTACCGACTTTAAGCTTGAATAAATTTTGTTGATGACAGATTTTAGTTTTCGGTAGAAATTGAGTAGTTTCACCATAGAACAAATTATTTTGTGAACTTTCTGAAACTTTCAAATTAGAGTTAACTATTCACTCTTTGTGAGTAAGGCTATGGAAGTATTTTTTCCAGGAATCTGTATGTTTGTAGAAAGAATATCTGTAGCACCTACCCCTTAGCGTTGTTTTAGTAATTTTATGACTAGTATTTTAGTCATACATAGGTAGGTAGGTACCACAAGATTTAACAATATTACTCAACAGACACAGTTCATCTGTTCAACCAACAGATTGTGAAAACTCCCTCTAGTAGGAATCAGAAAAGGTGTCCCGATGTTTACGAATCGGCTTAGGTTGGTTTAAGTGAACTTTAACCACGGTATATACGCCTATCATACCAATTCCTGTTAACACTGCTACGCTCGACATAATATCATGTTGATGGGTCAAGACTTCTAGGGGGGGGGCATCCCATTTCGATACAAAATATTGATATTATTCTTTTCTTTTCACTAATTTTGGTGACTTTCTTAATTTTTAAACGAAGCGGTTGTTTTATTTGAGAAGGTTAGTGTTTTTATAGGTTTAATTTTCATTTAATAAAATCGAAAAACCATCACACCATTACAATTCATATATCTCATAGATTTCTATATATATTTTTTGTTTCATTACAATTTCAAAAACAATTTTACATTTGACTTCATGTCATTATATTTTTTTGGCATTGTACATATAATTAATTATATAATATATAAAGTGAGTAACGATCCATTGGATTGGTCTGCAACATGCTTGGATTTTCTTCTCCAATCCTCCCTATTACCTGCCATTTTTTTTCCGAACCTACGTAGTACGTATGCACTACTGCGCATGTCTTTCAACAATTGATCCATATAGGTGTCAGTTGGTCGGCTTCAATTCTGTCTTCGGTCATGCTCTCCGCGATGGAAACGAGCCAATCGAATTCGCTCGTTGTTGACTTATATGAAGAAAATGCCATCTTTATAGAAAATGAAAATCTTTCGCCAACCTTATTTCACTAAGATAGGGAGATATATAATTCATTATCTTATATTTTCTTATATAAATCATACCAACCTAGAAATATTGAAGCTACATGCGAATGTTTTTTAGATATTTTTTGTATCGTTGCACATATAGTAGAATAAATTCTGTAAATGGATAAATTGAAGCAAAAGTCGGCCTCTTTGGTCATTGCATTGATAATGACCTTAGATGTCGAAAGATGTCTCTATCATTTTTGTATAATCTGTAGTAGAACAAAACACTTGTTTCAATTTATCCAGTTATTTTTAATATAATTGTATAATTGGTACATCAAAATAAAATGCAGCGTTTTAAATATGTATTTTTTCAATATATTTATTTCAGTATCTTGAATTGACTAAGTAATATATAATTTTATTTTTATAAAACCGTTTAAATTTTATTTTAGTAAAAACACCTCGAACTTTAAGTTTTATAAGTACCTATCAATTATATTTTATATTCCTTATTTTTCCTGGTACATAATTTTTTTTTTTAAAATACAAAGTATATTGCTTGTAGGCATTATTTTATATGAGATACAATTGAAAAAAAAAACACAATATGTAGTTAACTTCCAAATGACTTTTATTAACTTTGCGTACCATTATTCGGAGACTCATGACTCCATCATCAGGCGATTAGTACAAACTTTTTACTGATCGCCTGATGATGGAGTCGAGAGTCTCTGAATACTAGTACGCGAAGTTAATAAAAGTCATTTGGAAGTTAACTACATATTGTGTTTTTTTTTTTTAAATTTTATCTTGAAATGGACTTCCAACAAGTACCTTCGGTCAACAATATTAATATTATTTTATTATTTTATATTATTCAAATATGTATTACCAAAGCTGGTTTGGTGGATATTCCACTTGTGGAATATGCCGTGATGTAGTATTAGTAGTTCGAATATTACTTTTTATTATTATCTTACATTGGCTTGCGATGTTTCTGTAAATATGTTTTGTCTTTTTTATTTATCTTAGTTTTTACAATTTTATCGGACCATGACTTCTCGAGATCCCATGGTTTTATTTTCAAGATAAAATTCATGATTTAGACAACTAAGTAATTACTAGTCCGAAACAAATTATTTTTATTCATTTTTATCCAATTAAGATTTAGCATATCAGTTGTTGACTTTTTTGAAATATAAATTCAGCATGAACTTCCACCAAGTACTGTCGGTAGACAATATTGACTAGATTTTTATACTAATATATACAAATATACTATACTTTATACTGTAATCTCCGTAATACAGGAGAGACGATGGTCCTGGCTGGGACATGTTTTGAGAATGCCTAATGATAGTTGGCCAAAAAAAACACTGTTCTTCCGTCGGCCCGGGCGTCCCTCTTTCACAATACACCGTTCCTATGACAATAATATCAGAGCGCAAGGAATGTCGTGGAAAGAGGTGATGCAATTGGCACAGAGGCGCTCTGAATGGAGGAGGCTGGTTTCTGCCCTGTGCTCCCGAGAGGAGCATTGAGGGCGATGATGATGATGATGATTTTATACTAAATTTTGGACATAACACACCAAACATCATAATATTAAATACATAAATAAAACAAAGAAAAACAGTGAAAACAAGAAAGAATTTTCCAGTAAGCGGAATTGGTGTGAATGAAAAGATTAATTAAAATAGTTTCAAAAAGTTATACAATAATGAACTCAGATCTTTTCAAAATAACATTGCTTTAAAGTATATTATGATATTCAGAAACAATATGGAGTCATGTCCGCTCAGGTATTCTACAGAACATTCTTAAGTACCAAATTCTCAGGCAAAGTAAAAGTTTAATAACTTTTCATTATTTATTTATTCAATTTAAGAAAATACATACCTACACTTGAAATAATTGGTATTATAATCTAAAACTTACCTAAGTAATTTCAAAAATATATATTTTTTAGGTAGACGATGTTAGATTTGATGCAGCCGAAACGTCGGGCTAGCATAATAGGAGTACTTTTCAGAACAATCTGGGCGATCAAAGCCGAGTTAATTAACTTCAACTGATCAACTTTTAACATAATCTAATTTTTTTTATTAACTTTTATGTCCGTTTCCGCTAAAATAGTTTTCGTGAGAAAATTACAATATATTTTTTTTACAAAAAAGGGTTAAATTTGTAGTTTTTTCCAAAAAAAAAATACCATTACGTACCTGTACCATCTTTTTTAGCTTTCGAGTTACGAGTTAAAAAGGTTAACTTTTTCGCTAACAACTAACGGAATTAACTCCTTCACTAAAGATTAACGAACACGAATTTTCGATTAACAGAATATACCTGTTTGAGCAACATTATATACATTCTAAATATTCAGTTGAGCATTAATTTGAGGTAATCATGACTACTACCCGGCTGGTGTGGCGCGGAGGTAACGTTTTTACCTTTGAGTCATGAAATTCTGGATTCGATTCATGGCCAGGCCAAAATGAAAAGTGAAATTTTTCAAATATAATTGTGGGACTGGGTGTTACATGTATATTGTGTTTAGTGCATTGTAGGTATATTTCTGTATAGTCATGTCACTACCCATAAAACAAGATTCATATATTACTTTGGGACTAATTCGATATGTGTGGTATGTCTATACATGTTATGTTATATTATAAATAATACTCACTAATCCATCGAGTAAATACCTAATGAACAAGCAATGGCCATAGGGATGACTATTGCTTGTTCGTGGTTTAATAAATAGTCAGAGATGACTATTGCTTGTTCATGGTTTAATAAATATTCAGAGATGACTATTGCTTGTTCATGGTTTAATAAATAGTCAGAGATGACTATTGCTTATTGGTTTAATAAATAATCACTAGTCAGAGATGACTATTGCTTGTTCATGGTTTAATAAATATTCAGAGATGACTATTGCTTGTTCATGGTTAAATAAATATTCAGAGATGACTATTGCTTGTTCATGGTTAAATAAATATTCAGAGATGACTATTGCTTGTTCATGGTTAAATAAATAGTCAGAGATGAATATTGCTTGTTCACGGTTTAATAAAAATCCCATTTCAATTATTAAGTCAAAGCCATAGGTATGATTGAAAATATGAAGTTAGCCATATTGATATTCACAGTTGGCAGTCTGCAGCTAACTTCATAGAAGAACTTTAATTAAAAAAGAATTTCCTTAAGTAGCATTCACATTGCTTCACTTTGGATGATCATCCAGAGTGTCAGGGTCAAACCTGTTCATCGAAAGTGAACACGTCTGTTCACACTTGTTCATCCTATGCTTTCACTGTCATGTCAACACTCACAGTCATGTTGTATGTAGTTTGACGTCTTTTCGTAAAAAATAATAATTGTTTAAATAAAAAATGAAAACAAATTAATAATATAATTCTCGACAGCATGATAATTTTGTTTATTAAATAATAATTCATAGAGAATAAGACAAATAATATGACAAAACTTGTTTATGGTCGTTTCAGTGAAAGGACCTTTCATCAAAATTATGTCGGGTGGTAATCGCTTTCTACCGTCATCGCCAGTGATCACTATTGATGAAACGCCTGTTCACACCTTTTCATTTTGGAGGATCATTCAGAGTGATCACTGAAAGTGAACAAATGTAAACACCCCTTTAGTGTATCGAAAGAAAAACAATAGAGATAGCACATCTGCTATCTTACTTACTCTATGATCGTAAATATATGAAAATAAATAATTTATATGACAATGACTTATTATCAACCAACCCGTGTTAGGTTTATCTCGAAATATCTCACCTCATATACTTAATAAAGCAAGTATTACCTACTATTTCCCATTAGTCGGTCTAATTATGTTATTCATATAAAAAATATATGATTCCATACTCAATACATTGTGTATAGTGTATATATGTAGTTTCGATCAATATTCATTCATTCATTTATCAAAGTTTTTTTATCTCTACATTATAATATATTATATGTATTTTGCGATTGATTGGTGTATGTCATTGTGTCGCTGAGTTTCTAAATTCGCTATAATATATTTTTGTGATTTGAAGAAATTCGATAAAAACATACTATTATAGGTACAATTAGTGATTTTCAAATTAATATCAAATATTATTATACAAGTATTAATTAAACGTACTTCGAAACGTACTACGAAGTCAAACAAGTTTGATTTATTATAAGATTGTTACAACAATCTAATTTTAAAATTAATTTTGATATTGGATAAAAATAAATGTTCATTTTGTATATAAAAATAACTTCTATTGGTCGGTTGAGATATAGAGAATATTAAAAGATACATAAAGGGATATAGCGGGATTCTTTTCTCATCATTTTATTTTAACTTTTTTGTGCAAATGGTGGGTGTTTTGAAAGAAACGATTTTCTAAGGTAATAGAATATTTAATTACGAATCCAACAACATATTTAATTAAATTTTCGTGAAAATGTGTTATGGCAGATTTCGATACTCAGCAACACAATAATTTATGTTCTACAAATGCATAGACTATAACCGTAGACTAGAAACTCAAACAATAAATTAGTAGGTATTGGGTCCAATCGATTTGTGGTCCAAAATGTTTTCATATCAGTCTTAAAACAAGCTTTGATCTAAGGTTGTGAAACTGTCTGCTGTTGTGAATAAAGACGATGTACAATACTTACTATAAATTAATATGGACTTCCATCAAGAACCGACGGTCAATATATTAAACTTAACTAAAAAGATTAAGACTTTCAGCATAGGTGACATACCCCATAGCTGACTTAAAGATGCAAAATATTTCTAGTTTTTCGATAATACTTTTAGATAATCTTAAACTTGTTTATTTATCTTTAATTAGATGTTCCTGCCCGGCGTCGCCAGGGTGAATTTCATAAAAAAATTCGTTATGGCAACACGTGACAGCGGAACTGTCATACAAACGTCACACTTTCATGCAAAAATACAATCCAAATTTCCGACTTTTCCGTTGGATTTTCCAAAAATTTTCTTTCATACAAACCGTCTGCTGATAATTACGAACACAACAAAAAAGAATCAGCCAATTCGGTTCAGCCGTTCTCAAATTATGGGGAACATACATGGTCAACTCATTTTTATTTATAAGTAGATTGTATTTACCTAATACAAGCAATTTTACTCGTAAATATAACAATATCAGATACAATCAATAGGTATAGAGAGGGCGAATTCTTTGAACTAACCCAAATTGCTACTACTACTTACAATTAGTAATTGAGGTTTCTAGTCTATAATGTATTATGTCTATGTACAAAATCAATGTACTCACGCTTGTCATTGTTTGGTGTATGGATTGAGCTATTGATAATAATTATTTACAGAAGAAATCAATCATTGTCATATTATATTATATGTAGGGAAATATCGACTTGTGATGTTTTCATTTTAATTGTTCAATTGTTTTTTTAAATGTTCATCACTGATTGCCCAAGAATCAAAAAAGTTTTATTTCATTTCAAAAAAGTGTTATATATGCTAGAGCCAAATTATGAAAAGCGATTAAGTCTCAATTTTACTTGTAAGATATTTTTAAAGTTTTTTTTTAACGCTTATGATATTTGGCATACCTACATATTTTCTTTGAAATAAGTTTCATTTAATCTTATATTTTCAATATTGAATGAAATAAATATATTATTTAATAATTGGTTTTGTAAATTTAAGAATTTTTACTTTTATTTAAGAATGTTACTCAACAGACAACTCATCAACACAACCAACAGACTGTGCCAACTCATTTAAGTAGGAACCAGGAAAGGTGTTCCAATGCTTGCGAATCGGTTTAGGCTGGTTTAAGTGCACTTTACCCATGATACGTTCACCGATCTCACCGATTCCACTATGTCACACATCTGTGAGGATGAGGTGCTGTTGAGTGATATTTTTAATATCTTCACTCACCTAGGTATAAAAATCTAGTAAAATGCAAAAACTACTTTTTTAATTTTTACTTATATCCTAATTCTAAAGCGAAAATTCCAAGATATTGTTTACACTGATTTTACTTTATGCTGTATTTTAATAGTTTTGAAATTAATATATATAATGTGAATACATACTTATAATTATGTACATTTATTAGATATAGCTATAAATTCGCATGCATCACCATATATTTGTTCAATAAAAATATAATTTTGTACAAAATAACTGTTTCTTACTTCTGATTGTTAAATGTTTTTGAATGTATTGTTGTTTTTTCTTATTCAGTTATAAATTTCATGTCTAATATGTATTTTTTTACCTCGGTGATCTTCAGATGGTGGAGTAAAACGAGAAAGAGGCTGCGAATGGTGCAGCGGATGTGGTCGAGCCATCCAAGACAGATATCTATTACGAGTTGGCGAAGCTTCCTACCATGAGCGCTGCTTGGCGTGTTGTGCTTGTGGTGCGCCTCTACATCACACCTGCTATACAAGGAATGATAAACTTTACTGCAAGCCGGACTATGAAAGGTAAATTATTCATAGTTTTCATACTATTTAAAATTACTTGACTTCCATAAAGAACATTTCGCGATTTATCTATTATTCTTTATTTGTGTCCTTGAATGCTGGCGATTCTTATAATTATCAACATGTTTTTCCGTAAAAAATGTTTTGTAACTATGTGCTTTCTATAAATAAGTTGCCTAAATGTTGTGGAGATAAACAATGTTTTCTTCTCTTGTAGCAATTCAATGACAAAGCTTGATGACTATAGTTTACTAAATAAGCACTCGTATTCTTGTTCACAGAATCTTCGGCGCTAAATGTTCCCGATGCGGGGATCGCTTACTTCCTCAAGAATTGGTTATGAGAGCTCAACATCATGTCTTTCATCTACCCTGTTTTTCGTGTGTCGTCTGTTGTCAGCCTTTGCAAAAAGGTGAACAATTTGTCGTCAGAGCTGGACAATTATTTTGCAGACAAGATTTCGAAAAGGAAATGTTTTTATTACAACATCCTGACGATGATATGATAATAGATGAAACGGGAAGACCTCGGGATGGAAGAAGAGGACCTAAAAGACCTAGAACAATTTTAACATCAGCACAGAGAAGACAATTTAAAGCCTCATTTGAAGTTAGTCCCAAACCTTGCAGAAAAGTAAGAGAAGCTCTCGCCAAAGATACAGGATTAAGTGTGAGAGTAGTTCAAGTGTGGTTTCAAAATCAACGAGCCAAAATGAAGAAAATTCAAAGAAAAGCCAAACAAGATGGTGACAAACATTCGGACAAAGATAAAGACAAGGACGAGAAGAGTATTAAACAAGAATCTCCTTCGAGTGAACATGGACACTACTTAGGGATGGATTCATCTTTCTCATCTTCAAGTCAACCTCTTAACCCCAATATGCCTTATTCTCCCGATGGTAAATATTCATAATAAGTTTCTTAATTATCTTATTATAAAGTAAAAAGAAAGAATATGAAAACATTATAACTTTTCATGTTGAATACTTGATGGTTATATAATATTTAATTCAATCGACTTGAGTGCTTTGCTTAATAATAAAGAATTGAAATATCCGACATCTGTGATGTTTGTACTTTATAGTACAATTGTGAACTTATTATTCATTAAAAAATTACTAATGTTGCATTTTTGTTCTATTGTTACAGTATACCACGGCAATTCGAACGACAGTTTCTGCAGTTCGGATATTTCTCTAGACGGCAGTAACTTTGACCAACTGGACGAGGGAACATCAGATACGCTTTCCTTACAAAACTTGGACATTCAGGGACAGCATCATGGTCATCACACATCTTCTCTGCACGAACACAACATGACTCTTGCTTCCGTGTCTCTAATTAACCCCATAGATAAATTGTACCTTATGCAAAACTCTTATTTTAGTACAGACCACTAGCCGGATTAAGAATTATATCGAAATAAATATTATTGCACTTAAATTTGCAGTGATGGGCATTAACCATAACAGATTAGTGAGATAATTAACAGTTCGTGAATATTTTGATTAACTCATGTTAATTTTAATCTCCATTTTTTCAGCTATATTAGTTTCCGTTAAATTGAATCCGTTACTTCTATGACGAGGGAGACTTCATTGATTTTTATCTATAGCAAATAGTATTTTTTTACATACTGTTAGTATTTTTCATCAACCGTTTAATATTTTCAATCGCTCACCTAGACTATCGTCCAGATTTTTGCAGCTCGATTCGAAATTGTGTTGCTGAGTTTCGAAATCCGCTATGATACATTTTTGAGTTTCGGAGAAATTCGATAAAAACTTTTATACAAGTACCTAAACGTACATTCCTGAAGTCAAACAAGTTTGTTAATTATAAGTTTGTTATAACAGTTCAATTTAAAAATAAATTTTGCTAATGAATAAAAATAAACGTTCATTTTGTAAACATAAAAATAACTCCTACATATTGGTCGGTTGAGCTATGGAGGATATTAAAAAAAACATATAAAGGGGTATTGTGGGATTTTTTTCTCGTCATCATTTTGTTTTTTTTTTTTTGTACAAATGGTGAGTTTTTTGAAAGAAACAATTTTCTACGGTCATAGAATATTTACTTACGAATCCAACGACATATTATATAATTCAATTTTTGTGAAAATGTGTTATAGCGGATTTCGAGACTCAGCGACACAATTTTCTATACCATCACGGCATATCCCACAAGTGGGGTAGCCAGCAGACCAGCTGCATACAAAATATGCAAGCTGTCTTTTCCGTGCCAATATAAAATCAAGACACAATTTTTTGTCTCTCAAATCAGTGGTCAACTTAGATTTTTGTCGCGCAAATAAAATTTGAGACTATTTTATAAAAATAAACACAAAGTTTTACTATTTTTAATAATAGTAAAACTCAAACCATTTGTGTCTCTTTACATAAATTAATATGGAATTTTACAAAATACACATCAACTCTATCAATAAGTATATTGGAGTCAAATTATTGTTAGTCGACCATTTGTTGTTTTTTCGGTCGCGAATTTAAATATTTCTCATACACTTTTATCTAAATCGGCACCTACATTGGTCGCCGTGCGGATCAAGTTGGTGATATGTTCGATTTGTTATCGAAACTGGACAAATCCATTTGTCGTGAAATGTCAATAGAGCTCCCAAAAACTAATCAGAATATAACCGATTTTCATACTAGAATTCATTTCTCCGCTCTTTTTAACACAGATTTCATATAATTTGACTATTTTTGAAAATGCTGTTTTATAAAACAGGAACACGAAGATTATTTTTGCAAACTTAATTTAAAAAGTATCATTACTTTGATAATATGTCCACTTTCGATTCCAAACCACTCACATAATTATTATTATGTACGTCTTCGCTTATTGTTTAAAACTCGGAACTGAATTTTTCAATCACATTTTTTTAAATATAATTTCGAAATATTCTTGGGGTTAGGTTTCATTCAGCACTTGTGTATATTGTATTTAGTAACTTGTATATACACTTAATATTAACAAATTAAGTTACATATGTGAAAGTAATATAAATGAATGTATGATTGTACCTATATGTAGATATGATTAAAATAAATTGTACCTTTGAATTTAATCTTTTCTTTATAACCAATTTATTCCTTCATATTGATCTAGAAGAAAACTTCAGCTGTAATCAAAAACAAAGACAAAGTATAACCGCTATTCCATAACTATTAGGCCTGGCTTAGTGACCCATTACTCTCTGTTAGATTAGCATTGTTTCAGCTGTATGCCTGACAACAATAATGCATACATACATACATACCATCACGCCGCTTCCCTTGCGAGGTAGGCAGAAAGGATCGAGCGCCACTTCCTTCTATCCTTGCATACATCTTTCGCTTCCGTCACTGTCATACAATTCCTCATGCATGCTCTCCTGTTCAATGTGCTCAACACGTGACCGTCCTGTAGGATTTGATTTAAATGATCTTGCCATTTAATCCTCGGACGTCCGCGTCTCCGAGCACCATTCCTAACAGCCAAATATATCTTCTTGGTCATTCTGTCCTCATTCATTCTTTCCACGTGCCCAAACCATCGTAACTTATTTACATTCATCCTTGTAACCACACCAACTTTCATTCCACAATAATGACTTAGTAATTATGCTATACCTACTACTATCACTACTTTACCATCATGGCATATTCCATAAGTGGAGTAACCAGCATCTAATAACTAAACATACTAGCTGCTCTCTCCGTGTCAAAAAAATAAGAAATTCAGGATGGGAGGCAAAACTCACCGCTGAATTTATGATGTAGGTAGGTATAATGTCTTTATATTTTCAAACAGCTGTCTTTAACAGGACACTCAAAAACTTTCACTAAAAAAGTGGGAGAACGATTCTTTGACGGGTGCTCCACTCAAGATTTTATGAATTATGACAATTCATATTTCTTGCACATGTAAGATTTTGGATTTTCCTTAGGTATAAAATCTGTACTGAGTTATAGGTGCTCTGTAGGAATTATTGTTCTGCAAGATGAAGTTTTTCATTGAATCATCAAAGTTATCTTTAGCCATAACTAGTTAAACAAGTTTATGTTAATATCCATTTTCTTCGTGACTATGGCTTTTATACATACAAAATCAATTAGGATTGGTCAAGAGCAGCTCTAGATGCAACCTCTGCTACATATAATTATGTTGATACGTGTTGCTAGATGACGCCCGCAGCTCAATAATGTTTTTCAGTTACTTATTTCATTCCTGAATTTGAAGATTTCTTAGATAATCTTAGGAGAAAGGAATTTCTAGAAATTTTAACTCTTTACCTAATTGTTTCTTTGGTTCTAAGAAAAGTGTTCTGTCAAATAAGGTGAATAGGTATTTGGCGACGATAACAAGAATTTCAAAAATAGTATCGAAAGTGGTTGGCAGCCTGGTGGTAGTCTCGCGGACGCGGATCGAGATACTCGGATTCCCTGCCACTTACACCAGCTTATCGACATAAGCATATTGCTTACTATTAGGTTGCATAAGGTGTATTTGGGTTTATAATAAAATTTAGATCAAATCTAGATATATCTTAAAAAAGAAACAAAGAAAAACCACATCGAAGTAGGCAGCTGCCCCCACCCAAAAATTTAAATAAATGACGAAAATATCCAAATCAGGAATAATTATAATAACATATCCAAAAATGTATATCTATACAATGAAAGCAAGAATCGAATGTTTGTGTGTAACGTCATGGCCCATGGGTTGCCTTCAATAAGGAAAATCGATTCAATGTAAAAAGAAATTTGATGGCAAATTGGTATACTAGCGACATCTATTATAAAAAATTATAACCCTACAAACAAATAATGATATTGTGAAAATATTACAATAGATGGGCATTCGTCATAAAATAATTTAGTAACTTTCTGAAGCAGTGAGGTATTCATATTTTTCATCGTGATCATCTAAAGCAGAGGTTCCCAAACTTTTTTCTCTTCTCCCTCTTTGTAAGATGCGGTGAAAACATCTATTAGATTTTTATTCTTTTTATCCAATGCTTTCACTGCCATATCTTTATACTCACGACGATGGTGTCTGTGAATCTGAGTATTTTCGCAAAAATAACAATAAAAAAAAACACTTAATCACTCCAAATGAGAAGTTTGAATGTTCCTTAAGTTATACAAAACACTCTCATTTATTGTTTATTATTAACACATTGTCATTATTAGATAATTAATACAAGATAATATAAAAATTAACAAAGATAAAATTAATTTGTTTTTAATCTCATGCGATAATAATATTATGTACAAACTAATATTATTATTGTTAGGTGACGTAAATCCCAAAATAATATGGCAAATCAAATACGAATAATGATTTTATACAATTACATAATACGAGTATGCTGAAAAAAACATACATCAACTTTTGTGTAATTCATTATGGTAAAACAATAAAGTTACCTACGAAAAAAATATGCCAATGATTTTAAAATAACAATTTTATCTGCTAAATCAATTCATATTTAAAGTGTTTACAATACTTGCAATGAACATGTTTAAGGATATAACTTAATGGATACCTCATCCGCTCAACCAATATAATTCCATTCCGTACCCTCACTTTAGCAGGAAATAAAAAAAAACTTCATCAAAAAGAACATTGTATAAGTACTAAATTTTTCATTTGGTTTATTTCGTATTTGAATCGAATTGCATAAAAAATATTGATGCGCACCGAAAGGGAACCACCGATACTCCAGGAGATTTCAGTTCATCTGAAAAAATAATTGCGCAAAATTGAAACTCTTCAAATAGGTAGTAGAAGTTCCTTTGTGCCATCGAATTAACTTGGAAAACATACATGCTGCAAGCTTCATAGTAATAGTTTTAAAATTATATTTTAAAATGGGTAATTTACGTAGTTTGTCCCAACACCACCTACAATGAAGGCCGCCGCGCTGTTCTGTGACGTCACACGTCTAAGGCTTAGTACATACTTACCTACCTTTGTCATAATAAGGTGATTATATGAGGACATAAAATAAAACAACTATGGGGGGCAAAAGCCCTTTATTAAATCAAAATATTATACAAAATTGTGTACATCATAGACATAAATACCAATATAATATAATGGAAGACAAATAGTAATAGAATATTGCAGTAGGTACCTATAAGAAAAATACAGAATTTATTTATACAACATTTACCACTTTTATGTACATACTTCAACAGAATATATGATTAAAATAACTTGTTAAATAGTTTTATTTTTATAAAAAAAAATAAAGGTGCATAATAAATTAACCAGTTGATATTATTTTGTATTTATGTTGCGTTACATAAACATAGACCAATATCAAAATTTGAAATAAGTACATGAAGTTGTATCAATGCCATGGAAAAAAATAACAAAATTGTGTACATCACAGACATATAAATACCAATATAACATAATGGAAGACTAATAGTAATAATAAAAATAAAAATCTTTATTGCACAAAACAACAAACATTATTAAAATATAAACATTGTAGAACTTAAACCAGACAAATAAATTTGTGCAATGGGCGAGTTTATCGCAGAAGCGCAATATCTTACAACTAACCCATTAAACAAAAAATAAAATATTGTAAGTTATATAATATTGCAGTAGGTACCTATAAGAAAACTACAGAATTTAATTATACAACATTTACCACTTTTATGTACATACTTCAACAGAATTATGATTAGAATAACTTGTTAAATAGTTTTATTTTTGTAAAAAAAAATATACGTGCATAATTAATTAACCAGTTGATATTATTTTGTATTTATGTTGCGTTACATAAATATAGAACAATATCAAAACTTGAAATCAGTACATGAAGTTGTGTCAATGCAATGGAAAAAAATAACAAAATTAACGAGCAACAAAATGACACAACTGAGGTTTTTTAAATACAATGAAGATATAAAAAAATTAAAGGCTCTGTAAGTTAGACTAGAAAGTTAGCAGTGATGAAATGATAAACAAATGCTTTTTTCTACTATATTGCTTTTTATTGAGAGAAAAAATTTGTCTTTCAATTGATAATGTTCTATGGAATTCTACTATCTAAACATCGGCTCAGTGAATTATAATGCAGTGAGTTCCCACAGAGGGTGGTATTACCGTTTTGATATTTTATCAACAATCATTATTGTAAAGTTTGAAGTTTCCGCTTTTTTGTTTGACTAAATGTATCACTTCTTAATTTGACATAATTATTTAAAAGAATATTTGATGATATCTTTAAAATCATTTTCAAAATATGACACTTGCTATGAATATTACAAGAGGTACATTCGTCCATAAAAAAATTCGCATTCATAATGGTTTTTTCACTTACATTAATAAGTACATATCTTTGATTTGTACATTCAAGGAACATCTTTTCATAATTATTACTAATAAGCTTATTTAATGTAAGGTAATTGAAAACTACTACATTAACAATATCTGGTATTGGATATAGTAAACCACCCCGATCTAAGTTTCTTAAAAGACTAAAGTTGTTTGGCAATTCCAACTCTTTATTTAAAACTAATCTTTGAGAACACTCCTTGCACTTCAGTTTACATATTACACCCCTTGCACAATATCCTGAGATGTAAGTTATTACGGGTAATATTTCATCTAAGCTTAAGAAATCTGTATCAGAAAATTCAAATTCTACGTTCAAAAAAATATTATCTTCATTAGAAGATGATGTAGAAGGCAACGTTTCATCTAGAGCATCATTTGAGGAATCATTTAAATCTACAGATATAGAACCAAATAATGAAGAGTTAATTTTAAGTAATGGAAGATAATTTTGCAATCGCAGTTTATTTTCAACTTCATATAATTGACGTAGAGATATAAGATATTGACTCCCAGCTAATGTTCTATATTTACCAAACCTATCTTCTAAACTATCAGTTTGAAATTTACCTGGGAGAATGTATGTCATGTGTTTTTCTTCTATGCAATATTTTGTTAGTTCAATAAGGCCATAAGTTGAATGAGAAAGTGCAAGATGTGTTTCCCGAGATAAGCTGTTAGACATTTTTAGAGATTCCCAATGATCCAACCACTGTAAAAACTTGGCCATATATTCAAAATTTTCCCCAGACAAAGATAACGGATTTTTAAAATTATTCCTAGAATGTACACCTTTAAAAATTGTTTTAACATTTACAATATTCCACCAGTTATAAATAATTTGAATAAAATCTGCTGTTGCTTTTGCATTTAATAAATTACATTCATTTTCTAATGCCATAAGTCCTTGGATGACATTATCATTAAAAATATTTAATGCCAACTTCACATTCTGTCTCTCAAAATTGGAGGGATACAAAGATTTCAAATTCAATCCTTTTGAAAACTGTAAAAGATTATTTTGTTCATGGGCATGTAATTTTTTTAAATCAGCAAATGAAGCTTCACATATTTGCCGTTGGGATTGGTGAAACGAAGGATATTTAAAGGATTGATTTGAATCTTTTTGATTGATCCAGTTATTTCTAATGCATTTCAGAATATGAACTGTATCAAATAAGAAAAAGAGAGGTTTTTCTGGATGAGCGGGATTTTGGTATACTATGCTTAAACCGGGAGGTTAACAGGATTATTATCTGTTATTACACATAGAACATTAAAACCAATGTCTTCTAATCCAATGATCACTCTCTTTATAACTTGAAATAATTCTACTGCTTTGATTTTAGAAACTGGCAGTATATGGACTACTTCTTTGAAGGGTGATTGAATACTTTGTATCATAAATACGAAAGCAGAATTTGCCAAAATTACACTATTGTGAGAAGAACCCACAATATTACCACCTTTATAATCCAAAAATGGTTTTATATAAATTTCATCGATCATTAAAGAGACAGTATGATCAGAAGGCTTTAAAAATGGATATTGTTTTTTTATATACGACAAAAAATTTTGACAAATATTTTCATTTATCGGACTCGTGTCGTGGCGAGAGCAAACCTTGGAAATTGTTTGCGGGTGTGGTAAAATGACATAATTAGAATTCCTCAAAAATTTGTAACTGTGAGGAGATATTGTATACAATAAACTACAAAAAATCATGAAATGGGATGAAAACCTATACCTTGCTTGATCACAAATTAAAAGATTTAATTGTTCTTTCATAAATTCTATAACTTTTGTACGTTCATTATCAATTCTATCTGTCAACTGTTGCAAAAAATGTTGTATAGTTAAAACAATATCATTTGATGATGAACAATCAGATGATGTATTACTATCTGCACACAATAAAGACAAATTATCCAAATAGTTAAATAAAGTCTGTGCGGTACATATACTCGCACTTGATACATGCACCTTACCGATTTGTTTTATTTCTACCTTATCTCTAAATATTTTCACTTTTAAATCTTTATTTACAAGAACACTACACTTAATCACTGGCACTTTGTCAACATCCAAATTGAGGAAAAGGACGACAGAATCTTTTTTCACAACAGTCCAACACTCGGGTACTTTCGCCTTTTTAAGCCAGTTTAAAAACTGATCCCACGAATGAAAAGTATTCTCCTGTTCATAATTTGCCTGAGATTCCTTGCTATTTCTAATTGCTTCCATCAAGTGTTGTCTCTCCAAGCGACATCTTCGTTCATCTGCACTCTCTCTTGACGTTGGCGTTTTCGACAAGTATGATGGGCAGTTAGGTAATATAGAAGGCACTACGCCCTCTTTGAGTCTCGGAAGCCTAAAAGATGACTTGATAATTTTGTTGTTTAGCGAATCCCAAACCTCCTCTTCGTATTGAAAATCACTTTCGCAGAAATGATGTTCACATACCTGTAATAAACACAAAATTATGAACTCACACTTTTATTAATAACAATTTATATATATATAGATATTTAATTATAAAAATGCTCCATATTGAAAACAGTATTAAAATACAAATGCTTTGTAAAGAAACAGCCGCCATTATGTTTGCGGTTATGGAAAGGTTCATATTGTCAACATTCGGGACGCTGATACTCTGTATTTAAATTATTTCTGATAGAATAAAATTATTAAATATGTAATACTACGATAACAGAATACAATAAATGTAAAGTAGGTAATATCAACATAAAAATAAACACAAAAACTTACCCTTGAAAATGGCGTGGGTTGAAAATTATCACGGTGTATGGCATTAATCCATTTCTTTCGAAGATTCTCATCTTTGGGAAAAGAAAACACACGAGATTTCTTCTCCCCATGATAATTACCTCGACAATTAGGCACTGAGCACTTATTCACCATTTTTTGATAAAAAATAAATACGTTTTTACAAGCAAAACAACACAACACGCCTTTGACGACAAGCAACGACGCCAGAGCGCATTTATCATCTATGGCCGCAGAGTGATGACGTCATTGGTTAAATGTTCTCCAGAACTGAGGCCTGATCTATAGAGGGTGTTGGTTTGTCCAGCAAAAATCCAGGTATTGTGCCAGTAGGTAAGTAGGAGGTACCTAAATGTTAATTATTTTCTATGGTTTCAGTTGTCGGTATGTTGTCTTTGCACCAAATCACAAATGTCAAATTGTGATAGAAGTTGGCGGAGGTGGTGTTGTGAGGTCATAATGTGGAGTTTAGCCGTCGTAATATTATTGTACAACATTCAGACTATTATTATTGACTGTGAAGATTGTTAATAAATCAAAATAGTAAACTTAGTAAATAAAATGTATTCTTTAGTGCCGTTAAGTCATTAGAGAAGTGTTACTACGACTACATGTGACAATATTATTTAACATACATTGAGGTTAGTCTATTGCTGCGCAGCGTTCGTAACTGATTATTAAATAATGACAAATACTTTATTCATACACATTTCCTTGACCTCCAATTCTATAAAGATCGTGAAAAAAAAAACAAACAAACAAACCTGTTCCGAAAGTCTTATGTTTTTCTATATCATATAGACTCCTTAGTGTTATTATTATCTCATTTGATATATACACAGTTGCATTCCTATTAGTCTTTCATTATAGAATGCACTTTGGCCCTCATGAAACAAATCCTTTTTTGCAATATAATGCTTCATGACTAAAGTCTTTCATACATGAAAATTTTAAGTTTTTATCAATAAAAAACAAACCTAACCTTACCTTGTTGTTATTTTACAACTTTCTCTGCGACTAGAAATTGGAAACATTTTCATGTAAATCTGTTTAATTTGTTGTTGATAATCAGTATACACTATAATTTCATTAATTGGATCATTTCATAGTTAATTATTTACTTTTTTGTAGACATTTGACAAATTATAAATGACCAAAAATATATACCATTCCATATTGAATTTTACTTTTTACAGTTTGGTTCACTTTAGTATTATTTTGAAGTAAATAATAACTTTTGTCATTGGATGCAACATATGAACTGCCCCATTTACGTAGATAAATAACTGGAAAATTTTCAAATACAGGTTATTGGCTTAGTACAAGTACGAAAGTATTCTTTTGATTTCACAAACAAAATCTGAAAATGGAACATTTTGTTTATTAGAATAATACATTTGTTCGGAATTTTGGTACAAAGCCTTTGTGTTGTTTTTAAGCTTTGATAAGCCATATTTAAGAATATCAAATCTTCAGCTTGTGAAACTTTGTACAGTACATCTTCTTCCTACTGTCCTAGTTGGGTGGAGGACCAATTCACCTAGGTTCTTTCTCCAGAGGTCTCTACTCTCTAGCGCAGCTTCTAGGATCTTTGGTCACTCCAAACCACGTCTCTCAACACACATATCGTCCCTCTTCTGACTAACTGTGGTATCTGACATTTTTGGCGAAATCGAGTTATGATCACCAATGTGTATTTATATGTGCCCTGCATGTTCTCACTAAAGATCACACCTGTAACTGTTACCGTTATCCTGGATTATCCTTCTGATTTGTTGTTGTATTTACGAATTTTTCTAAATAAAATGTGTTGTATCTACTAATTCCTCAAAATATCAACACAAAAATGATTCTGAGATATATAAGAATAGGTACAACTAAAATAATGTTATATATTTACACTGTATCATATAACTAGGAGAGACGAAAATATGCACGGCAAAACACTAAAAACGCTCTCCTGAACAATTTACATTTAGGCAGATACAACAGTTAGTCAGAAGAGGGACGATATTTACCACTTGATCTTGCCGGTCTTCTGCCCTCCCTCTCAGTTGCTAGTGATTTTAGTGGAACAACCTATTTACTGGCATTCAAAACACATGACCTTTATGGAACTGAATGATTGATATGTACATCAAAAAGTTTCCATGATCTAGTCACCAGAAGTATTGAACTTTGCTTAAGTTCCTACCAACATAAAAATTGCAAGCGAATCTTAGATTTTTTATGTACCTAATTATTGTTTTTTATCTATTCACATTCATACAGTATATTGTCACATCCAAAACGTAGCTTTGGATCTGCAAATTTTACAAAATCACTTTTTTACATATTTTGTCACTTGTTTCATAATAACATCATTTCATTCTACATATTCTAATGTAAAAAAGAGACAAGTTTTGTAATTCTGTTATTACAAATAATAAAATTGTGCAACTATTCCCTTTTATTTATCTCTCCTGTAACATGACAATTTTGCAGATCCTACATTACATTTTGAGTGTGACTATAATTATATACTTTTTGAAAATATTGTAAGTAATTGTATAAATGTGGAAAATTATTAAAATATTTTAGATTTTAATTACTTTCTTGACATTAAATTGAATATTAGACAGCCTTTGCACAATACCAGGTGATATCAAAATTGACACATTTTGAATTGATTATCAGTAATTAATTCTCCTTAATCCAATTTTTTTAAATCTTTAATCCAAATTGTTAAAATCAAAGTTTTTAAAATACTTTATAATTAAGAAATTACACTTCACAAATTAAATATGCATTAAGCAATTGATGTTAAGATCTTATATATTGTAACTTTTATGACGGAGCGGTCGTCAACCTAAAACTTTAATATTTCAACCTATCATTTGGTGCATTGTATATGATTATTGTCGCTTTAATACCCGTGATATAGGATTCATGTTTTTAGTTTGTGACTAGCTCGATCTGTGAGAACTGTCAAAATATATATGTTATGTTTATAAAATTGACCAGCGATTCTTGGTGGAAGTTCATTATACAGTAAGAAATTGAAATGAAACAAAATACGTAGTAATTGTGAAGCGATTAGGGTAGAAGAGTGAAGTGATAGATGTAAGAGAGTGTGATCCTTAAAGATAGCAAATATAAAGATTTCAAAAGTAATGATAGATTGATTGACTCCAGATCAGAAGGTTATAAAGAGAAGGTGACTTACCAAATGTGTACAATGAAAGTCGCGGCTATCAATAAAAGATAATTTATATTTAAAACAGTTTTAGAAATATGACACTGGTCAATAATTGTCACCAACAAAATGTAGCCAGCAGATTATTTACATGCGATAAATTTAAATATTTATTTTCTCTAAACAGGTCATATTGAGATTACATGGTATTGAACCAAAGGTTTATCACAAAATTGGCATAGTGAGTGTGTATATGATTTTCTTCCAATCAACAAAATTAATCTTTATATTATGTTTCCAGCGATGTATATCTTTTATGGAATAGAATTTTAAAGACGAACAGATTTGTTTCCATTGTTACAGGTGCATTGGCAAGAATTGGAATTGCTGACTGAACGTGTAATAGTATCTCGTATAGCGTGTCATATGCCCGCCAACAGTAATGGGAGTAAAGAGGAAAAAAGATAGAAACACGCTGCCTGAGAAAGTGGCGCAGCTGTACTACTCGCACGCATTGTTTTGTTCATCTCACCCTATTCTACTTATATTGCTAGCTCTTTCTTGCTTCCTCTCATGTTGGTTAGTATTATTTATATATTTATTTATTTACTTATACAGTCTTTAGGGACACAAACAGTTTACACAATGAATGTCAATAGTATAAATTTCAACTGATAAAAAAAAAACAATTAAGATAACACACATTGCCAGAGCCCATAATGAACACAAACTATTATTGGCAACAGTGTTGAAAAATTGTTCACAAGTATATAACATTTTAGATATATTTCTTAATATTTATCGTAATCCTAACACCTAACTTAGGCTTTGATGTAGAATATACTGCACTTTGAAAATAAGTATTGTCTTTGGAGGATATCGGATGTAATGTGGTAGGGCACTCGATTATGTAGAGTATCAGAGAGATATGAAATGATATCTTGTTGGAAAAGCCTTTTACTATAAAATGCTACATGGGACTGTTCACCCTATTTGGCATTGAACAATTTGTTTGTTTATTATTATGTATTTTTTACATACACCGATGTGAGTTATTATTGAAGTTATTTGAGGCCTTTTATACTCGAAAAACTTTGATACAATGAAATTTCTGTATTTTACATAGTAATTTATGGTTATTGTATTATATGTGATTTTTTCATGATTACCTGACGAGTCCAAATTTCAAACCAATGGCCTATGGAAAAAGTTTATTTTTATTTTCATACATTCATCATAGTATTTAGAAACTATCATATATCGTTACTACCAAACCAATTAAACATCTCCATATATTATAATGTATTAATAATTGTTCTTCTTGCATTGCAGCTATCCTTTACTGAACATTCCCTTGCCAGGCAGTACTCCCACTCGCATAGCTCTGCCTTGTGCTCCTTGCTCTCAGCAGCTACCACATCCAGAAACTGTCAAAGGTTAGTTAATACCCAACAACTATACTGTCTCCATTGAAAAACGTAAATTTGACGGCCGGTGCAGTGCAAAGACAAGGTTCTTGCCTTTTTGTCACGAGGTCAAGGCAAAATAAAGAATGGCATAAGTATTTCAATTGGTCTGGGTCTTACGTATATATTTAGTGTATTGTATACCTATCAGTGGCGTGCCTTCCATACATGCAAAAAAGCAAAGCATGCCCAAGGAATAAATCTATAATTATCGAAAGAAGTTTCTAAAAAAACGACGAAGTAAGTTTAAATTGATTTAAATTCACCGCCAAACGATAGCAAACCTTTGCAAACTTCAGTTCAATGGTTACCATAGATACATTAGTAGGTATGACTCCCAAAAATAGTTCTGTTTCGTTGCATCATATGGAGCTTCTATGTTCTCTGTCACACGCAGGGAAAGTACGTTATTAATAATATTATTTTTTAACACAAATACAAGTCTACATGCATGTGAAGTGGTACAATATATATGGGGTCTAGAAGCTTGCTTTTCGGATAGGTTTGTATGTATTAGTGCATACTGCATAGGACAGTAATATAATTATATTTTATTATGTGTATTGGGCTTCGGTTGTGTCATTTTTAATAAATTATTTTTGATGAATTGAAGTTGTTCATTTTGTAAATTTATCTAATAGCGGTAAAATGAAAGGTGTTTATTGAGATACCACATTCATGTTAACGCGATATAATATTGAGGTTCAATTTCATTCAATTAGAGGATGCAGATGAAAATCTTGATACTTTTTATATATTTGTCATTACTTCAAAATTTATTTATATCTTACTTACGTAGGTGTTGTCATTAGTTGTAATATTATTTAATATTCTCTAAAATATTTTATTCGTTCTAGTGACTGCACAAAAAATTAACATAATTATTATTATTAATTTTATTTCAACACAAACACAAAAAAAATCCATCTATCTCCAAATGTATTGTTTTTTATTGGGTTTTAATTTATTTTCAATTTGCATCTGTTTGTTGATATTTTTTTTATATATAAGTTTACTATAAATTAGACTTTTTTTAGATTAAATTAAAATTAATTGTAAAATAATACTATCTAAAAAAAATTAACAAATGTTAATTTTTTTTCTTAACATATTATTGATATTTAATAAAAATTGATAACTTGAAGTTAACAATTATAAAGTGTGTGGTGTATAATTTATGATTATAATTATGATACTATTCCACTTTATTTCTTAGAGATACTGTAACAATCTCTAGATATTTTTCTCTAATCCAAACATTTGTAAAATTGTATGTGTTTCGGATAGTAGAAGTTTAAATTTATAATGAAAAATAGTATTAAGTACCATAATTAACTCGATTGCGGGTGCCTTGCCTTATGGAAAGAAGGTATTCAGTTTCAAAGATTAGGTACATTTAGAGATGCTTTTGATTATATTCAATAGTTATATTTGTTTATTTGATATTTTTTTACAATAAGAATTTCTTAACAAAGGGACTTTCACCCTTTATAGCTCTTCTTTGGAGTAGGTATAGGGTAGAAATAAGCCTCCCCCGTTCAAACGTGATTCTGCGCAAATTGAGTAACTTTTTTTCATATAATGATATTTATATTGTTCAAATGTTGGTGTCATTAAAACGGTATATTGTAAAAGAGGGTCATCCAAACTATCTGGATGATTGACAGAAAGTAGGTTTTGGCCAACAATTGGTTTCTAACATAGGTAGGTACATATTATAATAAAATTCTACCTACTGCACCTACACAAACCGCATGCCCTATACCAAAAGTCTAGTCCGCCACTGATACCTATATATAATATATATATATTTATGAAGGTGAAGGTTTTACTCCATTTCACTGCGTACAGTCGGGCAGAGACTTGGCTCATGCCTTTGCATACGGAACGAGGCTTGGCCCGTCACCGGAATATGCAGTTTGGATTTGTCGAAGGGATGTTATGTTTCGACATTGTGCGCATGTGTCTCATCAGGACCATCTTACATAATGGCCGACACAACATCAAATCCAGTATGCGAGGAGCATCGCATATTATGAAGACTGTATGATCTAATTTTCATCCGAAATGCATGTACAACATGCACCTCATGAATGAAAGATCATTTGATTTTACGCAGGAGACAGTATGAAGGTGAAGGTTTTACTCCATTTCACTGCGTACAGTCGGGCAGAGACTTGGCTCATGCCTTTGCATACGGAACGAGGCTTGGCCCGTCACCGGAATATGCAGTTTGGATTTGTCGAAGGGATGTTATGTTTCGACATTGTGCGCATGTGTCTCATCAGGACCATCTTACATAATGGCCGACACAACATCAAATCCAGTATGCGAGGAGCATCGCATATTATGAAGACTGTATGATCTAATTTTCATCCGAAATGCATGTACAACATGCACCTCATGAATGAAA